>CM035806.1:87647984-88247984 GCA_020466095.1 Chlorops oryzae
TTTACTTCGGAAGTTACGAAAAATCTCCATTTGTGAGCGTGGCAGTGGGCGGGCAATAAATTTTTTTCTTACACCTTTCATTCGCCTTGGTCAACCTATTGCGATTTTGAAGCTTCTACGCCTTTTACTTCGGAATTTACGAAAAATCTCATTTGTGGGCGTGGCAGTTTGCGGGCCACATTAATTTTTTCCTACACCTTTCATTGCCTTGGTCAACCTATGTGCGAATTTGAAGCTTCTACCCTTTTACTTCGGAAGTTACGAAAAATCTCATTTGTGAGCGTGGTAGTGGGCGGGCCATATACATTTTTTTCTTAACCTTTCATTCGCCTTGGTCAACCTATGCTGCGAATTTGAAGCTTCTACGCCTTTTACTTCGGAAGTAAGGAAAAATCTTCATTTGTGGGCGTGGCAGTTTGCGGGCACATAAATTTTTTTCCTACACCTTTCATTCGCCTTGGTCAACCTATGTTGCGAATTTGAAGCTTCTACGCCTTTTACTTCGGAAGTTACGAAAAATCTCCATTTGTGGAGCGTGGTAGTGGCGGGCCATATACATTTTTTTCTTAACCTTTCATTCGCCTTGGTCAACCTATGCTGCGAATTTGAAGCTTCTACGCCTTTTACTTCGGAAGTTACGAAAAATCTCCATTTGTGAGCGTGGTAGTGGGCGGGCCATATACATTTTTTTCCTTCACCTTTCATTCGCCTTGGTCAACCTATGCTGCGAATTTGAAGCTTCTACGCCTTTTACTTCGGAAGTAAGGAAAAATCTTCATTTGTGGGCGTGGCAGTTTGCGGGCACATAAATTTTTTTCCTACACCTTTCATTCGCCTTGGTCAACCTATTTTGCGAATTTGAAGCTGCTACGCCTTTTACTTCGGAATGTACGAAAAATCTCTATTTGTGGGCGTGGCAGTTTGCGGGCCACATTAATTTTTTGCCTACACCTTTCATTTGCCTTGGTCAACCTATGTTGCGAATTTGAAGCTTCTACGCCTTTTACTTCGGAAGTTACGAAAAATCTCCATTTGTGAGCGTAGCAGTGGGCGGGCTATATAAATTTTTTTCTTATACCTTTCATTCGCCTTGGTCAACCTATGCTGCGAATTTGAAGCTTCTACGCCTTTTACTTCGGAAGTAAGGAAAAATCTTCATTTGTGGGCGTGGCAGTTTGCGGGCACATAAATTTTTTTCCTACACCTTTCATTTCGCCTTGGTCAACTCTATGCTGCGAATTTGAAGCTTCTACGCCTTTTACTTCGGAAGTTACGAAAAATCTCCATTTGTGAGCGTGGAGTGGGCGGGCCATATAATTTTTTTCTTACTACCTTTCATTCGCCTTGGTCAACCTATGCTGCGAATTTGAAGCTTCTACGCCTTTTACTTCGGAAGTACGAAAAATCTCCTATTTGTGAGCGTGGCAGTGGCGGGCCATATACATTTTTTTCTTACACCTTTCATTCGCCTTGGTCAACCTATGCTGCGAATTTGAAGCTTCTACGCCTTTTACTTCGGAAGTAAGAAAAAATCTTCATTTGTGGGCGTGGCAGTTTGCGGGCACATAAATTTTTTTCCTACACCTTTCATTGCCTTGGTCAACCTATGCTGCGAATTTGAAGCTTCTACGCCTTTTACTTCGGAAGTACGAAAAATCTCCATTTGTAGCGTGGCAGTGGGCGGGCAATAATTTTTTTCTAACCTTTCATTCGCCTTGGTCAACCTATGTGCGAATTTGAAGCTTACGCCTTTTACTTCGGAAGTAGAAAAATCTCATTTGTGGGCGTGGCAGTTTGCGGGCACATAAATTTTTTTCCTACACCTTTCATTGCCTTGGTACTATGTGCGATTTGAAGCTTCTACGCCTTTTACTTCGGAAGTACGAAAAATCTCCATTTGTGAGCGTGGTAGTGGGCGGCCATATACATTTTTTTCTACCTTTCATTCGCTTGTCAACCTATGTGCGAATTTGAAGCTTCTACGCCTTTTACTTCGGAATTACGAAAAATCTCCATTTGTGAGCGTGGAGTGGGCGGGCCATATACATTTTTTTTCCTTAACCTTTCATTCCCTTGGTCAACCTATGCTGCGAATTTGAAGCTTCTACGCCTTTTACTTCGGAAGTAAGGAAAATCTTCATTTGTGGGCGTGGAGTTTGCGGGCCATAAATTTTTTTCCTACACCTTTCATTCGCCTTGGTCAACCTATTTTGCGAATTTGAAGCTCTACGCCTTTTACTTCGGAAGTAGAAAAATCTTATTTGTGGGCGTGGCAGTTTGCGGGCCACATTAATTTTTTTCCTACACCTTTCATTTGCCTTGGTCAACCTATTTGCGAATTTGAAGCTTCTACGCCTTTTACTTCGGAATTACGAAAAATCTCCATTTGTGGGCGTGGCAGTGGGCGGGCAATAATTTTTTTCTTAACCTTTCATTGCCTTGGTCAACCTATGTGCGAATTTGAAGCTTCTACGCCTTTTACTTCGGAAGAAGGAAAATCTTAATTTGGGGCGTGGCAGTTTGCGCCAATAAATTTTTTTCCTAACCTTTCATTTGCCTTGGTCAACTTATGCTGCGATTTGAAGCTTCTACGCCTTTTACTTCGGAAGAGAAAATCTATTTGGGCGTGGAAGTGGGCGGGCAATTAAATTTTTTTCTTACACCTTTCATTGCCTTGGTCAACCTATGCTGCGAATTTGAAGCTTCTACGCCTTTTACTTCGGAAGTAAGAAAATCTTAATTTGGGGCGTGGAGTTTGCGGCCAATAAATTTTTTTCCTACACCTTTCATTTGCCTTGGTCAACTATGTTGCGAATTTGAAGCTTCTACGCCTTTTACTTCGGAAGTAAGAAAAAATCTTATTTGGGGCGTGGCAGTTTGCGGGCACATAAATTTTTTTCCTACACCTTTCATTTGCCTTGGTCAACTTATGCTGCGATTTGAAGCTTCTACGCCTTTTACTTCGGAAGTTACGAAAAATCTCCATTTGTGAGCGTGGTAGTGGGCGGGCCATATACATTTTTTTCTTATACCTTTCATTCGCCTTGGTCAACCTATGCTGCGAATTTGAAGCTTCTACGCCTTTTACTTCGGAAGTAAGGAAAAATCTTCATTTGTGGGCGTGGCAGTTTGCGGGCACATAAATTTTTTTCCTACACCTTTCATTCGCCTTGGTCAACCTATGCTGCGAATTTGAAGCTTCTACGCCTTTTACTTCGGAAGTTACGAAAAATCTCCATTTGTGAGCGTGGAGTGGGCGGGCTATATAATTTTTTTCTTACACCTTTCATTCGCCTTGGTCAACCTATGCTGCGAATTTGAAGCTTCTACGCCTTTTACTTCGGAAGTAAGGAAAAATCTTCATTTGTGGGCGTGGCAGTTTGCGGGCACATAAATTTTTTTCCTACACCTTTCATTCGCCTTGGTCAACCTATGTTGCGAATTTGAAGCTTCTACGCCTTTTACTTCGGAAGTTACGAAAAATCTCTCATTTGTGGGCGTGGCAGTTTGCGGGCCACATAATTTTTTTCTTATACCTTTCATTCGCCTTGGTCAACCTACGCTGCGAATTTGAAGCTTCTACGCCTTTTACTTCGGAAGTAAGGAAAAATCTTCATTTGTGGGCGTGGCAGTTTGCGGGCACATAAATTTTTTTCCTACACCTTTCATTCGCCTTGGTCAACCTATTTTGCGAATTTGAAGCTGCTACGCCTTTTACTTCGGAATTTACGAAAAATCTCTATTTGTGGGCGTGGCAGTTTGCGGGCCACATTAATTTTTTGCCTACACCTTTCATTTGCCTTGGTCAACCTATGTTGCGAATTTGAAGCTTCTACGCCTTTTACTTCGGAAGTAAGGAAAAATCTTCATTTGTGGGCGTGGCAGTTTGCGGGCACATAAATTTTTTTCCTACACCTTTCATTCGCCTTGGTCAACCTATTTGCGAATTTGAAGCTGCTACGCCTTTTACTTCGGAATTTACGAAAAATCTCTATTTGTGGGCGTGGCAGTTTGCGGGCCACATTAATTTTTTGCCTACACCTTTCATTTGCCTTGGTCAACCTATGTTGCGAATTTGAAGCTTCTACGCCTTTTACTTCGGAAGTAAGGAAAAATCTTCATTTGTGGGCGTGGCAGTTTGCGGGCACATAAATTTTTTTCCTACACCTTTCATTCGCCTTGGTCAACCTATTTTGCGCATTTGAAGCTGCTACGCCTTTTACTTCGGAATTTACGAAAAATCTCTATTTGTGGGCGTGGCAGTTTGCGGGCCACATTAATTTTTTGCCTACACCTTTCATTTGCCTTGGTCAACCTATGTTGCGAATTTGAAGCTTCTACGCCTTTTACTTCGGAAGTAAGGAAAAATCTCCATTTGTGGGCGTGGCAGTTTGCGGGCACATAAATTTTTTTCCTACACCTTTCATTCGCCTTGGTCAACCTATGCTGCGAATTTGAAGCTTCTACGCCTTTTACTTCGGAAGTTACGAAAAATCTCCATTTGTGAGCGTGGTAGTGGGCGGGCCATATACATTTTTTTCTTATACCTTTCATTCGCCTTGGTCAACCTATGCTGCGAATTTGAAGCTTCTACGCCTTTTACTTCGGAAGTTACGAAAAATCTCCATTTGTGAGCGTGGTAGTGGGCGGGCCATATAAATTTTTTTCCTACACCTTTCATTCGCCTTGGTCAACCTATTTTGCGCATTTGAAGCTGCTACGCCTTTTACTTCGGAATTTACGAAAAATCTCTATTTGTGGGCGTGGCAGTTTGCGGGCCACATTAATTTTTTGCCTACACCTTTTATTTGCCTTGGTCAACCTATGTTGCGAATTTGAAGCTTCTACGCCTTTTACTTCGGAAGTTACGAAAAATCTCCATTTGTGAGCGTGGTAGTGGGCGGGCCATATACATTTTTTTCCTACACCTTTCATTCGCCTTGGTCAACCTATGCGCGAATTTGAAGCTTCTTACGCCTTTTACTTCGGAAGTAACGAAAAATCTCCATTTGTGAGCGTGGTAGTGGGCGGGCCATATACATTTTTTTCTTATACCTTTCATTCGCCTTGGTCAACCTATGCTGCGAATTTGAAGCTTCTACGCCTTTTACTTCGGAAGTTACGAAAAATCTCCATTTGTGAGCGTGGTAGTGGGCGGGCCATATAAATTTTTTTCCTACACCTTTCATTCGCCTTGGTCAACCTATTTTGCGAATTTGAAGCTGCTACGCCTTTTACTTCGGAATTTACGAAAAATCTCTATTTGTGGGCGTGGCAGTTTGCGGGCCACATTAATTTTTTGCCTACACCTTTCATTTGCCTTGGTCAACCTATGTTGCGAATTTGAAGCTTCTACGCCTTTTACTTTGGAAGTTACGAAAAATCTCCATTTGTGAGCGTGGTAGTGGGCGGGCCATATACATTTTTTTCTTATACCTTTCATTCGCCTTGGTCAACCTATGCTGCGAATTTGAAGCTTCTACTCCTTTTACTTCGGAAGTTACGAAAAATCTCTATTTGTGAGCGTGGTAGTGGGCGGGCCATATACATTTTTTTCTTATACCTTTCATTCGCCTTGGTCAACCTATGCTGCGAATTTGAAGCTTCTACGCCTTTTACTTCGGAAGTAAGGAAAAATCTTCATTTGTGGGCGTGGCAGTTTGCGGGCACATAAATTTTTTTCCTACACCTTTCATTCGCCTTGGTCAACCTATTTTGCGAATTTGAAGCTGCTACGCCTTTTACTTCGGAATGTACGAAAAATCTCTATTTGTGGGCGTGGCAGTTTGCGGGCCACATTAATTTTTTGCCTACACCTTTCATTTGCCTTGGTCAACCTATGTTGCGAATTTGAAGCTTCTACGCCTTTTACTTGGAAGTTACGAAAAATCTCCATTTGTGAGCGTGGTAGTGGGCGGGCCATATACATTTTTTTCTTATACCTTTCATTCGCCTTGGTCAACCTTTGCTGCGAATTTGAAGCTTCTACGCCTTTTACTTCGGAAGTTACGAAAAATCTCCATTTGTGAGCGTGGTAGTGGGCGGGCCATATACATTTTTTTCCTACACCTTTCATTCGCCTTGGTCAACCTATGCTGCGAATTTGAAGCTTCTACGCCTTTTACTTCGGAAGTAAGGAAAAATCTTCATTTGTGGGCGTGGCAGTTTGCGGGCACATAAATTTTTTTCCTACACCTTTCATTCGCCTTGGTCAACCTATTTTGCGAATTTGAAGCTGCTACGCCTTTTACTTCGGAATGTACGAAAAATCTCTATTTGTGGGCGTGGCAGTTTGCGGGCCACATTAATTTTTTGCCTACACCTTTCATTTGCCTTGGTCAACCTATGTTGCGAATTTGAAGCTTCTACGCCTTTTACTTCGGAAGTTACGAAAAATCTCCATTTGTGAGCGTGGTAGTGGGCGGGCCATATACATTTTTTTCTTATACCTTTCATTCGCCTTGGTCAACCTATGCTGCGAATTTGAAGCTTCTACGCCTTTTACTTCGGAAGTTACGAAAAATCTCCATTTGTGAGCGTGGTAGTGGGCGGGCCATATACATTTTTTTCTTATACCTTTCATTCGCCTTGGTTAACCTATGCTGCGAATTTGAAGCTTCTACGCCTTTTACTTCGGAAGTAAGGAAAAATCTTCATTTGTGGGCGTGGCAGTTTGCGGGCAAATAAATTTTTTTCCTACACCTTTCATTCGCCTTGGTCAACCTATTTTGCGAATTTGAAGCTGCTACGCCTTTTACTTCGAAATGTACGAAAAATCTCTATTTGTGGGCGTGGCAGTTTGCGGGCCACATTAATTTTTTGCCTACAGCTTTCATTTGCCTTGGTCAACCTATGCTGCGAATTTGAAGCTTCTACGCCTTTTACTTCGGAAGTTACGAAAAATCTCCATTTGTGAGCGTGGTAGTGGGCGCGCCATATACATTTTTTTCTCATACCTTTCATTCTTCTTGGTCAACCTATGAGCCCTGTGAAGTTGGCATGGACAACGGCGAATTTTAAAACGAAAGGTATGTCATTCGTTTGCCCAAGGTAGGCCCACTTATGCCCAGGAGAAATTTTCGTTTGCCCACCCTAGGTTCAAAAGTTATAGCAAAAACAAAATTTTCGGTGTGAAGTTGGCAACGCTAACGGCGAATTTTCAAACGAAGAGTATGTCATTCGTTTGCCCAAGGTAGGCCCACTTATGCCCAGGAGAAATTTTCGTTTGCCCACCCTAGGTTCAAAAGTTATAGCAAAAACAAAATTTTCGGTGTGAAGCTGGCAACGCTAACAGCGAATTTTCAAACGAAGAGTACGTCATTCGTTTGCCCAAGGTAGGCCCACTTATGCCCAGGAGAAATTTTCGTTTGCCCACCCTAGGTTCAAAAGTTATAGCAAAAACAAAATTTTCGGTGTGAAGTTGGCAACGCTAACGGCGAATTTTCAAACCAAGAGTACGTCATTCGTTTGCCCAAGGTAGGCCCACTTATGCCCAGGAAAAATTTTCGTTTGCCCACCCTAGGTTCAAAAGTTATAGCAAAAACAAAATTTTCGGTGTGAAGTTGGCAACGCTAACGGCGAATTTTCAAACCAAGAGTACGTCATTCGTTTGCCCAAGGTAGGCCCACTTATGCCCAGGAAAAATTTTCGTTTGCCCACCCTAGGTTCAAAACTTATAGCAAAAACAAAATTTTCGGTGTGAAGTTGGCAACGCTAACGGCGAATTTTCAAACGAAGAGTACGTCATTCGTTTGCCCAAGGTAGGCCCACTTATGCCCAGGAGAAATTTTCGTTTGCCCACCCTAGGTTCAAAAGTTATAGCAAAAACAAAATTTTCGGTGTGAAGTTGGCAACGCTAACGGCGAATTTTCAAACCAAGAGTACGTCATTCGTTTGCCCAAGGTAGGCCCACTTATGCCCAGGAAAAATTTTCGTTTGCCCACCCTAGGTTCAAAAGTTATAGCAAAAACAAAATTTTCGGTGTGAAGTTGGCAACGCTAACGGCGAATTTTCAAACCAAGAGTACGTCATTCGTTTGCCCAAGGTAGGCCCACTTATGCCCAGGAAAAATTTTCGTTTGCCCACCCTAGGTTCAAAACTTATAGCAAAAAAAAAATTTTCGGTGTGAAGCTGGCAACGCTAACGTCGAATTTTTAAACGAAAAGTACGTCATTCGTTTGCCCAAGGTAGGCCCACTTATGCCCAGGAGAAATTTTCGTTTGCCCACCCTAGGTTCAAAACTTATAGCAAAAACAAAATTTTCGGTGTGAAGTTGGCAACGCTAACGGCGAATTTTCAAACCAAGAGTACGTCATTCGTTTGCCCAAGGTAGGCCCACTTATGCCCAGGAAAAATTTTCGTTTGCCCACCCTAGGTTCAAAAGTTATAGCAAAAACAAAATTTTCGGTGTGAAGTTGGCAACGCTAACGGCGAATTTTTAAACGAAGAGTACGTCATTCGTTTGCCCAAGGTAGGCCCACTTATGTCCAGGAGAAATTTTCGTTTGCCCACCCTAGGTTCAAAAGTTATAGCAAAAACAAAATTTTCGGTGTGAAGCTGGCAACGCTAACCGGAAAATTTTTAAACGAAAAATACGTCATTCGTTTGCCCAAGGTAGGCCCACTTATGTCCAGGAAAAATACCGAAAGAAAACTCCTGTGCGAACATTTTTGCAAGAAGATGAAGATGAATCCTCAAAAAAGGAAAAGCTTGTGAAGATTCATTTACCTTAGCATATCGGAAAACATATGCACACGGAATTTTCGTTTTAAAAAAAAATTTTTTGCTATTACGTTTGTCCACCACTTTTCAAAACTTTGCATGCTTATTTGGTGCCATTTGGACGGCTATAGACACGTGGAATTGGAGAGATGCTTTCCCAATCTGAATGTGGTAAAATAAGATTCAAAAATATAGGTGGGTATGAAACAGATTTGCTTTTTGTAAAACTTGGTGAGCAATTTGAGCTTGTTTCCGAATTGAAAGTGCTGTTATTACAGTCCAGCGGTATTTCGATATGAAAAAATTCCTTAAGCTCCGTCAATAAATTCCATCTGTTACCTCTAACATAGGCATTAAGAGTTTTAGGCCCCAGTGTTTTCAGTGATGCACAAACTTCTCTCCAGACGCTTTCCGAACGCGGTTTTAAATGGCTATTTTCGTCGAAAACTTCATGTTGCTTCAGTACTTTAAGCATAAGCTCTGGATTAATGAGCGCATTGCGAGGCATTCCGGTAAAAACTTCTCCCAAATAACTTATCTATCGTGTGCGTCTACAAGTACGATGCGGCACTCCTTACAGTTGAAAGCTGATATCTTAAATAAATGAAGACTTCCCACTTAGCGCCAATATTTTTAGTACTTGTTCCTGCTATACCCAGTTGGACATTATCGCATGCATGAAAAAAACATCAATGCAGAAGAAGTGAAGCATTCATTGGTAAAGAGGCCAATTGGTGCTTTTTCGAATGATATTCTAGTGAAAATATCACAGAAGCAAGAGTACGTTGCAACAGGCTCTTCTTCAAATGAAATTTTCATTTGAAAGAGAGTAGTACACTCCTATTTTCAATTAAGACTCTATGAAATTTTCATGACAAAATGTTTTTCAATCTGTGCGCTACAATTGTCAAAAGTTTTATAACTTTTTTGTACTTAAGATGTTTCAAGAATTGAAACTCTTAAGTCTTTCCAAAGGCGATGATGTGTCACAATCAGGAAGTGATGAAGTATGGCCATATTCGCCAAATTTTTTAACATATTCTTTTTCTTCTCCTCTCAGATCCCCGCGGTGTATACTATTTTTTCAAATATACTCTATATATACTCTATTTTCAAATGAAATAATTATGGACGTTTGATACATTTCGGCCAGCCAGCTCTCTTTGCCCAAATGAAGTTTTCATGCGGACCAGGGTCATACACTGCTTTACTTAATGAATAAAACATGAATTTTGAAGTACTGAACATAGCGGCCATCTCCTAACAAAATTCATTAGAAGTAAGGGTTGGTAATGCGAATAGTCGCAGTATGAATTTTCACCACGTCGGAAGTACTGCAGAAGTAGTGATATTTTGGGCTGGGTACCTTTAATCTGAAAATCTACTTATCGGATAGTGGGATTTTAAGGAAATAAGTTGGGCAGGCAGACCGATTTAAATTGAATCCTATTGAAAACCTAACTGAATTTGCACAAAAACGCATAAAATTTCGCAATATGTGGCGTTGATATCAGCCAATTGCACCCAAACGTAACAAATTTACTGCTAGTTGCACCAAAACATAACATTTTTTTCTCTCATGGTTTTGAAAAGAAAAGATCAAATTATGATTGACTGAATTGAAGTATACTTAAAGAAGGAAATTTTTGCCCTTTATGGAACAGAGCTTTATTCAAACCTTTATTGTGTAATCAAATTTTTTCTAATTGTGTAAAATCATTTATGATTGATATGTAACGTTTTAGTGGGCACCTCCTCAAATAACATAACAATATTTTTAATCCAAGGCGTTTTTTGTTAAATAGTTGAAGTAGGGAAACATTTAAGTCTTCATAAAGTTTGAATATGCATGATAATAACTGACGATATTAAGCGGAATTAGAACATCACCTCTAGCGGGAAAACAGATTTTCTTCTGGCATTCTGGCTTAAGGCTGTCACTCTTGTACCATATAGTACATGGACTGCTAATACTCGTATGCTTCTCAGCAAAAGCAAGCGTGTCAACATGATACGTCACATCGCGAACACATCGCGAAATAGTGACAGAGAAAAGTATAGCAGCGCAGCAGCAGCGCGAGTGCGAGCGAGCGAGCCAGAATGTCGTAATGTGACGTCATCATGACACGCAAATGCTTGTCTAGTAGCAGTCCATGTACTATATGGTCTAAGCTGTCACTTGACCAAAATGGGTTTTGTACTAAAATTTTATTATTACATAAAAGAGTGCTGCCAACAATATAAGTTCGAATATTAACCAAAAAGGGATACAAATTGTGTTCAGAATATTATCTATATTCACTCAAGATCGTGTTCTTGCAAAAATGTTCGCACAGGAGTTTTCTTTCTGTATTTTTCCTGGACATAAGTGGGCCTACCTTGGGCAAACGAATGACGTAATTTTCGTTTAAAAATTCGCCGGTTAGCGTTGCCAGCTTCACACCGAAAATTTTGTTTTTGCTATAAGTTTTGAACCTTGGGTGGGCAAACGAAAATTTTTCCTGGACATAAGTGGGCCTACCTTGGGCAAACGAATGACGTACTTTTCGTTTAAAAATTCGGCGGTTAGCGTTGCCAGCTTCACACCGAAAATTTTGTTTTTGCTATAAGTTTTGAACCTAGGGTGGGCAAACGAAAATTTTTCCTGGGCATAAGTGGGCCTACCTTGGGCAAACGAATGACGTACTCTTCGTTTAAAAATTCGCCGTTAGCGTTGCCAACTTCACACCGAAAATTTTGTTTTTGCTATAACTTTTAAACCTAGGATGGGCAAACGAAAATTTTTCCTGGGCATAAGTGGGCCTACCTTGGGCAAACGAATGACATACCTTTCGTTTTAAAATTCGCCGTTGTCCATGCCAACTTCACAGGGCTCCAAGTTCTTTGCAAGCTGCACTCATTGCACGAGCAACATATCTTGCAGGCATCGTCGTCGAATCGTGAAAAAGTGTTATGTCAGCATACCTCACAAGCTAATTCATAAGATTCTGTATTTTTCAATTGTATTTCATTTATGCTTATTTAACATATTTTTGATATAAATAAAGCTTGAAGTTCACTTGGAACTTCAGATTGGATTTACATGCGAAACCTTTTGCTTTTCCATTCTCAATAATTGGCTCATCTCCGCCGTATAAATATAGAGATATCGACTAACTTAGATTGAACTAAGAAACGTAACGCGCGCTCTCACTTCTGATTCAATTAAAAAAAAAAAGCCGTTCGTTTTAACCCAATGATTAGTGCTCCAAATACACCTTTGAAGATGCTTACCTAGCATATTTCCCTCAATAACCACTGAGCGAGCGAACAATGCCTATACTCGTATGTGCACATATAATATCAAAACAGAACGCAACGATTGCGCTTGACAATGCGCTCGCTGAGTGGATATTGAGGGAAATATGCTAGGTAAGCATCTTCAAAGGTGTATTTGGAGCACTAATCATGGTCTGCCCATTCTGATTTATGCATCAATTTAAAGGGGAGGAACTAAGCTTTATTATTATTTATCAAAATTATCAAAATTAAAAAATAAAATAAAAAAATGACTTCTCTCCTAGAAAATCAAGAAATAAAACTAAAATGCCAAATTTTCCTCATTTACCGTTATCGAAAAAATTTGTAAGTATTGTTTTCGAAAAGTTCAGAACATTTTTTTTAAGAAACATTCGAAAAATTTTTGAAGCGAGGCGATTTTAGCCCCATTGTAATTCAATGAAATATGTTCTTCGAAGCAAAAATCTAAACTTTGACACCATGTATCTCGGCAACCTGTGATTAAAATTTACTCTTTTTTTGCACATTTAACGTACTCTTACATCTTAACAACTGTACCAAGTTTCATCCAAATCGGGGAGAAAAAATTTTGCCGGTGGTACACTTGACGTGTTTTGCCCCATATATATTCTTGATGAGGATCAAAAACTGAATCATTAAAAACATGTCCGTCTGTCCTTCCGTCTGCCCGTCCGTCTTTCCGTCCGTCTGTGGTCGGATCTCCTCCGAAACAGCTGGACCGACCAAGTTAAAATTGGGCACACAGGTATATCGGGGTCCGAGTATGATCCTTCGTTAAAATGGGAGACATCCGCCCACTTCCACGCCCACAAATGAATTTAATGTGTTTTCAGTAAAATGCTTGTTACTTGCGAACAACTTAACACATTTCATTGATATTTGGTGTACTGGCAAACTACGAAAAGGAACATATTCTGGGAAAAAATGGACGCCGTCCCCCTCGAGCCACGCCCACAAATAAGGGTTTACCTTTACTTGTGAAGTAAGGGTGGTAGTTACCAAAAAGTTTAAGCTTAGGCTAAATCTTAATCTTTCGAAGTAAAAGTGGTAGTTACTAAGTCAAAATAAACCAGTTTTAGAGAATTCGATATTCGAAAATGTTCTGCCATATTTTTAAATTTAAGTCCAAAAACAAATGGTTTTTGCAATTTTGGTACACTCTTTCAAACTAGCAGGCCGATGCACAGTGATAGATTTTGATCATTTAGCTGGAATATATTCCCGGTGGCGATTAAGAAATTTAGATTGCTGTTATTCTCAACATTTCCATCTCAGATAAGTAAACACCAGTTTTTGTTAACTCTCTCAGGCCCTTATTTCACTTTTAGGCAACATTAGGCATGCAAGGGTTAATTAAAATTATTTATTATTTGGTTATTTTGAATTAATATTCACCGTTCATTGAATATATTTATAAAGAAACAAAAAATATTAAAGAAAAAAATTTATATTCATAAGGTAAGCTATACAACAGTTTCTATTCGGAATCTGAGCACACAGAATCAGTGAGTACGTCCAATTCTGTCTCTTGAAGTAAACTCAATACTTCATCATCGATAGAAATGTTATTTTTTGAATATTTGAGTGTACCGCTAGATAAGTAGGATATTACTGGGTCGGACGACACAAATAACTGGTTCATTAAATCATGCATTGTTTTCTGCCTGGATGTTTTTCGTGTATGGTGCCTGGAAACAATCATTGTGCCTGGAAGTTAATTTAAGCAAAGGCCGCAGAGATCCGCAGCCAATGTTTGGTTTTACAGAATAAGAATTGATGTGACAAGGACACAAAACACGAATTTCAATCAGACTCCACGGGACTCAATAAGTTTTACTCCAAGTAAACTAATAAAACCATTTCATTTTTTTCACTAATAAAAGTAGTACTTTGTTCTAAATTTGCACCTCAAAATGTAAATTTTCTCATTTGAGCACGTGGTATGTTTGACAGCTCATAACTCAACAAATAAAAAAAGCAAACCAAAAATAAAAACGACTTTATGCACAGTGGTGAGTTAGCTTTCAAATGCAATGGAAATATTAACCACTTCATGACTTTTGAAATTTGAATTAATTCCAGATAAATGTTCAAAATCTAACACTGTGCGATGGAAAAACGTTAAAATTTGAACAAAATAATTTTTTTTTTAAATTTTTTAAAAATTTGTTTTTGTTTATCTTTCTCTGCTCTCTTCGAATTTTCGAACATTTTCATTCTTAAAATCTATGACTGCTTCGATAGGGTAATAAACCAGGTTTAATTTATTTGGTTACTACGAAAATTTAAGCGAAAGCTAAGAATTAACTTTATTCGGGCTGGTAACTATCACCCTAAGAGGCGTAAAAGCTTCAAATTCGCAACATGGGTTGACCAAGGCAAATGAAGGGTGTAGGAAAAAATGTATGTGGCCCGCCGACTGCTGCACCCACAAATGGAGATTTTTTGTAACTTCCGTAGTAAAAGGCGTAGAAGCTTCACATTCGCAACATAGGTTGACCAAGGAAAAGGAAAGTGTAGGCAAGAAATTTATCTGGCCCGCCTACTGCCGCGCCAAAAAATGGAGATTTGTCGTTATCGTTACATAGTGCGCCAATATTGGCGGGACGCTGGGTATTTCAAAGTCGGGCTTGACCGACCTTAGCTTTCTTACTTGTTTATTTTTGGCCTATGGCAGCAACCACTGTGCAATGTAATGAAATATTTAAGAGCATTACAAAGGTAATTGTTAGTTGTGTAAATAAAAACCAAAAGAATGCAATTCAATTTGATGCCACAACATGGAAAAAAGGAATTGAAAACTGACAGTGCCGTAGCAATTCTGTTTTGCGTAGGCGCACAAAAATCATTTTTTTAATTTTAACGTCTATTTTAATTAAAACCATATTACATGCACGCTTTCAATGCAAGCGTTTAACGGACCTTAAGGAATCGTATCGAATGAATACTTTTTTAAAGCGTGTTCGAAATAATCAGCTGTTCTTCTTGGAGCTATCATACACGAGACGATATAAGCGGGGTAGGCAAACAGTTCAATTCAAAAAGTGCTGCCATACGCACGATTTTTCTCTCTTATAGCTTAAATTTTTCCTACTCTCAGCGAAAAATCCATGATTTAAAACAAGTATGCTTATAAGGTGGTTGAGCCAAATAAAACCAACGGCTTTATAAGGCCCGATTTTCAGAAAACATATTTCTAGCACTCCCAGCATAATGATTTTTGGCATGTTCTAAAGCGTTTATATTTACTTCACAAAGCAAACAAAATTGCGTCGATCGTGTAGCTGAGTGAATAGTTATCTTCCAACAAAGTCTACAGAAGTGTAAACAACGTGCTTGATCTAATTTTGCGTGAGAAGAAGAGCAATGTTTTTCTAAAAGTTGTTGATAATTTTGTAAAATCTTGATGCTCATACCAAAAGGATGGAAACAACCCCTGGCATTGCTGTATTCTGAATAAAACGTAAAATTATATTGAGTGGTTTTAATACGGCATACAATAGTCACCTTGCAACTGGTTTTATAAAAAAAAGCACTTAAAAACTATGATAAAGAAGGCCTTTCACTGCAATGGGCAGCAAGTTAACAAAATAAGTATCGATAATGGATTGTACCTGCACTTGAATCTATGTGGCAACCTATCGTCAGTGCAGCACTTATTTTAGTTTTAAGACTGAGTACCTTTTCCTTGTACCAAGTACTTGTTAAGTTTATACAGCACAAGAAGACGGACACTTCCTTCGTCTCCAAAATTGAATAAAAAAGAGAACACAAATTTATCGACGAGAATCTCCTTTTTTGATTAGGACAATTTAGCCTTAACGTCTAAAGAGGCTCCTAAAGTGGTGACCCCGACGTGATTTGAACACGCAACCAATGGTTTGTAGAAAGATTCCATAAAACCTTAAAATCAGCAATGTTATACACCGAAGCCAAGCGATGGTGTGATTCCCTGCCAACCGTGTTATTGGGTCTACGTACTGTTCATAAACCCGATCTTAAGGCATCACCAGCAGAGTTGACTTACCGAAAAACACTTTGCATCCCATCCGAGTTTGTTGAGACAAATTCCCATGTCCGACCGCAACCAGAGTTCATCATCGAACTTCAGAAAACTATGAGCTACCTCAGACCAACGGATACGGCATGTCATACCCCAAAGAAAATCTTCATTCATCACGATTTAAAAACTTACAACGACGTTTTTGTAAGAAATGACTCAGTTCTCCCATCATTCTCGAGACCCTACGACGGCCCATTTACAATTCTAGGAAGAAGCGACAAGTTTTTTACGATCCTGTTGAAGGCAAGACCAACGAAAATATCAATTGACCGACTCAAGCCAGCATATTCACTGAACGAAGACACTCTGCCACCAGAAAACCAGATAAATAAGGACCAACCAATATCAACTAGGTTGAGACCCCGGAGAGTGCAATTCAAGTAATTCCAAAGGAGTACCAACCAGTCTAATGCTATGTTCATGCTTAGCCCTAAAAGCGCATTTACGGTTTTCGAAAAGCGATTTTTCGAAGAGTGTTCATAGTGCCGCATTAAGTAAATGTGCTTTTACACACAACATATGTTCTCGACTTACAAAACATCTGTCCTGTTTTAATTTGATGAAAAAGAAATCGAAATGCGTCGGCTGAAATTCATTTTATTTATTGTGCATATATAGCTGTCCATTCTGTTCAATTTAAACAAAATTGAACAATTTAACACATCGATATGTGCTATAAACAAAAAGCGTGCCAGTTTTTTGCAACTGCTCGCTTTATACAAAGGTGTGCAAAATTGTGTAATGAACTACATAAACAATAGACCAGAGACCTCCACGCCATAGCTCACTTCACACGTATGCCTACGCTCTTTCTTTATTCGGTAGCAATCGCCCGACGAAAACACTTCGAGCGGATCTGCGCAAGTTTTTTTTAAAAACACTTAAAAAATATTTTATCAAAATGGAATGCAAAGCCTACTTTATGATCCCAAATGCTTTTAAGAAATTTATTTAAGGCCTTTATCGTTTTTCCCATCAACTTATTTTTGTGAACAAATATTTTCAGATTGATTTGAAATACATTTGTTCAAAGCAGCGCAACAAACCAAGCGCAAAACACACTAGTAATCTTATATTTCATTGATTTATGAAAACTATTTTATTTTTTACTAACAAGTTATGGAAACTCAAAATTTTATTGAGCGCACGCAATTAGTGTTAAAATTTTTTTCAGCGCATTCGCTCTCTTGCTCACTAACACAAATGCCTTTCCCATTTTGGAGATGCCTGCATTAGACTACCCAGTAGATAATTATGGAGTAATACCCAAACCGAGCAAAAAAAGAGTAATGACTTATTCATCCGATTGGAGTAAGAAGCGAGCAATCGAGGTTTTATTTCAATTTTTATAATCGCTTAATGATTCATTTGGAGTAATAGGAGAGCAACCTTTGTTATTTAATGACTTATTTATCCATCTGGAATAAGAAGCGAGCAATATATTACTCCGCTTGTGCTTTTTCTTGAATCAGAAAAGACTACTCCACTTTATCTCTTTTCCGAGGTCAAAAGGCTTACTCCTCCGCCGGGACATCCTATGTTAAAAAATATATGAAATCTGAGCATTCTCTAGTAATCAATTACTCGCATAGGAGCGATCTAAGATCACTCTTTGGATGATCCAATTATCTGCTGGGTATTAACTAGGAATCATACAATACTACAAGCGACACTCTCTAAATTTTTTGAATTTGCTTGTAGGTATGATAAGAATATGCGGGTGCGATAGAGACAGAGAACAGTTTACATGAGTGCGACTGAAAAAGATAGAGTTTTGTCAACGACTGTCGTGGTGAACAGTTCAACAGCCCTGCAGGAAGTATGCGTAGTTAAGCTGCAGCGTCTTACTAGTTCTAATTCTGCCAGCTCTGGTTCTTCTTTATACCCCTGGCTATGTATTACTCTGTACAAAATAAACATTGCGTGTGGGCTACAAATCACTAATTGTACACTTGAACTAACGCTATTTTAGTGATTTGGTAACCAATTGGGTAAATTGGTTATAGTAAAACACTAGTTCCTTTGAAAGATTCTTGACCATATTTTGTGGTTTTTTGGTTATTTTTGTTCTAAAATTTTTTGAGCCTCCAATACGCAATATTTAAAAGACACCGAATTATTTTTCGTGTTTGTTTTATTTACAAAAATATTTGCAATATATAAAGATAGATTTTATTTTTGATTTCGAAGCACCAACGCTCTTTGCAACAACTATATAATGGCAACTCTTATTACTGAAACGAAAAACCATTTTTCCATGCAATGCTAGTCGGAGCTTTATACGAAGCTCTACCCCCCTTTGCACTAGTTCTTTAGTTTTGGTGAAAGTACTAGTTGCATCCGGGCAATATACCTCACGCTTCCTAGAGGGTAATATGCACTGAGCTCTGCTGTGTTGAAAGTCAGATTGTAATGTTGATGTGTGAGTTCATATGTACACAAATCGTGGTGAAAGTCAGTTTATTTTATGTGAATGTGTTAACTGTGGGAAAAGTCAGATTGTGAATGGGCAAAGTCGGTTTATACAAGCTCCCCTCACCCGTCTTAGTGATTTTGGGAAGTGTCGCTTGTAGTATTGTATGCTAGGAATAGAACTTGTGCGTGACGACTGGAAAACGTAAACAGCCCAGCAAAAACGTAAACAAACCAGCAGTGCTGCCATATATTCGTACTGTCAAATAGTTCGAAAAATGAAATTTTTCGAAGTTATCAGAGTTGCATTCGCCTTAATGCTACATTGAAGTTGCTTTTACTTGCATTAAGCTTTCAAATTTTGTATGCCTAAAAGCACATTTAAAGTCGCGTTAAGAGCTAAATGCGCTAAAAGTGTTTTTAGGGCTAAGCATGAACCCAGCATAAGGGGGGTACTGTGGCAACCTATCGTCAGTGCAGCACTTATTTTAGTTTTAAGACTGAGTTCCTTTTCCTTGTACCAAGTACTTGTTAAGTTTAAACAGCACAAGAAGACGGACACTTCTTTCTTCTCCAAAATCGAATAAAAGAGAGAACACAAATTTATCGACGAGAATCTCCTTTTTTGATTAGGACGATTTAGCCTTAAATATACATATATACGAAGCCTGAAATTATTTGAGACCATGACCAATTCTCACCCCGCTAAAGTTAAGAGCCTAAAATTTTGTCCTAAAAAATCTATAGCAATTGTTTAGTATGTTCAAGCTAAAGTAAAGAGTAATCCGATTTTCTTCATATAAGGCTCATTCGAAGGGCTGTTTTGTATATTTTCCAAATATGAATATTAAAAACATTTCTGCTAATTCTTGTGGCTATCCAAGACCTCCAAGTCGAAGCATCTTTTGAATTTCCTAAAAAATTGACTTTCAGTAGTCCTGGCTGTGCTAAATACAATCCGATTTTATGTTGTTATAGCTTTAAAGAAAGACCAATCTATTGTCAATGGAATACCATTCACATTTGGTTAGAGAAATTGTATTATATGTGTTAAATTTTGATAAAACTAACACAACCCAGGTTTTTTCTCATACAAATGGAATTTTAAACTTTGAGTGACTTCCGCGCCCATCAAACATTATCGGATCGAAACCAAACTTCATATTTGGTAGTTTGGGAGCATAAGCTTATATAATTTGCTGAGAAGTAGAAAAATAAAAATATAAGGACCAGTCTAATATTATATATATATTGTTATATCGTTCGCTCAATACAGCCTTTTAAATCAGTGCTAACTAGATTGAAGAAGTTATAAAATTTATCCTAAAATGCGTTGAAAAAACGTTCACGTATAGTATACTTTTTACCAATTTATATTGGAACACAAAACTCCAGAGGGAGCAAGCTCTCTTGTAGCGAATCTTTTGAGATTTAGCTATAAATGAAGCTGACAGTTAAGGCCGTAAAACTAGCATTATACATTTTTTGCACTGCGAAATCTTGCAAAATCGTACATACATACAATCATGCATACCTGTGTACAAAGATAAGGACCCATACATCATATATATATGCAAATATTGCCAATATGGTGTTTGGTTCAAAAATATTCAAAAACAATTTTTATTTTTGATTTAAAAAAAAAACCTCAAAAAATAAGTCTTATTTTTCAATTTTAAAATAAAACTCAAAAAATATGTCTTATTTTTCAATTTCAAAGTAAGAATTAAGACTTAACAGTTATTTTGCAAATTCTAAATATAAATTTGAATATAAGAGTTATTTTTTAATTTCTATATAAAAGTTTCAAAATAACTGTTAAACCGTATTTTTTAAAATAAAACTCATAACTGTTACGGTCCCTGCTTTTTTGTACTTTTTTTACATTTTCGGATAAACAAGGTTAAATAAAAGTGATTAAGATCCAAACTCTTTCTAAGTTTAACCAATTTCCGACTTTCCAACGTCTTTAACACGCCTTTGTGAATACCCCTATAGTTTTAAAAATTCAAATTTTGCCCTTTTTGCCTTATCCCCAAAAATGGGCAAATTTCCATTATCTAGCAGCACTTTATTTGATGAAACCGTTTTTCCGATACGAACTGACAAATATAGTGCGTGAAAAGACAAATGACGAACAAAACCTGAAAACCATTCTTTTAAGATTCAATAAACTAAAAAATCGCAAAGTGCAATTATATTAAATATGATTGAATATCATTGTTTTCTCGATTGTCATTTATTTTTTCTCCTTTTTTAATTTTTTTCATGGGAAAAAACAAAAATGCGTGGGAAGGCAAAGCCCCCTCTTGCCCCTATGGTTGCTACGGCACTGAAAACTGATAATTGTAACTTGAAATGAAAAGAATGACAACTGCAATTCAATTGCAACAATGAAATGGCACTAAAGCAGGGGTCGGCACGCTAGGAACAATATTTGCGACAGCCACTCACACGTATTGCTTACGCTCTTGTCTCAGTTTGACGGGATCAACCGAGCATGCAACATCGAGAGCGGGTATGCGGAAATTTATAGCTTTTTCCGTCAGTTTCAGCTCTTTTATGCTACTTCTAGCTTTTATTTTTTTAGCTAGTTTCAGCATTTTTTTGGTTTATTTTCGGCTATTTTTAGTAGCCGCTGTGCTCTCACTCACACAATTACATACCCATTTTGCCGACCCCTGCACTAAAGCAATAATAGAGAATTCAATTGAGAGCGCAACTTGGTACGATTGAATGTTGCGCTGCATTGCACTGTCATGTCATTTATTCTCTTCCGAAATGGCATACTGTGGACCGTGCAGCTCTAAATAGCAGATAACACGCGACGAGAAAGCGAAATGCAATTTTTCCATTGACAATTGCAATTCATACCGTTATGGAATTACCTAATGTCATGCGAAGGAAGGTGGAATATTTTTGGGCACCGTAGCTACACACTATGAAAGCATGAGAGAGAGAGAGAGAGAGAGAGAGAAAGAGAGTTAGAGAGAGAGAGAGAGAGAGAGAGAGTTAGAGAGAGAGAGAGAGAGAGAGTTAGAGAGAGAGAGAGAGAGTGAGAGATAGGGCTTGAGAATGGTGGAAAAAAGAAGAACCTCTGGGAAGGGGGTAGTGTGCGACGTTAAAGGAAATGAGACGAGCATGCGCAATGCAAGCGTTTTCGAACTGTCAAAATGTGAGTTAAATACACGAACATAAGCATTGAGAGTAGTGTGTTATAGCCAGGTAGGTAAGACTTGAACAATGTTGTTGGAAGAAACCCACCCCAAACTCGTACAGAACCCGCAGTTATCTTTGAAATTTCATACCTCTCTTTCTCTAAGGGAGCAAAACGAACTGTCACTGTAGCTGTCATCGAATTGGTTGGCGTTTATTAAATGTGTACTTTCATCATTTTCTGTGAAAATGCTTCCCTTTTCAATTAAAATTTGTGAAACTCGAAAAAAAGTTGCTTAAAACAGAATTTTTAAGGCATCATTAATTGTGTATCGCAGAAAGAAAATTGTAGTTCGAAGAAATACTCTGAGAAAAATGACTCCAAAATATTTCGGTGCGTATATCCCTTGAGAACGTGTTCCAATTTTTTTTTTTTTTTTTTTTTTGTTTAATACTGAGTTCTTTAAATATTTGTGGATTTGTGTACGAAAATATTTGAGCAAATCATATTTCAGAGATTTTTGTTGTAAGATTCTTGGGAATGGTTTGATTCCAAGCCGCTTGTAATACTAAATACAAGCACACATTGTGAAAACCCACGTTCATCTTTCTTACTATTTTTAAAAAAATAAAAAATTAAGTACATTAAAACATAAATTATTAAAAGAACTTCAATTTGATTCCATGTTCGACGTTTTGTGAAAATGTTGACTTCATCCAAAATCGAAAGAAAGTTCAGCTCTCTTTGTTTTGCTTTACATTTATTTCATTAGCGTGCTTTAATTACACACGTTCCATATAGTATCACCAAAGCAACCTACCTGGCTTGGCATATGTTTTTGTTTACAAAGAGCATTACCATTTATTAAGCGTGTTGATGGCATTGCCATCAAAACACTTTTCAAAGTTTGTTTTTTTCTGTGTCATTGATAAATCACAGTAAAATAACTATTTGAATCGACACATGCTTTGATCTATCAATCGTTTTTATGAAAAGATTTTGTTCTTTTTGGTATTTTGTTATGGACCGAAAGATGAGCTTATACTACCCCTCCCTCTCACTAGTTGGATAAACTTAAATATGAGGAAACTCCCTTAAAGACCTTAGCCGAGGAGTGGAATAACAAAATCTTGCTATATACAGTGGCGAGCAAAGGTGGATACATGTTGGGCTTTTCAATTGTTTGCTCGCTACACTCAAAAAATTCCGTCGTAGAATCTATTATATCCGCAATTGATATAGGTCCAATTGCAAGATATCATAGATTCTACGACAGCTTTGCAGTAGTTTCTACGATGAAAAATGTCATTGGTTTCAACGATATAAAACGTAGATTTAACGATATTCCATCTGAGGAACTATGATGTTATTTCATAGGAACTACGATATCAAATCATAGGAACTACGATATCAAATCATAGGAACTACGGTCTCAAATCTTGAAGTACATTTGGATAACTTCTTAATTTTGATATGAATTCTTGTCGGCGGGTTCGATCCCTGCTCCAGCGAACGGTTTTTTTTTTTTTTTTTTTTAGAAAAGTAGATAATTGAACATTTACATTATTTAAAAAACTGAGAAATGAAAGATTTTACCAAAATTTGTATTTATATGCTTAAAAAATTTAAAACAAGTAAGAAAGCTAAAGTCGGTCAAGCCGGACTTTGAAATACCCAGCGTCCCGACGTTATGAGCGCACTATGTTTTGCTTCTCTATTTATGAGCGTGGCAGTGGGAGGGCCACATAAACTATTTCCCTACACCTTTCATTCGCCTTGGTGAACCTATGTTGCGAGTTTGAAGCTTCTACGCCTTTTACTTCGGAAGTTACGAAAAATCTTCATTTGTGGTTGTGGCAGTGGGCGGGCCACACACATTTTTTTCCTACACCTTTCATTCGCCTTGCTGAACCTATGTTGCGAATTTGAAGCTTCTACGCCTTTTACTTCGGAAGTTACGAAAAATCTTCATTTGTGGGCGTGGCAGTGGTCGGGCCAAATAAAATTTTTTCCTACACCTTTCATTCGCCTTGGTGAACCTATGTAGCGAATTTAAAGCTTCTATGCCTTTTACTTCGGAAGTTACGAAAATTCTTTATTTGTGGGCGTGGCAGTGGGCGGGCTACATAAATTTTTGTTCCTACACCTTTCATTTGCCTTTGTCAACCTATGTTGCGATTTTGAAGCTTCTACGCCTTTTACCTCGGAAGTTACGAAAAATCTTCATTTGTGGGCGTGGCAGTGGGCGAGCCACATAAAATTTTTTCCTACACCTTTCATTCGCTTTGGTCAACCTATGTTGCGAATTTGAAGCTTCTACGCTTTTAACTTCGGAAGTTACGAAAAATCTTCATTTGTGGGCGTGGCAGTGGCGGGCCCCATAACATTTTTTCCTATACCTTTCATTCGTCTTGGTCAACCTATGTTGCGAATTTGAAGCTTCTACGCCTTTTACTTCACAAGTTACGATAAGCCCTTATTTGTGGGCGTGGCTCAAGGAGGGCAGCGTCCATTTTTTTCCAGGATATGTCCCTTTTCGTAGTTTACCAGTACACCAAATATCAATGGAATGTGTTCAGTGGTTTGCAAGTTACAAGCATTTTACTGAAAACACATTATATTCATTTGTGGGCGTGGCAGTGGGCGGATGTGTCATATTTTTACTTAGGATCATACTCGGATCCCGATATACCTGTGTGCCAAATTTCGACTTGATTGGTCCAGCCGTTTCGGAGGAGATCCGACCACGGACGGACGGACGGATGGACAGACGGACAGACGGACGGACGGACAGACGGACGGACGGACAGACGGACGGACGGACAGACGGACATGTCTAAATCGATTCAGTTTTTGATCCTGATCATTTCTATATACATATGTCTATATCTCCGGAGCTTAGTTCTCCCTGTTACAAGATTCGCACAAAACTAATATACCCCGCTTACGCTGGGTATAAAAAGATTCTATAGGAATTTCTTGAAAGAGCTTGTGCGTGACGTTTTGGAAGGCGCAATGAAAGCAACTCTTTTTGGCAACTTACTTTCTGTTTCCCCGTAATATTTGCCTCGAAATTTACTTGACTGTTTTATTCTCCAATTTACCACAAATTCTTTTCTATTTGACAGGGTTCGGACCTTCCAGATTACAAGTCTACCACACTTCAACTGCGCCATCGCGTGATATGATTTGAGCTTGCTAGTTTTATTTTATCAATATAAGTGGGAAACAGTAGAAACTATTAGATTGACAGTAGAACTTATTGTATTATATTTTATGTAGATTCTATGACATTTCCATCGTAGATTCTATGATATTTAATTAGTAAAATCTATGATAGACATTTTTCTTCCACAGTAGAAACTATTGAATTTACAGTAGAAATTATTGTATTTTACGTATATTCTATTAAATTTCCATCATAGATTCTATGAAATTTTAATCGTAAAATCTATGATGGACATAGTTCTTCCACAGTAGAAACTATTATATTTACAGTAAAACTTATTGTATTTTACGTAGATTCTATTATATTTTTCTACGTCTTCCTATCGAAGAAACAACGATGCAACATTTTTTCAGTGTATATATATCTCCGGTGTGAACGAAGATATCGTTGTGAAAGTGTTTGGTTTATATTCTTCGAGCACAAAACATGCTCTTAGACCCACATGTATGCACTTTTGCTCATTTTTCAAAATTAACTAACGATTTAGATTAAATAGGCAGTGAGTGAGAAATATTATGAATAAAACATATGTAGCTTAAAATCGATTTATTTGTGCAAAATCATCAAAATTAGAATCTTTGAGCTAATAACAGCCACAATAGTGGTTTGTTTGTATTGTATATGACTTCAAAACTTGCGCAGGATTTTTAGCTGTCCAAGAAAAGTTCAATTTTTATTATATAAAAATTAGATTCTGAGATGTGGTCAAATAAAAAGAAACATTCTGATGAAATGAAATCGAAAAAAAAAAATTTTATTCTACAACTTCTAGACTTGACAGCCGATCTTAAAGTTCCGGGTCTTCAAATTTGTGACCTTTTAGTATTAAAAATACGTATCTTTAACATAATAAAAATCGCAACTGGTTCTTGAATAAAAGTTCGATGGGTGATACACAATAATACACAAAATTTGCTTTGCTTGCTTATAGCAGCCATAATTGTAGTCTAATGGTAGGTTGTGGGCATTCAAAATTTGCGTACGGTCTTCAAGTTTTTAATACTGATCTTGGTTTGTTTTTTAATGTACGTTTCTTGAGTTATAGCCCCAAAAGTATGACCACATCGCGAAAATTGGGTTTCTTCACGTTTTACGCTCTAACTCTATAACCATATGTGAAAATTTTAAAATTTTCGGCTTTTTGAAGTCAGGCGATTTCATATTCGACGCAATTTTTTTTGCATTTTGAAATAAATTCATAAAAAGATTTGCAATCTTTTAACTTAGATTTTTTCAATAGTAACAAAAAACAATCCTTAAAAAACCCAAAAATTTTAAGAAATTTTGAAAAGGTCATTAAAATTCGAAAAATTGAAATTAAATAAAAAATTCCAGCACGCAATATTTTGTAATCATGTCGTCAACATCACGTCCTCTATTTGCTGCTTCTGCTTTCCCGTTTAAGACCAACGTTATCTTGATGCTCGCTGCTGTGATTTTATGGTAATGTTATAGTTCATTGGGGTTTGTAAGCACTTAAGCTGACTTGTAAAACATTTCATTAGTACACTGAGCTAAAAATCGTAGTAAAAATAACAAAAACGTAGTTAATTTAACTACGAACAGCAATGATTTGGCTCTATTAACGGACGTAGTTAAAATAACCACAAGCGTAGTAAAAAAGTTTAAATACGAAAGTAGCAGCAAATCCCAAGTCGGCAGGTTCGATCCCCGGTGGGGCAGGCGTAACTTTTTTTTTTTTTTACAAATAATAACATAAAATTTAGGTATATAATATTTAAAAACTTTACAGGAATAAAAAGTTTTAAAACTAACATTTTATGGAAAAACAAAAAGCCGGGATGGCGCCCTCTCTTCTCTCCAATTTATACGGTTGGGGTAAGCTTGATTTTTCATTCTAGATGTCTTTTTTTTTTCTTTAATATTTTTCTACTTACTTGAAAAATTCCCATTTTTAACACATTTCATTCGCCTGCTGTAGGATTTGAACCCGAGCCCTTCGGATTGCTAAGCGAACACGCTACCCGTACGCCACGGAGAAATTCGCGTGGACTAAATATGTTACTTAAAGTCAAATGAAAACGATTTTACGTGTTTTTTGAGAGAAGTTTGTTAAATACGTGTGTAAAGAAATTTGCTCCTAAAGAATACGCATGGCTGTTAAAGTCATGTTTGAATACGTCCGTACTAGGGATTCCAAAAAATGGCCAAAATGCCAATCCCGGGATTTCGGGATTCCAAAATTTCAATCCCGGGATCCCGGGATCGGTCCCGGGATTAGGAAGAATGCTTAAAACGAATAAATTTTTAAATTTTTTTTATTTGAGCTATGTTTCACATTAACAATAATAAAAAAAAACATAAACTTAATAACATTCCAGTTATTTAAAGCATAACAGCTGAATCAGTGATGTTAAATTCTTTTTCTGATATTCCCTACACAGCCCCAAAAAATCACTACTTTTTCCTTTGCTTACACAAATTTTTCCCTACAAAAATCCTAACGATTTTATTAACTTATATTTGCATTATCATAGCTGAATTACAATAGTCTGGCGACTGCGTATTTTAATGGTTTAAAATACAAAAATCGATTTTCTCTCACAAATCAAATTATTTTCTAATCAGTTTTTTCGTTTACCACCAAACCCAGCTGTCAAAGTCGTGAGGGAATTGTACCTACATTTAACAACACTGCAGCTGATCGGAGATCATTCGGCTAACTGTGAGGCTAAACAAGATATAAATGATGGCACGCTACGTAAAACATGTAGTTATCGCATTTAATGTACTAAACGTACAAAAATAACCATCGTATAGATTTTTATGTCTACTAACGTATTACACCCACTTGCAACGTTATATCTTAAAGCATTTTCATCTGATTATATTTCGATATTTCTACCTCGACAGTTAAAAATAATTGCAAAAATGCCCCGGGACTAACGAAGACTAATCCCGGGATTTTCGGGACTAGAAAACGTCCGGGATCCCGGGATCCCGGGATCCCGGGATCCCGGGATTGGAATCCCTAGTCCGTACTACAGTTTTGCTCTAAAATAACTACGGTCGTAGTATACTACGAATCGTTGTAAATTACACAACCGTAGTTTTCGCTCAGTGTATTAAGAGTTAATTAGATGTAAGGATAAAATTAAAAACCATCCATTTGGTCTCAAATAGGGATATTTAGGATCTGAAAGTGCTAAAGCAGTACATATCAATTAAATATTTTCAAAAAAAGCAGTACATTTCGGAAAAAATAAGTAAATTTTTCTGCACTTAATGCAGTTTTATTTTTGAAATAAATAACAAAAATAACAGCATTCATAACAAAAATAAACTAAACTCATTCTAAATTTTTATTTTGTAAGCGTCGCCTACTATAAAAACAAGTAAAGGTGTTATAGTCAGGCAAGCCTGACAATAGAGTACCCGACACAGACACACATCTTCAAATAATTTTTAATATCAGGAGTTGTTTAAGGCCATAGGGCCCCATATACCGACATTTGTTTAATTTCTTTATGAAAACCGCCCCTTTGCCACGCCCACTTTTCCAATTTTTCGGAATTCTAATCGGAGGCTTAAATATACGCGCAAATTCTAAGTTTCATTGAAATATATGGAAAATGTGAGATTTTGGGCCAGTTTTGAGATTTTTGTTACAGACCCTAGTACTGGAGGTACCCTTAATAATGGACCGATTAAGAATTTTTGGGCAGGATGTTTATGGCTACAAAGGAAGTATAAGTGCCAATTTTCGTTCAAGTCCCATAAGCGTTTCGGGAGTAGGAGACAATTTTCGAAAAACGCCCTTCTGCCACGCCCATTTTTCTAATTTTTGTAAATCACATTAATTGGCCTAAAATATGTTCATTTGCCAAACTTCATCAAAATATGTTGAACAAGTAAGAAAGCTAAAGTCGGTCAAGCCCGACTTTGAAATACCCAGCGTCCCGACATTATGAGCGCACTGTGTTTTGCTTCTCTATTTGTGGGCGTGGCAGTGGGAGGGCAACATAAATTATTTCCCTACACCTTTCATTCGCCTTGGTGAACCTATGTTGCGAATTTGAAGCTTCTACGACTTTTACTTCGGAAGTTACGAAAAATCTTTATTTGTGGGCGTGGCAGTGGGCGGGCCAACAAAAATTGTTTCCTACACCTTTCATTCGCCTTGGTGAACCTATGTTGCGAATTCGAAGCTTCTACGCCTTTTACTTCGGAAGTAACGAAAAATCTTCATTTGTGCGCGTGGCAGTGGGCGGGCCATATTAAATTTTGTCCTACACCTTTCATTCGCCTTGGTGAACCTATGTTGCGAATTTGAAGCTTCGACGCCTTTTACTTCGGAAGTTACGAAAAATCTTTATTTGTGGGCGTGGCAGTAGGCGGGCCAACAAAAATTGTTTCTTACACCTTTCATTCGCCTTGGTGAACCTATGTTGCGAATTTGAAGCTTCGACGCCTTTTACTTCGGAAGTTACGAACAATCTTCATTTTTGGGCGTGGCAGTGGGCGGGCCGCATAAAATTTTTTCCTACACCTTTCATTCGCCTTGGTGAACCTATGTTGCGAATTTGAAGCGTCTACGCCTTTTACTTCGGAAGTTACGAAAAATCTTTTTTTGTGGGCGTGGCAGTGGGCGGGCCACAAAAAATTTTTTCCTACACCTTTCATTCGCCTTGGTGAACCTATGTTGCGAATTCGAAGCTTCTACGCCTTTTACTTCAAAAGTTACGAAAAATCTTCATTTGTGGGCGTGGCAGTGTTCGGGACATAAAAAAATTTTTCCTACACCTTTCATTCGCCTTGGTGAACCTATGTTGCGAATTTGAAGCTTCTACGCCTTTTACTTCGGAAGTTATGAAAATTCTCTATTTGTGGGCGTGGCAGTGGGCGGGCTATTTAAATTTTTGTTCCTACACCTTTCATTTGCCTTGGTCAACCTATGCTGCGAATTTGAAACTTCTACGCCTTTTACTTCACAAGTTACAAAAAGCCCTTATTTGTGGGCTTATTTTTGGGCGTGGATCACGGAGGGCGGCGTCCATTTTTTGCCAGGATATGTCCCTTTTTGTAGTTTACCAGTACATCAAATATCAATGGAATGTATTGAGTGGTTCGCAAGTTACAAGCATTTTACTGAAAACACATTATATTCATTTGTGGGCGTGGCAGTGGGCGGATGTCTCCCATTTTTACTTAGGATCATACTCGGATCCCGATATACCTGTGTGCCAAATTTCGACTTGATTGGTCCAGCCGTTTCGGAGGAGATCCGACCACGGACGGACGGACAGACGGACAGACGGACGGACGGACGGACAGACGGACATGTCTAAATCGATTCAGTTTTTGATCCTGATCATTTATATATATATTTTTCTATATCTCCGGAGCTTAATTCTCCCTGTTACAAGATTTGCACAAAACTAATATACCCCGCTTACGCTGGGTATAAAAACTTCGATTTTAGAGCAGTTTTTGTGACTTTCATAACAGACCCTAGTACTGGAGGTACCCTTAAAAATGGTCCGATCAGGTCCATTCTCGAACTTGTTCTTACTTCGGTAAGAAAACTGTATACAAACAGACAGACAGACGGACAGACAGACGTACAGACGGACGGACATGCCTAAATCGATTCTCCTTGTGACGCTGATCATTTCTATATATATTTTGTATGGCCTATCTCGACTGGTTCTGGGTGTTACACACAACCACAAAAACGCAATATACCCTCGACGCAGAGTGTGTCGGGTATAATGAAATTTTTTACGCCTCTGTAATTTTCAATTGGCTGTGGTCGTACTGCACGAAACTGCTCAAAACCGCCCAATTTTTCAGAAAACTGTTCCCGAACTACACAACTGTGCAAATGAGAGATTTTGACAGAAGAAGACGACAAGTACTCTGTCAAAATCTCTCTCATTTGCACAGTCGCTTAGTACGGGAACAGTTTTCGGTCAAATTGGGCGGTATCTTCCGAACTTCGACTTTTTCCACTCTTTTTATACCCAGCGTAAGCGGGGTATATTAGTTTTGTGCAAATCTTGTAACAGAGAGAATTAAGCTCCGGAGATATAGAAAAATATATATAGAAATGATCAGGATCAAAAACTGAATCGATTTAGACATGTCCGTCTGTCCGTCTGTCCGTCCGTCCGTCTGTCCGTCCGTCCGTGGTCGGATCTCCTCCGAAACGGCTGGACCAATCAAGTCAAAATTTGGCACACATGTATATCGGGGTCCGAGTATGATCCTAAGTAAAAATGGGAGACATCCGCCCACTGCCACGCCCACAAATTAATTTATTAAGTTTTCAGTAAAATGCTTGTAACTTGCGAACCACTCAACACATTTCATTGATATTTGGTGTGCTGGTAAGCTACGAAAAGGGACATTTCCTGGCAAAAAATGGACGCCGCCCTCCTCGAGCCACGCCCACAAATAAGCCCAAAAATAAGGGCTTATCGTAACTTGTGAAGTAAAAGGCGTAGAAGCTTTAAATTCGCAGCATAGGTTGACCAAGGCAAATAAAAGGTGCAGGAACAAAAATTTGTGTATCCCGCCCACTGCCACGCCCACAAATAGAGAATTTTCGTAACTTCCGAAGTAAAAGGCGTAGAAGCTTCGAATTCGCAACATAGGTTCACCAAGGCGAATCAAACGTGCAGGAAAAAATTTTTTGTGGCCCGCCCACTGCCACGCCCACAAATGAAGATTTTTCGTAACTTCCGAAGTAAAAGGCGTAGAAGCTTCGAATTCGCAACATAGGTTCACCAAGGCGAATGAAAGGTGTAGGAAAAAATTTTATGTGGCCCGCCCACTGCCACGCCCACAAATAAAAGTTTTTCGTTACTTCCGAAGTAAAAGGCGTAGAAGCTCCAAATTCGCAACATAGGTTCACCAAGGCGAATGAAAGGTGTAGGGAAAAAATTTATGTGGCCCGCCCACTGCCACGCCCATAAATGAAGATTTTTCGTAACTTCCGAAGTAAAAGGCGTAGAAGCTTCAAATTCGCAACATAGGTTCATCAAGGGGAATGAAAGGTGTACGAAAATATTTTATGTGGCCCACCCACTGCCACGCCCACAAATAGAGAAGCAAAACATAGTGCGCTCATAATGTTGGGACGCTGGGTATTTCAAAGTCGGGCTTGACCGACTTTAGCTTTCTTACTTGTTTTTCTCTTCTTTTGTCACTTCTCGCATTGTAGCTTGTTATTTCGCCAAAGCTGTCCAGAATAAATCTTTAGCCTATACAACAACCACAAGAAAGCTTTGAGCTCTGCCTATCACAGGCAAGACTCAAAGCTAGGCTCAGGGAAGTATTTAAATTTTGCGTACTGGTACAAAGTGCCAAACGCGATACCCTAAAGCTTTAATAGTGAAAGCTCCTGAAGTACCGCCCTCACAAAACAATTCCACTGCTCACACGGAATTATTTAATAGAAAAACCAACAAGACTGGGAGATCAACAACAGACGTTGCCCTTTCTGTTAACAGCGGTTCAAAAGCTCCTGCTAATAACGTAGGTGATCCAGCAGTGCAGACAGGCATGGATCGGTACATTAAGATTAAAAAGAAACTTAGCCACACAGAAATCAAATGTTGGTAAAGCAAAATAAATTAAACTAAATCTGACGCTAACCCATCGAACTCGTTAAGTGGAAATAGATTTGCGACTAAGTACAGAGCCTAGTGAGACCTCTGATACACCAAAGAATGGTGGAGAAAAATCACAAAAACCGCCTCCAGTATATCGTCGAGAGCGTAGCTCCAACAATTTGGTCACGAGCCTGACCCACACTGAGCTTAAAATCGTAGTAAAAATAACAAAAACGTAGTTAAGTTAACTACGAACAGCAATGATTTGGCTCTATTAACGGACGTAGTTAAAATAACCACAAGCGAAGTAAAAAACTTGAAATACGAAAGTAGTACCAAATCCCAAGTCGGCGGGTTCGATCCCCGGTCAGGCAGGCGTAATTTTTTTTATTTATTAATTTTTTTTTTTACAAATAGTAACATAACATTTAGCTATATAATATTTAAAAACCTTACAGGAATAAAAAGCTTTAAAACTTAATATTTTACGCAACAAAAAAAATACATTTTAGAAAGCCGGGATGGGCCATCTCTTCTCTCTTATCAAGAGATAATCTTATCTATACGGTTGGGGAAAGCTAGATTTCTCATTCTAGCTGTCCGGTTTTACCTTTAATATTTTTCTACTTGCTTGAAAAGTTCCCATTTTTCACACATTTCAGTCGCCTGCTGTAGGATTTGAACCCGAGCCCTTCGGATTGCTGAGCGAACACGCTACCCGTACGCCACGGAGAAATCTAATTCGCGTGGACTAAATATGTTACTTAAAGTCAAATGAAAACTATTTTACGTGTTTTTTTTGTAGAAGTTTTTTAAATACGTGTGTAAAGAAATTGGTTCCTAAAGAATACGCATGCCTATTAAAGTCATGTTTGAATACGTCCGTACTACAGTTTTGCTCTAAAATAACTACGGTCGTAGTATACTACGAATCGTTGTAAATTACACAACCGTAGTTTTCGCTCAGTGTAATTAAGAAAAATGTTTGCGAGAAATAATCTCCAGGCTATATAACCCCATATATGATCAAAGAATTGCCATACATTGCTCTTACGTATGCAGCACGGCTTTTTAATGCTATAGTGAGCTTCTCCCACTTCCCTAAGATATGGAAAGAATCGGTCATCATAATGATACTGAAGCCCGGGAAATACCCGACGACAGCCAGCTCATATCGCCATATAAGCCTTCCCCCTGCTTATCTAAGCTCTTTGAAAAAACCCTTCTTATAAAAATAACGCCATACATTCGAGAGAATAACTTAATCCCTGCTCATCAATTTGGCTTCAGGAAAAAATATGGAAAATTTGAACAGCTAAATCGAATCACTCTTGAAATTCGTAACGCCTTCGAAAAAAAAAGAATATTGTTCTGCAATGTTCTTAGATATCGCTCAAGCTTTCGATAAAGTGTGGCATGGGGGTCTTATTGCCAACATAAAATCTCTACTCCCTCAAAATTTTTACGAAATTCTTATATCATACCTTCAAAATAGACTATTCAGAGTAAGAGTTATTGAATTTTTAAAGGATAAATTTGAAATTAAAGCAGGAGTCCCGCAAGGCAGTGTATTAGGCCCCTCTCTTTACCTGCTTCTAACAGCCGACTTCCCCACTAGTGACAATATTGTAATGTCAACTTTTGCCGACAACACAGCATTATTGAGCTGCCACCGCGATCCCATGGAATCATCAAGAATCCTACAAGAGCATATGCAATTGATTGATTATTGGCTCTCTACTTGGCGAAGGCGGGGTTATGAGAGTTCTTAGAAACTTGACAAAAACCAGTTTTCTCTCTAGGAAGCCTTTGAGAAGTCTTTGAAAGATCCTTAAAATATCTTTAAGAGTTCTTTAAAAGACTGAATTATGATGTCATCATCAGTCATTGTGTGTGATAGGGACGCAAATATGCTCATACGTTTTATAAATTATGTCCTATTTCTTTTTCGTTAAGAAGAAACACAAAAGACGTCCTACATATTCAATGTTGGAAATATTTTGAACACCAAAGGACATGTGTAAAGATTATAATGTAATAAAAAAATTTGAAAAATTTTATTGAAATATCGGATTATTTAAACAAAAAAAATGAAAATGGAGATCAGTTCAGCGGCAATATGATATATTCTACCCCACTTAATTTTCACGCGCCTTTAAAATATTAATGTTTTGCGAAATTTTATAAGTTTAAAAATCATTTTTTTTTTAATTTTCTTTCCGTTTCTTTTAAATTTGATTCTGTAATAATTAGACAGCGGATAATATGCAAAAACAAAAAAGTGCATAAAATCCGCTGTCTAATAATAATAGAAAACTTATTTCAGGCGTTGTCGCTTCTTAATTTCTGAGCTAAATCTGGCTGTTCGCATGAAGTGGTTACACTTGTCTTCGTTTTTGCCGACTGTTACGGAAAAGAATATTCTCCAATATGTGGTTAAACACACGGATATAAATATAAATCATCTTGCATGCTTTAAATTAGTCAAGAAAGACGTTCCCGTTGCTTCACTTAAGAGAATTAATTTCAAACTGGGTGTCATCTCTGCTGATTATAATAAACTCTTGGTTGCTTCTCTCTGGCCGGCGGATGTAAGAGTACGAGTGTTTCGTTTTTTTCAAAAGCCGACAGAACCGCCTCTGATATCGCCAACAACAATGTCAACTTAACTCGCGCAACTCGTTATACGTCATCTGGAGTTGTTAGTGAATTTAGGTTTTCTCTTAAAATATACTATCAGAATGTTGCCGGCATGCGTACTAAAACCAACTTGTTTTATTCTACTACTGCCCACGGTGATTATGACATTATTGTCTTATCTGAAACTTGGCTTAATGAAAATTTCTTTGACGAAGAGTTTTTTGATATAAATATCTATCAAGTGTTTCGAAAAGATCGCGATCATATAAAAACCGGTTGTGTAAGAGGTGGTGGTGTTCTTGTTGCTGTCAAACACTCTTTATCGGTTTCTCTTGTCTCGTTTCAAAATGATGATTCTCTTCTTGATCAAATCTGTGTGAAGATTTGTGGTAAACATAACAAGTTGATTTCATACGCATCGTACATTCCGCCGAATAGCGCATATGAATTGTACAAATCGCATATAGACAATATTCTCTCCATATCAGCTGAGATAATTAGTGATGATCACCTGTGTGTAGTAGGTGACTTCAATCTAAGTAATTTAATTTGGATTCCTACTGTTAATAAAAATTGTTTATTCGCTTCTAATGCCACCAGTAATATCGAGATGTACCTGGTAGACTCATTGTCGGAAATCAGGCTTTCTCAAGTAAATAGCTGTTTAAATGAATTGAATAGGCTCCTGGACCTAGTGTTTATTTCTGATAATGTGAATAGTAAAGTTTATCAGACTCCTTTTAACATTTCTCCAAATACTGTTCATCATGTAGCATTGCGCATTGATCTTGAGTTTTATGATTTCCTACCGTTGAGTCTTGATAATATTCAATTTTGGAGTTATGACTATAAAAATTGTAATTTTGTCCTATTAAATCGTTCAATCAGTAGTTATGATTGGGAGAGTATGTTAAATTCCTTGAGTCCTGAAGATGCATTTTGTTACTTCAAGCACACGCAAAAAAATATTTTTAATGAAATTATTGCTATGGTAAGACATAAAACGTATAGTTTGCCGTGGGCTACAACTAGTCTAAAAATGCTTAAAAATCTGAGAAACAAGTACTATAAGAAGTATCTTGCTTCTAGAAATCTTGATTTCTTTTTTAAGTATAAGCAATATATGCGTGAGTTTAACTTCCTGGACAGATTTCTTTTTAAGAGATATGTTAGAAAATTTGAATCAAATATCAAAGTAAATCCAAAGGAATTCTGGCGTTTCGTGAATGCAAGGAAAAAGTGCTCCAATATCCCAAAATCTATGTTTTTAAAAAATGTTACATCTAATGATGCAAGTGGAACAGTGAACTTATTTGCTGAGTTTTTTAAATCGAACTTTACGGTTGCCTCTGGTAACTATTATGATGCCTCGAAGGCGGTGTCTGCCATTGATTTCGGGTACCTAAGTTTGACTTCTGATAATATAGTAAATGGTATTTTCAAACTGAAAAACTCCTCTAAACTCGATTTGGATGGTTTTTCGGTCACATTGCTCAAAGCATGCTCCTACAGCGTTGCGTTGCCCCTAAAAATAATCTTTAATAAATCCTTGGCTGGTGGTATTTTCATTGATGACTGGAAGATTGCTTAAATCACTCCAATTTTCAAGTCTGGAAATAAAAACAATATTGAGAACTATAGACCTATCTCTAAACTTACTAATTCTAGTAAACTCTCTGAAGGCTTGGTTAAGGATAGAATGCTTTTCGCGATAAAAACCACAATTTCGTTACATCAACATGGTTTTGTTCCTGGACGCTCTACAGTGACGAATTTGTCGATTTTTGCTGAATTCTGCATCTCGGCACAGATGTGCCCAAGGGGCACAGGTCGATGCTATTTATACGGACTTTTCTAAAGCGTTTGATAGAGTTCCTCATAATGTCCTTTAAAGAAACTCGAAGGAATTGGTTTTCATTCGAAATTTTTAATGTGGCTCAAATCTTATTTACTTAATAGAATCGCCTTTGTCAAACTGGATAATGTCCTCTCTAAGCCGTTTATCGCATCCTCAGGTGTGCCACAAGGAAGTCTCTTGGGTCCTCTTCTCTTTCTGTTATTTATTAACGATATTCCATGTTTGATTAAATCTTCACAAATTTTGCTTTTTGCCGATGATGTAAAAATCTTTAGCAAAATTAACAATCTGCCTGATTCAATGAAATTGCAATCTGATGCCAAAGGTTTTTTATGAGTGGGGCATTCAAAATGAACTATTTTTGAACTTAGATAAATGTGCTTATGTAACGTTCTCAAAATCTCATCAACCTGTTATTACCTCCTATTTATTGGGGGGATCTCCACTGAATAAAGTTGATGTAGTAAAAGACTTGGGAGTAGTCTTTGACTCTAAATTTACTTTTTCTCATCACCTTAACTACGTAATTCCGAAATGCTATCAGATGCTTGCTTTCATAAAGCGAAACAGTACTAATTTTACTGATCCTTATACTTTTAAGGCACTTTTAATATCCCTTGTTCGTTCGAAGTTAGAATATGCCACTGTTATCTGGAGTCCGTACCACGCTATAAATATTTTTCGTATTGAACGCATTCAGAAATCGTGCACTAGGATGGCCCTGCGCTCCTTGTATATTAATGCCCAAATTCCGCCATATAAGGTGAGATGTGCTCTTATTGGAATAAAGTCCCTTGAGTCGCGACGTACCCTTAATTCCTTGCTTTTTATTGCTGATATCGTGACAGCTAGAATTGACTGTCAAGCCCTATTGGAAATGATATCATTTAATGTTCCTGTCAGAGCTTTGAGGTCATTTGAGGTTTTGCATCGAAGTACTATGAGAACAAACTATGCTTTGAATGCGCCCATTTATGGAGCCATAAGTATTTTTAATTCTGTTGCTCCCAACATAAATATTGATTTAGCCTTAAACAGGGATGCCCTTAAATCAGCATTAATGAATTAATTTAAAACATTTTTTATATTTGTTTTTCGGTTTATATAAAATAACTTAGTAGTATAAGTAAATGAGTGTTAGTGTTAGCGATAGTCTGTAAGAATTGAATTTTATAGACTGGAAACAACAATAAATAATTTGAAATCAAGATTTTCATATAGCATAAAAAAGTTTTGGTTGATTGCTTAGAAATAAAATCATAGAAATTCGTTCCAAAAAGATGGCGGATTTCCAAATGTCTTGAAGACCTTCTGAAAATTTAAACGTCTCAATAGTGAGCAGATTTTTTTTTTCAATCTCAATTACACCCCTGGTAAGTGTTGCATTTTGATTTTGCTTTTGTTATTTCTGTTCTCACTTGTTAATGTCAAATCTGCGAATATGACAAAAATGTCAAAAACAAGCAATTAAATGTAATGACTCACTATTCCCTCTCAATAAGTTATTTGTAAGAGCTTTCAAAGACGTGACGTCACTGAAAATCTCTGAAAGGTATTTATAAACAGCATACTAGAGGTCTACTCTCACAAAGCTCTGAAAAATGTATTTGGAGAGTTTTGCTAATATGAATGTGTAAACTCTTTGAAATACCAATATGAGAGTTTCCGAAGAGTTAAAAAAACATGATCGGAAATCGGTCTTCGGACGCTGTTCAAAAAGTTTATTGAGAGCTTTCTGAGACATCCGATCTTTGAAGTATTCTGAAGACGTGTGAAAGAGTTTTTTAAGACGAGATATTTTTTAAAGTTTTTATTATACTTTTCAGAGAGTTTTAAGAGACATTAAGTTTTTCAAAGACCTTCTAAAGAGCATTCAAAGAGTTTTATATTTAGAAACCTCTCAAATTTGATATCTGTGTCGTTTGGGTTATAAAGGACGAAATCGTTCGCCTAAATTCCTACAATGAGAAGCTAAGGAATCACTCGAATCAGCTGGCAAGAAGCCTTAACAATACAACAAATCGAACACGGTTAAGAAGAAAGGACCTTCCGTCCGCTTCTATTGTTTTGGAAATATAACACCGATACTCTGTTATCTGCACCTCGCTCGTGCATGTCAGACGCTTGGCCAATTAAGGAATCATACAAATTGAGGCATCTTGCTCGTGCACGTTTAACGCTCAATGCTCCTAACCACAATCAGAGAAGCCGTTCCAGCCAATCAATTTTACGCACCTCGCTTGTGCGCGTCGTACGTTTATCCAACCGAGGATTCACTAAGCTTGACGCACCTCGCTCGTGCATGATCAAGACTCATCCTAGCAACGGATTCGCTAAGCTTGACGCACCTCGCTCGTGCATGATCAAGACTCATCCTAGCAACGGATTCACTAAGCTTGACGCGACTCGCTCGTGCATGATCAAGACTCATCCTTGCAACGGATGTGGTTTAAGAGTAATAAGTCATCAGCAGCCCAGTTTCTCAAATAGAGGCCCGTTGGAAACAAAACTATTTATGAATATCTCTGTATAAATAGTTAAGTTATATTTAAGAAATAAGATTCGAATAATTACTGTTAGTTCCCACCCAAAGGAAGATCCAGTAAAGAGAATTAAAGTTTAAATACAAAAAAATGCTTATATAATATTATGATAGAGGGTTAAAATCAAATAAAAAAATTTTTCGTCCAAAATCGCGTCCATCTTCGCGCAAGCGGTCCTTTTATAACGTTTGTCGCGACATTTTCCTTTTCTACATCCACGAATACATACAACGAATACTTCTAAAACGCAAATCGCGAGGAGAAGCTCATGGGGCGAAAATTTGCCGATAGTCAACGCTCATCATACATTTTCTTTATATCTGTCGACCTGTCATCGAAATTTCAGCTCTGACTTCCTTTCTTCAAAAGAATGAGTTCGTATCTTCCTTTCAATTTACTTAAACAGCGTTGAGCTCTGAAAAAAGGAAATTAAAATTGCAATTGTAACGACAGATCGACAGAAATATAGAAAATGTATGACTTAAATGCAACCCTGTGAGTCCGATTATTTTAAATTAGCGTATGCGTTCAAAGAGCGAAATTTAGCCAAAGCTCTTCCTCGTTCTTATACCCAGCGTACGCAGGGAATATTAGTTTTGTGCGAATCTTATAACAGCCAGAACTAAGCTCCGTAAATAAAGAGATATATATATTCTTGATCAGGACCAAAAACTGAATCGATTTAGACATGTCCGTCTGTCCGTCTGTCCGTCTGTAGTGGGATCTCCTCCAAAATAGCTGGACCAACCAAGTCGAAATTTGTCACACAGGTATATCGAGATCCGAGTATGATCCTAAGTAAAAAAGGGAGACATCCGCTCACTGCCACGCCCACAAATGAATTAAATGTGGTTTCACTCACTCAACACATTGATATTTAGTGTGCTGGTAAACTACGAAAAGAGAAATATCCTGGAAAAAAATAGACACCGTCCTTCTCGAGCCACACCCACAAATAAGCCCACAAATAAGGGATTATCGTAACTTATGAAGTAAAAGGCGTGGCTTCAAAATCGCAACATGGGTTGACTAAGGCAAATGAAAGATGTAGGAAAAAAATTTATGTGGCCCGCCCACTCCTTCGCCCACAAATGAAGCTTTTTCGTAACTTCCGAAGTAAAAGGCGTTGAAGCTGCAAATTCGCAACATAGGTTGATCAAGTTGAACGAAAGGTGCAGGAAAAAAATTTATGTAGCCCGCCCACTGCCACATCCACAAATGGAGATTTTTCCTAACTTATGAAGCATAAGGCGTAGAACCAGTACGTTTCGTCCACTGTTAAGCCCACAAACATTAATTTTGTGTAACTTTCGTACGAAAAGGCAAAACATAGTGCACCAATAATGTCGGGACGCTGGGTATTTCAAAGTCGGGCTGGATCGACTTTAGCTTTCTAACTTGTAAAAATGTTAATATTGTGTAATGAATTCGGTTTTCACGTGATACTGAAGCTAAATGCAAGTTGGCTTTATAGGGTAAATGTGGCCAGTTTTGTAGCTATCCGCATTGCCCATATCCGTTTTCCCCCAAAGCACTAATATTTTATAATTGATAAATTTACGTGCAAAACTTCTTCTGACGGATGGAAACTTAATAACAGAAATAAAACTTATTAAAACACGCAATTGGTTACAGACGGTCCATTTGTTAGCATGAATTGTTTGGATTGAACTGTCGGTATTGTACGAAGGCATCACTTATTTTAATTTTTTTTTTTTTTATAAATTCGATTATTCGTCTTACGCACAATATTGCATCTTGCGCGCAATATCCCATACAGCAAACTAAAAATTTGTTATAAAATCCTGAAAACTGTTTTACTTGATTTTTTGTTCTTGAAACAATCCCAACAGTTATTTTGGTAGTGGGCCAGAATTCGTGAAAGGGTCACCCATTTCACGCCATTGTCAAATCTATAAAACAAGAATTTTTCTTTTAGTTATTCAACGCACTAGACCTCTTTTAAAATCTCAGAGAAAAATTCGAAAAATTGCAAAAGTTATTAACAATATAGTATTTTTGATACTCTTTTTTCAAATATTTATATCGTAAACGAAGCATTTTCAATAAATTTCACTTTATTAATAATTGTTCAAAATTTGATGAACTTTACAAAAAAATTTTATTTAAAAAATATAAAAATTTTTTTTTTCATAAAAACCGTTATTTTTTATAAACAAATTGAGTTTTATCAACTTTCTCAATGTTTTAATGAAAATTTGTTAAGTGGGATACGTTCGTATAAGACTTTCGAATAATAAACAAGAAACAAATCCCCGATTCTCTATTGACTAAAGGGCTATGCATAACTGTGTAGGAATTGGGGAAGAACTCTCATCTTATTTGTACTAAAGGATATAAAAGAACTTATAGAGTTCATTTAGAACTTCTTGAGAACATGCATGGGAATAATTTGGGGGCCCTTTTTGCATTATCATGTTCTTATAGGGTTCTTTAGGCGTTTCTTAAGAATAGCATATTCTATTCTAGAATTTGATAAGAATATATTAAGAAAACTTGTGCTACTTGGGTATTTTTGTGACCCCACTCCTACCTCTAGCCCTTAATAAAGTACGTTTTCACGCGCGAGCGCTGAGAAATGAGAAATCAATTTCCCGTTAAATAAATGTGAAGCCGCACACAGCGTCAATCGAAAATCTGATGAGTACCCGAGTGTGTTCACTTCGAAAGCAATGCGTTTAGAGCCGGATTAAGGTCTCTGCGGGCCCGGTGCCAGAAAATGGTCATGGCCCTTTTTTTAATTGAAAGATATGCAATGAAATTTCAAACGTAAGTCCGTTATTGACCAACTGCAGACCTAGATATAAGTCATTTGTCTGTTGATCTTTTCTTGGTCCAATATTCTATTTCATCGTGAATAAACGATTCTTTCCAAAAACTAACATCAATCTGGTAGTTATGATTCTGATTTTCTTGTCTTACCTCGGAGTCAGTTACTGTTGTTGAAGTATTCCCTGTTATTCAAAATAAGTATCAGTTGCCGGATCAAGCAAATACTCTTCGATGTGACAAATAATCTCAAAATTTAAGAATTCTGTACATAAACTTTTAATATTCTTAAGAGACATGTAGAATTGAGATAAAACGGATAACATCTTTGTAAATTTTTATGATATCTGACTGAAACGTATCAGACCTTAAATTTTTCAATAGGTATCTTTACCAGTTTTCGCCCTTTTTCAATTCGCTCCTTTTAGAATCAATATTCAATATTAGAGAGATTTTTATGAATTCTGCAACTGGATTCTGTACGGAGCGTCTAACAAAGGTAAATAAAGCTTGCAGGGCTACCTTATAAAGGATTCAAAAACTTATGATTACACTTCCAAATATGGGTATTTTCAAACGCACGTGTCAGGTACCTTAGCAATCTTAAGTCCCGAATTGAATAATGTGGAAAATGGTAACTTTGATTCTAGCTAGTATCGCGTAGATCTTCTGGAAATGCCCATATATGGTAACTTTAACTAACAGATATTAGCAAAATTTTCTAGTTTTATGATAGAATTCATAAGTTCTGATATTGCAAAAGGTAAACAAATAGTATTTTGTTGATTTGATATTGACATTTTAGCATTGAGTTTTTTTCTGACTCTATGACCGTATCAGAATCCTACTATAATTTGTCTGATAAAGACTCATTGTTTATTGTGACAGGATTGTCGCGGTATTTTAGATTCTATAGGAATAGGAACTAGGGAGGGAGTTTGACTGTTGTCTTTTACAGACACTAAATCTTCTTTTTGAGAAGTTCGATTTTCAGCGTCACTGCCATGAGCAGCAAAATATTTTCTTATATTTGAAATTTTCGACAGCCATTGCTTATGGTGTTTTCCCACTCTTTTTTGTGCTCCAGATGGATGGTTGAGCTTAGGGAATCCAATCCCGCAATCACGGGACACCGCACAATTTTTTCGATATAATTATTATCGCGGGATCTAAGGGATCGAAACAACACTGCACTATAGCCAGGAGTAAAGATTTTTCTTCAAAACAGAGAAAATTTTTCGCCAAATTTTTCAGAGCAGCTTTTCGGTTGCTCAATAAAATTCAAAAAGTCACTTGAATTTGGAAAATGCCTCATACAATTGTACGTACTTGTTACAAGTGGAATTGAACTGATTCACTGTTTTTCTCTGCTGTTTTCTGAAACACATGAAAAAGAAAGACGTATAGAGTTGATTTCATGACGATACAACGTTGTACTATTTATTTAGCCTGTGACAGAGTTCGATCCCGGACCTTCCAGATAACAAATCTAGCACACTTCTACTACGCCATCGCGCGATATAAAAAGAGCTTGCTAGTTTTTTATATCAATGTAAGTGAAAAACAACTGCATTAAAATATGTCTATATATATATATTTTTTTTTAGTGGAGTTGTTTTGCACTTACATAATAATATTATGTATAATATTAGAGAAATCATTTATAATAATTCTCTAATTATCCTATAACCCTCTGTAACAGCCTTTGAGCAATTAACCACACTAAAGGCAGCCTAATCGATGCGTTGGCTTGGACCGGAGCCCAAATAATATAAATGCATACATATCTATATATATAAAATAATGTTGCGAAATGTGTTTGTGTTGAACTTTCTCGGCACTGGCTGAACCGATTTGCATGCAGTTTTTTTTGTTTGAAAGGTGAAGTCTGCCTGAATGTTTTAAGCTATATGCGTGTAAGCTATGGTGCGTGTGCGACATTGGTGCGTGTGTCGTGAGATATCAGCATTTTTGTGAATTGTAAGAAAACTGTCGATAATATCGACTCGATATTGATTTCGTTATTCACTACACTTGTCGAAATTAGATTTGTATATACAGTCAAACTTCCTTATAATGAAGTCGAACGGACCAGAAAATCACTTCATTATATAGAAATTTCATTTTACAGAAATTATTAACACGTACACTGAACGTGGAACGAAAAAGCTGTGCGTTTGAAAATATTTCATAGTAGGGAGAACTTCATTGTATAGACGTTCACTATACGGAAGTTCGACTGTATATTCCAAAATATATTTCAGCAAGAATTTGTGAACCATTCAGCCTGATTTTAAATACTCCTGCGGATTTGGAAAAAATTCTCCCATTCAAAGAACACTGGGAAGGTAATATGAAGCAAAGGTCATCGTTTCTTTTCTTAGTTATTGGCTTTGTAGACTTCCATTTTTCGCGGAGAAAATTTAAAGAAAGTATTCGTTTTAATGTTTGGAAATCGATTTTCATAATTTTAATTGTTATTTTGTTTTATGAACATTTGATTTGTATTCAATATATTCCATCAAGAATCTGTGAACCATTCAGCCTGAGTCTACATACTCTTGAGAAATTTTTTGGTGCGGATTTGGAAAAAATTCTCCCATTCAAAGAACACTGGTGTAGTATGTAAGTGTAGTATAAGCATGTGTATCATATAAGTTGTAGTATGTAAGTGTAGTATAAGCATTTGTATCATATAAGTTGTAGTATGTAAGTGTAGACTAGTCTTAAGAATAACTTGTGCAATAGGCTTAAGCGAGTGGGTACTCGGTACAGAAAAGAAGAAGATATCGGCAGTATTAAACGAGCCGTGAATAAAGACGAACGTGTTTTTATTTACCACAGTAAGTCAGAAGTGGCAGTACTCGCCTAATAAAATGGAGAACCTGACAAAACTCTCAGCAAAAAAGCTGAGATTCGTTTGCGAAAGTCTTGATCTTCCGCGATCTGGAAATAAAACGCAGTTATTAGTACGTTTGCAAGATGTTGACGCTGAAAAGTTACAATCAGCCATAGCTCAACATGCGAACGGAAAATTTTTCGATCAGCGAGAGTTGGAGACAGAAGAGGAAATTCACGAAGACCACAACTTGCAGATGAGCAATAATCAAAAAATCGCCGAATTTAAAAAGAATTTACACGTTAAAGAGCAAATTAAAAATTTCGTTTTAGAAGAAGAAGAAAAACTTCCAGAAGCTTCTGAAAAAAGTTTTGATGCATCAAATTTACAGCTAAGCGAAGAAGTTCGTCGAAGTGAAAACATTCTTTACGGCGGAACACAAAAGTGTGAGGGAGACGGACAACATATTTCGTCGGAAGAAGACCTTCGCTACATAAAAGCAGAACTACTCGCTAAGGAGAACGAGTTATTGAGACGCGAATGCAGCTTGTTAGAAAAGGAAAACGAGATGTTGAAATTCGCAAAAATTGCCAGCAAAGCCGACAACAATATTTCGTTGAAAATATTAAGCAATTTCATAACGGAGTACGATGGAAGTAGTGATGCAACTTTTTGGATCTTCCAACTCCGCTACGTTCAGCAAATGTATAAGTTGACCGACAACATGTTGCGTGCATTGTTTGCAACAAAATTGACTGGAAGGGCGCAATCATGGTTTCACTCACGACGCAATTTGGCGGACGAACACGTAGACGACTTGTTGCAGCAATTTAGTTTAACGTTTGGTACAAGGGAAGGAAAATTGGAAGCACGCAAAAAGTTCGAAGCGCGCAAGTGGCAGTTCGAAGAAGACTTTGCAACATATTATAATGACAAGTTGATGTTAGCAAGCAAGTTATCGATGGAAGAGGCTGAACTAATCGAGTATATCGTGGACGCGATCCCAAACACACAAATACGGACACAAGCCTTAATGCAACGATTTACAAATAAAGGCGAATTACTGAAGGCTCTTTCGAAAATTAAACTTCAAAAGCCCAGCTCGTCAAAACAACAGCTCAATCCGAAGAATTCTAAAACTGTAGATATTCTGTCTACTAATAAAAGCACCGTAAGATGCTACAATTGTAACAGCTTGGGACACTATGCGGCCGACTGCAACAAATCAAGACGTGAACCCGGAACATGCTATGCTTGTGGCAACAGCGATCATGTGGTAACTGATTGTGAACTCTATAAGAAAAAGAATGCAGACGGAAAAAATAATTATGTAAGATTGTTCAAATTTTATTTTAATAATAATTTTTATGAAAAATTTTTTTTAGAATGTTTAATAGACCCTGGCAGCCCGGTCAGTCTCATCAAAAAAAAGTTATTGACAAGTGAAATAGAGTTGAGAGAATCGAATACAGTGAATATTTTTGGTTTAAACTTTTCAAAATTGAAAACTTTTGGAAAATTTTTTTGTTTTATTGAAGTTATGAATAAAAGAATACAAATTGAACTGATTGTGGTTGATTATGATTCTATGAAACATTCTGTGTTACTTGGCCGAGATTTTCTAAAAACCTCTAATAGCGAAATTGTATTATGCATGGACGAAAAGATAAGAGAATTATTAAAAAATTAAATAATCAAAGATAATAAATTAGAGAAAAATTTAAGTCAAAATATTTTCGTTAAAAATGTAGAGCACAAAATTTATGTAAATGAGCGCGAAATAAGACAAATTATGCAGATTGATACAAACCCAAACAATACCGAACTAAATCTGAAAATTGGAGAAAACGTTTCTCTTAGATTCCAAAAAATTTTTATTGAAATCTTCAAAAGAACCTATGTTGATATGGAACGCCCCAAAGAACCTGAAGTGCGGTGTGAAATAAAAATTACATTGGAAAATGAAAAGCCTTTCAGTTGTCCTCCCCGTAGACTTGTGTTTGCGTCACCCATCGTTCTCGTACGAAAGAGAACTGGGGAATTAAGATTATGCATTGATTTTAGAAATTTAAATAAAAATACAGTCAGACACAACTACCCCATCCCTTTGATCGATGATTTACTTGAGAGATTAGGAAACAAAAGCCTGTTTACAAAATTAGACTTGAAAAATGGATTTTTTCACGTGTTCATGAAGGAAGAATCCATTAAATATACGTCATTTATCACTCCACTTGGTCAATACGAGTTTACAAGAATTCCTTTCGGTCAAAAAAATGCTACGTCAGTTTTTCAGATGTTTATAGATAAAATTTTTGCAGACCTAGTTAGAAAAGGTAAAGTAATAATTTATTTGGACGATATTATGATAGCTACAGACAATATTCCGGATCATTTAGAAATTTCAGAAGAAGTTATGAACACAATTGTTAAGAATAAATTAGAGCTTAGATTAGATAAGTGCGAATTTTTACAAAGCAAGATAAAATATCTCGGTTATACAATAGACAAGAATGGCATAAGTGCAGACGACAAAGGACTAGAGGCTATACGAAAATTTCCTGTACCTGATAAAGTTCATTCAGTGCAAAGTTTCCTGGGCTTATGCTCTTATTTTAGGCGTTTCATTAAGGATTTTTCAATGATTGCTAAGCCCTTATACGATTTGACTAAAAAAGATAAAAAATTTGAATTCGGTGCGGAACAGTTAGAAGCTTTTGAGACCTTAAAGAAAAAGCTGATAGAGTTACCAGTGCTAGCCCTGTTCGATCCGAGTGCAGATACAGAATTGCACTGCGACGCTAGTGCTTTAGGATTCGGAGCTGTCCTAGTTCAGAAAAAAGAAGATAAAAAATGGCATCCAGTTTTCTATTTTTCAAAAAGATGCACAGAAGCCGAGTCAAAATTTCATTGCTATGAATTGGAAACACTTGCAATTATTTATGCTTTAAGAAGATTTCGAGTATACTTACAGGGCAGAAGCTTCAAAATAGTTACAGACTGCAATTCCTTAACAATGACCTTGAATAAAAAAGAATTAAACCCGAGAATTGCAAGGTGGGCTTTAGAAATGCAAAATTTTGATTATATTGTAGAACATCGTGCAGGAAAACGAATGCAACACGTCGACGCTTTAAGTAGAAGCTTAGACATTATGGTTATAGAAACAAACACATTTGAACAGAATCTAGTGATTTGTCAAAACAGAGATAAAAAATTTCTAAACTTAAAGAAGAGTTACAAATTTCTGAACACAAATTTTACGAAATGAGACATGGCGTCGTTTACACAAAATTGAATAAAACTTTATTATTTTATGTACCAGAAGAAACGGAGTCTCACGTGTTGTATAAATATCATGACGAAATGGGCCATATTGGCATTAACAAAGTCACCGAATTAATAAGCAGAATCTATTGGTTTCCAAATATTAGAGCTAAGGTAGAGCAGCACATACAAAATTGCCTAAAATGCATAGCATTCTCAAGTAAAACTGGTAAGACAGAAGGTTTTTTGCACAACATTCCAAAGTCCGACAAACCGTTCGAAATGATACACATTGATCATTTTGGACCCATAGATAGAAATCAAACTAAAAAACACCTATTTGTCGTGATAGACGCATCCACTAAATTTGTAAAACTTTACCCAACCAAATCTACAGCTACCAAGGAAGTCATTTCAAAACTCGAAGAATACTTTAGATATTACAGCAGACCCAAGTTCATAATTTCCGATCCAGGTACGAGTTTCACCTCGAACGATTTCAAAAAATTTACAGAAACCAACAACATTAAGCATATTAAGATCGCGACCGGCTCTCCTCAAGCTAACGAGCAAGTAGAGCGAGTTAACAGAAATTTAGGTCCAATGATAGCAAAACTTACAGATTCTGAAAATATTTCTAATTGGGAAAAAGTGGTAGATGCCGTTGAATTTGCGCTTAATAATAGTCGCCATAGAACGATAAATGAACACCCTAGTATTATGTTATTTGGAATAAATCAAAGAGGAAAAGTCGTAGACAGTATCAAAGAAAATATTCTAGACAAGGAAAAAACTGATGAAAGAAATCTAGAAGATGTTGGAAAAAAAGCCCAAGAAAGTCAGAAGAAAGCTCAACAGAACAATGAAAATTATGTAAACTCAAAAAGAAAGGAACCAGTCTCATACAAAATAGGGGAATACGTAGTGATAAAAAACTTTGACTGCAATCCTGGAATAGCTAGAAAACTGATTCCAAAATATAAGGGACCATACCGGGTCACAAAGATTTTAGAAAATGACAGGTATGTTTTAGAAGACGTCGAGGGATTCCAACAAACGGAGATACCATATAAGGGCATTTGGGCTGTTCAAAACATCAAACCTTGGTTCAGATCTAAAACTAATAAAGAAACCCCGAATTCAACGTAAAACGAATAATTAAGTTGTAAAACCGTTTTTTTCTCTCTCCTTAATCATAAAGATTTAGTTTGGAATCGAACTCAACTTTCTACATGAATCGGGTGATCCATATTGTCAGGACGGCCGAGTTGTAGTATGTAAGTGTAGTATAAGCATTTGTATCATATAAGTTGTAGTATGTAAGTGTAGTATAAGCATTTGTATCATATAAGTTGTAGTATGTAAGTGTAGACTAGTCTTAAGAATAACTTGTGCAATAGGCTTAAGCGAGTGGGTACTCGGTACAGAAAAGAAGAAGATATCGGCAGTATTAAACGAGCCGTGAATAAAGACGAACGTGTTTTTATTTACCACACTGGGAAGGTAATATGAATGAAGTAAGAACTTCAAATGTTTTTAAGCAAAGGCCATCGCTTTCTTTTCTTAGTTGGTGGCTTAGAAGACTTCCATTTTCCGGCGGAGAAAATTTTCTCGAGATAAAATTCCTCGAGAATATTCATTAAAATTGTTTGTTGTAAAAATGCCCCGCGGACATCGTCGTTATGCATTGGGGCGCCGTACACCCAACGTAACATTATATGCGGCTGCTCGAGCATTGCAAAGTGATGCACAGCATCGTGATATAAATGAAACCGTTTGAAATAATATGGCTCGCTTGAGAGCTTCGAGAAACAGAAATATTATTTTGGAACGTGCAGCATTTTCGTATGATGCCACTTTGAATTATGCTGAACTTGATGTCCTTTCAATTGGATCAATGTCTATTGTGTGCGGTCATTGTAAGGCATTCAAATTTAAACATGAAACTCCTGGATTGTGTTGTGCAAATGGTCAAGTGAAATTGGTCGAATTGATTCCGCCACCTGAGCCATTGCGTTCATTGCTTATTGGCGGATCGCCCGAATCAGATAATTTTTTGAAGAATATTCAGTTGTACAATGGATGTTTTCAAATGACATCTTTCGGTGCGACGAACATTGTTCGAGATAATTTTATGCCCACTTTCAAGGTAAATACTTCGTATGACACAGTTCATATTTATTTTGATGATATTTATTGATATTTAACAGATACAAGGTCAAGTATACCATCGATTTGGTTCTTTATTGCCTTTTGCGGAACAAAGTTATCAATTTTTGCAAATATACTTTGTTGGCAATACATCTGTAGAAACTAATCTACGGTGCGACGTTTCATCAAATTTGAGACGGAATATTGTTGAGCGATTGCAATCAATGTTGAGAGATGAAAATGAACTGGTGCACTTATTTCAAACTACTTTGCATCGGATGCCTTCTGACAATCATGCCATTGTCATAAGTGCTGATAAGAAACCGCCAGGATTGCATGCGGGACGTTTCAATGCACCGACAATTGATGATGTCGCAATAGTTATTGTTGGTGATGAATTCTATTCACGCGACATTGTTTTGCATCGCCGAAATAATGAATTGCAGAGAGTTTCCGAAACGCATCGGTGTTATGACGCATTACAGTATCCGCTTTTGTTTTGCCATGGAGAAGACGGATACCATTTGAATATTAAAATGAGAAATGCGTTTTCCGGTTAGTTATCAGTTTTCCTTTTCTTTTTAATTTTTTTTAAATTTTATTTTAATTTTAGAATGTTTATTTTATTCAAATGCATTATTACTTCTAATTTAGGTACAGAAACAAATAAAAAAGTTAGCGCAGTGAACTTTTATTCATATCGACTTATGGTGCGTCAAAATGAGGTGAACTACATTTTGCATTCTTGCAAACTTTTCCATCAGTTTGTTATTGACATGTGTGCCAAAATCGAAACGGAGAGATTGAATTTTATCAGGTTTAATCAGAAGAAACTTTGCTCAGACGAATACATTCATTTGCGCGATGCAATAAACAATGATGGAGATGTGAATGATGTCGGCAAAATGATTATATTGCCATCGTCGTATCAAGGCAGTCCACGGCATATGCACGAATACGCGCAGGACGCCATGACATATGTTCGTCATTATGGCCGCCCGGATTTGTTTATTACTTTTACTTGCAATCCGCAATGGATAGAGATGAAAGATAATATGTTTTTTGGACAAAAGCTAATCGATCGCAATGACATAACTGCCCGTGTATTCAACCAAAAGTTAAAGGCGTTGACGAATTTCATTGTGAAAAGTAAAATTTTTGGTACTGTGAAATGTTGGATGTATTCTGTTGAATGGCAGAAACGTGGTTTGCCACATGCTCACATACTCATGTGGTTAGTTGATAAGATCACAACAGATCAAGTGGACACTGTGATTTCTGCTGAAATTCCAAATCCAGCCGATGATCCCGAATTATACGATGTTATTGTGCAGAATATGATCCATGGCCCCTGTGGTGAACATAACATCAATTCACCATGTATGGTTGATGGAAAATGCACTAAGCGCTACCCTAGAGCATTAATTTCGGATACAGTCACCGGTGGTAATGGATATCCACTGTACCGTCGTCGCACATTGGGGTATTTGGCTTCGATTTCGGCGCATAATTCAAAAAATGAAATTTAGATCTGCCTAAAAGTATTGATCAATATTGAAAGTAGATAAAATTCTGCATCACTCCCTATACAACGTTTTGTCGAGAGATGCATAGTTCTCTTGCAATTGGTTTAGTAAGTTGCGACTTTTTGCCGGTGTTATTTGCGTTCGTTGAAAAAAGTGAAATTTTTGATTTTTTGAAGTATTCGTTTCGCGTTAAAAACAAAATTATCAAGTTTTTGATTATGGAGCCTTCAACTTCAGGTATTTAAGCATATAAAAAAATATTTGTTTTTAGTTGTGACAGTTTTGAAAATTTTTTTGTTTGTTTTTTTAATTAACCTCCAAATTTGCCATGATTTACGTATATATGGAGGATTTTAGTTAAAAGCTCCCCGAGTCTCCCCTCTAATTTTTATGTTTTCAGAATCAGTGAGGATTGTACTTCAAAATGTGTAAAAATCGTTTGCATTAACTTACATCATTTGAGTAAAATCGAATTTATGTTGGAGAACCGGAATTCTCACAAGCAATTGCTTTTGCTGCCAAACAACAACAAATTTAATTTTTTTAATAAAAACTATAGTGGATTGTTTTTGTTTTTCATTCCCTTTTGATCACACATATGGGGGAAAACACGTCAAGTGTACCAGGTGGAAAAATTTTTCTCTCCGATTTCGGTGAAAATTGGTGATGATGTTGTGCTATTAGAGTACAAAATTTGTGCAAAAGGAGGGTAGTCAAAACGAAGCGGTTGCTGAGATATAGGTCCTCAAAGTTTATGATTTTTTTCTAAATGACTTTTTTCGTTCAATGATTATGGGTAGAAGGTTTGGTAGATGTAAAAACGTTTTAATTGTCTTTTATAATAAATTGTCAGAAATTTCCAGAAAAAATATTTTGGCATTTTTAAAACGATAACTTATCGATAAAAAATCGATATTAATTCTTAAATTATAATTTTTGCACAAATCGGCATTTTTCATATTTTTTTTAATAGACTATAAATAAAGTTTTTTTATTTACCTTTTCAACGATATGCATATGTTGATGGTGAATCAGTCATTTGTGGGTCAATTCGTCGTTTGTTTAATTTTTTTGTTTTAAAAATTCTTGGAAATATTTGTGAGGAATTTTGAAACGAAAAGTATCTAAGTTGAAGTTGTTCTCCGTCAACTGGAATAAAAGAATGGATCTTTTTAGTTCCTGGAATCGTTTTCGCTAATTGAAAGCGTGGTTTTAATTATGGTTTAATGATTCTACGTAATCGTGGATTGAACTGAAAAAAATTTTAGTCTCTTTACAATTCTCTCTAGCCCAGGAATAAAACGTCTCGAAACTTAGAATTTGGTTTTCTGAAGAGGCTTGTAAAGTCGCTCGTCTTGCAAGTCTTTTTAAATTTCCTCTAATTCCATCGCATGGACCTTTGCCATGTGCTGTTGCATAAAAATGCCACTCTGCGGGTATGCCGAAGTCCTTTTCATGGTGAAGCAGATTTTTAAAATTAAAGCGGTTTTTAAAATGTTGTGCCGCTCCGTCCGAAAAGTACAAAACCTTGGTCATGCATAGTATTTATTTTAAGTACTTCAACACCACCTTTTGAAAGGTGTAAACTGCAGCTGTGTCATGGGTGAGGTTATTTGATAATACTGCTATACTTCCGTGATTTATGCCGTGATCATTTTTATAGTAAAAAACAACAGTGAAAATTGTTAGTTGATCATTGTTCCAATGGAACGACTGCGCAGCATTTTGTGCAATATATGCATAATTCTCAGCAAAATCGCACGTAATAAGGACTTTTCCCTCTTTTAGGTTCTGTTTTGTTGTGTTAAAAAACTCTGACTGCTGCTTAGCAATGAATGAATGGGGCTTTAGGTTATGGAGGCGATCACATACTTTTAAAAGCTTTGACAACGAAGGCATGGGTATATGCGTAATCATTTCTAGACGAGGTAGACTAATTTTTTTTTCTTCAGTTCAATCCACGATTACGAAGAATCTTTAACCATTTAAAACCACGCTTTTAATTAGCGAAAACGATTCCAGGAACTAAAAAGATCAATTCTTTTATTCCAGTTGACGGAGAACAACTTCAACTTAGATACTTTTCGTTTCAAAATTCCTCACAAATATTTCCAAGAATTTTTAAAACAAAAAAATTAAACAAACGACGAATTGACCCACAAATGACTGATTCACCATCAACATATGCATATCGTTGAAAAGGTAAATAAAAAAACTTTATTTATAGTCTATTAAAAAAAATATGAAAAATGCCGATTTGTGCAAAAATTATAATTTAAGAATTAAAATCGATTTTTTATCGATAAGTTATCGTTTTAAAAATGCCAAAATATTTTTTCTGGAAATTTCTGACAATTTATTATAAAAGACAATTAAAACGTTTTTACATCTACCAAACCTTCTACCCATAATCATTGAACGAAAAAAGTCATTTAGAAAAAAATCATAAACTTTGAGGACCTATATCTCAGCAACCGCTTCGTTTTGACTACCCTCCTTTTGCACAAATTTTGTACTCTAATAGCACAACATCATCACTAACTTTCATCGAAATCGGAGAGAAAAATTTTTCCACCTGGTACACTTGACGTGTTTTCCCCCATATATTAACGAACCCTATTTGCAAAAATTATGGCATAGTGGCTCACAATGTTAGTTTGATCTGGTTAAAAGGTGTAATAAAATGAAAATTAATGGTCCATGCTGATAAGTGTGTAAAGTGTGTTGAAATGTTATAAATATTAGGTGTAGTAAAAAGAAATTATTTTTGCATTAAATTGAGGGCTTTATTTAAGATAGTTAGAATGACCCGATTTAGGTCAAATATGCGCCGTTTTGTTCGATAACTTGTTGCCATTTTAAAGGTAATTTCATTATGCCTCTCTCATAGAAGCCCTCGTTCCTATTAGCAAAAAATTGAGACAGTCGAATTTCAGAAGCCTCTCTTGAAGCGAATGTTTCACCAGCAAAATTGTTCGCCATGGACAGGAACAGATGGTAATCACTTGGTGCCAGGTCCGGACTATAAGGTGGATGCAGAAGAACCTCCCAACCAAACTCCCGGAGCTTCTGGCGAGTCACTATCGATGTGTGTGGCCTGGCGTTGTCCTGATGGAACACAATTCCTCTCCTATTGGCCAAAGCTGGCCACTTATGGGCGATTGCTTCCTTCAGACGGTCCAATTGTTGACAGTAGAGTTCCGAGTTAAGAGTTTTGCCGTATGGGAGCAGCTCATAGTAGATAATTCCCTGCCAATCCCACCAAACACACAGCAAAACCTTCCTGGCCGTGAATCCTGGCTTGGCCACCGTTTCCGCCGGTTCACCGTGTTTCGACCACGACCGTTTTCGCTTGACGTTGTCGTAAGTGACCCACTTTTCATCACCAGTCACCAACCGCTTCAGAAATGGGTCGATTTTGTTGCGGTTCAGCAGCGATTCGCAGATGGAAATTCGGTCTATGAGGTTTTTTTGCGTTAACTCGTGTGGCACCCATACATCGAGCTTCTTTGTGTATCCAGCCTTATTCAAATGGTTCCAAACGGTTTTTTGTGCAATCTTTAGCTCTTTTGCAATCGAAACAGTGCTAACATGACGGTCGGACTCGATAATTTCCATGATTTTATCGACATTTTCGACAATTGGCCTTCCAGTGCGTGGTGCATCCTTGACATCGAAGTTACCGGAACGGAATCGACGAAACCAAAATTGCGCATGATTGGCTGTTACAGTATCAGGTCCATAAACGCTATTCACATTTTCAGCCGCCTGGCTTGCGTTTTCTCCCTTATCGAAGAAAAACTGTAAAATGTAGCGAATTTTCTCTTTGCTGATGTCCATCTTTGACAAGCTCTCAAACAAAACTGAATCAATCAATCAAAAAAGTGTCAAAAAAGCTTTTTTAGTAGGAACTGTCATTTTTCTAATGCCCCCTAGCGGAACACGATCGGACTTATACAACGCGAGATGCAGATAAATAACGCCATCTATTGGAAAAATAATGGATTTCTTTTTACTACACCTAATATAACCAAACAATTGCAAACTTAACATAAAAAATTACTTGATCCATATTCGTATAAATAATATTAATATTAAAATTATGTAGTGGTCATTGCAAACGTAGCTCTCTTAAACTTCGTTCAATGTTGAAGCAATTTAATATGTTTGTCAAAATCTAATGTTGTTATTGCGTGTGTGTATGTTATTGTGTTTTGAACCGTCCTTTAATTTCGTTCGTCGTGTATTAAAACAAAAATGTAAGCAAGCATTTTACAGTTCTGAAGCTGATGATGCATCAGTTTTTATAACGTGCATTGTGCCGCTCCAGTTGAAATGTGGACAAAAAGTCATATGGCAGAATCCACGACCTTCATCTCCCCGATTTTGTAGACCCTTAAAAATCGAATTCATAAAGGAGTCGTCATTAGCCTGTTAAAATGAGAAAGAAAGAGTACAAAGAGAAATTCATGCCCTTACAGACTCTGTTGTTGTACATGATGGGAAAAACTTAAAAATTTCGCACAATTTGCTTTTGACTAGGGTTGACGGAAAGGTTTGTAACTCCCTCACCGAAACAAAGTCCACGCAAAAATGCTTTCTATGTGGAGCTACAAGCCGAGAATTCAACAATGTTGATGAAATTTTTTTTTTTTTTTTAAACAGTATTCTTATTTATTGTATCACTCCTTGGATAAAAGAGTCTAACAATAAGTTTTACAATCTTATTTCTATTTTACATAATTACGTATCATTAAGCATATTTGGATCATACACTTATAATACGTAATATAATTTGTTCGCTGGCCTCGGTTAGGAAAAGCTGGGCATAAATCTGCTGAAGGTTGAGCCAATTATGCATTTATCGATTGTTATTAAATGAGGAAAACGTATGAAATGGCGGAATGCGTAAGGAATACGCCACGATCTTAACGAGTAATACGCGGCGGATTAGCTAGGATAAGCTTCTGCGATGGTGTGCGTAAGGAATACGCTTGAGTGAGAAAAAGTATAGATGAATGGAATGCGTAAGGAATACGCCACGATCTTAACAAGTAATACGCGGCAGATTAGCTAGGATAAGCTCCGGCGATGGCGTGCGTAAGGAATACGCATGAGCAGAGGAAAACGCGATATATATTAGATAGAAAAAGCACCGATGCTTTTTGTGCAAGGACTGCACTTTTAATTCACACGTGCTGAATTGTCGGCTGGAGCCCTTTCACACTGCTGGTCGATCTTTTCTTTTTAATCTCGAAACTGAGGTCGTATTTGCGAGTCTTACTGCAAGAGGATTCACGTGACTTTGCAATTTTTGGAAATATTTCTCTTTAATTTTGGTGAACTCTGATTTAACCATTTCTATGTTGAGCTCTCTATGAATATTTTCATTTGTAATAAACCAAGGCGCTCCTAAGATGGACCTTAGTATTTTAGATTGTGCTCTTTGCAGGATATCTATATTTGAAGCACTTGCATTACCATAGAGTTGTAAGCCGTAGGTCCAAATTGGTTTTATGATCTGATTGTATAAAAGAATTTTGTATTCCAGTTTGAGGGGAGAGCGATTGTTTATGAGCCAGTGCAGGCTGTTAGCCTTAAGTTTAATTTGAGTTCTTTTGGTCTCAATGTGCTTTCGCCAAGTCAATCTTTTATCTAGGTGAATGCCAAGGTATGTTACCTCCTCCTTTTGGGGAATTCGGATATTGTTCAGAAATAGGTCTGGACAGACTTTTCGGTTGAGCGTAAATGTGACATGATGGCATTTTAAGTCATTTATTTTAATACGCCACAAAGCCAGCCAGTTTTGAATTTTATTAAGATGAGTTTGAAGCTTGGAAGCTGATATTACTACATTTTTATGTCTACTTAAGATAGCTGTGTCATCAGCAAACGTTGATATTACGACCTGATTGTCGATAGGAATATCGGCAGTAAATATGAGATAAAGAAAAGGCCCGGCTACACTACCTTGCGGTACTCCTGCGTTTATTTCAAAATCTTCGGTTGTAAACGAATTATGTTTTACTTGGAACTTTCTATTATTAAGGTAAGATTCGAAGACATCGTGAACATTTTGAGGAAGTAAGCGTCTAATTTTGTATTTAAGCCCGTCATGCCATACTTTGTCGAAAGCTTGTTGGACGTCTAAGAAAACAGCTGAGCAGTATTCGCGATGTTCGTATGCATTTCTTATTTCATTAGTAATACGATTAACTTGTTCGATAGTACTGTGTTTTTTTCTAAACCCAAACTGATGTGGGGGAATAATACTTTGCTCTTGGAGAAATGGTGTTAATTTGGATATCAGTAATTTTTCAAATAATTTAGAGAGACAAGGGAGAAGGTTAATAGGTCGATAAGATGATCTTTTCCTGGCTTACGCACCATTTTTATAACCGACCTTTTCCATACATTTAGAAAATATCCGCGCTTTATTATAGCATTAAAAAGGACTGTTAAAAAAGTCACCGCTACCAAAGGTAAATTTTTAAGCATTACTGGGGTAATAAAATCAAACCCAGGGGCTTTTTTGCATACTAATTCATTTTTTATGACATTGCAAATGTCTCTTGGAGTAATAGTAATGAAAATTCTTTGAGTGTTTTCGGGATGAGTTCGGATTATGTACCCTAAAGTACCCGTATTTGGTTGGAAAACTTTGCTAAGGTGCAATGCAAATGCAGAAGCTTTCTCTTCGTCGTTATGCGCCCAACTGCCATCTGGATTTCTAATAGGGGATTCACCCTCTACGGGGGTCTTGAGACGACTTGATGACCAGAAGGCTGTTTGATATGTGCCTTTCGGAGAAAGGTTTTGAACAAAATTTTGTTGCTGAATTTGTTTTTCTCTAACTAAAGCAGCTCTAAGCTTCTTTTCAGCTTCTTTTAGTTTATGTTTTGATGATGGCGATCGGGAATGTTGCCATTTGCGTCTACATCTTCTTTTTTCAGCGACAAGATTTTCAATTTCGGCATTTGATGGATTTTTGCTTTCCCTATTGCTACTGATAGGAGTAGAGCTCTCTGCTGCCGAAGTTAAAATAGAATTGAGTACTGTAACGGCATCATCAATGTGGTCATTGTTTGCAATCTTATAATTTGTATGAATATGTGAACTTATATATTTTTTATACTTTAACCAATTGGTTCTTGAATTTGTTAGTCTGGAAGAAACCTGAACTTGTCTTTGAAGTTCATGTAGAAGGAAAACTATGGGTGAATGATCTGACGATAGATCGGACAATGAGCGTGTTGAGATATTTTCCCTTTTAATGCCCCTTGTGATTCCGAAATCCAAAAGGTCAGGGATTTTATTTGGGTCTGTCGGCCAGTAAGTAGGCTGTCTAGGGGAAGCAAAGCCCAGTCTATTATTTTTGTCAACAACTTCCCTGTACAATTGTTGTCCCTTTGGATTACAAATACGGGAACCCCAAAACGTATGTTTCGCGTTGTAGTCCCCTGCTGCAAGAAACTTGTCTCCTAATGTTTTAAAGAAATCTAAGAACATTCTTTCGCTGACACTGAATCGAGGTGGGCAGTAGACTGCCGATATAGCAAAGTTTTTACTTTTATATTGCACGCATATTGTTGTGGCCTGAATATATTCTTTGTCGTAGGAACCTGAGAAAAAGTGCCGTATTCTATTTCGGATAAGGATACCGGTGCCCCCATGTGCCTTACCATCCGGATGGTTTGTTTTGTAAAATATATACCCAGGAATTAAAAAGAAGTTCTTTTTTGTTAAGTGGGTTTCGGAAAGAAGCATTACGTCAACTTTTTCGCGGTTAAGAAAATTTTGTAATTCTAGCTTGTGCTTGGTTAACCCGTTTGCGTTCCATGCACATATTTTTAAGATACTCATATTTTTGCCAAAAGAGCTGTCATTAATTGTGTTTGCATTTGCACAATCCTGTCTATTGAGCTTTGCATTGATTGCATAAATTGGGACAAGTTTTGTGTTAGTGTGGAAATCATAATTTCTAAATTGCTAGCCGAATTTGTAGGTTGTATTACTGTTTTCGCGGACTTTAATGCACTTGCATATGAAACTCCTGACATAACTGGATTAGAAGCAAAGTTTCGAGGAGCTGCTAAAGCAGACACAAGAATATTTTTTGAAGGATTTCGCGCCGATTCTTTTCGAATGTTAATACGCTGCTTCAAGTCTTGGTAGACCAGGCAGCCCGTGTAATTTGCGGTATGGTTTTCTTGGCAATTACTGCATTTAACTAAGCTGCGATCGTTCTGCAGTTTTTTATTGCAAACGGAGCTATGATGAAGCTCTCCACATATAACGCACACAGTGCGTAATGTGCAATATGTTTTAGTGTGTCCAAACTCTTGGCAGTTAGCACATTGGACAGGCCCATTTCTTTTGTGTGGCTCTTCAACTGTAATTTTTCGATTTAATAAATATATCAAATTATAAATAGGATGAGTTTCTTTTTTTTTAAGCTTCAGGTTGTCTGGTAAAAGATCAACTTTAAACATTGGCTGCGGAACTTTAGCTCTATTAATAATATTTATTACTACCCTAGCATGGAAACCCTTTTCGCCAAGGGCGTTTTTAATATCGTTGGTATCAACGTCTGCTTCTATACCTTTTATCACTACAGCAATTCCTTTGCTGCTCTTTAATTGGTAGGTGTAAAAGTTATTATTTCGACTCTCTAAGTGTTTAACTACTTTGCGGTAATTTTCTTCCGTATTTGTTTGAATTTTAGTTTCATGGATATTTCCTTTTGTCAACGGGACAATATGAAAGTTGTTTTTGCCTAAAAGTTGAGCTAAAATGGCAACAAGTGCGTTAGAGCTACGCTCACGTAAATAGATTGGTGGCGGTTTAAGTTCTTTCTTTGGCTGATTTTCGGATGAAGCTTCATCGGAGTTTTCAGCTAGTGGAGCAAATCGGTTACGTAACAAGATTTTAGGAGGAGTTGATATGGTATCAATTTTATTGAGTTTAGCCCTAGCATCACCTTTTCCCGCCGGGCTTCTTTTTCTTTTCGTTATATTAACGTACCGATGCATGCCAATAAGCAACGCTTGCTGTTCATTTTGTTTTTTCCCATATTATTTTGATTATTAATTGCATCTACAGCTGCTTTACCTGAATTAGTTGAGCTTTTTATTGAAGCACAAGGCATGTGAGAAGAAATTGGAGCTGCATCCGATATAGCAGTTTGAACAGGGTTCACGGAGCAGTTTTTCTTTAGAGAGTTCAAATTCATTTCGCTGGAGGAGAAAGAACGTGGCCTCTGGAAATGGCTTTTTGCCACTGCGAAATGTTTATTTCCTGCGTACTGATCGACAGTTTCGTTGTCACTGAGAATTTGTTTGCTGGATTGTTGTGGAACTTGATTTATGCCATGGTTTGTGTCAACGATAAGCTTTTCAGTAAGCTTTTGAGTAAGCTTTTGAGGTGAGCGATCGATTGGCATCACTCAATATTGATGATCAGCTGACAGCTGTATCAGCTGCAGCAACCAGCCGTCTGTTTCTCTACAAAGAGTTTTTTGTTAACTATTTATGTGTATATGTATATACAAACACGAAATATACTTATCTTTGAGGAAAAAGAAATGTTAAATTTGAACTCCTGAATTGACTTTTTACGAGCGGAGGTCCCTGGAACCGACTCAGCAGCAACACGGATCGACTCTCGAGAAAAAGTGACAAATTCTGTGTTTTCTTATTGATGTTTTACTTGTTTTACCAATTTAATTCTCTGAAGCGTTCAAAGTCAAAACCGAACGCGGCGAAAACAGCTGTGCGTGATGAAATGCTCCAAAGAAAAACAAATGTTGACAGCTTGGAATTTGGACTTTCTATACTTCACGGCTGGATTCGATTTTTTGAATGTCTTTTGCATGTGGCATATAAATTACCAATTAAAAAATGGCAAGTTAGGTTGGATGTTGAAAAGGAAATCCTAAAAGAAAATAAGCAACGAATTCAAAACGAATTTCGAGAAAAGTTGGGACTGATTGTAGATCAACCGAAACCAGGATTTGGAAACTCGAATGATGGAAACTCCGCCAGACGTTTTTTCGAAAATTCGTACTTGTCGGCTGCTATAACAACACTAGATTTGGAATTAATAGAAAAAATGCATATTATAATGATAGTGATTTCTTGTGGTCACAAAGTGAACGTTGTTAAGTTTAAGGAGTTCACTGAAATCACCGCTAGATATTTTGTCCATTGTTATCCTTGGTATAATATGTCTCCAACTGTACACAAGTATTTTATTCATGGAACGGACATTATTTCGCATGCTTTGCTACCAATTGGTGAGCTTTCCGAAGAGGCGCAAGAAGCAAGAAACAAAGATTTCAAAAATTATAGAGAACATTTCTCTCGTAAATGCAGTAGGGAGAAAGGCAATCGCGACATACTGAATATGTTTCTGTTAACATCAGATCCTTTAATATCAGGAAGCAGAACTTGCCCAAACATAAAATTGAACATCTACCAAAAGAAGCTTTGGATTTGTTAATCATTACCGAAGAACCTTGCAGTGGAGATGAAAATGAAGAAGATTCTGATGAAACAGCTGAAAGCTTCTATTGTTTTGAAAGTGATGAATAAAATAAAAAAATTAAATATGAAACAAATTCATATTTATAAAATCTTTTCGTTAAGGATCGGTGGGTCATTAAAATAAAAATATAATAATTTTGTAATATTCATCTAAAATATAATGCATTACCTACAAGGGGGCGTGGCAGTGGGCGGATTTTCTCCAAATTTTCTGTTCTTATTTTCGTAGTCAAATGAAATATATGTGCTAAATTTCGTTGATTTTATTAGAAAATGGAAAATTTGTGAACAAAAATGTTTTTCACTTATATTGGAGGTGGGCGTTGCAGGGGGCGAATTTGATTGATATTTGGCCTGAATCATTAAATTACCTTAAACAACACCTATACCAAATTTCAGGTCTCTAGCTCACTCCGTTGTATTATGCGCCGAAATCGAGGCCAAATACCCCACTGTGCGTCGGTCTGTTGAAGACCATGGCCGATTCTGTTACTATCAAAGTACGAAATAAGGACTTTGAAGTGGATAATCGCTGGATCGTACCGTATAATCTGTTGATATCAAAAGTATTCAAAGCGCACATAAACGTTGAATACTGTGATTCCGTCAAATCGATTAAGTTTTATTTGTAAATATGTCAACTAAGTCAACAAGTGATATGGCAGTGTTTGGTGCAACTGATCCGAATAGAAATGATGAAGTGTACCAATATAAAATGGGGCGTTACATCAGCAGTAATGAAGCAATTTGGCGCATATTTTCGTTTCATATACATGAAAGATATCCAACAGTTGTTCATCTTGCTGTGCATCTTGAAAATGGTCAACGTGTGTATTTAACAGTTCCAAATGCTGCTGATAGAGCTGTTTCACCGTCAAATACGACGTTAACTGCTTTCTTTAAATTGTGTGCAGTTGATCCTTTTGCGAGAACATTATTGTATTCTAAAGTACCAACATATTTCATTTGGATCGCATCAAAAAAGGAGTTTCAAAGGCGTAAGCAAGGAAATCCTGTTGATGGATATACCAATGTGTTTTCCAGCGATGCTTTGGGACGTGTTTATACTGTGCACCCAAACAATGACGATTGTTTCTATTTACGTTTGTTATTATTTAATGTGCGTGGACCAAAATTGTTTTCGGATTTAAGAACAGTAAATGGAGTGGTATGTGCAACGTATCGAGAAGCGTGCCAAAAACTGAATTTATTGGAAAATGATAGTCATTGGGATGATACTATTGCCGATGCATGTGTAAGTGCCTATCCACATCAAATACGAATTTTATTTGCAATTATTTTGACAACATGCTTCCCATCAAATCCATTGATTCTGTGGAAAAAGTATCGAAACAATTTGGCGGAAGATATATTGAATCGAGTTCGTCGGTCGGCTTTTGATCCAGTGTTGGAATATACACCAGAAATATATAATGAAGCATTGATAATAATTGAAGATATGTGTTTGGCTATTGGTAGTAAAGCATTAGCACAGTTAGGACTAACTGAACCAAATCGTTATATGCATGATATTTTCGAGCTTGAGTTACAACGTGAACTGCGATATGATTGCGACGAATTGAGTGCATATGTAGTGGAAAACCTTTCAAAATTAAATGCTGAGCAAAAGGTGGCATATGACACAATCACCCAAGCTGTCAATAGTGGAACTGGTGGCTTTTGTTTTCTGGACGCACCTGGTGGCACTGGAAAATTTTTTTTGATTTCTTTGATTTTGGCAACGTTACGTTCCTCAAAAAAAGTCGCATTATCATTGGCATCGTCTGGCATAGCGGCTACTTTATTAGATGGCGGCCGAACAGCACATTCTGCGCTCAAATTGCCTTTGAATATTCAAGTTATTGAAACACCAATATGCAATATTTCCAAAACATCAGGAACCGCAAAACTATTGAAGTGTTGTGACAGCATTATTTGGGATGAATGAACCATGGCACATAAAAAATCATTGGAAGCACTGGGCCGAACTATGAGAGATATTCGAGATAAACCTGATTTATTTGGTGGTGCATTGATATTGTTGTCAGGTGATTTCAGGCAAACATTGCCAGTTATGCCCAGATCAACTGCAGCTGACGAAATCAATGCTTGCTTGAAATCTTCGTACCTATGGAGATCTATATCAACGTTGAAATTGACCACTAATGTCCGTGTACAATTGCAAAATTATCCATCTGCAGCTGTGTTTACTGAGCAATTGTTGAAAATCGGAAATGGAGCAATGCCACATGATGATTCTGGTTTGATCACTTTGCCATCTGAGTTTTGTCATTTCACACAGTCCAGAGATGAATTGATTGAAAATGTTTTCCGAATATTACGGAAAATTATAAAAGTCATGCTTGGTTGAGCGAGCGAGCAATTTTAGCAGCGAAAAACAAGGATGCCAATGATTTGAATTTAGTGATTCAATCAAAAATTCCAGGCGATTTAGTGTCGTATAAATCAGTTGATACGGTAACCAACCAAGATGAAGTAGTGAATTACCCTATAGAATTCCTGAATTCATTGGATGTTCTTGGACTACCACCCCATAACCTTCGATTGAAAGTTGGAGTCACCGTCATCATGCTTCGGAATATCAACCAGCCACGTTTGTGTAATGGTACGAGAGTTGTTGTTAAGAAGCTAATGACAAATGTTATTGTGGCAACAATCTTGACTTGCAAATTTAAAGGCGAAGAAGTGTTGATTCCACGCATCCCAATGATACCTTATGAGTTGCCATTTGAATTCAAACGACTTCAATTTCCAATTCGTTTGGCCTTTGCTGTTACTATCAATCAAGCTCAAGGTCAATCGTTAGCAGTTTGTGGTTTAAATTTGCAATATCCGGTGTTTTCACACGGTCAGGTAAACCATCCGTTTTATTCATTTACACCGACAATGTGAATGGAAAAACTAAAAATGTGGTGTACCAAAGAGCGTTACAATGAAAAAATTTAAAGAATTTAATAAATTGATGTTACAGAATGAATTGTGGGATTATTGGTATTGGTGGTATTGGTGGTTTGGTGTTCTTGGTGGTATTGGTAGTATAAGTGGGATTAGTGGAACGAGTGGGATAAGTGGTACAAGTGGGATTAGTGGTACAAGTGGGATTAGTGGTTCAAGTGGGATTAGTGGTACAAGTGGGGTTAGTGGTACAAGTGGGATTAGTGGTACAAGTGGGATTAGTGGTACAAGTGGGATTAATGGTACAAGTGGGAATAGTGGTACAAGTGGGATTAGTGGTACAAGTGGGATGAGACCGGTTAGAGCCTAGATGGCGCGAAGGCTAGTATATATATATATATACATAAATATATATATATATTCTAGTATTAAGATTTTTTACTTATTGTTAGTTCATAAGTTTTTTGAAGATACAATAGGGTATTTCCACAGAAAATGACCCCTCACAGCTCAAAAATAAAATTGCCAAATTTTAATTTTTTTTTCGTTAATATTACACAATATAAATGTATTTGTCATTTACCGGAAGATTTACTTTCATTTTCTTTATAATAACAAAAAAACCCTAATTTGAATTTGGTACAATGTGTGCGATTTTATTCTCATGAATTGCACGTTCAATTTCAGCCCTTCGTCAACAGTTTTCAAACGGTAGTTTATAAACAAAACAAAAACGAGCTGAAAGCTGAAAGTTTTCTCAATGACCACCAAAAATTTTAAAGGCGAGAAGTTAAAATTAAACATTTTGTGAATTGTTAAAAAAAAACCTTACTGAATGTAACGACCGTTACCCTAAAAGAACAAAAGTTTGATTTTATCGTAATTCTTTTAAACGAATTCATTTTATTGTTGAAGAAAGGTATGAAGGTAAGTAAGATGAAGAATTTTCTAAGGCGAAATGAGCGTCAAAAGCCTCCTATGATTTCTTAAACATGTTTTTATAGATGTAACGACCGTTACTTTTTTTGGCGTTTGGTATTTGAACTGTTTTCGTCTTAAATAGTTGATTGGAATCTTACTAATTTAGCTGAAAAATTAACATTTTTAATTTATGCTTTGCAATAGAAGACTTTAATCTTGACATAACTTGGACTTTATTTGCATCTGGTGATAGAAAGGGTCCAGTATATGGTATAGGGGCCTCCGTTTAAAGATGCAATTATGTCCCGGCAAGCAATTATACACGCTGCAAAAGAAGCCTTTAACTTCTCTAAAACTAAAAAAAACATGGGATGGTGTTGCAGTATTGAACTCTGATAAAGACAAAGTAAAATCCGAAGCGGAACTTTAAAAAAAATGTTGGGAAAATATTAAACCCATCAAAAACATTCAGAAACAGCATTATTTTCAAAAAGCGAACGTAAATTCAGTGCAAACAGGCTTAACAGGCCTATCAACTTTTAAAGTGAACAGCTTTAAACGCTTATAATATAACGAAAATTATTCTTCACCTAACAGCGAATTAAATTATGCAAGTAACCGAATACTCTAATTTTACGCTATAGAAAGGATTTTCATTTATGTGTTTCCTTTTTTGTTACAGAAAATAAATTAATTTAATCACCAAAATCGTTTGACTTTTTGTAATGTCACGACCGTTACCTTTTCAAGACATTTTTGCTATTGGAAATAATTTAGTTTGGTTTGAAAACAAACCCATTCTTTCAACAAAACGTTTCGAAGAATTTAATTAGATTTTTTACTTGGCACATTCTGTGCAAAATTTTACACAAAATGATGTTAATTTCCGAAATTCGAAAACAACACATTTATAAAGTAACGACCGTCACCTTTTCAATGGTCGAAAAAAGTATTTAAGTTAGTGTTTTTATGAATTCTTTCAATAGCTACGGATTCGTGAACTTTCGTAGGTTCGAAATTATAAATTCTCGTGGCATATATGCTTTGGTTGGAACTTTATTTAAGAAATCTCCGAAAATCGGTAACGACCGTTACTTTGGAAACACCCAATAATAGAAATACGTGCAAAAAAAAATTAAAATTTATAATATCATATATTATAAATATATAATATGATATATATCATATATTAAATCATATATAATATCTATAATATGATAAATATCATATATGATATTATAAATGATATTTTTTTTTTGAGGTTTGGCGTCAAGTGGCCCCACTGAAGTGAAGGATTAGCCGAAGTGGACCACAGTAACGTCGGGTCCTTTTTGGTCCTTCGAGACGTCCACAGGACCAAAGCCCTAAAGTAGGCTTCCATTCTATAAACAGTCTTTTACGCTGACCGACCTTGTTCATTCCTAATTTCCCTGTGCGATTAAGAACGCTAATTGCTGTCTTCCATCTCACAGAGTCATATTCGAACCGGCCAGTACCAAACCGTAAGCTGACCGGCTGAGATAACCTCAAGTATTCCCAGCCCGATTAGGTAACTTTTTAATTGGGCGCGTCGTCTAGGTTGTTGTACCGAGAACTCCTCGGTCTCAACTCTCATAACTACGCCGTCTGTCAGTGCAACACGTTCTTTGATTGTGAGATTAGCAATCTCGTCCTCATCAATCCAATAGTGTCCCGTGATTGCCATTCTCCTTCTTGCCTCTGCAGGGCAGTGGCGCACAATGTGTGCCGCCGTCTAGTTGTCCTCCAGTATGTATATAGTATGCATGTGTCATCCTCAACAAGGCTCATTCTCCTTAGGTGGCACATGAAGTTACCGTGTCCTGTAACCAGTGACGTCAACCAGCTAAGGGTGCTCCGTTTTAGACCGAACGAATCTTTCCACTTCGACGGCTGACGTAATTGCGCTCCATTCTAGTGGGACGCAGGGCTCTGGACCCCAAGGGTCCTGGCTGGAACCTTGCTTCGCTCATTCTGTTCAATACCTGAATGTCCCCTTACCCACATGAGTGTAACTTTATTTCTTGAAGCACAATCAGAAAGTTTTAAGGCACATTCCCGTACCAGACTGTTGTGTGCGGTCGCCTGCTCCATTCTCTTGATCACCGCTTGGTTGTCTAAACCAATCAAAATTTTTCTTTCCTGTACCCGACATTCCAGCAGATAATTTAGTGCATGTTTGACCGCTAGGAGTTCTGCCTGATATACAGACACATACCTCCCCAGATGGATTTTCTCGGCGATGTCCAGTTCCTCCGAGAAGACTCCAGCTCCCGCCCGTCCATCCAAGAGTGATCCATCAGTAAAGATGCAAATGTCATGCCGCCTGCATTCATCATGTAGGCAGCCGTCCTCTATGAGTGTTCTGTGTTACCTAGTAGTCCTACTGACTCTCCTCATAGTCTCCATTGGCATTTGTGTTTCCTTGACCTCGCTGTGAACGATATCAAGTATCTTCCGATGTCCCTTAATATTTCCGAACTTATTCCAAGTGGAATTTCGGTTCATGCAAACTGCTGCTAGTGCTGCCGTTTTCTTTATGAATTAATCCAACGGAAGCAGTCCCAGCATCGCTTCTAGTGCCGATATTGCCAGTCTTTGGACCCTGTCTACCCTCGCCTTTACAGCCCTTTGCGTGGCCTAACACCACCAGACCACAGAGGCGTAGGCTATGACATGTCTGATCATCATCGTGTAGATCCAGTGTGCAGAATTTGGGGTTAATCCCCAGCGTAGTCCGCACACCCTTCTACACTGAAACAGAGCCCTTTTTGCCTTTTGTATCCTATCATTGACGTGTTGGGTCCAGGTCAGTTTCCCATCTAGGATCACTCCTAAGTTCTTCACCGACCCGGATACGGGAATGTCCGATCCAAAAACTTGCTTTGGCTCAACCATCAGACCCCTTTTCTTTGTGAAAAGAATAGTGTCTGACTTCGCAGCATTGACTGTGAGGTCTTGTTCCCTGCACCATTGTTCGACGTTTTTGAGAGCTCCTCTCATCACATCTCTAATGGTGCTTAGGAACTTCCCACTCACCATCAGGGCTACGTCGTCTGCATACCCTATTGTGTGTATGCCTTTGGAATTAAGCTTCCTGCAGCAGTGAGTCAATTGTTATGTTCCACAATAATGGTGAGAGTACCCCTCCCTGTGGACATCCCCTGACTACTCTGCCCCTCGTCTTGTATCTTCCATTTTGTAAGTTGACTGCCCTCTGCCGCAGCATAAAGTCTACCCATTTGATAATTAATGGGTTGACCTGACGCTCGTGGAGGGCATCACTAAGCTTACTGAAGCTTATCTTGTCGAAGGCGCCCTCAATGTCCATAAATACGGCCATCAATATGCCTCTAATAGACAGCTCTTTTTGTGCTATCCTTACCACTTCGTGTAAGGCAGTTTCGGTAGATCTTCCAGCCCTATATGCGTGCTGGCATCTAATCAAAGGGTATACTGTTAGCGTTGTATCCTCCAGATGATTCGCCATCACCCTTTTCATGGCTTTCAGCATGAATGAGGTGAGGCTTACCGGTCTGAAGGCTTTTGCCACGGTATAGTCCTTCTTCCCAGGTTTTGGTAGAAAAGTCACTCTAGACTCTATCCAAGCCCTGGGAACATACCCTGTGGCCAGACACGTCCTAAATGCTTTCGTTATTCGATCTGCAAGTAGGCCGCTGCCCCACTGCAGTAACGCAGGAAATATTCCGTCTGGCCCCGGTGACTTGAAGGGTGTGAATGCCGATATGGCGTTCTGCACCGATCCCAACGTCAAAATCCTTTCTGCTTCCGCTCTTTCCTCCATGTTCGCCCCTTTCTTGCGGGACGTCCAGTGGTCCGATCTAAAGCTTCCAGGAAAATGGGTGTTCATGAGAATCCTTAGTGATTCTTCGATAGATTCTGTCATAGCTTCAGCCTTTTTCTGGATTAAGCCAAGTCTAGAAATCGGGTCCCTGGTTACCATCTTTTGTAATCTACTTACTTCAGAGGGATCCTTCACGCTGGAACAGAAGTCTCGCCACGTTTCCCTTTTTCGGGTTCGCAGCGCTTTCTTAAAATCCTGCTTTATTTCCTTATACATTTGCCATGATACGGAGTCTTTCCTTCTCATGTATCTCTTAAAGGACTTTCTTTTCTCCTTTTTCATGCCTCAAACTCTCTTTTCCACCAAGGAGTAGAGTTCTTTTCAGCTATGATGATCTGGGAACAAGCCCGTTCGAATGCTTCAGATATCGCAGCAGCAATTGCTGTTACATCTGATTCTACATCCCACGTTGTTTTGAGTTTCCTCCGCGGCACTTGTAGCAACGATTCCTGTAGCACAACAACAGTAAGATCCGGTGATCCCAGCTGCGGAATTTGGACATAATGTATCCCCTTCTTCACCAGGATGCAAACGATATCTATAATATTAAAGATAATATATATGATATCATAAATAATATCTATAATATTATAGATAACATTTATGATATTCTATATTATATCTATCATATTATATATAGTTTATATGATATTATATATGAGTCAAGCCACGTCAAGTTAGCACCCTTTTTTCAACGTTGTGATGAAATTATGTTTTAATATTTGATATTTGTTGTATTTATAACCAAATAGAATTTTGAAAGAGGATTTAAAAAAAAATTAGTTGTAACATTACTTTTTTTGCAATAAATCTTTTCATTTTTCTATTTAAAATGTAAATTCCTATATTTTCAAACTGTTGTTGCGTGGAAAGTGTTTGATGCAACTAAATATAATTTTGAATCCAGGTTTGGACAAAGTTATTTTTTGAAAATAAAATTACAAAAACCACAAACAATTTTTTTCCTACTTTCTACTAAGCTTTAAAAAATACATATCAAAATTTGCAGCTCTTCCGCATAACAAACTTTTTTCATTTATTTTTAATAAATTGCACTCAATATCTCATTTTATGAGTCTTAAAAAAAATTGCACCGATCAGCTGTAGTTTCTACGCAATAAATGTTTTTCGAACCTCTCGCAGTGCTTAACCATTATAGCACACGCATAATAACATATTGTAAGTATGTACATCAACTAAACCTTTTTATACCGCAATATGTTTTCTTCATATGGTAGTTTGGTGTTGTTTTTTTTTCTCATTTGGAAATTCCCTTTTTTCCTCTATTCTTAATAATTTGAATTGCTCTATGTGACAGTCAAAGCATGATCTGATTACGTTTTTTTCAATTACATGGTTCACGTTATATTCCACAGCCTCTGGTGAACAAAATATTGAAGTATCGATCCAAATGAGCTTGCCTGTTACCAGTGGTGACTTTTAATAAAATCTAACGGGGTAATACTGTATGTTTACATGTTTTTGTTTTTATTTTAGAAACTCTCAATTTTAAGTGAAATTATAAAGATCTATTCAAAATTAGTGTTAATTTTGAAGTTATTAGTTATGGGTCTACCAAATGTTTGCTGCAATCCATTTAATAATTTAATATATTTAAGAAATAAGATTCGAATAATTACTGTTAGTTCCCACCAAAAGGAAGATCCAGTAGAGAGAATTAAAGTTTAAATACAAAAACGTTCTTATATTATGATAGAGGGTTAAAATCGAATAAAAAATTTTTTCGTCCAAAATCGCGTCCATCTTCGCGCAAGCGGTCCTTTTATAACGTTTGTCGCGACATTATCCTTTTCTACATCCACGAATACATACAACGAATACTTCTAAAACGCAAATCGTGCGGAGAAGCTCATGGGGCGAAAATTTGCCGATAGTCAACGCTCATCATACATTTTCTTTATATCTGTCGACCTGTCATCGAAATTTCAACTCTGACTTCCTTTCTTCAAAAGAATGAGTTCGTATCTTCCTTTCAATTTACTTAAACAGCGTTGAGCTCTGAAAAAAGGAAATCAAAATTGCAATTGTGACGACAGATCGACAGAAATATAGAAAATGTATGACTTAAATGCAACCCTGTGAGTCCGATTATTTAAAATTAGCGTATGCGTTCAAAGAGCGAAACTTAGCCAAAGTTCTTCTTCGTTTTTATACCCAGCGTAAGCAGGGAATATTGGTTTTGTGCGAATCTTATAACAGCCAGAACTAAGCTCCGTAGATATAGACATATATATATTCTTGATCAGGACCAAAAACTGAATCGATTTAGACATGTCCGTCTGTCCGTCTGTAGTGGGATCTCCTCCGAAATAGCCGAAATTTGTCACACAGGTATATCGAGATCCGAGTATGATCCTAAGTAAAAAAGGGAGACATCCGCTCACTGCCACGCCCACAAATGAATTAAATGTGGTTTCAGTAAAATTTTTGTAACTTGCGAACCACTCAACACATTGATATTTAGTGTGCTGGTAAACTACGAAAAGAGAAATATCCTGAAAAAAATAGACACCGTCCTTTTCGAGCCACACCCACAAATAAGCCCACAAATAAGGGATTATCGTAACTTATGAATTAAAAGGCGTAGCTTCAAAATCGCAACATGGGTTGACTAAGGCAAATGAAAGATGTAGGAAAAAAATTTATGTGGCCCGCCCACTGCTTCGCCCACAAATGAAGCTTTTTCGTAACTTCCGAAGTAAAAGGCGTTGAAGCTGCAAATTCGCAACATAGGTTGATCAAGCTGAACGAAAGGTGCAGGAAAAAAATTTATGTAGCCCGCCCACTGCCACGTCCACAAATGGAGATTTTTCCTAACTTATGAAGCATAAGGCGTAGAACCAGTACGTTTCGTCCACTGTTAAGCCCGCAAACATTAATTTTGTGTAACTTTCGTACGGAAAGGCAAAACATAGTGCACCAATAATGTCGGGACGCTGGGTATTTCAAAGTCGGGCTGGATCGACTTTAGCTTTCTAACTTGTAAAAATGTTAATGTTGTGTAATGAATTCGGTTTTCACGTGATACTGAAGCTAAATGCAAGTTGGCTTTATAGGGTAAATGTGGCCAGTTTTGTAGCTGTCCGCATTGCCCATATCCGTTTTCCCCCAAAGCACTAATATTTTATAATTGATAAATTTACGTGCAAAACTTCTTCTGACGGATGGAAACTTAATAACAGAAATAAAACTTATTAAAACACGCAATTGGTTACAGACGGTCCATTTGTTAGCATGAATTGTTTGGATTGAACTGTCGGTATTGTACGAAGGCATCACTTATTTTAATTTTTTTTTTTTTTATAAATTCGATTATTCGTCTTACGCACAATATTGCATCTTGCGCGCAATATCCCATACAGCAAACTAAAAATTTGTTATAAAATCCTGAAAACTGTTTTACTTGAATTTTTGTTCTTGAAACAATCCCAACAGTTATTTTGGTAGTGGGCTAGAATTCGTGAAACGGGTCACCCATTTCACGCCATTGTCAAATCTATAAAACAAGAATTTTTCTTTTAGTTATTCAACGCACTAGACCTCTTTTAAAATCTCAGAGAAAAATTCGAAAAATTGCAAAAGTTATTAACAATATAGTATTTTTGATACTCTTTTTTCAAATATTTATATCGTAAACGAAGCATTTTCAATAAATTTCACTTTATTAATAATTGTTCAAAATTTGATGAACTTTACAAAAAAAATTTATTTAAAAAATATAATAATTTTTTTTTCATAAAAACCGTTATTTTTATAAACAAATTGAGTTTTATCAACTTTCGTATAAGACTTTCGAATAATAAACAAGAAACAAATTCTCTATTGACTTAAGGGCTATGCATAACTGTGTAGGAATTGGGGAAGAACTCTCATCTTATTTGTACTAAAGGATATAAAAGAACTTATAGAGTTCATTTAGAACTTCTTGAGAACATGCATGGGAATAATTTGGGGGCCCTTTTTGCATTATCATGTTCTTATAGGGTTCTTTAGGCGTTTCTTAAGAATAGCATATTCTATTCTAGAATTTGATAAGAATATATTAAGAAAACTTGTGCTACTTGGGTATTTTTGTGACCCCACTCCTACCTCTAGCCCTTAATAAAGTACGTTTTCACGCGCGAGCGCTGAGAAATGAGAAATCAATTTCCCGTTAAATAAATGTAAAGCCGCACACAGCGTCAATCGAAAAGCTGATGAGTACCCGAGTGTGTTCACTTCGAAAGCAATGCGTTCAGAGCCGGATTAAGGTCTCTGCGGGCCCGGTGCCAGAAAATGGTGATGGCCCTTTTTTTAATTGAAAGATATGCAATGAAATTTCAAACGTAATTCCGTTATTGACCAACTGCAGACCTAGATATAAGTCATTTGTCTGTTGATCTTTTCTTGGTCCAATATTCTATTTCATCGTGAATAAACGATTCTTTCCAATAACTAACATCAATCTGGTAGTTATGATTCTGATTTTCTAGTCTTACCTCGGAGTCAGTTACTGTTGTTGAAGTATTCCCTGTTATTCAAAATAAGTATCAGTTGCCGGATCAAGCAAATACTCTTCGATGTGACAAATAATCTCAAAATTTAAGAATTCTGTACATAAACTTTTATTATTCTTAAGAGACATGTAGAATTGAGATAAAACGGATAACATCTTTGTAAATTTTTATGATATCTGACTGAAACGTATCAGACCTTAAATTTTTCAATAGGTATCTTTACCAGTTTTCGCCCTTTTTCAATTCGCTCCTTTTAGAATCAATATTCAATATTAGAGAGATTTTTATGAATTCTGCAACTGGATTCTGTACGGAGCGTCTAACAAAGGTAAATAAAGCTTGCAGGGCTACCTTATAAAGGATTCAAAAACTTATGATTACACTTCCAAATATGGGTATTTTCAAACGGACGTGTCAGGTACCTTAGCAATCTTAAGTCCCGAATTGAATAATGTGGAAAATGGTAACTTTGATTCTAGCTAGTATCGCGTAGATCTTCTGGAAATGCCCATATATGGTAACTTTAACTAACAGATATTAGCAAAATTTTCTAGTTTTATGATAGAATTCATAAGTTCTGATCTTGCAAAAGGTAAACAAATAGTAGTTTGTTGATTTGATATTGACATTTTAGCTTTGAGTTGTTTTCTGACTCTATTACCGTATCAGAATCCTACTATAATTTGTCTGATAAAGACTCATTGTTAATTGTTGCAGGATTGACGCGTTTTTTTAGATTCTATAGGAATAGGAACTAGGGAGGGAGTTTGACTGTTGTCTTTTACAAACACTAAGTCTTCTTTTTGAGAAGTTCGATTTTCAGCGTCACTGCCATGAGCAGAAAAATATTTTCTTATTTTTGGAATTTTCGACAGCAATTGCTTATGGTGTTTTCCCACTCTTTTTTGTGCTCCAGATGGATAGTTGCGCTCAGGGAATCCCACCCCGCAATCACGGGATACCGCACTATTTTAACGATATAATTATTTACGCGGGATCTTAGGGATCGAAACAACACTGCACTATAGCCATGAGTAAAGAGTTTTCTTCAAAACAGAGAAAATTTTTCGCCAATTTTTTCAGGGCAGCTTTTCGGTTGCTCAATAAAATTCAAAAAGTCACTTGAATTTGGAAAATGCCTCATACAATTGTACGTACTTGTTACAAGTGGCATTGAACTGATTCACTGTTTTTCTCTGCTGTTTTCTGAAACACATGAAAAAGAAAGACGTATAGAGATCAGTTGATTTCATGACGATACAACGTTGTACTATTTATTTAGCCTGTGACAGAGTTCGATCCCGGACCTTCCAGATAACAAATCTAGCACACTTCTACTACGCCATCGCGAGATATAATAAGAGCTTGCTAGTTTTTTTATATCAATGTAAGTGAAAAACAACTGCATTAAAATATATCTATATATATATCAGGGACGTAGCCAAGGGGGGCGTTTTGGGTGTTTCTCCAAAAAAAAAAAAATATTCGTATTATTTTTTGAATAATTCGAATTTTTTCATTAATCACAAATAATCCCGATTGTTTTTGAATTATTTCGTAATCGTAATCTTTTTATGTGCAGTTGTGTGTGCAGAGAATCAAATACAGGCACGGAAGAACGCCGTTTACATGGGTATTTTACCCACTCGAAATTTTTGAAGTAAATATTTCACTCTGTAGGAATATAACGAAAGTTTTTCAATATTAGTCCAAAAATTAATTTTTGGTGACATTTTGAGATCGAAAAAATAAATTAAGACAATCTGACTTATCCAAATATCGGGATTTACTATATTCACCGACTACTTTCAGAAGTTTAAAAGATTATTTTTTAAATGAAGTGGAAATTTTGGTTATTAAATGTGTAATATGAAATAATATTTTTATTATCTCTTAATGTACTTGGTATTGGTAAGTCGATTTTGTTGGAACTTTCCATACCACTGAACCACAGCAAAACACACTCTCGATCAACTACCCTCTCGGGTAAACTCTGTTCTGATTGTAAAAAATTATTAAAACTATTAATTAATAAAATCAGCAATGATTGTTTTGTTTGGTTTAAGTTATACAATTTTCAGCAACTTTTATACGCACACTGTGGTGCTTCTTCTTTTGGAGTTCTGATTCTTACTTTTTTATACTTTTGTTACGACTATCGGTTTCATTGACTTATTGTTTCGAAAGAATGTAAATTGTTACGCAGCAAAAAATTGGAAGTATAGAAACCCCCCCGTCTGAAAATCCTGGCTACGTGCCTGATATATATATATATTTTTTTTAGTGGAGTTGTTTTGCACTTACATAACAATATTATGTATAATATTAGAGAAAGCATTTATAATAAAATATATAATAAGTATATAATATGATAGATGGGCTAAAATTCTTTTTAACGCCTATACTTTTTTCCCTGTCAATGAAATTCATTTTTCATGAAGGAGCAAATCAAATTTATAACAAATTAATTTTTACAAAAAATTTATTAATAAAAAAGTAAAATACGCTAGTCGAATTGAAAAAAATCAAATATTACCAAAACTCCATTTTTTTTACTCGCAAATTACAGTAGCATAGTTCTCTTGTCTTGTCTTGTCTTGCCAAAGAAGACAAACAATGTTACTGCAATTTGCGAGTAAACAAAATGGAGTTTTGGTAATATTTGATTTTTTTCAAGTCGACTAGAGTGTTTTATTTTGCTATGAATAATTTTTTTGCTAAAATTAATTTGTTATTAATTTGATTTGCTCCTTCATGAAAACTGAATTTCATTGATAGAGACAGAAATTTAGGCATTAAAAAGAATTTTGGCCCAGATATCATATATTAAATCATATATAATATCTATAATATGATAAATATCATATATGATATTATAAATGATATCTATAATATTATAGATAATATATATGATATCATAAATTATATCTATAATATTATAGATAACATTTATGATATTCTATATTATATCTATCATATTATAGATAGTTTATATGATATTATATATGAGTCAAGCCACGTCAAGTGAGCACCCTTTTTTCAACGTAGTGATGAAACTATGTTTTAATATTTTATATTTGTTGTATTTATAAACAGAATTTCGGGAGAGGATTTAAAAAACAAAATTGTTGCAACAGTTTTTTTTTTGCAATAAATCTTTTCATTATACCCGACACACTCTGTGTCGAGGGTAACAGGTTGGCTGATAAGTCCCCGGTCTGACACATAGATGGCGTCGCTAGTATTAAATGCATATTATTTTTATATAGTGGCAACCTTCAAATGATTCGTGTCAAAATTTGACGTCTGTAAGTCAATTAGTTTGTGAGATAGAGCGTCTTTTGTGAAGCAACTTTTGTTATTGTGAAAAAAATGGAAAAAAAGGAATTTCGTGTTTTGATAAAATACTGTTTTCTGAAGGGAAAAAATACAGTGGAAGCAAAAACTTGGCTTGATAATGAGTTTCCGGACTCTGCCCCAGGAAAATCAACAATAATTGATTGGTATGCAAAATTCAAGCGTGGTGAAATGAGCACGGAGGACGGTGAACGCAGTGGACGCCCGAAAGAGGTGGTTACCGACGAAAACATCAAAAAAATTAACAAAATGATTTTGAATGACCGTAAAATGAAGTTGATCGAGATAGCAGAGGCCTTAAAGATATCAAAGGAACGTGTTGGTCATATCATTCATAAATATTTGGATATGAAAAAGCTCTGTGCAAAATGGGTGCCGCGCGAGCTCACATTTGACCAAAAACAACAACGTGTTGATGATTCTGAGCGGTGTTTGCAGCTGTTAACTCGCAATACACCCGAGTTTTTGCGTCGATATGTGACAATGGATGAAACATGGCTCTATCACTACACTCCTGAACCCAATCGACAGTCGGCTGAGTGGACAGCGATCGGTGAACCGTCTCCGAAGCGTGGAAAGACTCAAAAGTCCGCTGGCAAAGTAATGGCCTCTGTTTTTTGGGATGGGCATGGAATAATTTTTATCGATTATCTTGAGAAGGGAAAACCCATCAACAGTGACTATTATATGTCGTTATTGGAGCGTTTGAATGTCAAAATCGCGACAAAACGGCCCCATATGAAGAAGAAAAAAGTGTTGTTCCACCAAGACATCGCACCGTGCCACAAGTCATTGAGAACGATGGCAAAAATTCATGAATTAGGCTTCGAATTGCTTCCCCACCCACCGTTTTCTCCAGATCTGGCCCCCAGCGACTTTTTCTTGTTCTCAGACCTCAAAAGGATGCTCGCAGGGAAAAAATTTGCAATGAAGAGGTGATCGCCGAAACTGAGGCCTATTTTGAGGCAAAACCGAAGGAGTACTAGCAAAATGGTATCAAAAAATTGGAAGGTCGTTATAATCGTTGTATCGCTCTTGAAGGGAACTATGTTGAATAATAAAAACGAATTTTGACAAAAAAATGTGTTTTTCTTTGTTAGACCGGGGACTTATCAGCCAACCTGTTATTTTGCGTTTGTGTGGTTGTGTGTAACACCCAGAACCAGTCGAGATAGACCATACAAAATATATATAGAAATGATCAGCGTCACCAGGAGATTCGATTTAGACATGTCCGTCCGTCTGTCTGTTTGTATACAGTTATCTTATCGAAGGAGTTGAGCTATCTTGACAAAATTTGGTATGCGTGCTGACGGGGACATGAGTAAGAACAAGTTTGAGAATGGAGCCGATCAAACCATTTTTAGGGGTACCTCCAGTACTAGGGTCTGTTACGAAAATCACAAAAACTGCTCTAAAATCGAAGTCCTTCAAGATATTTTGATGAAATTTGATTTTTGAACATGTTTAAAGTCAAGTAATACGCTTTCAAAAAATTGGAAAAGTGGGCGTGGCATAAGGGCGTTTTTTGCAAATTCTCTCCTACACCCGAAATTCAAATGGGACTTGAACGAAACTTGGCACTTGTGCCTCGTATGTAGCCACAAACATCCTCCCCAAAATTTCTTTCGATCGGACCATTATTAAGGGTACCTCTAGTACTAGGGTCTGTCACAAAAATCCCAAAAATGCCTCAAAAGCGGACTTTATTGAAATATTTCAATGAAACTTAGAATTTAAATGTATATTTAAGCCTCCGATTAGAATTGCAAAAAAAAAAAAAAAAAATGGAAAAGTGGGCGTGAAAAAGGGGCGGTTTTCATAATGAAATTTGAAATATTCTTACTTAGTGGTCCTGTTTTTTGGGCGTTGTTCAAAAATTATTTAATCATGTGTGTCTGTGTCGGGTATTTTATTGTCAGGCTCGCCTGACTTTAACACCCTTACTTGTTTTTCTATTAAATATGTAAATTCCTATATTTTCGAACTGTTCTTGCGTGGAAAGTGTTTGATGCAACTATGTATTATTTTGCATCCAAGTTTGGAGAAGGTTATGTTTTGAAAATAAAATTATAAAAACAACAATCAATTTTTTCCTACTTTCTACTAAGCTTTAAAAAATACATATCAAAATTTGCAGCTCTTACGCATAACAAACTTTTTTCATTTATTTTTAATAAATTGCACTCAATATCTCATTTTATGAACCTTAAAAAAAATTGCACCGATCAGCTGTAGTTTCTACGCAATAAATGTTTTTCGAACCTCTCGCAGTGCTTAACCATTATAGCACACGCATCATATTGTAAGTATGTACATCAACTAAACCTTTTTATACCGCAATATGTTTTCTTCATATGGTAGTTTGGTGTTGTATTTTTTCATTTGGAAATTCCCTTTTTTTCTCTATTCTTAATGTTTTGAATTGCTCTATGTGACAGTCAAACCATGATCTGATTACTTTTTTTCAATTACATGGTTCGCGTTATATTCCACAGTCTCTGGTGAACAAAATATTGAAATATCGATCCAATTGAGCCTGCCTGTTACCAGTGATGACTTTTAATAAGATCTAACGGGGTAATACTGTATGTTTACATGTTTTTGATTTTATTTTATAAACTCTCAGTTTTGAGTGGGATTATAAAGATCTATTTTAAATTAGTATTAAAGATGCGAGTTCAATTCGTTTTGCAACCTTGCTCGTATCTCGAACTACTCGTATTTCGAAAGAGATTTTCCCATTGAAATGCACTGAAAAGCCATTAATCCGTTCCTGCCAAAAAAAAAAAATTCACCCCAGGTATTTTTTAACGGGTTTTTTAATAACAAAAAAATTTATTTATAAATTAAAAATATGGAAAATAAAAATTATTGTACAAAAGCATAAAAGAGAGTAAACAAATAAAATATAACAAAGTTTATTTATAATGAATTTTCGTCATAGGTCTTTGCGTTTTTCGACACTTTTTTTTCAATTTCTTCTGAAGGCAATTTTAGAAAAAACTTGTCCAAGAAGGTTTTTTTTCTTCCTTCCTTTCAAAATGTTACGAAAATGAGTTAGGCAGGTGTCATTGAACAGCTCCGTTGCACGAGCAATTGAAACCTTTCCTGGGTGCTCCATTTCGACGAACTGCGACACTTTCTCCCATATTTCTAGAATCTCCTTTATCTCGTTTGAAGAAATAACCTCCTCTTCTTTTGGTCCCTCGAGCTCATTTTTTTGCTGCCGTGACAGTATGTCTTGCATATTCTCGGTTGTCAATTCCTGGGTGGGCTTCTCGATGAGCTCGTTCACATCTCTCTCATTTACATCCAGACCCATGGATTTTCCCAGAGACACAATCTCTTCCTCTACTGCCATACCGGTATCGAGTTCTTCGGAGGTCCTTGCAGCTACAGCTTCAGGCCACAGTTTCTTCTATGCAGAGGTCAAGGTACGCGTTGTAACACCCAGCCACGCGTGATCAATAATTCTGAGGCAAATCACGATATTAAAATGTTCCTTCCAGAATTCTCGAAGGGTGAGGTTTGTGTTCTCCGTCACGTCAAAGCAGCGCTGAAACATATGCTTGGTGTACAGCTTTTTAAAATTAGAAGTCACCTGCTGATCCATAGGCTGCAGGATAGGAGTGGTGTTAGGTGGTAGGTAGAGAACCTTTATGAAATTGAACTCTTCGAAGATGTTATCTTCGAGTTTCGGTGGACGACCTGGAGCATTATCGGGGACGAGAAGGGCTTGAACGGGTAGATTGTTTTCCTGTAGATATTTTTAACAGATGGGCCAAGAGCTAGGTTTACCCAGTCTACAAACAACTGCCGGGTAACCCATGCCTTCGGGTTTGCCCTCCACATAGCTTGAAGTTTTTCTTTTTCAATCTTATGTGACTTAAATGCTCTGGGGTTTTCTGAATGGTATACGAGCAGAGGCTTGATCTTACAGTCACCACTCGCATTGGCGCACAGTGCTAAAGTAAGTCTTTCTCTCATGGGTTTATGGCCTGGCATCGCCTTTTCCTCTGCTGTAATGAAAGTCCTAGATGGCATCTTTTTCCAGAAGAGCCCTGTTTCGTCACAGTTGAAGACTTGCTGGGGGATATATCCTTTGCCTTTTATCAATTCGGAAAAATTTTTAAGAAATTCCTCAGCTGCCTTCACATCTGAACTTGCTGTCTCACCATGCCTGACCACGGAGTGAATGCCGGTCCTTTTCTTAAATTTCTCAAACCAGCCCCGGCTACCCTTAAACCAGTCCGCCGATACCTCGTCCGTGGAAGTGTGTGGGGTGTGCTTAAGCAAATCTCCGTAGATCACTCGTGCCTTCTCGCAAATGATGGTCTGCGTCAAAGTATCTCCTTGAAGCTGCTTCTCTCTCACCCACACCATCAGCAGTTTCTCCATTTTTTCATAAAGGCTGGTTCGGAGCTTGGAAACTATTGTAACGCCCTTAGCTGGTGTTTCACCCTTTAAAAAATCCTTCTGTTTAACCACAGTACATATCATAGACGTACTACGCTCATACTGCCTCGACAAGTCAATAATTCGCACATCTTGCTCAAGTTTTTCTATAATTTCACGTTTCATTTCAGTATTCATCATCTTATTCTTAGAACTGAGCTTTCCACTAACGTTCTTCGGATCCATTATTTTAAAAGAATTAAGTATAACTGTAAATAAGAACAAGTAAGAAAGCTAAAGTCGGTCAAGCCCGACTTTGAAATACCCAGCGTCCCGACATTATGAGCGCACTATGTTTTGCTTCTCTATTTGTGGGCGTGGCAGTGGGAGGGCAAGATAAATTATTTCCCTACACCTTTCATTCGCCTTGGTGAACCTATGTTGCGCATTTGAAGCTTCTACGCCTTTCACTTCGGAAGTTATGAAAAATCTCTATTTGTGGGCGTGGCAGTGGGCGGACTACATAAATTTTTTTCCCCACACCTTTCATTTGCCTTGGTCAACCTATGCTGCGAATTTGAAGCTTCTACGCCTTTTACTTCACAAGTTACGATAAGCCCTTATTTTTGGGCTTATTTGTTGGCGCTGGCTCGGGGAGGGTGGCGTCCATTTTTTGCCAGGATATGTCCCTTTTCGTAGTTTATCAGCACACCAAATATCAATGGAATGTGTTGAGTGGTTCGCAAGTTACAAGCATTTTATTGAAAACACAATAAATTCATTTGTGGGCGTGGCAGTGGGCGGATGTCTCTCATTTTTACTTAGGTTCATACTCGGACCCCGATATACATGTGTGACAAATTTCGACTTCATTGGTTCAGCCGTTTCGGAGGAGATCCGACCACGGACGGACGGACAGACGGACATGTCTAAATCGATTCAGTTTTTGATCCTGATCATTTCTATATATATTTTTCTATATCTCCGGAGCTTAGTTCTCCCTGTTACAAGATTTGCACAAAACTAATATACCCCGCTTACGCTGGGTATAAAAAGGCACAACATGCGAGCACAATATATGAACGATGCATTCAAAGCGAGAGCACACTGATAACTGATTCTCTGACCGTGGCCGGTCGATTGATGTTAGAAACCATTAATACGCTATTTACACGTTAAGACATTTCGATAATGAAACAAATCGTCGTTGGCAAGGGAGGCAGGGGGAAGAGCGAAAAACGCTACCATACCACATCCCCGCGTGTCCCTAACCAACAAAAAGTGTGTTTCATTACACTGCACAACAAAATCGAACTTTTTGCGTGCCTTTGACTTGAAACCAATTTTTTTTTGTAGTATTTTTTTCGCTGAATCTCAATATATGCGTAAAATTTGAAAGTAAGCTCGCGTTTTTTAAATATCCGCTAAGAAAGGTTTTTATACCCAGCGTAAGCGGGGTATATTAGTTTTGTGCGAATCTTGTAACAGGGAGAACTAAGCTCCGGAGATATAGACATATATATAAAGAAATGATCAGGATCAAAAACTGAATCGATTTAGACATGTCCGTCTGTCCGTCCGTCCGTCCGTCCGTCCGTCCGTCTGTCCGTCTGTCCGTCTGTCCGTCCGTCCGTGGTCGGATCTCCTCCGAAACGGCTGGACCAATCAAGTCGAAATTTGGCACACAGGTATATCGGGATCCGAGTATGATCCTAAGTAAAAATGGGAGACATCCGCCCACTGCCACGCCCACAAATGAATATAATGTGTTTTCAGTAAATTGTTTGTATCTTGCGAACCACGCAACACATTCCATTGATATTTGGTGTACTGGTAAACTACGAAAAGGGACATATCCTGGCAAAAAATGGACGCCGCCCTCCGTGAGCCACGCCTACAAATAAGCCCACAAATAAGGGCTTATCGTAACTTGTGAAGTAAAAGGCGTAGAAGGTTCAAATTCGCAACATAAGTTGACCAAGGCGAATGAAAGGTATAGGAAAAAAATTTATATCGCCCACCCACTTCCACGCCCACAAATGGAGATTTTTCGTAACTTCCGAATTAATAGGCGTAGACGCTTCAAATTCGCAACATAGGTTGACCAAGGCAAACGAAAGGTGTAGGGAAAAAATTTAACTTGTCCGCCCGCTGGCACGCCCACAAGTGAAGATTTTTCGTAACTTCCGAAGTAAAAGGCGTAGAAGCTTCAAATTCGCAACATAGGTTCACCAAGGCGAATGAAAGGTGTAGGGAAATAATTTATGTTGCCCTCCCACTGCCACGCCCACAAATAGAAAAGGAAAACATAGTGCACTCATAATGTCGGGACGCTGGGTATTTTAAAGTCGGGCTTGACCGACTTTAGCTTTCTTACTTGGTTTTTTTTTTTTGTCTTGGTCTTGAAATGCTCTTAGAAATCCACTCTTTTACATAAGATAGCCTGAACTTAAATACCGGACCTTTTTCGGAAATTATATGGGTTTGAAATCAAGTTTTTGTACAAAATTGTTAAAAATTTCATAAAATTCTCGCCTTTATCGACCTATAGCGCCTAAACTGTTGAACCAATTTCATCCATATCTATAAAGAATATGTTGTATTTTTACTCTTCTTTCATATAAATTAAAGTTTTTTTGCAACGGCCGAACGATAATGGGGCTACGACTAAAAAATATTGACAAAAATTCCCAAAACCTTTCTTAGCGGATATTTAAAAAACGCGAGCTAACTTTCAAATTTTACGCATATATAGAGATTCAGCGAAACAAATACTACAAAAAAAAATTGGTTTCAAGTCAAAGGCAATTTTATTGTTGAGCAGTGTTATCGAAATGTCTTAACGTGTAAATGGCCTCTAAGCGCAATTCATGCATGATCGATTGCTCGTATCTCGAATTTTGCTCGTATATCGAAGCAAAAAATCGCTCGCTCGACGGGTCGTATCTCGAATTTTGCTCGTATATCGAAGCAAAAAATCGCTCGCTCGACGGCTCGTATCTCGAAAAACTCATATGTTGGGGCACTCGTATCTCGAGGTAGCACTGTATACATATCAAACAATCGTTCACTTCAATTAAAAAATTTTATTGGCTTATTGTACATGTCAAAGAGTATAGAACAACTTGAACAACTTGTTTATATTTATTTTTATTAAATGGATTGCAGCAAACATTTGGTAGACCCATAACTAATCACTTCAAAATTAATACTAATTTTAAATAGATCTTTATAATCCCACTCAAAATTGAGAGTTTCTAAAATAAAAACAAAAACATGTAAACATACAGTATTACCCCGTTAGATCTTATTAAAAGTCACCACTGGTAACAGGCAGGCTCAATTGGATCGATACTTCAATATTTTGTTCACGAGAGACTGTGGAATATAACGTGAACCATGTAATTGAAAAAAAGTAATCAGATCATGGTTTGACTGTCACATAGAGCAATTCAAAACATTAAGAATATAGGAAAAAAGGGAATTTCCAAATGAAAAAAAACAACACCAAACTACCATATGAAGAAAACATATTGCGGTATAAAAAGGTTTAGTTGATGTACATACTTACAATATGATGCGTGTGCTATAATGGTTAAGCACTGCGAGAGGTTCGAAAAACATTTATTCCGTAGAAACTACAGCTGATCGGTGCATTTTTTCTTAGATTCATAAAATGAGATATTGAGTGCAATTTATTAAAAATAAATGAAAAAATTTTGTTATGCAGAAGAGCTGAAAATTTTGATATGTATTTTTTAAAGCTTAGTAGAAAGTAGGAAAAAATTGTTTGTTGTTTTTGTAATTTTATTTTCAAAAAATAACTTTGTCCAAACTTGAATGCAAAATTTAATTTAGTTACATCAAACACTTTCCACGCAACAACAGCTTGAAAATATAGGAATTTACTAGTGTCCGACCGAAGGTTCGGCTTCGGCTTCGGTAATCGGCATAATCGGCCAATTCTTAATCTTCGGCTTCGGCTTCGGCTTCGGCTGGAAAAAGCCGAATATTTTAGCCGAATATTTTTGCATTTTAATGGAAGTAAAAAAGTCACGATAGATTTTCAATTGCTTCATTGAGACCTTTTACACTAGTGAATTATTGCCGTAAATTCTCACTTTGTGGGCGACTAAAGCGAAAGAATTTAGAGAAAATTTTAGCGGTTTTTTTTTTGTGCTTGTCAAATCGTCGCCCGGGGATTCATGTTCTCTACGTGCAAAAAACACATTTCGAGTAAATCGAAGTTGAAGTTTGAAACTATTTTTTTAAAAAACTGTACGATAAGGTTTTTTGTGTGTTTCACTATTAATTTGTGCGAGAATAGTTATTCGAAGAGTACATTTTCGAATCCTTAACGTAATGCATAAAAAGGTATTTTATGGCTTTAAAATCCACTTTGCTCTATACGCCATTTCAAACATATTTCGATGAAAATGTAATACATAGAGCAAAGTGACATAAAAAATAATTTTTCAATATAAATATTTTCTTTCAAAATCGGTTGAAAAAATTTGGTATACGAGCTCACCGGGACATGAGCAAGAACAAGTTCGAGAATTGACCCGATCGGACCATTTTAAGGGGTACCTCCAGTACTAGGGTCTGTTACGATAATCACAAAAACTGCTTTAAAATCGAAGTTTTTCAAGGTATTTTGATGAAATTCGGTATTTGAACATGCTTAAAGACAAGTTATATTATTTTAAAAAATTTGAAAAGTGGGCGTGGCAAAAGGGAGTTTTTCGAAAACTGTCTCCTTCGCCCGAAATTCAAATGGGACTTAAACGAAAGTTAGCACTTATGCCTTCTTTGTAGCCACAAATATCCTCCCCGAAAATTTGCTTGATCGGTCCATTATTAAGGGTACCTCCAGTACTAGGGTCTAACACAAAAATCCCAAAACTGTCCCAGAATCGGACTATTTCGAAATATTTTAATGAAACTTAGAATTTTAGCGTATATTTAAGGCTCCAATTATAATTCAAAAACAAGTAAGGGTGTTATAGTCAGGCGAGCCTGACAATAGAATACCCGACACAGACACATGTTCAAATAATTTTTAATATCAAGTTTAAGGCCAAAAGGAGCCCTATATACCGACTTTTGTTTAATTTCTTTATAGAAACCGTCCCTTTGCCACGCCCACTTTTCCAATTTTTTTAAAATTCTAATCAGAGGTTTAATATAGGTACTCTCAAATTCTCATTGAAATATTTCAAAAAAGTCAGACTTTAAGGCAGTTTTGGGATTTTTGTGACAGACCCTAACACTGGAGGTACCCTTAAAATGGACCTATCAATTAAATTTTGTTAGAGGATGTTAATGGCTACAAAGGAAGCATAAGTGCCAAATTTCGGTCAAGTCCCATTTGAATTTCGCGTGTAGGGGACAATTTTCAAAAAAATCCCTTCTGCCACGCCCACTTTTACAATTTTTGGAAATCATATTACTTGCCTTTAAACATTTTCAAGTATCAAATTTCATCAAAATATCTTGAAAAACTACGATTTGAATGGCGTATAGGGCAAAAGATCACAAAAATATTAGTGGTCCTCATGCAGGTTCGCAAATTTTGCGAAATGGGAAACTTTGCGAAATGGGAAATGAACTGTCAAAATTTGTATGGAAGAAATTTTACGAAGCGTGACAAACTTTCCCATTGGTTTTCGCTTCGCAAAACGTCGTAAGTTATTTCGCATAATAATCTGGGCGGGCATACACGGCCCATCGCGTTTGACAAGCCTAGGACGTAATGTAAAAATAGGTTTAAACCTTCATTTGTCGAAGAAGGAACCAGTTTGAACATAAATAAACTTTAATTTATCGAAAAAAAAAATCAAATTTAATAAATTAAGAATTGTTTTGCATTATATCATAATTCAATTGCAAACATGTAGGAGGGTCGCTCATTCAGCGTCGGAAAATTTGCGATCGCAAAATTTACGAAGGCTATTTGCGAACCTGCATGAGGACCACTATTGTGTTTCAAGGGATATAGAGCAAAATGGAGATGAGTTATCTCAGTAACTAGAAGATATAGCCAAAAATGGATTGCGGATTTAAAAAATTTGGCATTGAAAATGGGGGATGGCATCCTTAACTCAAATTCGTTAAAATGGCGTATAGAGCACATGAATCTCCGGGCGACGAAATGAATAAAGACTGATTTTGTTTCCTTACTGTAAAATGTTTTGCATTCGGCTTCGGCCTTCGGTCTTCGGCCGAAGTCTTCAACTCTGCCGATTATTCGGCTTCGGCTTCGGCTAAAAATCCACCTTCGGTCGGACACTAGAATTTACATTTTAAATAGAAAAATGAAAAGATTTATTGCAAGAAAAGTACTGGTACAACTAATTTTTTTTTTCAAAGCCTCTTTCAAAATTCTATTTGGTTATAAACACAACAAGTATAATATATTAAAACATAATTTCATCACTCTTTTGAAAAAAGGGTGCTCACTTGGCGTGGCTTGACTCATATATTATATTATCTATAATATTAAAGATAACAAATATGATATTATATATCGTCGACTTAAAGCGTAAACCGGCTAAGTCCACTTTTAACCGATTCCGACTTCTCGATGTCATTCGAAAGAAAAAAGCACACTGCATCGTCAGGCAAAAAAATCTTTTTTATTTTCAAATTCTAAATACGGAGAAATTTGTGATGAGTAAAACTGCTAAGTCCAACTGTGGTCAAAGTTCACGGCTAACACCAACAAGTGACTCCAAATAGACTTTGTATGGTGCACAGAATCGAATTTAGAAGAGACTTCATATAGGAAAAAAATAAACCATCCATATTTTAGGTCTCCTTCCCTACTTTGAAGTCTTGAAAAAAAAGTGTTTTTTGTTCACCCTGTAAGGTTTTGAAATTGTTAGTTAGCAGGTTTAGACTGTAAGCCGACGATATAATATCTATCATATTATAGATAATATATATGATATTATATATATTATCTATAATATTCTAGATAATATAATATATATGATATTATATATGACATCTATCATATTAAATATGATATTATAAATTATATCTATAATATTAGAGATAACAGATATGATATTATATATGATTTTTATCATATTACAGATAACATATATCTTATTATGTATGTTATCTATCGTATTATATATGACACCATATTTGGCAACTGTCATATTATTATCCATCTAAACAATCATATATTATGACATATATGATAACTATTATCTATGTGTTTGTTGAAATTATACATACATAATATTATTATGTAAGTGCAAAGCAACTGCACTAATAAAAACATATATACATATATATATATATATATTTTTTCATGCAGTTGTTTTGCACTTACATACATCGATATAATAAAACTAGCAAGCTCTTATTATATCTCGCGATGGCATAGTTAAAGTGTGCAAGATTTGTAATCTGGAAGGTCCGAGTTCGAACCCTATCACAGGCTAAAGAAATAGTGGAGAAAATGGAGAATGAAACAGGCAAGTGAATTTTAAAGAAAAAATACGCGGAGCAGAAAGTAAGTTGCCAACCAAATAAATAGTTGCTTTCGTCGCGCCTTACAAAACGTCATGCACAAGCTCATTCAAAAAAATTCCTATATAATCTTTTTTTAAAGTATTAAAAGATCGTTAAGTCTTTTATTTCTTAGTTTTTTAAATAATGTAAATGTTAAGTTGTTACTTTTCCAAAAAAAAACAAAACTAAATAAAACAAGGAAGGCTGTTATAGTCAGGCGAGTCTGACAATAGAATACCCGACACAGACACACATGTTCAAATAGTTTTTCATATCAAGAGTTATTTAAGGTCATAAGGGGCCTGTTGTGATTATTAGGGGGATGTATCAGTCTGGCTCCTCCAGACTAATACCCAGACCTAATTATCCCTTTTTAATAATACTCCGGACACAGTGAATTCATTTAAGTCCTTTTATTAATTTACTTATTATTTTAATTTACAATGTTTTGATCCTACTCTAGCTCCTAATTGACTCGAAAGGACTTCCCTAATTCCCTGTCTAACACTTAAGTCTACGCTCCGCTGTCGTGGCCCTTGGGTGAGTACGTGCACCGGAGTTGAGACTTCGAATACTGAATCAAGAGTCCCCCTGTCGATGTTGATTCTTCCTTTTTATAAGGAGAAAGTGCTTAGGCTGCACTTTCTCGCCAAATCTGGAACACTTCCGCAAATGACGAACTGCTGTTGTGCAATCGCCTATTGCCCAATTTCGCTTTTCTCCATAACTTCGTATAATAGCTGGTGCTGACGTAGTCGTTGTTCTCATTACCGCTGACCTACTTCTGCGTTCCAGTTCTAGTTCTGCTTTGGTGACGATATTGTGTCATTGTCTTCGATCGTTGCATTTCTTTTGTTTGCTTCTGTCTGTTATTCGCTGTTCTTGCGAAGACGATTGGCTGTTTGATTCACGCTAGGTCGTACAGTGAGTGCACGAATGTTGTAACTCACAACATCCCTCCTCCTTTTGAACAAGTCACGTTTATCGTGACGGCAATTAGTCCTCAGGGTGGTAAGGTGTTGTTTTCGTGCCCTCAAGACAATATATCTTGATTATGCCTTGGTGTTGTTTTGTTCCCCTTTTTTTGTGTGTTTGTGTACTCCTCTCGAATGCATACGCTATTATGTTTCATTGACTTAATGTCGAGTAGGTTCTGTTGATATTTCGTTGATACTTTTCCAAAAAAACCGCTGGTGCAGCAATTCTGATTCGGCCTTGAAAATTGTGAATAAATGCAGCTGGGTAAAATGGGGATATTTGTTTTGTTGTTACTTTCAAAACCCGCTGATGTCACATTTATGATTCGGCCTTGAAAAATTAAATAAATGCAGCTGGGTAAAATTTGTTTTGTTGTTATTCCCAAAACACGCTGATGACGCAATTATGATTCGACCTTGACAATGGCCATGTGTGAATATCTGATGTATGCTCGTAGATTGTAGTTTTTAGTCGACCAATAGCTCGTGAGTCTATATTGACTGCCAACTCTCCCCTCTTAACGGAGTCGCGAGCATCGTGACTGTGAAACGGTTCTGTCAAAGTCTTTGCTGTTGTACTACGAGACATTGGGACGGCTGCGTTTTATACTGATTTACTTTGTTCTTTGGTGCCGAAAGTTGTTGCTGGGCAATTTAGACGGTTGCCTCATAATGTGCTTTGGTTGTTATGTTGATGAGCCATGTTGATGTACCAGAGCGGCTGCCGATGTTTACTTAAAAATATTAGTCATTCTTATTTGTAAACTACCATTCTTTGCTTGCTAATTAACTGTCTTAAAATCAAAATTTTAGAATATCATTCTTTGCTAACGAATTAACTGTCTTAAACCAAAAAGACTTTCTTTAACTAATTATAAACAATTTTAGAATACCATTGTTTGCTAAAAACCAAGTTAATTATACAAAATTGTAGAACATTATTGTGAACATAATTGTTTTGAAATTTATATATTCTTTTTGCTCCGTTCTAATATATATAGTGATTTATTTGTTCTTCTTAAGATTTTATACAACCATAGGCAAATATTATAATTATTGAGTGCTTATTATAATTTTTATTATTTTTTTAAATTCTCAACTTAGACATGCAATAATATTCTTATTTAATTGATATTTAGTAAATCTCTGTACATATATACTTTTTAATACTTACCAATTTTTTTCCTGTTTTTGTTGCTATTCTTCCCTCTCGTTCTTCTGGTCGGGCCAGTTTTATTTCCACCAAGCACATCTTGTGCCTAAGCTTGTCTAAACAAAAAACATTTAAAAAAAACACAAATTACGGTTCTCGAGTCCCTACTGCATTCTCAGATTTTTTTGATAATGCTTTTGATTTTGAAGATTTTAGTTCAATTGAATCGTATACCGGGGCTTGTTCAAAATCTTCGTGACTGTAAGACTCCAAATTAGTTTTCGAGATATCTGGCTTTTATAAGTTTCGATAGGGAATTCTTATGTATACATCGCCTTAAGCGATGTTAAAAAGAAATTCCTAGTCATAATTAAGTGTAAAAACAGTAAGACCTCACTTAACGTGATAAAAATCTTTGTTTTTCGAATTTTTTACAGAACTCTTTACGGCACTTTAAAATTGTACGCAAATGTTTTGTTAAACGGATTCATTTTTAAAGTTGAAATTTCGCTATCGCTCCAATTTGATTTTATGTTGCGGTTCACGCCATCCCATTTAAAAATATTTTGTATGAGCGCAAATGTTTTTAAAAAACTCGTATAGACTGCTTTCCTTGTATCAAAGAATTTTTTTAATACTTCTCTAATTATAATTGGATTATTTAAAATAACTGACATGTTACTGAAATCTAATTTTTTTATTAAATTTATCGTCTCATGATATTTTACTCTTTCTTTATTTTCCTGCGAGGTTAAAGCTGGTACCTTTATTGCGGAATTGTGTAGCCTACTCAGTGGGTTGTCTTTGAAAATTTCCTTTGAATTTTCTTCTTTAACTGACACATCATCTTTTATGTTCATTAAACTACCATAACGATTTCTATCAACTTCCTCCTCGAGCTTATACTCTTCTTTACTACCTGACTCTCTATTTACTTCAACCTCACTGCTGTTAAAAATAGGTACAACTCCTTTTCCGCCAATATTTTTAGGCGATTTGCTTATCAAATCTGGCATATTTCCCTCTTTATGTACTCCTTTATCTCGTAACAATTTTTTGGCACAAGTTGCTACTACTCTTGCTTCATAAGCTTGGACCGTGACTGTCTCTGCACTACAAATGCAATTCACCATTAGTAGCGGCGTGTAAAGACGCATAGAACGCGGGATAAGTATCCATTTTGCACGTTAAATCTTTTTTTTTTCATTAAACTACCATAACGATTTCTATCGACTTCCTCGTCGAGTTTATAATCTTCTCTAGTACCTGGCTCTCTATTAATTTCAACCTCACTGCTGTTAAAAATAGGTACAACTCCTTTTCCGCCAATATTCTTAGGCGATTTGCTTATCAAATCTGGCATAATGTCCTCTTAATGTTCTCCTTTATCTCGTAACAATTTTTTGGCACAAGTTGCTACTACTCTTGCTTCATTAGCTTGGACCGTGACTGTCTCTGCACTACAAATCCCATCGCTAAAATTGGAAACCAGAATTGGTAGTGATGCAACTTGTCTATCATTGCTGTAGAAAGATATATCTTTACTGATATTATTTATTATTAACTGCTCTCTAGGCATATCTTTGCCTAAAAAATTCTCCTTTTGCCTCTTTTCTGATTTCTGGTATTGTATAACTAACTTTTCTTCTGCAATATCTTCTTGAGATTCGGTTTCTAATACTGAATCTTCACTTTCGATAAAATGCACAACGATTTTGTCATTAAAACGGACCTTCTTTTTCCCGAGACTATTATTATTAAACAAATTTTCATTTTTTCTCACTATATTGCTTGTCTTTCTGCAAATATCTTGTTCATTTATCTCATCGAGGAACATTTCATTCATATCTAATTCCTTTAAATCTGATGGTTTCTCTTTATATTTTCCTTCTTTTTCGTTATTCTTTCTTAAATTTTCCTTATTATGAACTAGGTATGGCCTTTGAACTTTGAACTTTACTGTGGCATTCCGGTCTACTGGCCTTGACCGGGCCGCTGGGAGTTTCCCTGAATACTATCTCCTTGCTGTTGCTTACAAAATCTTGCTGTATGCCCAAATTGAGAGCATTTGTAGCACTGTATATCAGTGCGACTATTTTCAGGGAAACCCTTTATGAAACTATTCACCCACTATGTGGTGAAAATTGATGATTGTACGAGTGGTTATGATTAAAATTTTCTGTCGTGTTTTGAATTTCGTCTCTTCTAAACGGTGCTCTATTCAGGAGCTGAATTTCTTGCATATTAAAATTTTCTTGCCTTCTTTTACAAAATTTGTTACTTTCGTGGCCATTTGTTTGACATATATTGCAAAATAGATTTTTAAGTCTGCCGAAACAATTACTATCTACATGGCCTCTCCTTCCACAATAAGTGCAAGTTTGTCCATCCGAGCGTGTGGTCTTGCTATCGATTAAATTGCATTTTCTGCTATATTGAAGCCCATATTCAGCACAAAACTCGCAGTAAGGGGTATTCCTTCTCTGCTGGCATATGTCCCAAGTATGCCCTACTGTCTTGCAAAAAGAACAAATGATTGGCTTAGGGGATGCGGGGAGGCATTGACTCACAAAATGGTTGGAATTATATTCAATGTGAAGATCTTCAGACTCTTCTGCCAATTTGATTAAATCAGAAATCGGCTTATCCTTATTTGTTTCGAGTCTAATTTGCATATAGGGATCCCTAACACCAAAAATGAACTTGTTCGTGGCCAGTTTTCTATATTCGTTTAGTGCGGATACTGCTTCTGTGGAATTCCACGACTTCTTGATAATCTCTTCTGCCTTATTCAATAAAAACTCCAATTTTTCTGATCTAATCGTTTCGAGACTCCTACGCTTTAAGAACTCCCTTTTTATTATGTCACAAAGCTCATCCAGGCTATTAATTGTCCGCTGATTAATTTTTACATAAGCTACGCCAGATAGTCTATTTTTTATGCATTTAATAATGTCCCTTATATCGCTACCATTTACTACGCTTTTTAATAATTCTATTCCTGTTACATATTTGTCCACTTCCAGGCTTAATTCTGGATTATTTGATCCTGAGAAGTAAGGCACAAGGCGAGTTACCTTTTTCATTAGCTCATCTACTTGTACAGGATTATTCATTGTCATTCTTACTGAAGGCAAACTGCTCGCAACAAAGGGTTCAGATTGAAAATTAGGTGTGTCACTAAAAGGTTCAATAATTTTTATTGAAGGATTTGTCTTTGACACCGTCACCGGTGTAATGTTATTTTGGTGTGGGGCTGTGCTTGTGAACGCAACAGATGAAGATTCACTATTTACTGTATTTGTACTTGTCGTTCGTATTTTTCGTGTCGGATTTGGAGTGGGAGAAGTGGCACAGACTGTCCTTAAGTTGTTTTTCAATTTTTAAACTTCTTGTTTCAAATAACTTACTTCTTCTTCACTTGCTTTCAGACTTGCTCTATCCTGCTCGATCACCTCTGCTGTTTTTTTCCTACAGCCCGTTTTAATATTTCCCTGAGATTGTCATTCTGCTCCTCCGATACTTTAATTAAATTATCTTTTTCTTCAATTTGCTTTCTTAACTTCTTACAGTTTCTGTCAAGGAGTGTTATAGTTTCTTTTAATTTTTTAACTTTATCTTTTGATACCTGACTTAAAGGACCTACTGTATCCTTTACTTTGTTAATGAGGAAACTCGGTTCTTCTAGTTTTGTAAATTGGCCTAACACGGCTTGATCTTTAATTAGTTGCGAGATTTCCTTATTCAAATTTACGTCCTTTACTAATTCCCACGTATCTGCTACAATTGATTTCGCATTTATTTCTGACTGATGTAGAGTCTGTCTAAGTTTTTCTAATTCCTGTTCCATAGGAAATTTTCGAAAAAATTTTAAATATGTAAGTTAAATATGTTAGTTAAAAATCTGTACTCACCATTTTCATTCTTCTGTTTGCTAACATTTTTTTTTTCAATGTATTCCCTCGTCAGCGATGAATCTGCTACCGTTGATTTTATTTTTTAGTTTTATTTATTTATTTTTTATTTTTTATGCTTTTGGACTCATGAACCTCACTGTTCCGTTCTTCAAAAAAAAATTACATACAAAATTTTTTTTTCACAGGATAAAAATTTTTCTCAAAGGAGTACCGGCAGAGCACGATCAAACGTTACTCCTGGATACCTACTTCGATTTAACTACCGCATACGCCTGCGCCGCTAGACACATGAATTTTAGAGCTTCGTTCACCCGGGTCTGATTTTGTCAGGTTTTAAAACCAAAAAAGGTCCCGCTTCACTCAACTCTTATTTTCATATGCCACACCGCACAAACGCATTAGGATAGTTTCTTAGAAATTCTTATCCTTGATTCGAATCCAACCGAAAGTCGGTCGAATACCGGCTGCGCCAAAAATGTTGTGATTATTAGGGGGATGTATCAGTCTGGCTCCTCCAGACTAATACCCAGACCTAATTATCCCTTTTAAATAATACTCCGGACACAGTGAATTCATTTAAGTCCTTTTATTAATTTACTTATTATTTTAATTTACAATGTTTTGATCATACTCTAGCTCCTAATTGACTCGAAAGGACTTCCCTAATTCCCTGTCTAACACTTAAGTCTACGCTCCGCTGTCGTGGCCCTTGGGTGAGTACGTGCACCGGAGTTGAGACTTTGAATACTGAATCAAGAGTCCCCCTGTCGATGTTGATTCTTCCCTTTTATAAGGAGAAAGTGCTTAGGCTGCACTTTCTCGCCAAATCTGGAACACTTCCGCAAATGACGAACTGCTGTTGTGCAATCGCCTATTGCCCAATTTCGCTTTTCTCCATAACTTCGTATAATAGCTGGTGTTGACGTAGTCGTTGTTCTCATTACCGCTGACCTACTTCTGCGTTCCAGTTCTAGTTCTGCTTTGGTGACGATATTGTGTCATTGTCTTTGATCGTTGCATTTCTTTTGTTTGCTTCTGTCTGTTATTCGCTGTTCTTGCGAAAACGATTGGCTGTTTGATTCACGCTAGGTCGTACAGTGAGTGCACGAATGTTGTAACTCACAACAGGCCCCATATACCGACTTTTGTTAAATTTCTTTATGAAAACTCCCCGTTTGCCAAGCCCACTTTTCCAATTTTTAATCGATCGCTAGAAATTACAAGAACGTTAAGCACAAACAAGGTGCATGCATTTGCAGGGCGACAGCTAGCAACAACAACACATGCAACGTATATGCACGATTGACGAATCTCAGCACTGGTACAGCGAATGCACAATTGCAATCCGATCGCTGGCAACAACAACTACACTAAGTGAACGGAAGTAAATCAACAGCAACACTATGGCACTGTTGATACAAATGCAGGTGAAGGTCGCGGTCATGCTTATGCAATATGTTCGGGAACAATCGACGACGATCGCGGACCATGGGAATATTCAATATTGCAAGATCAGCCATATTGATCTATATAAACGAAGCTTTGACGACTGGAAGACGACTTTTGCGAGCGTACTCACCAAAGGACCACGACGGAGAAGTTAATAGAGTAGTCAAATAAATAATTACCGAAACTTGTATTGAATTTGAATTAAATAAAAGAATAAATGCTTGAAATCCTTTGCGTCCCTATATTTGTTTAAAGGACATCGTTATTTCCTACAGTGTACTTGCCTGACATCCGTACCTACCCAAGTGCCACGGCGTTGGGTAATTACACCGTAGGATATAACATTTATTGGCGCAGCCGGTGTTCGACTGACTTTCAGATGGATAAGAACTCAGTTTTCTCAAGGCTTTGAACAAAATATTATATTGATCGCTATGCAGCTTGGCGCGTTTTGCTAAGTTGGAACTGTGTCAATTTTAATTAGCGACTAGTTGCTACCACAGGGCAAAATGCTTATTATGCTGCATGCGAGATTGTAATATTTTAGCAAAGATTATATTGTCAAGGATATTTTGGCAATATATCTGGGCAAAAAGCTTAGAAGAGATATTGAAGACATATGTTATTAGGTGTAGTAAAAAGAAATCTATTATTTTTGCATTAAATTGAGGGCTTTATTTAAGATAGTTAGAATGACCCGATTTAGGTCAAATATGCGCCGTTTTGTTCGATAACTTGTTGCCATTTTAAATGTAATTTCATTATGCCTCTCTCATAGAAGCCCTCGTTCCTATTAGCAAAAAATTGAGACAGTCGAATTTCAGAAGCCTCTCTTGAAGCGAATGTTTCACCAGCAAAATTGTTCGCCATGGACAGGAACAGATGGTAATCACTTGGTGCCCGGTCCGGACTATAAGGTGGATGCAGAAGAACCTCCCAACCAAACTCCCGGAGCTTCTGGCGAGTCACTATCGATGTGTGTGGCCTGGCGTTGTCCTGATGGAACACAATTCCTCTCCTATTGGCCAAAGCTGGCCGCTTATGGGCGATTGCTTCCTTCAGACGGTCCAATTGTTGACAGTAGAGTTCCGAGTTAAGAGTTTTGCCGTATGGGAGCAGCTCATAGTAGATAATTCCCTGCCAATCCCACCAAACACACAGCAAAACCTTCCTGGCCGTCAATCCTGGCTTGGCCACCGTTTTCGCCGGTTCACCGTGTTTCGACCACGACCGTTTTCGCTTGACGTTGTCGTAAGTGACCCACTTTTCATCACCAGTCACCAACCGCTTCAGAAATGGGTCAAATTTGGTGCGGTTCAGCAGCGATTCGCAGATGGAAATTCGGTCTATGAGGTTTTTTGCGTTAACTCGTGTGGCACCCATACATCGAGCTTCTTTGTGTATCCAGCCTTATTCAAATGGTTCCAAACGGTTTTTTGTGCAATCTTTAGCTCTTTTGCAATCGAAACAGTGCTAACATGACGGTCGGACTCGATAATTTCCATGATTTTATGGACATTTTCGACAATTGGCCTTCCAGTGCGTGGTGCATCCTTGACATCGAAGTTACCGGAACGGAATCGACGAAACCAAAATTGCGCAGGATTGGCTGTTACAGTATCAGGTCCATAAACGCTATTCACATTTTCAGCCGCCTGGCTTGCGTTTTCTCCCTTATCGAAGAAAAACTGTAAAATGTAGCGAATTTTCTCTTTGCTGATGTCCATCTTTGACAAGCTCTCAAACAAAACTGAATCAATCAATCAAAAAAGTGTCAAAAAAGCTTTTTTAGTAGGAACTGTCATCTTTCTAATGCCCCCTAGCGGAACACGATCGGACTTATACAACGCGAGATGCAGATAAATAACGCCATCTATTGGAAAAATAATGGATTTCTTTTTACTACACCTAATATTTATACCCAGCGTAAGCGGGGTATATTAGTTTTGTGCGAATCTTGTAACAGGGAGAATTATGCCTCGGAGAAATAGACAAATATATATAAAAATGATCAGGATCAAAAACTGAATCGATTTAGACATGTCCGTCTGTCCATCCGTCCGTCCGTCCGTCCGTCCGTCCGTCCGTCCGTCCGTCCGTCCGTCCGTCCGTCCGTCCGTCCGTCCGTCCGTCCGTCCGTCCGTCCGTCCGTCCGTCCGTCCGTCCGTCCGTCCACCCGTCTGTCCGTCCGTCCGTGGTCGGATCTCCTCCGAAACGGCTAAACCAATGAAGTCGAAATTTGGTACACATGTATATCGGGGTCCGGGTATGATTCTAAGTAAAAATGGGAGAAATCCGCCCACTGCCACGCCCACAAATGAATTTATTGTATTTTCAGTAAAATGCTTGAAACTTGCGAACCACTCAGCACATTTCATTGATGTTTGGTGTACTGGTAAAATACAAAAAGGGACAAATCCAGGGGAAAAAATGGACGCCGTCCTCCTCGAGCCACGCCCACAAATAAGCCCACAAATAAGGGTTTGTCGTAACTTGTGAAGTAAAAGGCGCAGAAGCTTCAAATTCGCAACATAGGTTGACCAAGGCGAATGAAAGGTGTAGGAAAATATTTATGTGGCCCGCCCACTGCCACGCCCACAAATAGAGAAGCAAACCATAGTGCGCCAATAATGTCGGGACGCTGAGTATTTCAAAGTCGGGCTTGACCGACCTTAGCTTTCTTACTTGTTTTAAATTATAATCGGAGGCTTATATATACGCTCAAATAAGTTTCATTAAAATATTTAAAAAAAAAGTCCGATTTTGAGGCAGTTTTGGGATTTTTGCGGCAGACCCTAGTACTGGAGGTACCCTTAATAACACTAGTTTACAAAATTTAAAACTTTCGCAAGAGCAGAGACGAAATGATGGTTTTTAGATTAAATTGGGGTCGCTGATCACGAAAATGGCATCCGTTTTTTCCAAAGAATAGTTTTCCAGATATGGGCAAAAAACCTGTTTTTTTGGATACTTTACGAGAGTTTGCCAAGTAACTCCAAAACGGCTCGTCTAAATAAAATAAAAGTTTATCAGTATGAAGCAGAACGATATATTATTTGTTACAATCGGTGTCAAAGTTGACTTTTTTGGGTTTTTTTTAAATTTTCAAAATTTTATTTTAACTTTTAAGTACTTAAAAAAATTTTCTTAATTTTTTTCGGTAACTAAAAATGATAAACATATATTTAACGTATATAGTAAACAAAATTTCCTCCAAATCGGTTGGAAAATAAAGAAGTTATAAGAGATTTTCCAAATTTACTCAAATTTTAGTGCCCTTACGTTATGAACAAATTGGATTATGGCTCATTTCATATTATTATTTGCATATTCATTTTCGTGATCAGCGACCCCAATTTAGTCTAAAAACCATCATTTCATCTCTGCTCTTTTTTTTTGTAAGCTAGTGTAATTGACCGATCAAGAAAATTTTTTTGGAGGATGTTTATGGCTACAAAGGAAGCATAAGTGCCAAATTTCGTTCAAGTCCCATTTGAATTTCCGGTGGAAGAGACAATTTTCGAAAAACGCCCTTCTGCCACGCCCACTTTCAAAGTTTTTGGAAATCGTATTACTGGCCTTTAAATATGATCAAATATCAAATTTCATTAAGATTGAAAAACTTCGATCTTAGGGCAGTTTTTGTGATTTTCCTAACAGGCCCTAGTACTGGAGGTACCCCTAAAAATGGTACGATTGGGTCCATTCTCGAACTTGTTCTTACTCATGTCCCCGTGAGCACGCATACCAATTTTTGTCAAGATAGCTCAACCCCTTCGATAAGATAACTGTATACAGACAGACAGACGGACAGACGGACGGACATGTCTAAATCGAATCTCCTGGTGACGCTAATCATTTCTATATCTATTTTGTATGGTCTATCTCGACTGGTTCTGGGCGTTACACATAACCACACAAACGCAATATACCCTCGACACAGAGTGTGTCGGGTATAAAAATCGACGGTCGCTGGAGCAGGGATCGAACCCGCCATTTTGTGTGGTATCATTTTCTCTGTGTAAGTTAACGTCACATGGCAAGCAATGTGAGTTAACGGCACGATGCAAGCAAAGTGCCAGTCTGGGCTCATTCGCTATTTTTCGGCTGAGTTGCATATTCCCATGATCGAGGCGAGCTCTGCCATGCGACACCCGAGATCGCTGCATTTTATTTGTTTTTCTACTTTTGATTCAAACTCCGCTCGTAGCTTTTATTTTCCTACTCTACATTTTTGTCTTTTTAATTCAAAGCCCGCACGTAGCTTTTATTGGCTTACTCTGCATTTTTGTCCTCTAATTCTTAGCCGCTCGTAGCCTTTATGTTTTTAAGCGTCATTTTCATAATTTAGTTGAAGATAAGCTACGAACTGCTCAGCACGTAGTGCTTAACTTAAGGTATTATATTAAAGAAAAAGGCACATAGTGCCCAATTACTAAAAATTAAATAAACATTGAAAAAGGCACATAGTGCCCAATAAAAAAGGAGTGTTTTAATAACTATTGAAAACACTAACTGGCGCCCAACGCGGTTAAAACAATTTCGTGTATCGAAAAACTTTGAATAAAAAAAAAAAAAAAAAAAAAAAAACTGTCGTTTGAACAACTCCGTAAAAAAAAGGCTTTTATTTGAACAATTTCGTGTAAATTCGAAAAACCTTGAACGGAAACTTTGGTTCGAACAATTTTGTGTAATTCAAAAATCCAAAAAAAAACCTCGTATAATTTGAGAAAAATCTTTTCTTTGAACAAGTTCGTAAAATTTGAGAAAAAAATCTTTTTCTCGAACAACTTCTTTGCTTCGAAAAATTTCAAATAAATTGGAAAAAAACCTTATTAGAACAATCTCGTGCAATCCAAACAAACATCTTTGGAGTGAAACTTCAAACAAAACATCTTTAGAATAAAATCTTGGCAGCCAAAGCTTCTGCGGAGGAATCACGATTCTCGGAGAGGCCAGCTCGGACTTATCATGGAACGAAAAATGACTACGCAATTTTTTTTACTTATGTGAGTACCTGCTTGGTGTTTGTTTTATTGTCAAAATAAAAAATAGAAAACATAAAAAAAAAAATAAATAAATAAAAAAGAATACCTTTGGATCAGTCCTTTCCGAATGCATAGCAACACTACTTAATGCGACATTGAGGAGAAAAGCGTTCAGACTCGATTTAATCTAAAAAAAAGGGAGGAAAGAAATTTTTTTTTTCCTTTTTTTGAAGCCGTGTTACGTTTTTTCTTTCTTTTTGTGTGACCTAATAAAGTGGTAGAGGAAAGGATGGATAGAAATCAAGTGTTGTCGTTGGTTTAGGCTGCTATAGAGGCTAACTCGGTGCAATTGACAGAGCAGATCGAGGCGCTCACAAATAGGTTACAGGCACTAGAGCCCCCTTCAGTGGAGACCTATTTGCCGGTGACAGTTGCGGGAAATGTTTCTAATGGCTCAACAACCCTGGGCTTAGTAAAGTCACTGCCAGAATTTAAGGGTGAAACAACCACATATCCTGCCTGGAGAGCAGCAGCGCATTTCGCTGTTTCATATTATCCGGTTGGTTCGGAAAATGCTTATATTGCTATGGGTATTCTCGGAAACAAAATAACGGGTTCAGCAAATTCAAATCTATCATCTTTTAGCACCCCCTTAAATCTTAAAGCTATAATAGCCAGGTTAGATCAACACTATTCCGATAAACGCCCTTTACATGTACTTGTACGAGTTAAGCATTTTGCGACAGGGTAACCAAACAATAGCACAGTATTATGATCAGGTCGATAAGCAACTCACATTAATCATCAATAAAAATTTAATAAGTAACAAGAGCAATGAAACTGTCATAGCCGCAATGAATCAACGAGCCAGAGAAAACGCCCTTAGACTATTTATCTCGGGTTTGCGAAAGCCTCTTTGTGACATTATCTTTTCGGCCAAACCTGCGGACCTTCCCACAGCCTTAGCGACAGCCCAGGAGTTGGAAGTGAATCACTTCAGACGTGATTTCGCTCAGTCTTACGCAATGGGGAAATTAAACAAAGATAATAATCAAATTCCACACCGCGTAAATCCAAACAGAAATGTCGCACACCCAGCTTTCGTTTATAGACAACAATTGGATAGACATATCCCCCTTAACGCTGATTTTACATCATCTGTTGTTAGGCACCAAAACCAGGGACCTTCCCCTATGAGTGTCGATCCTGGATCATCGATTTTTAGAAAACCTACAGCTTTCGAGCGAAATCCTAGAACATTCCAACCCCCGCAACAAAATTCAATGCAACAAGCCCCTCACCCGCAACCACAAATCCAACAACATCAAGCGTCCAAGCGTTCTCAAACGCAGTTAAGCCCATCTCACAGAACAGCACAACCCCAACCAAAATGGCAACGCGTTTATTACGTTGACCTACCCCAACAACAAATTGTATCTGACTCCAATTACACAGAAGATGTGCAGTTAGTTTATGAGGAGGAACAAAGTAGTAATCGTCAATCAAATACGAATTTACCCGATAATCATCAAGCTGTACCTGGCTCCAGTGATGAAGCAGACTCACAGCCAAACGATGCAGTAGAGGCCCATTTTTTAGAGTAAATTCGCTCTTGCCCTTTATAGTCAAAAAAACTAAAAGTGGTAAAGAGCTGAAAATATTACTGGACGCCGGTTCCGCTAAAAATTTTATAAGAAATGGAATATTTTTTTCTAAATTAACTCCCGTTGAAAAGGCGTTTAAAGTAAAATCAATAAATGGCGAAAACACCATTACACAAAAATGCCATATTAATGTTCTAAATCAAACCGCTACATTCTTTTTATTACAAGGACTGAAAAGTTCCGACGCAATCATAGGGTATGACTTTCTGAAACAAATAGAAGCAAAAATAAATGTAAAAGAGGGAAAACTTTATCACAAAAATGGTATAGAGGTAATTAGTCACGACCGCTGTCAATACGTCAACAATATTTTTAAAGAGTCTTCGACAGTCCCAATAAATCTGAAAGCGGCATTTGATGAAATGATCTCGATTCACGCGGAGGCATTCGCAAATCCAAACGTAGCACTTTCATACAACACGAACGTAGTCGCAGAGATAAAAACAAAAACCGAAGACCCAATTTATAGTAGAAGTTATCCCTATCCAGTTTCAGCGGCCCAGTTTATAAATAGTGAAATAAACGATTAACTCAAAAACGGGATAATCAGGAAGTCCAAGTCCCCTTACAATTCCCCAGTCCACGTTGTCAAAAAAAAAGGTTTCGATGAGTTCGCAAACCCCAAGATGAGAATGGTAATAGACTTTAGAAAACTCAATGATAACACAATAGCAGATCGATATCCTATTCCCGATATCTCAGTTATATTATCCAACTTAGGAAAAGCTAAATTTTTTAGCACAATAGACTTGAAATCTGGATTTCATCAGATAAATCTCGCCGAAAAAGATAGGCAGAAGACGGCTTTTAATGTGAACAATGGCAAATACGAATTCTGTCGTCTGCCATTTGGCCTGCGAAACGCCCCAAGCATATTCCAACGCACATTAGACGACATTTTACGAGAGGATATTGGTGTGATTTGTCACGTTTACATGGATGACGTAATTATTTTTTCAGAAAACAAAGAAGACCATTTAAAACATATTGCCAAAGTTTTGAAGAAACTGAAGGAATCAGGAATGCGAGTCTCTCAGGAGAAATCAAAATATTTCAGAAAACAGACAGAGTTCCTGGGTTTTTTAGTTTCCGAAAACGGAATTACAACTTGCCCGGAAAAAGTTCAAGACATTCTTAACTATCAAGTTCCAAAGTCTCTTCGAGCACTACGCTCGTTTCTCGGTTTATCAGGATACTACAGAAAATTTATCAAGGATTATGCCAAAATTGCTAAGCCCCTAACCAAGTACCTTCAAGGCGAAAACGGTCATATTGGAAAATCTCAGTCAAAAAATAAAAAGATAACACTTGATAAAGAAGCCTTGAATGCTTTCGAAAAACTGAAGCTCATTTTGGCATCGGAAGATGTTCTACTAGCCCATCCAGACTATACAAAACCGTTTGACCTTACAACGGACGCCTCCTCGGTAGCTCTTGGTGCAGTCCTTTCGCAGTGTAACAAACCAATTACCATGATTTCTCGTACGTTATCAAAGACAGAGCAAAATTATTCAACAAATGAAAGAGAGCTTTTGGCCATAGTCTGGGCCTTAAAGGCTCTACGACATTACCTTTATGGAATATCTAATATTAATTTGTTTACAGATCACCAGCCACTCACCTTTTCAATATCAGACAAGAACCCAAACTCAAAAATCAAAAGATGGCGAGACTTCATAGAAGAATTTTCACCGAAATTCCACTATAAACCAGGAAAAGATAATGTGATTGCAGACGCATTATCAAGACAGTGCATGAACAATTTTCAGGATGCGGGGGGAGATGATAATACAAATCATAGCGAGCTCCCTATTACAGAAACTATTACATCCACAAAATATCCCGTAAATCAATTCAGAAACCAATTAATATTATCAAAATCAAACCATAGCTTCAGAGGAAAAAAGATATTATTCCAAAAATTTATACGACATTCTATAAACTTCACTAGCATAGATAACCTTATAAAACATTTAAAGGATTCAATTAGCCCAAACACAGTAAACGCCATCCATTGCGATCTCCAAACACTAGCCCAAATTCAAGATCAAATTAAGAAAGCATTCCCGTCAGTAAAATTTTTGCATACCGAAAAGCTGGTAAATGATATTACTAACCAAGAAGACCAAGTGGAAATTATGAACATAGAACACAATCGCGCACATAGGTCATTACAGGAAAATCTATTACAGATATGTAAAGAATATTTTTTCCCCGGAATGAAGAAAAGCCTCAAAACTATAATCAAAAATTGTAAGATATGCCAAGAAAATAAATACCAAAGGAAGCCCCCGAACCCAGAAATAGAACCAACTCCCATACCAAAGCATCCAGGTGAAATACTCCACGCCGATATCCTGATTACAAACAAAAAACATTTTTTAACCTGCATAGATAAATTCTCTAAATTCGCCATAACATTGCCAATTGCATCCAGATCTTCAGTAGATATTAGGCCAGAACTAATCCAAATACTTTCACACTTCAATAACACCAAGGTTCTTGTTACCGATAACGAGGGAGCATTCCAAACTAGTACAATAAATACACTGTTAAGGGATTACTTTGGTATAAAACACTTCTTCGTTCCACCGTTACATAGTGAAAGTAACGGCCAGGTAGAACGATTTCACTCAACCCTCTTGGAGATAGCAAGATGCACGAAGGCTCAGCAAAATATCTCGGACATATCAGAACTCCTTGCTCTTTCCACATTTAAATATAACAATACGATTCATTCGGTCACAGAAAGAAAACCTTTTGATATCATTTTTGAAAATTCTCCTGAGACAATTGAGAGCATAAAAAATAAGCTAATTAAAGCTCAAGAAAATTCACTCGAATTCCACAATAACGATACACTCACAAAAACATACCAGGCAGGTGACACAGTGTTTGTTCGAAGAAACAAGCGACTCGGAAATAAATTGGACAAGATTTTCCTACAAGCCGTCATCGAAAAAGATCTAGGTAGTATGGTTGTAATTAACGGTAAAATAGTTCATAAAAAAAACTTAAGATAGGATCATACAAAGTCTAAGGAAAATAAACTAAGTAAATAAGAAGAAAAATAATTATGACAGACAAAGGAATTCTTGGAATTTTACAAAGTGTTTTTGATTAAAGGAAGCGGTACCGGCCTTTTAAGTAGGATAAATCGTGCCTTAGTAGGTTTCAGCGACCATGACTGTTTCAGCAGTCGAACTGCAACCAAAATGGAAAACACGATCCCTCATAGATCGTCCAATTCCAAAACTAAAATCACCATTTTATTTTCAGATTCCTTACAATCCACATCGCATGGACTAAAATAATTGACTATACCCCTTCTAAATTTATGGCAATAACGCTCGGAAAAGCAGCGTTGTATGAAAATTATACTTACCTTATTCATACGACTAATCTCACGGACTATGAGATGCTCTTAAGTGAAAGCGAAATCTTTTCTACTCAAGTAGAAGATACCCATATAAATAAGCAAATACTAATGAAACAATCAGTAGAAATAAGGCGCATGCTCGACACCATAAAGATTCCTAGAAGATTAGCTAGAGCAATTGATTTTTTGGGATCCGCTCTCAAGTTTGTAGCAGGCACCCCTGACCACGACGATTTTGAGCTTCTTTTAACAAAACAAAATATTCTTATCGAAAATAACAATAGACAAACTAAAATAAATTCCGAATTTCAAGAAAGAATTAACGAAATAACTAAACAAATTAATACATAACATGACTCTCCAAATGCACTTGATAAATATGACCTTTTAATTCAATTTGTTGCTAATCGAAATGTCGAAATTATCAATCATTTAAATAGTGTTGCTATGTCAGTTGTTCTCGCAAAAGCAAATATAGTCAATCCCTTGATTTTCGATAATGTACAATTGAAAAACATAGCAGACACCGAGCATGTGCAAATTAGTATAAGTGATATTTTAAGCTCCTCTTAAGTTAAGAGGTGCCGTGACATAACGCCCATGGAGGTAACTGCAACTGTATTTTTTTTTATCACAAAGCTTTAAGTCCTTGTGCACCTTTAAACGCAAAAGGATTTAAATTTTTTCTTATTTTTGGCCCTGTCCAAGGGTTCCAATCCCTTTTTTTCCGCGTAGGCCGCGTAGCGTCCTTCGTGGTTACTGCAACTGTAACTGTTTAGCACAAGTCTTTTAGTCCTTGTGCAACTTTAAACGCAAAAGGATTTCAATATTTCCTTACTTTTGGTCCTGTCCAAGGGTTCCAATCCCTTTTTTTCCGCGTAGGTAAATCCCTTCGTGGTAACTGCAACTGTAACTGTTTAGCACAAGGCTTTAAGTCCTTGTGCAACTTTAAACGCAAAAGGATTTCAATATTTCCTTACTTTTAGCCCTGTCCAAGGGTTCCAATCCCTTTTTTTCCGCTTCGTTGTTATTGAGGGAAATATGCTAGGTACTCATGTTCAATGCGTTATTTTGAGCATTAGTTATGGAGATCCCATTATGATTTATACATCATTTTAAAGGGAAAAAGTTGGGCTTTTTTTTAAAATTAAAAAAAAAAATAAAAAATATTAGGGTCTCTGTTAGAAAATCAAGAAATAAAACTAAAATGCCAAATTTGTCTCATTTACCGTTATCGAAAAATTTTTTTTTTATTGTTTTCGAAAAGTTCAGACAATTTTTTCTAAGAAACATTCGAAAAATTTTTGAAGCGAGGCGATTTTAGCCCCATTGTAATTCAATGAAATATGTTCTTCGAAGCAAAAACCTAAACTTTGACACCCTGTATCTCGGCACCCTGTGATTAAAATTTACTTTTTTTTTGCACATTTAACGTACTCTTACATCTTAACAGCTGTACCAAGTTTCATCCAAATCGGAGAGAAAAAATTTTGCCGGTGGTACACTTGACGTGTTTTGCCCCATATATGATATTTATTTATTATATTGTATCGATATCATATGGGATACTCATATCACGAATTCCACGAAAAAGTCAACCGCATAGGTCAAAAATGAAATTTCAAAGAGAGGAGAGAAATTGTACAGTATATATTCTATGGAACTCCAACTTCACGTTTTAAGTTTAATTCTTCAAGTTAACGGTAGTTTTTCTTTGATTTCTTTTAATTTCGCGCAGCGAGCGCATTTGAGCAAAAATTTTTGCAGTTTCATATCGCTCTTTTCGGTGATTGCGTGCGCTGATGGCTCAAATAAATTGGAAAAAACACTTTATTCAAACTTATTGATATATTGCTAATAAATATATATATGCAAATATAAACATTGTCATCGACATACCGAGGTAAGTCTACTAAAATAAAGTAAAAAAAAGTGTAACGCGTGCGTAACAAAATTGATATTTTTTCCAATACAGACTCTAATAAAGCGTTTTTCAATAGGGACGCTACAAAAGTAGAGCGATAGGGCTAGCAAACGACGCCATATTTTTTCCCGCTCTCTTGACATTTCTCTTCAGTAAGGTTTGCCATTTCATCATGGAAAGATATACGATCCAACAACGAGTCGAAATTATTAAAATTTACTACCGAAATTCGGAGTCAGTGGTCAAAACTTTAAGAGCGCTACGTACAATTTATGGTCGTCATAGTCGTCCTGCCAGATCAACAATTGAGCGTCTAGTGGAAAAATTTGAATCCACAGGCTCAGTACTAAATGTTCCCGTGCCAGTGAGACAAAAAAGTGCCCGTAGTGTTTCAACAGGACGGCGCCACAAGCCACACAGCGCATGTCACAATCGACTTATTGAAAACCAAGTTTGGCGAACGTGTTATCTCACGAAATGGCCCAGTCAATTGGCCGCCTCGTTCGTGTGATTTGACGCCGTTAGACTATTTCCTGTAGGGCTATGTCGAATCTATGGTTTATGCCAACAAGCCAGCAATGATTGATGAACTTTGTTATGAAACTAGCCTCAATCGTACTCAAAAGGTTTTGCAGTGAGTGGTAATGTGAGGAAATTCTGGGCTGCCTCGTGTGCACTCGCATTCCAGCTGCTGTAGTCGTCGTGGGTTCATATAATATTAAAGACACCCAGAATTCATAAAATCAATTTTGGCTAAATCAAACAAAAAAAATTGCACACGCTTATTAACTCATATTTCGATGCAGTACCTCAAACGCCAGTCAGATCTACCCATATCGATTAGTAGCACCAATATACGATTTATGGCTACTCCATGCCCACCCTTACCATGGCCCTTTAAGGTTTCGTAGAGCCCCGACTAAGTACTTATTCCAAAAAAAATTGAATTAGGTTTCAGACCATGTTTAAATATTTAAAGCAACATCTTTAATTAGACTTGAAAGTTTCTTACACTATAAATTTCATACTTATAATCCTATTACTATTGAAATTCGAACGAGATAACCCAGCAAACATTTGATCCGGTTAACAGCAAAAAAAAATATTTTTTTTTAATTAAAAAAAAAACTTACGTAATACATATATTTGTGCGAATTACGATGGCAGAATAAGGCAGCAAACGAACTAACAAAGAAAATAAACTACACCAAAGCGAGACTATGATTGCTTCGATATTTAGCTACAATTTATTCGGTTAGGGCTCATAACTCTTAGCTATGAACAAAACAGAATTGGAAAAAAAAATTTGAAACCAAAAAAAATCGAAATCGCGCACTCATAGGACAAACGTGAACTTCTATTAACAATTATTGACTAATATGCCAAAAAAACTCCAATGCAAAAGAATGTAAAATCGAAAAAAAAAGGAAAAAATTCGTGTGACTTACATACGGACATATATGTATATGTAGTGACAAGCATTTAATCCACGTTGATAGCCGATATGGTAATCTCGGAGAAGGCCTTCGCTGAAATGATTTTGGCTTCACGCTGTGCTTACATTTGTCGATTGATATGTGCTAGAAGCTGCTGAGGATAGAAACAAAAGTACATAATTGCATTTCTTTTTATACCCAGCGTAAGCGGGGTATATTAGTTTTGTGCGAATCTTGTAACAGGGAGAACTAAGCTCCGGAGATATAGACATATATATATAGAAATGATCAGGATCAAAAACTGAATCGATTAAGACATGTCCGTCTGTCCGTCTGTCCGTCCGTCCGTCCGTCCGTCTGTCCGTCCGTCCGTGGTCGGATCTCCTCCTAAACGGCTAAACCAATCAAGAAGAAATTTGGCACACAGGTATATCGGGATCCGAGTATGATCCTAAGTAAAAATGGGAGACATCCGCCCACTGCCACGCCCACAAATGAATAAAATGTGTTTTCAGTAAAATGCTTGTAACTTGCGAACCACTCAACACATTCCATTGATATTTGGTGTACTGGTAAAATACGAAAAGGGACATATCGTGGCAAAAAATGGACGCCGCCCTCCGTGAGCCACGCCCACAAATAAGGGCTTATCGCAACTTGTGAAGTAAAAGGCGTAGAAGGTTCAAATTCGCAACATAGGTTGACCAAGGTGAATGAAAGGTATAGGAAAAAAAATTTATATGGCCCGCCCACTTCCACGCCCACAAATGGAGATTTTTCGTAACTTCCGAATTAATAGGCGTAGATGCTTCAAATTCGCAACATAGGTTGACCAAGGCAAACGAAAGGTGTAGGGAAAAAATTTAACTAGCCCGCCCGCTGCCACGCCCACAAATGAAGATTTTTCGTAACTTCCGAAGTAAAAGGCGTAGAAGCTTCGAATTCGCATCATAGGTTCACCAAGGCGAATGAAGGGTGTAGGGAAATAATTTATGTGGCCCTCCCACTGTCACGCCCACAAATAGAGAAGAAAAACATAGTGCACTCATTATGTCGGGACGCTGGGTATTTCAAAGTCGGGCTTGACCGACTTTAGCTTTCTTACTTGTTTAAATTTAGCTTTGTTCTACATTGAGGACAACTAGGATTTGTTTTGACCCAGAGAGATAAGCAATACCGATGAAATTTATGCTTGCACACAGTATTAATAAAATTTTCATTTTCTTTGAACTGCTCTCGACAAATAGAGCAAGAGTCATTACTTTGAACCACAATCAAATTTTCATTACTCTGTCGTAACGACATTTTTGTATGAGTGTATATAAACGAAAAGTAAAAAAAAGAAAGGTAAGAAAAAAAATTATTTTAAATAATATTTTGTCTAAACGTAATTAACTTTTGATTTCGAAAAAAATGTATTAAGGTGACTTCCCACAAACAAATTATAGAAAAAAATTCACTTGTGATACTTCAAAAACACTTCAAAAAAAAATGATGGTCCTACTCCCTAAAATTCAAAAAAAAATATAAATATATATATATATATATATTTTTTTTTTCGGAATTACATTATTCGATTTGGGTAGTTCCGACTTGCGAAGACGACTAAAGCACATAAAAATATACATCTGAGTCTAAATAGAAAAAAAATTTTAATATCAATTTATATCATTTATATACCGGTATGGCTACAGTTCTGTCATCAAGACGATAACTGACGAATTCCTATTCAGGTATTTTACACGATGTTTGTAATCTAAAGGTATGTATTTCAAAAGCAAAACCCGACAAATGGTAAAAGAAACAGCATTTAGCCGAAATTCTTAAAGTTCCGAGACGTCGTGTTTATATATATATTTTTTTTTTTGTGTAGTAGAATGAATGAGCAAGAACAATTTTTCCTAGAGGCCAGTTAAAAAGCATATTGCTACTTTGAACTGTATTCCATCTAGTTCTTTGTTCGAATAAAAAGTAGGTATTGCAAAAATATTTAATTTTGTTATCTTCAGTTTTTTTTTTTTTCTTTTGCCTCAAAATACGGTTAGGAACCCTTTTAACTAAGTTCTTCCAAGTAACTCCTCACTTGGCCTCAACGTTGGGCGCCATTCTGTTATGAAACTAGCCTCAATCGTACTCAAAAGGTTTTGCAGTGAGTGGTAATGTGAGGAAATTCTGAGCTGCCTCGTGTGCACTCGCATTCCAGCTGCTGTAGTCGTCGTTTGTTCATATTAAAGACACCCAGAATTCATAAAATCAATTTTGGCTTAATCAAACAAAAAAATTGCACACGCTTATTAACTCATATTTCGATGCAGTACCTCAAACGCCAGTCAGATCTACCCATATCGATTAGTAGCACCAATATACGATTTATGGCTACTCCATGCCCACCCTTACCATGGCCCTTTAAGGTTTCGTAGAACCCCGACTAAGTACTTATTCCAAAAAAAATTGAATTAGGTTTCAGACCATGTTTAAATATTTAAAGCAACATCTTTAATTAGACTTGAAAGTTTCTTACACTATAAATTTCATACTTATAATCCTATTACTATTGAAATTCGAACGAGATAACCCAGCAAACATTTGATCCGGTTAACAGCAAAAAAAAATATTTTTTTTTAATTAAAAAAAAACTTACGTAATACATATATTTGTGCGAATTACGATGGCAGAATAAGGCAGCAAACGAACTTACAAAGAAAATATACTACACCAAAGCGAGAATATGATTGCTTCGATATTTAGCTACAATTTATTCGGTTAGGGCTCATAACTCTTAGCTATGAACAAAACAGAATTGTAAAAAAAAATTTGAAACCAAAAAAAATCGAAATCGCGCACTCATAGGACAAACGTGTACTTCTATTAACAATTATTGACTAATTTGCCAAAAAAAACTCCAATGCAAAAGAATGTACAATCGAAAAAAAAAGGAAAAAAATTCGTGTGACTTACATACGGACATATATGTATATGTAGTGACAAGCATTTAATCCACGTTGATAGCCGACATGGTAATCTCGGAGAAGGCCTTCGCTGAGATGATTTTGGCTTCACGCTGTGCTTACATTTGTCGATTGATATGTGCTAGAAGCTGCTGAGGATAGAAACAAAAGTACATAATTGCATTTCTTTTTTTTTCTGGCATTCACGAAAACAATTAAACTTATATTACCTCGATCTTGCTTAACATACATACGTATACATAGTTTAATATAGACGTTTTTTTTTCTTCTTCGTTTTTTTTTTCTTCTTTAGTGGTTCTTCTTATATAATATTTTATATTGAAAACGAAGGCATTGAACGAAGCTGATGTGCGGTAAAAGAAATGACTTGCTGCAAATGACCACAGATGATTCTGCTAAACTTTGATTCGAGTAGCAGATTAGAGAACTCGGGGCAATCTCAACGAAATTTAGCGCAGGTTTTCCTTTTTTTTCGAATCACTGGAAACTTCGGTTACACCATATAGTCGAGGGCCTTTTAGTAACGCGGCGGAATGGAAGTTGTTACATAATCGTAAGACCAAATTCAACGTGCTAGGCCGGAAGTAGAGTCATAACCTTAAAACCACATGTTCAGCGTGTCAGACCGGAAGTAGTGTTAAATTTCCGACTTCATCTTTTCCTCAAAATATTATCCTGGACACTTAGGTAAGTGCCCAGGAAAGCAACAACTAATACATATTTCCCAAGGCCTTCCACTTCCAGAGAAATGGATGGATTTTGATAACATATGCCTAGTCCAAAATTTTACTGTATGTTAATCACGTTGTCTGGACAAAAAAACTTCAAAACTTACCGCTCGCAAGATTTTTGGTAAATATGTATATATTTTCCCTCTTGGAACGACAAATATTTCCTTCACCCAGATTTGAAGAAATATTTTAGACAAAATAGTTTTCACACTCGCGAATAAAACTTTAAACAAATTTAGGCTGGCACTTTACTACAAAACTTTTTTTTCTTTTTGCTTTTATTTTTAATAGATCAGACTAAGTATGTCCGTTCCAAATCGAAGCTTCGCACAGAATGTATTGATTTAAGAAACTCTCAATCGATTCTACCCTAAGTTTGAGCCGAAGAGCTGTTGCTTTAGAACTAATGCTGTTACTCAGCTATTCAAACAATGCATGGTGAGAGAGAGAGGCTGAGTACCTATTGCAGGTTGCAATTAAGGTTCTCGCAGTATTCAGCTGTTTAACAGAAGCATTGCGAATAAGAGGATAAATACCTATTGCAGGTGCAAACAAAAGACAAATAGTTAATGATTGATCTATCATTCGATTGATGACGACATTTTAACCCTTTTAAGAAGTAGGCCCTCAAGAAATGTTGTTCTCATGATTTGTTCATATAATTTTATTTTCCGTTCAGTTTTTTTTTTTTTTTTTTCTTATGAAGCGCACAGTACAACTTCGTACGAATATCGAACGTGAAATTGCAAGAGTATCGGCCGATTTATGCGTGAAAACCATCGAAAAATGGATTCAGCGCCTGGACTTCTGCAATCGTGCCCGTGGTGGCCATGCAAAAGAAATCGAGTTCCATACATAATGGCATCAAATGTTCTTTCACAGGAATAAAGAATTTCATTGATATCCAAAACCGTTTTTGTTTTATTTAAAAAAACTTTTGTAGCGCTCTTATTGAAAAACCCGATATAAGAAATTTTTTTTCCAAAATGATGTTATGTGTGGATTTTGAGACGGTAAAGCTGATTGACAATTTTTTTTTCTTATATCTGTATTGAAAAAAATTTCACGCGTTACGCACATGTTACACTTTTTCTTCAGTACGTGTTTTTTTGACACAAATGGTATTTTCGACTGCATCCCCCAGAAAGGGATTTTGAAGTTTTGTAAATTTGTCAATAGGTTAAAAACACTCCAGGAATCAATTTTTAAGTTTCTTTTGCGGAGTGTCCTTGAGATATTCTTGAAAAATCCCTTTTGATAAAACTTTTTTTCAAAATTTTATATCTCTAAAAGTAATTATGGTAGAAAGATAAATAAAATGGCTGACGATAGATAATTCAACCGAGAATGCAAAAACCTGTATTTTATTTATTTTACACTGAGAAAAAATTTTCCACAAATATAAAAAAAATTATTTATTAATTTTTTTCAGTGTTTTACAGTCTTTGCGCCACTTTCTTGCTATTAAAAAAATACCTCTAGGTATTACCTTTCATTTAAAAGAAAAATTATTAAAATTGAATCATTACTTTTTGAGATAATTAGAAAAACGCAAGTGCGCATAAGTAGATGCCCAGTACTAATATTCAATACAAACGAGCAAAAATTGTAAAAATTGGATGGCAAGAAAGTGCGAAACATTTTTTTTTTCATTTAAAAAAAAAGAGATTATAAAAAAAAATTAGAGAATGTAAAGAATTTAAGGTTTTTATACATATGAACATATGGTGTAACAGTGAGTAACGGATGTTACATGTGCGTAACGGAGCTTAAAGTTAAAAAAAGTTGTTTTATAATTTTTTTTCTCAAATAACATAGCTACTAGTGTAATCTAGGATAACCTCTTATAGCTCTAAAAAAATATGAAAATTCTATCTGAAGTCAATTCACAGAGATTTCAGATAGAAGCTGACATAAAATTTCTAAAGGAAAAAGTTTGTAACGCGTGCGTAACGGACATTTTGCTTAATATCATCGAAATTTACAAATGGATTTAAAAACCCTCTACAAGTTTTGAAAAGAAAGTAAAAATATTTAATAACAATTGCAAATCAGTTTTCGGAAAAAAATTTTCTTAGCTAAACCAATTAAAATAATTCGCACGCTGTAACAGTGCGTAGCATGGATTTCGTGATATATGATATTCATATACAATATTATATCGATATACCATATGGGTCTTTCTTTTACAAACCGAACACATTTTTGGACTGAATATCCCCGATTGCTCCAAAAAGTTTTTTACAGTTTCTACAAATGAAGCTATTCAATATGCAGTACAAAATTTTTCTCGAAATGCATTATTCCACTTGGCCGATTTGACTCGGGTTTTCACCTCTTGATAGATAATTTTATGCGCTTTAAATCTGCGTTCATATTTTTGGCATATGTTTTATAAAACACATAGAAAAATGCAGTTGAATTTTTAAAATTCACTTTTGGAGCAGGCGCCCCAAAAATAACATATTTTTTCCAACACCATTGTGTGCGCCATAATTTTTTTCTTAATATAAACTTTTTTCTAGAATAGCGGTTTTGGTTATTTGAAAGTTATTAACCATTTTATAACGTGAAATCTGTAATTCCTTAAAAAATATTCGAAGAAAATTTCATTAATTTTAAATCTCGCAATCGAGGTGGCTATGTAATTTTATTTAGGGAGTTATACTTGTTATTTCAAATCATACAAGCCTGTTTCCTGCTTTAAATTAACGTTTGCAAATAACGCGAAATCTTTGTATAATGTCAAACGCAAGTTCAGGTTTAAGTGATCGAAAACTTCGAAGCGATCGATGCTTAAATCCTTTTAATTTGACATCTCATCGAGTATCAAAAAATCTACAGAGCGTTTCGAAAGACCACTTAGTGGCTCTGAATTTATTAGTAACTGATGAGTCTGTTAAGGGAAAAATCTGCTATTCTTGCCGAATGAAAGTTGCGAAGCTTCACAAAGAAAAGGCCAATTTTACTATGAAAATTCGATTTTTAAGACATGCATGTCCAAACTAAATATTTTCAGAATGAAGAAATTCGTGTGTTTGACCTTGAACCTTGTGCCGATTTACCGTTTGAGGAAAACAAGGAAGTTATATCCGCAGCAATCGATTCATTCAACGAAAGCTTACATTTAATAGCAGTTTCACCGATAAAAAAGAAAAAAACATCTCAAAAACGTTATTCGAAGGAAAAGGTAAAAAGCATATCTACAGCTTTGTCCCAGAAAATTTTTGGTCATGATCTTCATGAAAATGAAAGCGTTGAGGCCAATGATGGAAATTATTTGTTAGAAATTTTGAAAGAAGAATTTCACAAGACGACTGAACGTTCGAAGAGGATAAAAATTTTAACATTGTTTAAGGACTGGTCATATTAAAAAATTCAGTGTTACTTTCCTCTTGCTACTAGTCATATGATTACAGTTGCGAAGCAAATTGCTAAAGAAAAAGGAATTCTTTCAGACGCAACCCCAAAGCACCACCCGTCTTTAGACAAAGAAATCGTGAATTTGATAATAAATTTTTTCCAACTGGACGAAAACAGTCGAATGATGCCGGGTAAAAAGGATTTCGTCTCTGTAAAAGTTAATGAAAAACGTATTCAGTTGCAGAAGAGGTTATTATTAGTAAACTTGAAAGAGCTTTATCAATTGTTCAAAGAAACTCATCCCGCAGCTAAATGCACTTTCTCGAAATTTGCATCTTTACGCCCAAAGAATTGCGTGCTTGCGGGTGCCAGCGGCACACATTCAGTTTGTATCTGTACAATCCATGAGAATGCCAAATTATTGATTGAGGGATGTAATGTAAAAAATCTAACGGCTCATTCACCTAACTCGTTTGCAAGTTACAATGACTGCCTCAAGTATATTATGTGCGTTGAACCTACAAGTAATTGCTTTTTTGGAAAATGCCCTGAATGTCCTGGTACAACACATCTTATCGAAGAGCTCGAAAATATTTTTCAAGCGAATTGCATTGACGAAATTACATACAGGCAGTGGACTAACGTTGATTGAACTACATTGCAGCTGATGATATCTCCGATAGATGAATATTTAGAAAAATTAAAGCTCCGCTTGGAAAAGTTGCTACCTCATTCTTTCGTCTTTAACAAACAAAACCAATTTATCAAAAGTAAAAAGGAAGATCAGGCAGAAAATGAGTGTATCGTAATCTGTGATTTTCCCGAGAACTATGCTTTTGTAGTTCAGGATGCGGCGCAAGGTTTCCATTGGAACAATGATCAGGCTACAGTGCACCCATTTGCAATCTATTATAAACATAATGACTGCAGTGTTAAAATTAGAAGTTTGATAATGATATCAGAATGTTTGCACCACGATACTATAGCGGTCCATGTTTTCCAGAAGCATTTGGTGCATTTTATAAAAACCGAGTTGAAAAAAGTATCAAAAATAATATATTTTTCTGATGGTTCGGGAGCACAGTACAAAAACAAGAAAAATTTTTTAAATCTCACTCATCACGAACAGGACTTTGGCTTAGCTGCGGAGTGGCACTTTTTTCCTACCTCTCATGGCAAGGGTGCGTGCGATGGATTAGGAGGTACTTTGAAAAGATAAGCTGCAAGAGCTAGTCTCCAACGAATTTCAAATCCCTTTCAAACGCCCAAACAGTTATTCTTATGGGCAACAGAGTCGCTCCCTAATATAAGGTCAAAATATGTTTCGAATGAAGAATACCACGAGGCAGAACGAAAACTCGAATCGAGGTTCAAAAATGCAAAACCGGTAAAAGGGACGATGAAGTTTCATTGTTACATTCCTATTGGTATAAATAAAGTTCAAGCCAAGGAGTTTTCTCTGCAAAACGATTCCTATGCCACTGTATTTAAAGTCATACAATAAAAAGATAAAAAATTAATTACGCGCACTTTGTATCTAATTAATTCATCAAAAGTATAATAAGTAGATAGGCAGGTGTACAAAGATTTCGCGTTATTTGCAAACGTTAATTTAAAGCAGGAAACAGGCTTGTATGATTTGAAATAACAAGTATAACTCCCTAAATAAAATTACATAGCCACCTCAATTGCGAGATTTAAAATTAATGAAATTTTCTTCGAATATTTTTTAAGGAATTACAGATTTCACGTTATAAAATGGTTAATAACTTTCAAATAACCAAAACCGCTATTGTAGAAAAAAGTTTATATTAAGGAAAAAATTATGGCGCACACAATGGTGTTGGAAAAAATATGTTATTTTTTGGGCGCCTGCTCCAAAAGTGAATTTTAAAAATTCAACTGCATTTCTCTATGTGTTTTATAAAACATATGCCAAAAATATGAACGCAGATTTAAAGCGCATAAAATTATCTATCAATTATCTACCCCGAGTCAAATCGGCCAAGTGGAACAGGAGATATAAGGTTTTTAAAAGCAGATAATTTTAAAAAAAATCAGATTTTCAGCAACTTTAAAGTAACGGTCTTCCGTGAATAATGCATTTCGAGAAAAATTTTGCACTACATGTTGAATAGTTTCATGTCTAGAAGCTGTACCAAAAAATTTGCGCAATTCAAAAGACCTAATTTCATTTTTTCCCTTTTTTTGTTCGGTTTATAAAAGAATGCCCCATATATGGGTGTCATATGTACTGTCATATATAAGTGCCTGATATGAAAATCATAATTAATATAATTTCAATAATATGTATGATATCATATATGAGGGTGGAGTGTAGAACGAAAAGCATATCATATATCGAGCCTTAACAGCGGAAATAGCTTAACCGCCAAAAAGTGAATTGTTCAGGAGAAGGTTTTTTTTTGTTATCTTTGCACTTAATGCAGGTATGAACATGAAATTCAAAACTTTAGCTTAACATTCAGTAATTGATAGACTGAAATCGTTAGATAACAATTTTTTTGTTGGATTACACGAGTTTTGTTGCTTAAGCTAATTTCGTTGACAACCTAGCGAACTACGTTGACACGTTTGTGTCGGTTAAGCTAAAATAAACAAACTCACTTTAAAATGTTCTGAAAATCGCAAAAGTTTAATAACATACCTGTGCCTCATGAGATGCCATAATTCTTATTTCACAACAAATACAGTACACTCGGGATAACGTAAACTAATTAAAACCGCGAGTGTTGACGTTTACCAGATTGTTAAAGTTTATGATTGTCCTCATTTTAGACCAAAATAAAGTTGCAATTATACTTTTAAACGTTATTTTAGTATTCATACTAAAACCAACCAATAATCTGATTCAAACAAATTTTTATGTATTTGGAAAAATTTTATAATTATTTTATATGAGATCATGCCACTTTTGGTTTTTAGAGATAATTTAAGACGCGCAACGTCACCAAGTTCGAAACCACAACTGAACAAAGAGAGCAAAAACTACATTGTACGCACAAGGGTGTCCCGTTGGGAATTAAATTCCTTAAAAGGGGTGGTAGGGGTCCAAGATGAACAAAAAACTGTATGTGAGGGTGCACGCTTGAGTTATGTGGCTTTAAAATTTTTTGACACTAAGTCCAGAAAAACAATTCTCCCACACCAATGGTTAATTGTAGAAAACAAATTTTAATGTAGTTTGAAAGCCAATTGTATGTGCTTATAGGCAAATTGAAACTAATGGTAAAAATTTGACCCATTAAGGGAAAAATAAACGGTCAAAGTGAAAAATTCTGAGAAAAACGTTCAATTTTTTTATACTTTGGAAGCCATTTTGGTATGAACAGTGTCAAATTAACACCCAAATTTTTTATTTTATTCAAAATGCTGGATCGATTACCTTTAATTTGGTACCCCATATGTCAACGGAACACTCTGTCTACGTAATTCCAGCTAAAATTTTTATATTAAGCAGAGTTTTTCTTTTGGAGCTTTTAGGTTTTGTTGACGTTTTAGAATAGTCAATGGAAATAAAAAATTGTTGACGTTTTGGGGTGTTTGACGGAATAGGGGGTTGACGTTATCCCGAGTGTACTGTATTGGAAAAAACGTCTTTAAAAAAGAATAATGTAATAAAATTCTTTACTTTTCAAACCGCACACAAGTTGAAATTTTAGCTTAAGCAACAACACGCGGTCAAGAGAAATGTAAACAAAAGACAAATGTCGCTTAAGCTATTTTTGTTTTGGCTCTATTTTCGTAACGGTAAATCTTTCAGCTATGAAATTTTAGCAGATGATGGATATGTTGTTATTCTATCGATTGTCATCAAAAACCGAAAATCGATAATTTTGTTGCTTAAGATATTTCCGCTGTTAAGGCTCGATATGAATCATATATTATAGTCAATATAGTGAAAATTTTCACAGCCTCAGCTCAGCTACAGCTGTTTGAATGAAAAAGCTGCAGCTTTTTCGAACCCTGCGTAGAAGGATTTCTTTAGGTCAAAAAAAAAAACTATATGGTTTCTTTAAACACGTTTACTAGATCACTCAAGATTTTCTCCATTTGAGTGTTGTGCCTCTTTGTTTCCACACAAACCTTCGCCATTTGAAGAGATATAGCTTTTATTGCATCTTTCAGATCTGAAATTCCTTTCTGAATCTCCCGCAAATTTTCGTTTTCTTCCTCAACAAGGGCGGCGATATCTTTTTTGACGGGGGAAAATCGCAAGCTGCTTATTCGATGTTGCTTTGCGGAAACTGTTTTGGTTTCTGCGCCCGTGCTTAATTCGGATTGTTTTTTGAAAGCTGCTTCAGCTTCTACGTCCGTGCTTTTTTCAGAATGTTTTCGGAAAACTACTTCAGCTTCTGCATCTGCGTGCACTTCCGATAATTGGCAACTATCATTTGTTTCTTCAGCAATACCAAAGGCTACCGCACCGGAAACTCCTTCGACCACAGCGTACAACCCACACACATTTGCAATTGATTCTTCCAAAGAGCTTAAACCAAATTTGTTGAACATGCCTCCGCCAGTGGCTCTGCTCTCACGCTTATTGTGTGCCAGCTTGCGTTTTATATTTGTTCGCCAATCGGCCCACACCTGCATGAAATGAAAAGTTGCGAATATCCTTTACGGGAGGACCATTGCTGTTGAGAGAATTGGCCAGATAAATCCACAAATTGTTCACAGTTATTTTATCGCCTTTGACCAACCCTTTTGCGATGTCCGGATGGCTTTCCAAAAAACCTACAAATATTTCGTCCTGTCGAGTACTCTTATGTTTTCCCCTGATTATAAAAGATAAATAATTAAAATAATTTTCCGATGTTTTTTGTGATTATTACTTACATGATAGTTTTTGGTCGAGCACTATCGCATCCACGCCTTTAGTTTTCGTTCAGCTGATAAAAAAGTGTTGCAAGTAATTTACGAAATTTTTCGCAGTGGCAGTACGCCATTGTAAAGTGATTTCTTTTGCCAAAGAAACTCATTGGACATTTTTAAACGTAGTATTTTTCTTACTAAATGCCAAATATTTTTTGTATAACAAATTTTTAAATTACGGAGATTTATTTTTTTACCTTTAATGTTTTGAAAATTTTTTTATATTGCCAAAACTTACAATTTCACTAAGGCTCTAACTGTCGAAATGAATCCGCACGTTTTTTTGTCGAAAGTGATTTCCAGCACACCTTTTTTTCGGATTCATTTCACTTTCGAACGTTTTCGGATTCTAGCACATGCCTGATTATAATGATATTATAAATGCTATCATCTGGCTTTTCGGGATTGTGGCAAAAAACGTTTGCATTACATTCGGAATTTTGAAATACTCGTGGCACGTCAACTCTCTAATTTCTGATTCTTGATTTAGGTTTACTTTTTTAACTGATACCTTCTCATGAGGATTTCTATCTCTATCTGGTGGTACTCCTTTCGAAATATCTTCAACTACTTCTTTTTTACCATTAGTGCCATCTCTTCTAGTACCACAAGAATTATTATCGACCTCCTTGTCGAATTCAACTTCTTTATTACTATTTTTACCACAAAAATTATCCTCGAACTCCTCGTCGAACTCGTACTCCAATACATTCGAATTTTTATTCACAGCATCCCACCCCACCGCTAGATAGTCCCATTTTATCATTAATTTCTTTTTTCTCAATTTCCTGATAGTCCAACACTAATTTCTCGCAAATCGGTGACACTTTCGCTTCCCTCGCTTTGGTCGTAACTGCCTCTGCAATACAAATCTTATCAATGTTGGGAACGACTAGTTGAAGTGGCTCTGATTGACTTAGCTCTGAATGCATAATCTCTACGTTTTTCTGAATGTCTATATTTTCTCCAAATCTGCTTTTCCTTAATCAGTTCATATTTTCAACACATCTGACTTCATAAAACTTTTATCCGGCCCAGTGTCCACTAACAAGGCAACCCTATCATCTACAGCTTGTCCACAAGAAAATACTATAAACGCGTCGTCTGACACTGAATTTGAACATTGCGTATTCAAGATTTGGGGGCTATTTCTAATCAGGTGCTTTAATTTGGCTATTCAGCCATTTTCTTATTTCATTGCTCAAACTAAATAATTTTCCTTGAAAATTGCGAAGATATGTAACACAAAAGATAAAAACAAAACCAAAAACTGAATCTTATCTTCGTTTTTACTTTTTACAATTTCAGCAGTTTTGTCAATTCGTGTTTCTACCTTTTGGGAATGAAAATAAGTTACTAAATGTGCCTGTTCATCCGATTTTGATGGTTCCAAAATTTTTGAAGTTCTAATTTCCCTATTCATATTTGGTATATCACTTTTGTAAAAGTGAACTACGACATCTTCGTTGAAATGAGTCCTTTGTTTTTTTCTTTTTCACTAAACATTGTTTTTGACTGTTTTTTTTTATACATGTGATCTGTTTTTCTTTTTCAAAATTCATGCCATTTATAGTTATCTGTTTCTCCTCTACATCATCTAAAAAAATCTTATTTATGTCTAATTCCTCTAATTCTGTATAATTCTTGTATTTTTCTACTGTTGTATTCAAATTTAAAACTTCATTTGGCCCTTAATATGCTCGATCTGTCTAGGCATTCCAGTCTGTCGGCCAAGACCGGGCCGCTGGGGGTTTTCCTGATTGTAGAAATTAAAAATTCTTGTGATATTTGAATAAAAATTGTTCGCCATAAATTTATTAATATGATTTTCCCTGTTTCGACTTTTTCCTCTATTAGGTTGTGCCCCATTCTGGGACTGCCTTGCTTCCGTAATATTCTTCTTCTTTTTTCGTGTGCAAAATATGTTACTCTTGTGACTATTCATTCCACAAATTTTACGAAAAAACATTCTCATCTAACTGAAACACGTGCTTTCTAAGTGCCCATTTCTTCCGCAATAAGTACATGATTTCAAAATTTGACTTGTGGTCCTCATATTGCACCGTACGCGATATTCATGACCATACTGGTCATAAATTGTGCAATAAGGTGTGTTCCTTCATTTTTAAGCAGAAATCCCGAGAATGACCTTCAAATTTGCAAAAGGAACAACGAATTTGTTGCTTTTCTACTAAGGATGTTTTATCTACAAATTTATTAGTATAACCTCTTCTAAAATTTTCTGAGTGATCTTCCAAATCCTCTGCTATTAATACCTTTGTCGGCGTTTAGTTCATTTCCCGTCTTAAATTAATAAGGATTGTTCTATGAGACAGGACTCCGAGCAATTAAATCGAATTAAAAATATTTACTAACCATTCTCGTTTTATTTATTCTGCGCTGATGGCTCAAATAAATTGGAAAAAACACTTCATTCAAACTTATTGATATATTGCTAATAAATATATAAATGCAAATATAAACAATTGTCATCGACATACCGAGGTAAGTCTATTAAAATAAAGTAAGAAAAAGAGTGTAACGCTTCTGGAATATGTTGATTGATGTGTTCTTTGACTGGGAACTTTTGAAAAACATTTTAATTTTATTTATTCTGCGCAACATTGCTTGGTGTAATCGTTGACTTCATTTTTTTGTGCTTGGTAACTGCTACCGTCGATAAAAAATATTACTTTACTACTTCTGCCCAGACGTCAGGATTCTCAAAAAAGTATTTACTTGCGTTAAAAATTGACATGTGTTTTACCATACAATCGTGCTAATGAATTGATCGCCTGTTGTTGGTAGCAACTAGTCGATAATTATGTTAAAATTTACACAATTCCAATTCCAGGTGAAATTCGTTTATAGCCGTTCATGTATGTACACTTTGAATATTAAACAAGTAAGAAAGCTAAAGTCGGTCAAGCCCGACTTTGAAAAACCCAGCGTCCCGAAATTATGAGCGCACTATGTTTTGCTTCTCTATTTCTGGGCGTGCCAGTGGGCGGGCCACATAAATTATTTTCCTACACCTTTCATTCGCCTTGATGAACCTATGTTGCCAATTTGAAGCTTCTACGCCTTTTACTTCGGAAGTTACGAAAAATCTTTATTTATGGGCGTGGAAGTGGGCGGGCCACATAAACTTTTTCCCTACACCTTTCATTCGCCTTGGTCAACCTATGTTGCGAATTTGAAGCTTCTACGCCTTTTACTTCACAAGTTACGATAAGCCCTTATTTGTGGGCGTGGCTCGAAGAGGGCGGCGTCCATTTTTTTCCAGGATATGTCTTTTTTTTGTAGTTTACCAGTACACCAAATAGCAATGGAATGCGTTTAGTGGTTGGCAAGTTACAAGCATTTTAATGAAAACACAATAAATTCATTTGTGGGCGTGGCAGTAGGCGGATGTCTCCCATTTTTACTTAGGATCATACTCGGACCCCGATATACATGTGTACCAAATTTCGCCTTCATTGGTTGAGCCGTTTTGGAGGAGATCCGACCACGGGCGGACGGACAGGCGGACAGATAAACGGACGGACGGACGGAAGGATAGACGGACATGTCTAAATCGATTCAGTTTTTGATCCTGATCATTTCTATATATATTTGTCTATATCTCCGAGGCTTAATTCTCCCTGTTACAAGATTCGCACAAAACTAATATACCCCGCTTACGCTGGGTATAAATAACATATGTCTTCAATATCTCTTCTAAGCTTTTTGCCCAGATATATTGCCAAAATATCCTTGACAATATAATCTTTGCTAAAAAATTACAATCTCGCATGCAGCATAATAAGCATTTTGCCCTGTGGTAGCAACTAGTCTCTAACTAAAATTGACACAATTCCAACTTAGCAAAACGCGCCAAGCTGCATAGCGATCAATATAATATTTTGTTCAAAGCCTTGAGAAAACTGAGTTCTTATCCAACTGAAAGTCAGTCGAACACCGGCTGCGCCAATAAATGTTATATCCTACGGTGTAATTACCCAACGCCGCACACTGGTCTGAAATATTATTCTAGCACGACAAAAATCAAAAAAATTTTTGTCACGGATTCCCATAATCATTGCAGAGTCTTATTGTTAAATAGTTAAACTAACTTTTTTGAAAATTATTTATCAAAAAAGGTAAAAACCTATTGTTACGGCAACGGTAAAGTTGTTCTTTTATTAGGTGTGAATGAAGAAGTGTTTCGAGGCTGTTTAAACAAATATTTGGTTTTTGATTTTTCTTTAATATTCCGTTAAAAAAAATAGTGGTAGCTATTAGAAGTTAATATTTGTACATCCTTAGAGCATTTTTATGTGCATTCGGTTTATTGTAACATTTGGTGTATAAGTGGCAGCGTGTTAAAGATTCCTTATTTTTTTACTTAATAAAATAAAGAAAGCTATCTTTACATCAGCTTTTAAAAAAAGTTTTAAGAGGTTTTAAGCTCTAGTTTTGATTAACCTATCCCTTGAAGCATAGTTAATGAGGTTTATTGCGATTCATAACCGTCGGTAACCGTCCGTAAATTTCAAAGCTCAATTACGGTTGCCGCGAAAGGTGGTATTTTTAAGGGGATTCCATGGTTTTAAAGTCGAAAAAATGTATGTTTTCATGATATTTTATTGGAGACGTGAATAATGTTGGTGTATTTATTTTTTGTACATGCTATAGCTTGACTTCTAAAGTATATTTAAAAAAAAAAAAACTGAAATTATTGATAAACAAATCCATGGCAGCGATTCTCCGGAGGCCCCTAGAAAAAAAGTTGTTTTGCGGTGAACATGATTGAAGGATACCGGATCATGTGAAAAAAACGGAAACATGTTTTTAAAAGAAAATTTGTTTCCCGAGATAACGCCAAAGCATTTTTAAACGATTGGTCAAGTAGATTTTGCATCATCGTGTTCACCGACTTCAAAACAGTCCATTTGCACATAATCGACTTAAATTTTTTTTTTCTCGAACACATACAAGTGGGCCACTCGCTTTGAAACCCTGTATCTTTTTAGTTAGTTAGTTAGTTTTAGTACGATTTACTTGAAATTTTTACACAATACAGTGGAAATCGTTTATAGCAGGTCCGGCTATAACAGACTATCGTATACAACAGACAAAACCTCTGGTCCCTCCAAGTGTAATGGGAATAATACATAGGAATTCGTATATAACGGTCATCGCTTGTAGTAGACATATCGCTTATAAAATACACGTTTGGAAGTCCCCACGGCTCGATATATCGTTGGTAACAGACAATTGACTAATTCCTTTGCTTACTGTATTTTTTTTCCACCAAAAATGCTTCTCGGGCATTACTGTAAATAATAGAATGTCTGATATATATCATATATGTATCTTATATAGCAGACTGTCTTCTATATGCGATATATTTCTATAACAGATATCGTACACAACAGTCCGGTCCCTTTAAATCTGTTATAAATGGTTTTGACTGTACTCTTGAAATGTTGTACATTCAGAAGAAAAAACGTTCCAAAATTTTTTTAAAACATACCATCCCCTTAAATATTGGATACAATTCTAATTTAGTTTATTTTTGCTCCCATATATAATGTGTAAATTTGGAAATTATAAAAGTTTTTAAACAATGTTTATTAGTCTATGATTTTTTGCAATTATTTGCTCAATAATTTTTGAGTACGTTATTCAGAATATTTTTGATATATCTTTCCCAATTATTAAGACCAAAAGAAAGCTTTAAAGTCAAAAAAATATTTTTGTCGCGCTACAAAAAAATTTCAGACCACTGTGCGCCGTGGCACTTGGGTAGGTACGGATGTCAGGCAAGTACACTGTAGGAAATAACGATGTCCTTTAAACAAATAAAGGGACGCAAAGGATTTCAAGCATTTATCCTTTTATTTAATTCAAATTCAATACAAGTTTCGGTAATTATTTATTTGACTACTCTATTAACTTATCCGTCGTGGTCCTTTGGTGAGTACGCTCGCAAAAGTCGTCTTCCAGTCGTCAAAGCTTCGTTTATATAGATCAATATGGCTGATCTTGCAATATTGAATATTCCCATGGTCCGCGATCGTCGTCGATTGTTCCCGAACATATTGCATAAGCATGACCGCGACCTTCACCTGCATTTGTATCAACATTGCCATAGTGTTGCTGTTGATTTACTTCCGTTCACTTAGTGTAGTTGTTGTTGCCAGCGATCGGATTGCAATTGTGCATTCGCTGTACCAGTGCTGAGATTCGTCAATCGTGCATATACGTTGCATGTGTTGTTGTTGCTAGCTGTCGCCCTGCAAATGCATGCACCGTGTTTGTGCTTAACGTTCTTGTAATTTGTAGCGATCGGGTTGCGCATATGCTTATGCTCGTGCTGGTGTTGTTGTTGTAGTAGCCAAACTGTCTCTGTCAGCGTTTTTCGCTGGCCGCTGCTTTTCAGTAGCGTTGAATCACCTTGACGAAGAAATTTATAAGTGCAGGTCACTGCCTTTTGTTTGCAGTTTAAGGTGACCACGTGTGAGTTTGGGAAAGACCCACAACAGCTTACAAAAATCTAACAGAACCACCACTTCAACTCAAAAGGGCAAAATCAAATTTCAATTTTGCAGGCCTGTGTAATCAATATACAGTCGACTTTTTCAATAAAATCGATTCTAAGGTTGGAGTTAGCTTCACCTGATGCAATAATTCTAAAATCAGGTTTATTAATTTAAAAAATTCATTATTGGCGGCTGTGAATGTTTTCAGTTTAAGGTTTCGTTTGCCAAAGTCAAAAATTTTTCAATTCGATTTGAAGATATGGAAATTATTGAAATTAACGCAATTTTTGAGGACATCAATATTCTAAGCGATTATGAAAGTATTCGTAGAAGGAAATGTTACCATTCTTGCCTTTGTCCCTTTCAACGGTATGATGATGAGGAATTTGTACCTTTCTACAAGGTAAAGAAGACTTAACTACGCTTTTCTTTTATACTTTATTAATATAGTACCTACATAATTCTGTTAAGATTCGATTAGGGACAGGCACATGAAATAATTAGGATTTTAGAAGAAATGGTAATTTCAAGATCGTCGTGCCAAGGAAAGCCTGTAAGCACTAAAATGCAGGTATTAACGTACGTTGGATATGCTACCAAGGGCCAGTATCAAAAAGAAATCGGTTAGTTAAATGATTAGATTTATGAATAAGTTTCTCTTTCAATGTTTTCTTAGTGGCATATTTTTAAGGAGAACTCCCCCTTTCTTCATAATGTTTCCTTAAATGAAAAGCAAACGCAATACCAACACGCCCATATAAGAACGCGAAACGTCATCGAAAGATTTTTTGGTCAATTAAAAACAAATTTCGAATTTGTTTGAATTTAATTCAATCAGATTAATCAACGGCTAAGAATATTATTTTTTCTTTGGCAGTGTTGCATTGTTTTGCTAAGGACCGTGGAATTTTAGACATACTTCAGCCAGAGTTTATGGATTTTGAGAATTTTTCTTTTAAGAAGTTATAATTATTTTCTGACATTTTTATCAAAAACGTATAACGCGCCTATTATGTTTGATAATTTGCAGTGAAAAATTCATTGTATTGTTGCCCACTTTTTTAAAATGTTAAAATAAAATCGACTTTTAATAAAATTGAATTTTGTATTTCTATAAATAGGGAAAAAAAAAAACCGACTTAAAGAAAAAGGCGACTTTTGCAAAAATCTTTTATATTTCTATAAATTAGGGGTCGTTCACATATTACGTAACGCAGTTTTTTGCCATTTTAGACACCCCCTCCCCCCTCGTCTCAAGAAATAACAAAATTCAGACACCCTCCCTCCCCCCGGTAGTAACAGCCACACATATAAAATATTTGTTCTGCCATTATGAAATAAAATAAGAAACAAGTCTTTTTATAACAAAGCAAACATAATTTCGAATAGTTGATAAATACTAATATATAAAATATTTCAAATCAATCTAGTAATTTCTTCTTTTTCAAACGTAAAAACAAGTGAATTTTTCATTTCCAACTTGTGCTATGTTATGTATACGAACAGGCACGTAGCCAGGGGGGGCACGGGTCCAGGGGGCCAAATCTTCTAGTAAATTTGAATTAAATTGGTTCAACCATGAAGTATGCCATTTTTCATTGCATTCGGAGATATTAGATCACGCGGTATCAGTCCCCTTTCCAAATATCTCAGATATCTCAAATTGTGGGCCAATCCATTGTGTGTACATTAGCCTGTTTCAGACGTGAAAAAAATTGTTGAGATTCGAAACCCGCGCACCCACAAAATGAAGTTTGGACATGCACATTAAGATCTGCATCATTGAAAAAATTTTAATTTTAGTTTTGAGGCCGCTACATCTTACCAAAGTTCAAATGTATAATAAATTGAATATTTTTTATAAAATGCTTTTACAAGTGCTAAATTGCTAATGAATCGGGTCTATTTGATTAATTTGATAATATTTTTAAGTAAGTGTTATTATATAAAATTTTTTCAATGATGCAGATCTTAATGTGCATGTCCAAACTTCATTTTGTGGGTGAGCGGGTTTCGAATCTCAACAATTTTTTTCACGTCTGAAACAGGCTAGTGTACATACAGTGGCTCCAAAGACTAATCGGACAGCAGTACGTGAAATATAGGTATCGTGTTAAGTAAAGGAAAAAGTTACTTAATATTTTATTTTTCATTTTTTATTTTCTTGTTACATTGTTATCACTATAAAAAGTCAACAAAAACAACAACTCCTCTAGTTGAAACGGTAAATTAAAAAATAAAAACAAACATACTTATATTTCTTGCACTCAACGTATAATCGGACAAAGCAAAATAGAAATGCTATAAATGCAAAAACTAAACAATTAATATTTAGTTGCATAGCCTTTCTTATCTAAAACCGATTGCAGACGCCGAGGAATGGATTTTACCAGATCATGGCAAACTTCCGGCTCTATGGAATTCCATGCCTCTACTAAAGCCTCCTTTACTTGAACTAACGTGCTAAACTTCTTTTTGTACACTCGTTTAGCTAATTCTTCCCATAGATGCTCAATAACATTAAGATCTGGGCTCTGTGCGGGTGTTTGTATTAGTTTTGGGCAGTTATGGATCAACCAAAGCTTTGCAACACCTGATGTGTGTTTGGGATCGTTATCCTGATAAAAAGCAAAGCTGTTCGCGATACCCAATTTCTCTGCACTTTGCTTTACATTTTGCTTCAATATGTTGAGGTACACAAATTTATCCATTTTACCATCAATAAAATGCAAATTGCCTACTCCAGCACTCGACATGCAGCCCCACACCATAACAGAGCCTCCTCCGTGCTTAACAGTGGCTCTTGTGTTTTTGTGGTCAAATTCAGTATTTGGTTTACGCCACACAAACATCTTGCCATCAGATCCATGCAAATTAAATTTGCTCTCGTCAGTGAACAAGACCTTAAAATAATAAAAAATTTTATTGGAATTAAATTTTAAGCTAGTTAAACATCATATTACCTGGTTCCAAAAATGCTCTGTTTTTAGTAAATACTGTTTGGCATATTTTAATCTGCTGTTTTTGTTTTTAAGGCTTATAAATGGCTTTTTTCTAGCAACTCTTCCATGATAATCGTATCTATGCAATGTATTACGAATAGTATTTAAACAAACATCTTTTCCAGTGCGAGATTTCAAGGATATATTAAGTTCTTTTGCAGTTTTGAAAGGATCTTGTTTGATTTCTTTCAGTATCGAACGCTCTTCTCGATCATTTAATATTTTTCCTTGACCTTCTCTGCTTTTGTTAGCCAGCCTAAACTCATCACGGAATCTTTTGACGATGTCGTGGACAGTCGATTTACTTTTTCCAACCAATTCCGCAATTTCTCTCACGGATTTACCTTCATAATTTAATTTCACTATTAACTGCCTAACTTCGACAGAAGATTGTTTTCCATTTGGAGCCATTTCAATTATATTCAATATTAGGTATAACCAGCTGTCACTAAATGCAATTTACAAATGAATATGAAAAGCAGAAACCAGTTTTGAAATGCATATTAGCAGCATAGCGGCATTTTTAGCATTTCTACTTTGCTTTGTCCGATTATACGTTGAGTGCAAGAAATATAAGTATGTTTGTTTTTATTTTTTAATTTACCGTTTCAACTAGAGGAGTTGTTGTTTTTGTTGACTTTTTATAGTGATAACAATGTAACAAGAAAATAAAAAATGAAAAATAAAATATTAAGTAACTTTTTCCTTTACTTAACACGATACCTATATTTCACGTACTGCTGTCCGATTAGTCTTTGGAGCCACTGTATGTCAAATCTAAGAACTGCAGCACGAACCTTTTTCACGATACAAAGGTTTTTCTAAAGCAACTCCATTCGGAGATTCGTATATGTTACATAGCATAACACAAGTTGGAAAAGAAAAATTCATTTGTTTTTATACCCAGCGTAAGGGGGGAATATTAGTTTTGAGCGAATCTTGTAACAGGGAGAACTAAGCTCCGTAGATAAAGACATATCTATACATTCTTGACCAGGATCAAAAACTGAATCGATTTAGACATATCCGTCCGTCCGTCTGTGTCCGGATCTCCTCTGAAACGGCTTTACCAACAAAGTCGAAACTTGGCACACAGGTATATCGGGATTCGAGTATGATCCTAAGTAAAAATGGGAGATATCCGCCCACTGCAACGCCCAGAAATGAATTAAATGTGTTTTCAGTAAAATACTTGTAACTTGCGAACCACTCAACACAAACTATTGATATTTGATGTACTGGTAAACTACGAAAAAGGAAATATCCTGGAAAAAAATGGACGCCGGCCTCCTCGAGCCACGCCCACAAATAAGCCCAAAAGTAAGGGTTTATCGTGACTTGTGAAGTAAAAGGCGTAGAAGCTTCAAAGTCGCAACATATGTAGGTTGACCATGGCGAATGAAAGGTGTAGAAAAAAATGTATGTGGCCCGCCCACAAATAGAGAGGCAAAACATAGTGCGCCAATAATGTCGGGACGCTGGGTATTTCAAAGTCGGACTTGACCGACTTTAGCTTTTTTACTTGTTTAATTTGAAAAAGAAGAAATTACTAGATTCATTTGAAATATTTTATATATTAATATTTATCAACTATTGCGAAATTATGTTTGTTTTCTTATAAAAAGACTTCGTTCTAATTATAACTTTTCCGAAGGAAAGGGTATATTAAGTTTGAGTATGTAATATACCAAAGCAGTCACGATAGATATAGGCATATATATATATTCTAGATCAGGGTGACAAGAGGAGTCGATCTAGCCATGTCTGTCTGTCGGTCACACTTTAATTTTTCGTAATTTACTCCTAAGCCATGAAAGATATCATATTGAAATTTGGCATGGACCTGAACCAGGTAAATTTCCGAAAAACTGCATACAAATGCTTTTCGTAGTCCCTTCTTGGGTTGTAGGAAGTGGTTCAGGGGTTTCAAAACTCACGATTTTTTAAGTCTTTCGTGAACAACTTTTGAACTACAGATCCCAGCTGATTAAAATTTAGTGTGTGTATAGCTACTATGTATACTTACCCTTTCGCTGGAAAAAATTGCGATATCGCTATAAATATGGTCATCATTCTACACATTAGAAAAAAACACTATTTCTCTTATTCTCATATCTGTATACAAAAATGATTTTTTTTTTTCTTTTGCTTCTTCTGATTGTGTATTTTGCCACCAAATAAAGTCCTCACTTAAGGTTAAATTTTGACCACGACCACTATTCGCGAAATTCGCCAAAATTTTATTTTCACTATTTTGAATTGAGTATTTCGCAACTAGACAAAATGTCCTCTAACGGTTAAAATTTGATCAAGACCTCCATTCGCAAAATTCGAAAAAATTGATTTTCACTATTTTAAATTGAGTATTTCGCAGCTTGATTTAATACCCTCTTACGGTTAAAATTTTACCATGACCACCATTCGCGAAATTCGCAAAAATTTTATTTTCACTATTTTGAATTGAGTATTTCGCAGCTAGACAAAGTGTCCTCTAACTGTTAAAATTTGACCATGCCCACCATTCGCAAAAATCTTGTAGTAAATATTTATTTCAAGTTTGTGAAGCTAAATTGAAGCACAGATAAGGTGTAGCTAGATATCCAAGCTAGAAAAACGAAAACGGCAGGAATTTTTGTTAAGGTAATGTTTTAACATATATTAGGCTGAGGAAAAGGTATGTGTGCAATCGGCTAAGCCGATGTAAGCTTCTTTACTTGTTTTATTTCATAATGGCAGATGTGTGACTGTTACTAGCGGGGGAACGGAGGGTGTCTGAAATTTGTTATTTCTTGTTGCAAGGGGGGAGGGGGGAAGGCTGTCTAAAATGGCCAAAAACTGCGTTACGTAATATTTGAACGACCCCGTATTTTGTTTCTAACTATTATCGCGTAGCTCTTCCAGACTTTTATACATATGTATACACAGCTGTTGCTTTTGCTGCGTTTGGCTGTGTTTTGAAGTCGCTCCTTTTAAATGAACATTAATCGGAGAAATAGTAAACATATTAGAAAAACCAAGTTTCAGCTTTGTTTGTGCTTTTCTCGCGAGTAACTGCGTGTAGCTGGCGAGCCGCTCGGACATCGGTGAAGTGGAAAAAATATAAAAATCAAAATCTAAGTTTCAACAAAGATAAGTATTCCGTACATACATACATGCATACATACAGCGTCCCGCTTGCGGCTGGAAATCAGAGAGAGACAGCTGTTGCAGCAGCTTAATTAGCTGCCAGCTGATTCTCGAACCACCTGAGTGATGCAAATGAGCCACTCACCCACATCTAGTGCTACCGCTAACGTTCAATCGGTTATTTCAGAAACAGATGATGCTGTAAATCAAATTTTCACCAAAAAAAAATTCTCTACTAACACAGATAAAAGCGTATTATCTGATCCAGCTACATCTTCTATGATTGGTTTTTCAACAACAAACAACACATCACACTCAGGTAACGCAGGTACCGATTCAGTTATTGAGCATAATAAAAAGGTAAATAAACCAATTGAGCAGAAGGCGGTGCTAATCGGTATGCATCGCTATATTAATATAACGAAAAGGAAAAGAAGCCCAGTAGGAAAAAGTGCCAATAGGTCTAAAGTTAATAAAACTGAAAATCCATCCATCCGCCCCAATACTCTATCGGGAAACCATTTTGCTCCACTGGCTGATTCAAATGATAATCCGTCCGAAAATCAACAAACTAAAGATATTAAACCGCCTCCAATTTATTTGCGTGAGCGTAGCTCTAATGCGCTTGTTGCAAGTTTAGCTCGCCTCTTAGGCAATAATAAATTTCATGTTGTTCCCCTAACAAAAGGGAACATACATTAAACAAAAACTCAAGCTGATACTGAAGTAAGGTATCGTAAAGTAGTGAAACAATTTGAAGAGGCAAACAAAATTTTTTTTACATATCAGTTAAAAAGTAGCCAGGGCATTACAGTAGTTATCAAAGTTATTGAAGCAGATGTTGATACAAATGAAATAAAAAATGCTCACTGCGAAAAGGGCTTCCACGCTAGGGCAGTTATAAACAAAATAAATAAAGATAAAGTACCGCAACCAATGAATATAGTTGATCTTGTCCCAGACAACTGTACGCTTAAAAAAAACGAAAGCCACCCTATATATAACTTGATGTAACATATCTATTGCATCGCAAAATTAGTGTTGAAGAGCCGCACAAACGAAATGGGCCTGTCCAATGCAACAATTGCCAAGAATTCGGCCATACCAAAACCTACTGCGAGGTACTGCGGACAGTGTGTGTTATATGTGGCGAACTACACCACAGTTCAGTGTGCAATAAAAAAACTCAAAAAGATCACAACTTAGTTAAATGTAGCAACTGCCAGGGTAATCATACTGCAAATTACTGTGGCTGCCCAGTTTATAAAAATCTTAAGCAGCGTCTAGATATTCGAAAGCAATTAGTTCGCAATCCAATTGGAAATTTTTTGTCCCTGAAATGGCGCCAACTCCGAATATCGCTGAGGCTCCTTTTAAACCAGGTATATCCTACGCCAACGCGTTGAAATCGGGAATTCCATCCAACCAGTACTCACCTTCACACTCACATAGCAATCTTGCGTTGTTGATTTCAACTCTTACTCAAAGCATTTCTCAGTTCATGCAGGCAATGCAAAGTTCTCTCGATAGTATTGTGCAAATGCAGAGTAAGTTATTGACAGCTTTTTTAACTAAAATATGACCAGTTTGAAAATTTGTGCATGCAACTCAAACGGCTAAAGTCGGCATAAGCAAGAAATTCAAAATTTTTTAATTCGAGAAGCTGTTGATGTAATGCTTCTCTCCGAAACTCATTTAACCAATAAATGTTTTTTTTTTAAATTCCTGGATACATATTTTACCAAACAAACCACCCAGATGGCAAAGCACATGGTGGTACGGGCATTCTTATTCGTAATAAAATTAGGCATGCCCATATGGGATCGTATGCAACAGCTTTTATCCAAGCGTCTACAATAAATGTACAACTTAACAATACAATTTTGGCAGTTTCATCAGTATACTGCCCTCCTCGTTTTAATATATAATAATATAACCGGAAGTATGTTTATAGATTTTTTCAACACTCTAGGTGATAAATTTATAGCCGCTGGCGATTATAATGCAAATCATCCCTTTTGGGGTTCCCGTCTTTGCAATCCAAAGGGATCACAATTATACAGGGTAATCACCAACAGGAGTAATAATTTCGACTTTGTATCACCTAGACAACCTACATACTGGCCAACAGATCCAAATAAAATCCCAGACCTTATAGATTTTGGCATTTTAAGGGGCATCAAAAGAGAATCCATATCAGCTCAAGTAGCATTTGATCTCTCCTCTGATCATTCCCCAGTGATATTCCTTTTGAAAAAAGACCAACTCTAGCTGAGTTTCCACACAGGTTAACAAATCCCAATACTAACTGGCTTAAATATAAAAAGTATATAAGCTCACATATACACACAAATTACAAAATTGAAAGTAAAAAGCATATCGATGATGCTGTTACAGTATTTAGTACAATGCTATCCATAGCAGCAGAAAATTCTACGCCAAAGTATATCCATAAAGAAACGAATCCTTTGACATATACTGAAATCGAACATCTCGTAGCTATTAAAAGAAGGTGCCGGAGGGAATTGCAACAAACCCGATCCCCAGAATCTAAATATAGACTTAGAGAAGCTGAAAAAAAGCAAAAAGCAGCTCTTTTGAAGGAAAAAGAACTTAACAAACATAACTTTGTACAAAGTTTTTCTCCAAGAGGCAATAACAAAACATCTCTATGGCGAGCAAGCCGATGTCTTAAGACTCCAGTCGAAAGTGAATCCCCTCTTAGAGATTCTAACGGTGGGTGGGCGCGAAACGATGAAGATAAAGCCGCAGTATTTGCTAAGCATCTGAACAAGGTATTCCAACCGAATCCAAGTAAAGGGTTCTATCCTCTTCCACCACAGCCTGATAACAATCAGCAAATTAATATTCAAATAACTCCTAGTGAAGTAGTTGACGTCGTCAAGAATAAATTAGTCTGCAAAAAAGCTCCAAGGCATGACTTTATTACTCCCAAAATGATAAAATGCTTACCTTTTGTAGCAGTACAGTTCATAACAGGCCTTTTCAATGCAATTATAATGTATGGATTTTTCCCAAAACAATGGAAGAGATCAGTTATTACAATGGTACGAAAACCAGGAAAACACCCTACACAAGCTTCATCATATAGGCCAATTAGCCTCCTTCCTTGTCTTTCCAAACTTTTCGAACAGCTTCTGATTTTAAAATTGTCGCCATTTGTGCTACAGCAAAACATAATTCCCTCTCACCAGTTTGGATTTGGGGAAAAACACGGCACAATTGAGCAAGTAAATAGAATCACAAATGAAATTATAACTGCAAACGAGCAACGTGAGTACTGCACTGCGGTATTTTTGGATGTTCAGCAAGCATTCGAAAAAGTTTGGCATGATGGGCTTAGATAAAAAATTAGACACTTTCTTCCACAAAACGTACATGCAGTTATGGAATCTTACTTGAACAATAGAAGTTTTCAAGTTAAACAAAATTCAATTATATCATCAGAATTTGAAATTAATGCCAGAGTCCCGCAAGGGAGTGTTGCGGGTCCATTCTTATATCTTATATTTACAGCCGACATTGCTATCAGTCGGCATCTTGCCACATCGACGTTTGCCGATGATACATCATTCTTAAGTAGACACAAGAACGTGATGATAGCGGCCAACCAGCTCCAAACGCACTTGAATGAAATACAAACTTGGCTTTCTCGCTGGCGTATTAATGTCAACAAACAACAATCTCATCACATAACATTTACACTAAATAGAGGTATCGCTCCAGACGTATACTTAAACAACAATCGAATCCCTCAAGTTGAAGAAGTAACTTATCTCGGAATTCACTTGGATAGGAGACTGACTTGGCGCAAACACATCGAAGCAAAGAGAACACAAATGAAACTCAAAGCTGTTAGTCTGCACTCGCTCCCCTCTAAAGATTGACTATAAAATACTCTTATATAATCAAGTCATAAAACCGATATGGTTGTACGGTTTACAACTGTATGGAAACGCCAGCGCATCAAATATCGATATACTTCAAAGAGCACAATCAAAAATTCTTATATTTATTACGGGTGCACCTTGGTTTGTTAAAAACGAGCACATCCATAGAGACCTCAACATAGAGATGGTTAAATGCGAATTTACAAAGGCCAAACAAAAATATTATCATAAACTGGAAACTCATATAAATCCTCTCGCTAGAGGACTTGCAACTACATCTTCTCGCTCAAGATAAAAAAGAAACGACCGACCAGCAATCCAATCTGGCCTCTAGCAGTCCTCCGCTTACCTCGTTCATACAGCATTAAGCCGTGTAAATATAATGCGGTCTATTGCATAAACTCAATCCTCGAACAATATTCCTATATCAAAATAATCCGCGTAAATATAGTGCAGTCCATTGCACGAACTAGATCCTCGACTGATACTCCTTTATCATAATAAGCCGCGTAAATATAGTGCAGTCCATTGCACCAACTCGATCCTCGAATGATAATTCCTATATCAAAACTTAAAAAAGTCGAATTCCAAAGACTCGCTGCTTGAAAATTGTTCAACGGAGCTTTATATTTCCACTTCCTACGAATTCTCTTTATCCTCTCGTTATGCTTCCTTGCACTTTTTCCACTAAAATGGACCGGCACATCATCAATAATGATATCCGGATTAAAGCCCAGGGTTCCTTATCTGAGGCCCGTAACATAGTAGTAATTACATTTATATACGTATTATTAAGTTTAATAATGCTTCATAAAATGTAATAACATATAAGATTCTATGACTTATTGTTAGACTCGGATAAATACGAGTGATACGATAAATAAATTTGAAAAGTTGAAAAAAAAATATGTGGGCCAAAATTCTTTTTAATGCTTAAATTTCTGTCGCTATCAACGAAATTCAGTATTCGTAAAAGAGCAAATCAAATTAATAACAAATAAATTTTACCAAAAAATTTATTAATAACGAAATAAAATACTCCAGTTCAATTGGAAAAAATCGAATATTACCAAACTTCCATCTTGTTTACTCGCAAATTACAGTAACATTGTTGTCTTTTATTGGCAAGACAAGACAAGATAACACAACAATGTTACCGTAATTTGAGAAGGAAAAAAATTGAGTTTTGGTAATAATTGATTTTTTTCAATTCGACTAGAGTATTTATTTCGTTATTCATAAATTTTTTGTTAAAACTAAATTTTTATTAATTTGGTTTGCTCCTTCAGAAAAACTGAATTTCATTGACAGGGACAGAAGTTAAGGCATTAAAAAGAATTTTGGCCCATGTATCAAAAATGTATGCAGATCAGTAAGGCAATTAGATATACTCGGACATGACAAAAAGTTTACTTTTTTCTGGCAATACCCATATGGAATTTTTATACCCAGCGTAAGCAGGATATACTAGTTTCGTGCAAATCTTGTAACAGCCAGAACTAAGCTCCGTAGATATAGAGACATATATATATATATATACATATAAATATATATATATTCTTGATCAGGATCAAAAACTGAATCGGTTTAGACATGTCCGTCTGTCCGTCCGTCCGTGTTCGGCTCTCCTCCGAAACGGCTGTACCAATCAAGTCGGCACACAGGTATATTGGAATCCGAGTGTGATCGTAAGTAAATATGGGAGACAACCGCCCATTGCCCCGCCCACAATTTAATTTATTGTTTATTGTATTATCGTAACTTGTGAAGTAAAAGGCGTATAAGCTCTAAATTCGCAACATAGGTTGACCAAGGCGAATGAAAGGTTTAGGAAAAAAATGTATGTGGCCCGCTCACTGCCACGCCCACAAATGGAGAGGCAAAGCATAGTGCGCCAATAATCTCGGGACGCTGGGTATTTCAAAGTCGGGCTTAACCGAGTTTAGCTTTCTTACTTGTTTATTTTATAACGGGACTTAGACACTGATTTTCAATAGCTACTCAGTGCTAAAAGACATTTAATTGTTTGAGTACCACCTGGAAGTGTGAAAGCCGAGAGTTATTGTTTTTCTTCGGAAATATTTCGTCAAAATAGCTTTTTAGTCCGAAAATAATTACCTTCTTAGTTTTGAAACGTTTGAGAGATATCGCGCGATTCAAAATTTTCTGTCCGATGATTCCGGGATTAAGGAAATGGTACGAGATTGGAAGTCTTAAACGGCGTTTTTTGATATTTTCCAGAATTGCACTTTTAATTTGCCTTGATATTATTGTTAAAGACTGATTAAGTTCAATTGATCTTTCTGCCGATCATGCTCGCAAAATATTCGCGAATGAAAATGCGAGCATTCGTTGCAAAACATATGCATATATACACAGAGAGAAAAATCAACCAGAAAACTGGTTAAATCAAAAGGAAAAACATACAAAACGGCTTCAACGAGGAATATTTTTATTTTAAAAATTTTAATTGTTGAAAAAATTAAAGATTTTACTTTTGAATCAACTACATTTCAGGTTGAATTGACATGATAACTTTCAAAAATGAATTTGAATTTAACTTGTTGAACTAACCACGGACATAATTGAAATGACAAGATAATTTTTAAAATAAAAAAAAATTTTCTTAAATAAACTGTTGTGAGTCGCGATCTCTCTTTCTACACGCTCGCAAACTAACTCAAAACAACAAAGTGCGAATGAAGCTCAAGGAAAGAAAGCTAAAAGCAAAAGGCAGTGACCTACATTTAGGAATTTCTACTTCAAGGTGATTCCATGCTACTCAAAAGCACTGTCCAGCGTAAATTGCTGACAAATGCAAACATGCAGTTCGGCCGCTTGCAACAACAACAACACCGGCACCGTATATGCCCGAATGACAAACATCAGCGCTGGCGCAGCGAATGCACAATTGCAATCCGATCGCTGGCAATAACAACAACAACACACGTCAAGAGTTTTTATGTAAAAGCAACAACAACTAAAAAAGAAGAACTAAGAACATCGGAATAGCTGTATGTAGTAACAATATGGCATGTTGGTGCAATTGCGGGGGAAGGTCGCGGCTAAGCTTATGCAAGATGTTCAGGAAGAATCGACGACGATCGCGGATATTGGGAATATTCGATATTGCAAGATCAGCAATATTGATCTATATAAACGGAGCTTCGATGACTGGAACGGGACTTCTGCGAGCGTACTCACCAAAGGGCCACGACGGAGAAGTTAATAGTCAAGCAATAGGGATATTTGTATTTGAAAGTATAGGATTCATTTTATTAAATAAAGGATTGAAACCTATTTGTTGGTGTCTTTTATTTGATAAAGGAAATACGGGGACTATTATACGCTCGACTTTGTCTGAGCGCTTGGTACCCTACGTTGTAACTTAGTGACATTTGTGCGCTCGACACAGTTTGAGCGCTGTGCACACTATACTACAACATTTATGGCGCAGCCGGTTTTCGACTAAGGATAGTCGGGTACGAATCACGATCCTTTTGGCCACAGTGGGGTAAGATTGATATATATTCGATATATTTGAGTTATTCATTGGAACCTACTGAACAGTGGTGAAACCTAATTCAGTGGGGCCTGGGCGTGAGTGAAACTTCCGAAAGGCATTTCAATGAAAAACGACATAAATGTACCGAATTATATCAATTATTTTGTTGTAACCCTTTTTGTACTGCACTGCTATAACCTGTCGAACAGTGGTGAAACCTAATTCGTCAGGGTCCGGGTGTGAGTGAAACTTCCGAAGGACACTTTAGCAGCACAATCGCAATAAGGGCATATTAGAGTACCTTGAATAAAAATTTTATAGCCGGTATTCGACTGACTTTCAGTTGGATCGAAATCATTTCTCTAAAAGTTTTTTTTTTTAATTATTGATCGGAATGCGGTTTGATTTATGACGCTATTCAGCTAAATTGGGACTGTGACAGTCTTAAACAGTAATTAGTTATTACCAAACTTGCAGAAAAGCTCGTCAAATTGAACTGCATTAGCGACTATAATTTTTAAGCAAAGTTTATATCGACAAGGTTTGCTTGCCAATATAACTGAGCAAAAAGCTTGAAAGAATATTAAAATTTTATATCAAAAGTGTACATACATGATCGGCTACGAAAATTCGCCCTGAATTGGGGCTGTGACAGTCTTAAACAGTAATTAGTTATTACCAAGACAAGCCGAATAAAAATTCGTAGGCAAGATTGTATGGTAAAACGCTTGTAGAATATTTTTATTTTTGAAGAATACCAATACTTTCAAAGTAAATATCCCTATAAAAAGTGAAAATAAGTATTTTTAAATAAATTTGCAACGGTAGCTGTGCAACGAAGAATAAAATATAGATCAACAAACATAATACAGGTGAGTACAAAAAACACTATTTTATCATCTTGAGTCCTATTTTGCAAAGTACACATGGAAAAAGAAATAGATATACTTAAGGATAGATTGAAGGTATTTGAGGACGATTCAGACACCATTTTACGCGAAGCAAGGGAGTTAGTTCACCAAGCAAATGTAAGCAAGGAAATTTTAAACTTAATTAAGGACCAAACCGTACTAGGGCAATTTTCGAAAATTAGCGAAGCAGCCTTTTTGATCAACAAAGTTAAAGATACAGTAAGTGCATCGGAACAATCCACGAGCGAAAAAATTGAAGAGCTAGAACTTACCATAAAAGCCCTGAAAAACAGTTGCAAATCGTTTAAAGATCAAATAGAAAATCAAAATAGTTTAATAGAAGAAGCAGAAAAAGAAAATGAGAATTTAAGAGATACTTTAAATAAAGAAGTCGGTCCTACGGTTGCGGACACCATTCAACACAGCAAGAAAAAACTTAAAGAAAGTGAAGAAGAAACTGCATTTTTAAAACAGGAGTTAAGAAAATTAAAAAACACACTGAAAACAGTCTGTGTCCCCTCTCCGGTTTCAACTCCAAATCCTGCACGGAAAACTAGACTGGCAAACCAAAACGTTCAAATTGCCTTTACACCCACTGCACAGACTTCAACCCAATTTGTATTTCCACCCCCTCCAAAGACAACAACAACGACTCAACAGATTATTCCAACGATCCAAACAAATAACACAACAATCGATAGTATTGAAAATTTGAGCGCTGCTCAGCCAACAACAAACATGACCACTAATATGCAAGTAGATGAATTGATGCAAAAGGTCAACAGACTTGTGCCATACTTTTCGGGGTCAAACAATCCAGAGTTGAGATTAGAAGTAGATAAATTTATCACTGGTATCGAGTTACTTAAAAGCGTTGTGGGCAACTTTAACATAATAGACGTTATAAAATGCATAAAAAACAGATTAACAGGCATGGCCTACATGAAAGTAAGCCAGAGATCAATTAGCAACTTAGATGAGCTTTGTGATTTGATAAGGAGAGAATTTTTAAAGAGACGAACCCTTGAAACTATTATGTCAGAAATAGCAAGCTTAGAGCAAAATAATGACGAGAGAGCATCAGCATTCGGTGGTAGATTAGAATTTTTATTAAATGAAGCAGAAGCTTTAATTAAAAAATCCTGGAATGACATAGAATCATCATCTGCATTAGCCGAATATAGGAAACTGGCAACCAACAAATTCATTTTTGGGGTAAAAAATCCGTATATGCAGAATAGACTAGAAGGTTCAAAGGATAAACAAATTTCAGACTTGATAAAATTAGCAGAAGAGTCAGAAGACCTCCATGCAGAAAACAGTCGAAACATCTATTCCATAAACAAAACACCCCCAGTAGGAACACAAAAGATTAAGTGTTCTTTTTGCAATTTAGAGGGCCATACTTGGGATATCTGTGCACAAAGAAAAAATACGCCTTTTTGCACCAGTTGTGCTCAATATGGACACCAATATAGTGAACAATGTAACTATAAAAATGTTACGGCTATGAGTTTAAATCCGCAAATATGCACATATTGTGGAAAGATAGGTCATTTAGAGGTGAATTGTTTTAATAAAATGAAATCGTTATTTTGCAATATTTGTCAGTTAAATGGTCATTCGAGCAACCCCTTTTGCAGACAAAGGCAGAACACTCAACAACAAAATAATGATTCGCTTGGGCGAGTCCAGAATCAACACAGAGGGAGAAATTTTAGTAGAATTAGAGCAGAAAATTTTAACGCGGGAGGAAATAAAAGAAACCAACCTTCGAATAACGCAAATATTCAATGTTTCAATTGCTCACAGTTTGGACATATATCCAAATTTTGTAGAGAGCAAAAAACGATAAATAATTGTCAGGGAAACTAGTAGCGGCCCGGTCAAGGCCAATAGACCGGAACGCCAAATTAAATGTCAAAATTAATAGGCCTAATCTAGTCTCCTTAAATAAAAAGAAAGTTAAATTCTTAGATAACAAGGAAAAATATAAATTAGAGGAGCTAGAAATTTCAAATATACTCTTAGAAGATGTAGAAGAAGATTCTAAAAGCTTTAAGCTAAAAAAACATAGACAGTGGAAAGGAATTATTATGTAAAAGAAAAATGATGAAACCAAACGTAAACTTTGGCGATGTAATTATCCAAAAAGAAAATTTATATGAAATTGAAGAAAAGGGACAAGATAAAGAAAGTATCATATCTCTTTGCCAGGTAGATAATAAAAACGAACCAGCTAAAGAAGGCCAAAGAATTGAAAATTTGATGAATAAAAACGAGTCACTTCAACTCGTCGTTCCCAGCATCGATAAGATTTGTATTGCAGAGGCAGTTACGATCAAAGCGAGGGAAGCGAAAGTGGCACCGATTTGCTTGAAATTAGTGTTGAACGATATGAAAATTCAGAAAGAAGAAATTGAGAATAAGAAGGGACTATCTAGCGGTGGGGATATTGTTAATAAAAAGTTTAATGAAATGGACTACGAGTTCGACGAGGAGGTCGATAATAGTTTTTGTTGTAAAAATAGTAATAAAGAAGTTGAATTCGACAAGGAGGTCGAGGGTAATTCTTTTGGTACTAGAAGAGATGGTACTAATGGTAATAAAGAAGTAGGTGAAGATATTATGAAAGAAAACCCACCAGATAGACATAAAAATCCCCATGAGAAGGAATCAGTTGAAATAGCAATATTTAATGAAGCAGCAGATTTTAGAAATTTGACGTCTTATTTCAAAAGTCCAAAGGCAATGCAAAACGCGGTAACAATTTTCTTCAATACAGTAAAAGCGGGCAGTAAGAGTTTTTCAAAGGCCAAATGTAAAGTCCTGGAATTTAAGATAAAACAATTAATGAATTCAAAATCTCTGGGAAAAATATTCGCCCATAACTTCAATGTGCCGTAGTCTGATAAAAAAAACATTTTTTCCAAAAACATCTGTTTATCTCGATTCAAACGAGAGCTGACTGTTTTTATAATTATTGTCACAAAATAAATTTCTTTTTAATATCGCTTATTGCAATATCTATATAAGGAATGGCCACGAAAAACAAATGATTGAAAAAATTTTCGGAATAGTGTTAAAAACCAAAATTGTTTTTAAAATATTTAACATACGAATTTTAAAGTTTTTGCGACATCGGTTTTATCTCATATTGTAAGGGCACCTTTATAGGCAAAGAGAGCCACGACTCTGAAACAACCAGGAGGGGCTCAGGGTACATAATATGAATTTTAATTATTTTTTAGGTTAACCAAGAAGTCGGAACAAAAAACAAAGCTATACCGAGCCGGTAGAGTAAGCAAAGCCAATTACAGTGGTGAGTATAAACAACCATATACAGATATTTACAAAATATTTGTATATACTCAGAAGACGTTCAATTCAAGGCAATACCTTGCAAATATAGGTATTTTTGCAGTTAGATAAAATCATTTACTACTTATTTGAAAAAGAAGAGAAGAAAAAAAGAAATCGTATAAATTAAAAATTCGGAAGAAGATGAAATGAATTCATATAAAAAATATACTCTTATAAAAAAAAAAAATTTAATTAAACAAAAAATTATAACCTATATCAACAAAAAAACGCACTCATTTAAACCTAAAATCAGTTTTATCACTATTAATTAAAACATCATTGAATAAAAAATCGAACCATGTTAAAAATTTTAAAATAAAAAGAATGGAAGAAAAATCTTTATATACTTATATATTCGAATAAAAATAATATACATATATACTCAAATGAAAAAGAAAAAAGTATATAAATATATAAGTATTTTAAACCCATTCACCAAATATAAGGGAATATTAAAACAAAAAAATATTAAGAAATAGAAAAGCAAATTATATATGTTAAATAAAAAACAATATACTTATTATTAAGTACAAAAAAAAAAAAAAAAAAAAAAAAAACGGTAGAAGAAGAAATTTATATTCGCAGACAAAAACCTCAAAATAAATGTAACAAAAACTTTTAAATTAATGGTTTTTTCAAACTCTTAAAGTGAAAGTACAATTTAAGACAAATAAGAGAGAGAAGAAAAAAAAAATATATTATAAAAGAAAATTTGAAATTGAATGGTAAAAGAGAAAAAATGAAAAAGAAAAAAATTTTTTTTAAATGTGAACCTTAACCTTAAGTTATGTTTTATGTGAGGAAGAACGTACAGAATCGAAGCTTTTCATTAAATTATAAATAAATATTGAAATGACATGTACTTAGATAAAAGAATTTTTGAAAAATAAGAAAATATAAGATAAGGAAAATGTGTAGAAATACAATAGATACAATTCAACGGGCTCGAGTACGTCACCAGCATCTTCGATAACAGCTCTTTCTCAAGAAAAACGGGAGGGGGCTGCAATATAACAGCCTTAGCAGTACACCAGCCGCAACAGCAGCCGTTAATAGGCACAACCGTAGCAGCCGTTTGCTATGATGGATTATATAACACCCTTCACCTCATTCAACGAGCAGCGTACCAGCAGTAGCAGACATTTAATCAACAGCCATATCGTACAATGTAACATGCACCGACAATATAACGGCATTGCAGACAGTCGACACATAACACAGCAATCATAGCCAGCAGCCGTCAATTGACACTACAAAGGACTTACATCAATTAACGTGTAGCGTACCAGCCGCAGCAGCAGCCGTTAAATTAAACAACTACAGCAGCCGTCTTACTAACAAAATTTTGCAACATAAAAATTCACATGATGGCTATCCGTACATCAACAGATCACCACTTTTCAAAGGGGGGAGGGATGTTGTGAGTCGCGATCTCTCTTAGACTCACAAACATATTTTTCCTCCTCTTTCTACACGCTCGCAAACTAACTCAAAACAACAAAGTGCGAATGAAGCTTAAGGAAAGAAAGCTAAAAGCAAAAGGCAGTGACCTACATTTAGGAATTTCTACTTCAAGGTGATTCCATGCTACTCAAAAGCACTGTCCAGCGTAAATTGCTGACAAATGCAAACATGCAGTTCGGCCGCTTGCAACAACAACAACACCGGCACCGTATATGCCCGAATGACAAACATCAGCGCTGGCGCAGCGAATGCACAATTGCAATCCGATCGCTGGCAATAACAACAACAACACACGTCAAGAGTTTGTATGTAAAAGCAACAACAACTACAAAAGAAGAACTAAGAACATCGGAATAGCTGTATGTAGTAACAATATGGCATGTTGGTGCAATTGCGGGGGAAGGTCGCGGCTAAGCTTATGCAAGATGTTCAGGAAGAATCGACGACGATCGCGGATATTGGGAATATTCGATATTGCAAGATCAGCAATATTGATCTATATAAACGGAGCTTCGATGACTGGAACGGGACTTTTGCGAGCGTACTCACCAAAGGGCCACGACGGAGAAGTTAATAGTCAAGCAATAGGGATATTTGTATTTGAAAGTATAGGATTCATTTTATTAAATAAAGGATTAAAACCTATTTGTTGGTGTCTTTTATTTGATAAAGGAAATACGGGGACTATTATACGCTCGACTTTGTCTGAGCGCTTGGTACCCTACGTTGTAACTTAGTGACATTTGTGCGCTCGACATAGTTTGAGCGCTGTGCACACTATACTACAACAAAACCCATAAAAGAATAACTGTCAAATAAATTTAATTAACGTTCAAAGCAAATGGCTACAGAGCCCTCTGCTGAACATAGCCCCAAAAATAGCCATCGGATGGACTTCATCCGAATTTGTCACTCCGTTGTCGTGACTGCTTTCGCAATGCTTAAAATAGTTCTAAGATGAATTAATATCTTATATGTCCTATTTTATAAAACAAATGAGAATTATAACGAACGAAAAGAAATGTAATTAAACATTTTTCCTTTAAATCAACTAAAAATGTTGTTGACTCAACAATTTTCCTTTTGAAATTTTTGTTCTGCTCGAAAATCAAAAGGACTGTGAATAACAATGCGCCCTTTTAAAAAACTCATGGTTACGTTCGCTCAGTGTTAGTAAACAAAACAGTAACAAAAATTAATATGATTGAACTTTATTGTCCTATAAAAGAATTTCCCAAAAACGAGGTAAGATTCATGCCTTTATACCACAATAGCCCGAGGAATATTCATTTGGAACGGGCTGAATGGGTTAGCTGACCTAAATGGAATTTTCATTTATTAAATTTCATCGACAGTTGTTATTGGGTGTTTCCACGAAAATTGAACCCTAGAAACTCAACAAAAAAAATTGGCATTTTGAATTGTTTTGCAGTTTGCAAAAATCTCACAGCCATATAGGAGCGTAGGGGCAAGGTAAGTTTTACATATAGATCATTTATGTAGAGATTGAAAAACAAGGGTCCAAGAACAGACCCCTGGGGTACTCCCTCTGGCAGGTATAGCGGCAGAGATCGGGAGTCGTTGACACACCCACATTGAGAACGATCAGATAGGTGTAAATTGATCAGTTTACTGGCGGTTGATGAAAACATACTTATCTATTAATTTATTTTGTAATATTTTATGAATAAATGGTTTCGAAAGCTTTTATGTGGTCAAGTAGAGTAAGGAACCCAACACAATCTGCATCAATCGCTTCGCGGAGGTTTTTTACTACGTCAATAAGCGCTGTAACACAGCTGCGGTTGCTTCTAAAGCCAGATTGGAAGTTGCTTAGGAGCTTATTGCGATCAAGGAATTCTGTAATTTGTATAGCCAGCATTTTCTCTAGAATTTTAGACAGGTAACTTAGGATTGAGATCGGACGGAATTCTCCATTGGGTTTTCGGATAGGTACGACTTTGCCCCTTTTCCAACTCGAAAGAAAAGTTGATTTAAGAATGATGCTGTTGAAAATGTACGTTAGATATGGCAATAACAACGGTAACATTATTTTAAGAAAACGAGGGTGAATATTGTCCAAACCTGTTGCATTTGATTTAATTGTACTAACACTCTTACATACTTCGACTTGGGTAACACAGCGAAATTTAAACCCGAACTGATCTGGGGTAAGTTGTGACTCAGTTATATCGCTTGCGTTATTAAAAGTGTTTTTGTTTACAAAGCTATGATTGATAACGTTTAAGTCCTCACAATCATCTTGAAAGTGACGTTTCAAAGGAGGCAGAATTCCCGAGGAGCGGATATGAGTCCACGTTTGCTTGCCGTTGATTGCCGTCATAAATTTGTGCTCAAACACTTTCCTTTTTTCTAGCTTGACCAAGGATACAACTTGTCTACGGAGATGTTTATACTTATCACGTACTGTGCTCAACTTATAGCGTTTCCGTCGACCATAGGCTTGATCTCGAAGCCAAATAAGTTCGTTAATTTCATTTGTAAACCATGGTTTTGAAGTATTTTTTGTGTGGAAAATTTTAAATGGCACGTAGGATTCAAACAGATTGCCTATGTTTCTCTCAAGGAAGTCAACTTGGCTTTCAACGGACACCATGAAGTAAATACACGACCAATTGATTTCGTGTGCTGAACACTGAAGAGCGTAGTAGTCTATGTGCTTAAATTTTCTGACTTTGAGTTGCTCAGTTTTAGCTAGAAATTCAAAACAGTATGTCAGGAAAATAAGATCGTGTCTGGAATAATGAGCTGCCGATATTTGGTCATATAATTTAACTTTGTTTAAATTGTCTACAACGAACAGATCTAGTAAGCTTGATGAGGTATTCGAGAAATGCGTAGGAGTCTTATTATTAACAATACTTACATTAGTTGCGAAAAATTTTAGTTAATATTCAGTTAAGTTTTACTTTATCGCACGAAAAAGTAGTCTTTTAGGTTGGGACACTTTGTGTATAGTTCAAAAAAAAAAACGCCATATAACTTCTCAGTGCGAATAAAAAGAAACAAATTGTCGAAACAACATGTCGCGAATGTAACTATGGAAATACCTCATTGCCTTGTATCATTTAATAAATCCTAGTTTTAATATTTGTCCATGGGAATTTTTCTCTTTTGCCACAACCATGCAATCCAAAACCAAAATGTAGTCTCTTAAATTCCTGGCGATCTCAATGAAACTCTTTTTGTCCTATTCGACCATCGGTATTAATTTCTTAATTGATATAAGACTTAAAAACTTTGCCTACGTTTACAATTAAATTGATTTAAAAATCTTTTCTCTTATTCTCTAGACACCTCATAATCGGGCACCAATCGTATAAAACTATTTCAAATTAAATGCTTTAAAACGACACCAGCGAACGTAACATTATAACTATGTATAAACAATTACAACGAAAAAGTAAAATCAAATAAAAAATATATAAAAAATAAATAACCCGGGCAACATCTCGACTTCTTCAACTAACAGAGTTAAGAAAACACTAAAGGAAAAACTAGCAACCTTAAAATAATATAAGTATTCGTTAGAATAAGAAATAAAATAAAATAAAATGTAAAATAAATAAAAGAAATAAATAAATTAATAAATAAATAAAACTAAACAAAGAAATATCAGCAAAAAAAAAAAAACAGTGCAATTATGCACTTGACAGACTTCACCGGAAATTCGGTTGCATTTTCGAAAAATTTGAACTTAAGCATTTAGGGAATAGTAAAAAGACAAAACGAAAACGAGAAGAAAAACCCCCAATCTCACCAGTAAAAAAAAAACGGAAAGCAAAGCAAAACAAAACTTGAGAACTTAAAACAATCTCTGCAAGGCGGTTGTGAGTATTGAAGCGTCAGATGTTACATGAATACTGCAAAAACACTTGAAAAAGGCACAACAATGGCAGCAAAGAAGCAACAGCCACACCAACAGCAGCAACAGAGAAGTGGAAAAATGGATACAATTTTCAGCTTGCAACGGCGAAAGCGCCCCAGTCACCAGAGACAACGTTATGTAATATTCACGAACTGGAATCGGTTCAAACGGCAGCAACAACAACTACAATGGGTACTGATTGTATCGGTTTTACTGTTGACACTAAGTGCTGTGTCCATTCAAGGGATTACAGAGGAACTGTCACCAGGTAAGAGCATTTTTTCTTCTTTGCATTATCATACATAAATCTTGTGCATGCGTGGGTGATTTCAATTTAGGGTTTCAATCAAATGCAAGGCCAAAAAAAAGAAATTGAAAAAGGCAAAACAATTCAAAATAAAAACAAGAAAGGGTGTTGTAGTCAGGCGAGTCTGACCAAACAATACTCGACACAGTTAAACGATTAGCTATATATGTATGTTTTAAAGTTTTATTCTAAACAGGCCCCAACCACGAACATTAAGGGAAGGTATTTTTCAAATTTTCAATACCATAAAGGAGCCCCATATAACGACTTATTTTCAATTTCTTTATGAAAACCTCCACTTCGCGCACTTCTCTAAATTTTGGCAACTTAATCGTTTTATTAAATATATAAGATCAAATTCAAAAATTCATTGAAATATCCCGAAAAGTTCAGTCATTGTTTTTCACTTGGATTTGTATGTTAATGTCCAACTATACTTGTATAAATGTTTTTGACATTTTTCTGAAAGACCCTAGTAATGACACATTAATAATGGACCGATCAATTTTCGTAGGGGTGTTTTTGTCTTAAGAGGAATCATAAATGCTAACTTTCGTTCAACTCCCATTTGAACTTCGGGTGAGAGGGACAACTTTCGAAAAATGCCCTTCCGCCACGTCCACTTTTCAAATTTTTCAAAATTATATTTTAAATCCTAAAATATGTTAAAATGTTAATGTTCATCAAAATATCGTAAAAACTTCCGGTTTTAGATCAGCTTGTATGATTTTCATAACAGATTGTAGTACTGGAGGTACCCCTAAAAATGGTTCGATCTGGTCCATTCACGAAATTGTCCTAACTGATGTCCCCAAGATTGCTGGACTTCTTCGATAAGAAAACTGTATACGGACAGACAGACAGCCGGACATACAGCCGGACAGGCAGACGGACGGATATGGCTAAATCAAACCCCCTCGTGTCGGTGATCATATCTACAAATATTTGGAAGGGGGGGGGGGGGGTACACATGTTCGTGGAATGACCCGTATAAACTCAGATTTTCTAAAAAAATCCTGGAGGGAAAATCGTTCATAAAAATCATGGCAACCTATGTTTCTGGCCATTTTCCAGCTGCCAACCATAGATTTTAGAAATAAGTAAAGGTTCAACTCTAATTCTGTATAAAAAATATTAAAAATCAGGTGAGTGCAGATAATAAACATTAATATAGCAGTTCAAACCTGGCAACATTAACGTTGCGGCCGACTGAGACCCAGCAACCAATTTTTCAAAACTCTTAATACAATTATCTTTCAAATGACGTCAAAAAAATATATAGTTGCAATTTATGTTCGCAAATTAATTATACCCAAATTAATTACAGGTAATTAGGGCTATTTTTTAAAAGGCAACCTATCGTTAATCCATTCCATACATTCTCAAGATGCATTTAAAATGAATTTGATCATAAAAACAGATCCCTGCAGGATTTTGCAGTGGGATCTTGAACTTTTACTTGTCCAAAAGAAGATTTCTGTGTCCTTTATTAACTTTACCACTGGAACCATAAAATGTTTAAGACCAATTTCGGCATGAATTAAGTCCAACACATTGTGGCCAAATGTATGTTTTCCTTTTTTCTATTTTGTAAGAAATCCTGAACATACTGAATAATCTTTAAGCGTTTTTAAAGACAATGTTGTTTTGGGTTTGAGCTATTTATTTTTTAATTTATTCTTTTGATTTTAACTCTTAATTTAAAAAACACATCCGTAATGTTCGATCGCCACAAAAAGAATCAGGAAGTCTTTTCGATCATTTTAGGTATGTACAAAAACAATTGGTATGCTTTAAACTTATTGAAATCGATTACTACGCTACATCGATAACTTGAACTTAAAATGCTAATTCAGCTTTACACGAGTTTAACAAAGTTTGAGAAAATAAAAATAAAAAGTGAATTTATACAAATTTGTTTGAAATGAATGTACATCGGCCGCGTTGAAGGCCGCTAGGCTTCAAGACATTGGAAGCAGTGCTAATCGGTGAATAGGTCGTTTGAATTCACCGTTTGCTGTTTGTACTACTGCCACTCGTACTTTGCCGTCGGATCCGGGTATGACCTTGGTAACTCTGCCCATGACCCATTGTTGAGGGGGTGCGTTTTCGTCTTCCAGCAGAACCATACTCCCGATCGCTAGGTCGGGTTGACTCGTTATCCACTTGCTGCGTTGCTGCAGACTGAGCAGGTAGTCTCGTGACCAGTCCCTCCAAAATTTGCGTTTGAGTGCGCAAATGAGTTGCCATTTGCGCGAGTATGATATCTTGTTGTCTGGCTCGCATCCGGTACACCCTGGCAGCAGCGGCCGCAGCGTGTGCCCGACGAGTAGATGCGCTGGCGTTAACGCAGTGCCATCGTTGGGGTCGTCGCTGTTTGGCGCGATCGGCCGCGAATTGAGAATGGCCTCTACTTCCACCAGTAACGTGTTGAGCTCTTCTGGAGTGATCAATGCGCTGCCAATTGCTCTGACCAGCCGATGCTTGGCGCTCTTCACGGCGGCCTCCCAGAGCCCGCCGAAATGTGGGGCCCGTGGTGGGATAAAAACGAACTCCGTTCCGAGGTTCGCAGCATATGACAAGAGATTGTTCTCGTTGTTGGCAAGAGCGTTGATTAACTCGCGAAGCTGGCGGTCTGCACCGACAAAATTCTTGCCGTTGTCGCAGTAAACCTTGGTTGGGAGTCCCCGCCGACCGACGAACCTTTCAAATGATAAAATAAAACAATCAGTGCTTAAATCGCTTACTAATTCTAAATGAATGGCTTTGGATGCAAAACACACATAAACTGCGATATACATTTTCACCGGTGGTCGCCCACGAATTTTAAGCGTGGCGTGAACCGGGCCACAGAAGTCTACTCCGCATACTAAAAATGGTCGCACAGCTAATAAGCGGTCAGTGGGAAGATTTCCCATAATTTGCGTGAGTAGCTTTGGTTTATATTAGGTGTAGTAAAAAGAAATCCATTATTTTTGCATTAAATTGAGGGCTTTATTTAAGATAGTTAGAATGACCCGATTTAGGTCAAATATGCGCCGTTTTGTTCGATAACTTGTTGCCATTTTAAAGGTAATTTCATTATGCCTCTCTCATAGAAGCCCTCGTTCCTATTAGCAAAAAATTGAGACAGTCGAATTTCAGAAGCCTCTCTTGAAGCGAATGTTTCACCAGCAAAATTGTTCGCCATGGACAGGAACAGATGGTAATCACTTGGTGCCAGGTCCGGACTATAAGGTGGATGCAGAAGAACCTCCCAACCAAACTCCCGGAGCTTCTGGCGAGTCACTATCGATGTGTGTGGCCTGGCGTTGTCCTGATGGAACACAATTCCTCTCCTATTGGCCAAAGCTGGCCACTTATGGGCGATTGCTTCCTTCAGACTGTCCAATTGTTGACAGTAGAGTTCCGAGTTAAGAGTTTTGCCGTATGGGAGCAGCTCATAGTAGATAATTCCCTGCCAATCCCACCAAACACACAGCAAAACCTTCCTGGCCGTCAATTCTGGCTTGGCCACCGTTTCCGCCGGTTCACCGTGTTTCGACCACGACCGTCTTCGCTTGACGTTGTCGTAAGTGACCCACTTTTCATCACCAGTCACCAACCGCTTCAGAAATGGGTCGATTTTGTTGCGGTTCAGCAGCGATTCGCAGATGGAAATTCGGTCTATGAGGTTTTTTTGCGTTAACTCGTGTGGCACCCATACATTGAGCTTCTTTGTGTATCCAGCCTTATTCAAATGGTTCCAAACGGTTTTTTGTGCAATCTTTAGCTCTTTTGCAATCGAAACAGTGCTAACATGACGGTCGGACTCGATAATTTCCATGATTTTATCGACATTTTCGACAACTGGCCTTCCAGTGCGTGGTGCATCCTTGACATCGAAGTTACCGGAACGGAATCGACGAAACCAAAATTGCGCATGATTGGCTGTTACAGTATCAGGTCCATAAACGCTATTCACATTTTCAGCCGCCTGGCTTGCGTTTTCTCCCTTATCGAAGAAAAACTGTAAAATGTAGCGAATTTTCTCTTTGCTGATGTCCATCTTTGACAAGCTCTCAAACAAAACTGAATCAATCAATCAAAAAAGTGTCAAAAAAGCTTTTTTAGTAGGAACTGTCATCTTTTTAATGCCCCCTAGCGGAACACGATCGGACTTATACAACGCGAGATGCAGATAAAAAACGCCATCTATTGGAAAAATAATGGATTTCTTTTTACTACACCTAATATTTGAAACAATGCACACATGACCTCACCGTTTTTGTGCAAGCTTGTCGAGCATTTATTAACCAAATGTCTTGACGCAGGAGTGCCATTAAGGCTTTAGCACCTGCATGACAATTTGAAATATGCAAGTGACGTAGATAAGTTTGAACAAAATGACAATTTTTTGGCAATAAAAGAGGGAACTTTACATTGTATGATAAGGGCGCGTTCAAAAGTCGTGCACCCACTCGTATTACGGAAATGATTGTCTTTCCTTCACGGATCTCGTGCAAAAATGGATTCAATTTCTGAATGCACGGTGTCAAGGTTTTTGAGCATTTCAATTTATGTATCTCTTCCGCATATTCGTGTTGTTGGATTATGGAGACGAGTTTTAAAAAAGCAAAACGCAACTCTGAAGCAGTTAAGGGCCTGCCCTTGAGTTTTTTATATGGCCAACGAAGTGCAACAGCCAATGTACGAATTAAAGTTGTGTAGTTTGAAAACTTTGTTATGAAATTTAAAATATAATTGTTCGCAGTTTCGAGTGAGACAAATGTAAAGTTTTCTTTTCGTTTTTCTAACTCTTCTTGCTCTTTGGTTAATTTGAAATGAGAGTTTTGCGGCCAATAGGTCATCTCTTTAGCTAAAAAGGTTGGTCCATTAAACCAGGTTGATTTTTCCAATTCAGATATGTCACAACCTCGTGAGACAATATCCGCTGGGTTGTGTTGAGACGGAACGTGCCGCCAATTAATTTGTTTTGTCCACTCTTGAATTTGGGACACTCTATTGGCTGCAAATACGTTTAGAGCAGAAGGATGACTCTGTATCCAATGCAAAGTTATCTCCGAATCAGTCCAGAAATATATGCTATCAATTTTGACATCCAGCAAATCACTTATCTTATTCCAGAGTTTTGCCAGTAAATGTGCAGCACAAAGTTCAAGGCGAGGCAAGGATTGTGATTTAAGTGGTGCCACTTTTGATTTTGCAGTCAACAGTCTTAAATCGTAACCAAATTCTGCAATAGTACGAACATATATACAGCATCCGTATGCTCTGCTTGAAGCGTCTGCAAACCCATGAATTTGACAAGAATTGACTTTAGAAGTGTTAACGAATCGTGGAATTTTTAAAGAATCGAGTTGTTTCAAGTTCAATTTGAAATTTTTAAACCTTGTTTCAATATGCATGGGTACTGATTCGTCCCATTCAAGCTTTTTTACCCACAATTCTTGAAGTAAAACCTTTGCTCTTATAATGAGAGGCGACAATAAACCTAACGGATCAAAGAGCCCAGAAGCTGTTGATAGAATATTTCGTTTGGTGATTGGTAGCTCCGGCAAGTCTGCAAGAGTAAACTTAAAAATGTCGTCTTTAGGAAGCCAACGTAATCCTAATGTTTTTGTGGAATCTGCTTCATTAAAGTGTAATTGGAATTCAGAATTCTCATATGATTGATGGTTCGAAAACCATTTTGCAAGCTTGAATCCAGCTGCTTCTAAGCCACCGGCGACTTCGTTTTGAATAACTTTTAATTTGTCGGAAGTTTCTGCACCTGACAACAAATCATCGACATAGAAACAGCTTCGAATGATTTTTGAACCGATTGGATAAGAAGCTTGACAAAGTTCGCCTGCTAAATTTAGACATCTAATCGCTAAAAATGCAGCAGGAGTAGTGCCGTATGTAACAGTGTTTAACTGATACATTTGAATCGATTGAGTCTCAAACTCACGCCATAAAATAAATTGATTCTAACATTTCGACTTGCCTGTACATTTTAGTGATGTCTGCCGTTATGGCGTATTTATTCAGCCGAAAGCGTAATAATGTATCATATAATTCAGGTTGAATGGTAGGACCGGTCATAAGGAGATCGTTTAATGAGACGTTTGACGTGGTCTTAGCGGACGCATCAAATACGACCCGAAGCTTTGTACTCGTACTTTCTGGTCTAATCACACATTGATGTGGTATAAAATAGTGAGTTTTGGGAATATCGCCCACAATTAAGGACATATGGCCCAAGGAAATATATTCTTTCATGAAAGCCATATACATTTCTTTCAGCTCTGGGGTTTTATTTAATTTTCGCTCCAAGGACTGAAATCGTCGCTTTGCAGACTCGTACGATTCCCCAAGCTGAGTTGGATTTGACTTGAAAGGTAATGCGACTTGAAATTGACCAGATGACAGACGACAAACGTTCTCAGAAAAGTGTTGTTCACACTCCATTTGCTCTTGAGTATAGTTCGGACATGTACGTTCCCTTGGAAGTTCTTCCATTGCCCAAAATTTTTCAAGAAAAGAATCTACGGCGACCATTTCTGTGGTCATGCTAACACAGCTATTCGATTGAGAGTGAGAAACATTTTTACATTGATATTTTCCCGAAACGATCCAGCCAAATAATGTTTTTTGTAGTGTAGGTACATCCGGCGCGGATTTTACTTGACCGATGCACAGTATATCAAAAAATATCTCTGCGCCAATCAAAAGGTCTATCTTTTGAGGCTTGTTAAAATCGGGATCAGCAAGTGGTAAGTTCTTAGGAATTTGAACGCTCCCAGTTGGAATGAATCGTACGGGTTGGCGCGACGAAATCGATCGCAGTACCCAAAATTCTGTTGCATGTTCAAAAGAATTTGTTCTTGACACGACCGATGCTACGGTTTTGTAATGTGAAGCTGTTGTTGTTTGACCTATACCAACAAGATTAAGAATGTTCTTTTCTTTTTTCAATTGCAGCTTTTGACATAATTCTTCTGTCATAAAATTGGTTTGAGAGCATGAATCTAACAATACTCTAGCTGGAATTAATTCTCCGGATTTGCTTCGCAAGTAGACTACAGCCGTAGCAAGAAGAACTTGGCTCTCGTTATTATTTTTAATATTTACGTTCAGCGCTGAATTAGAAGATTGATTCGAAACTACCACCTGCGAGGGGGTCCCTTCAGGTGTTGTCTTTTGATCTGGTTTATTCTCTAAAAAATGTAATAAAGTATGATGTGGCCGCTTGCAGATACGACAATTGGAGGATTTACATTTTGGAACCCCATGCCCTTTTCTTAAACAATTGAGACATAATGCTGATTTTTTCGCAAAATCATAGCGATTGGAAATTGTAGTGTCAAGAAACGATGGACAAGTGGTGATCCAATGATCACAAGAATTACAAAAAAAACATTTTGATTCTTTTGACGTTGAGTCTTTGGAATTTGACTGACTCGTAGATGAGTCCCTTGTACATGGAAGAGCTGATTTAGCATTATTTTTAGAGTTATTTTGCTGTTTTGCTTTATTTTTATTTGATGTCGGGCTAGAAGCTTCATCAGCGGCAATGTGTTGACATCGCTTATTCATTAACGTTTGACAATCGTTCCATGTTGGAAGTTTGTCGTAATCCATGGATTCCTCCCATTTTGTTTTTGAAATTGAATCAACTTTGGACGTTGTAAGATGTATCAAAACTGCATGTAAAATTGCTTTATCGTCGGCCATCGACAATAAAGACTCGTAGATAGCAGACACGTTGTCTATGAGTGTCCTCAATGCTGCTGCGGATGGAGTAAAAATCGAATTTAATGAAAAAAGTTTCGAAATATGATCGAAGAAAACAAGACAAGTATTATCATATACCCGTTTGAGACTGTTTATCGCTTTTGGGTAATTATCATCTGTCACTGGAAAAGCTTTAACTGTGCCCAGTGCTTCTTCCGAAAGGCACGATAGAAGATGGCTAAACTTTTCTATATTTGACAAATGTGGATCCTCATCCACCAAGCTTTCAAATAAGCCTATAAAATTTTTGAATTCGGCGTATTTGCCACTGAATTTTGGCAATTTCATATTAGGAAGTTTAGTATGACTCGCATGACTGACCATAGATGAATCATGAGCATTTGATTTTCTACGCTTATTTAAAACGCTCAGAAGTAATGCCTTGGTAGATACACAAACATCTTCTAACTCTACTCGCAAACTTGAATGTTTGCCTTCTTGATCAAGCTCACGTTGAATCTCCATCGCTTCGTCGATATATGAAGTTAATATTTCCAGTCTACACTCTAATTCAATGGGATTGAGCGAGATTGTTTTTGCTTCTATTGCTGTTTTGAACCGCAAAATATCCTGCACAATCTTTTCTCGTTGAGCCAACAATCCTGCAGCCCCTTTTTCTGGGGATGTTTGACGTTTTTTATTTACCATTATTTGATTTGCTTTGTAAAATCGTATTAATTATTTACAAATTAATTAACGAAACTTTTTGTTGTCTTATTTACCTCAAGCACTATAAGTCAACGAAACTTTCACGAAATCTGTTAGACCGTACCTAAAGACTGACGCAAACTGTTAATAAGGAGCGCTGTTAGGAATTAATTAGCACACTCTGTTACTGTGCGATTTAACAGTAAAAAGAATAATGTTAACACGACGCAAGTTAACAGAAAGCTGAAATGCCCTCCCTGTCTGCATAAATGTTTTAGAACATCCACTGTTAAAGTTAACAGCGATCAATTTGTTTTTTCAGTATTGCGATCAAATGCAAGTACACATATACGTATGTATGATGACGTCGATGCCAAAAGCGTAGCAAAGTAGAATGAAACGAAAACCTCCGTGTAGTGCAGAGTAAAAGAAAAACGAAAGATTTATGACTACACAGAAGTGCTGTTGAATGCGTATGTGTGTATGCGTGTATAACCGTTTCACGCCGAATGTAGGTACTTTGTCAAGCCACGATTAAGAAAAAACTGTTCGAATGATCTCGTACTGCGTATTTACTTTCTTATATGTATATATGTAGGTATCAATTCAACGAACCGTACAACAGCAAAAAATCAAAAAGGCAAAGCGTGCAGCACAACGAAAAATAATATAAGAATATATGACTGCACACAAAAAAAGCTTTTCTTTATTCGTACTTTGCATCCAACTATTATTCATTTGTAGGTAATACATATGATTATATATTTTCCAAGAAATACCAATCGCCAACTTGATTGTCTTTTAAATTCGACGCAAATTGCTGTCGCTCACTGTCAATCAGTGGATTGGTTTTCCTGTTACCTGAATATATTTCACTCCCCTTTGGCAGTTGTTACAGGAACAGGCCATTGTAATTTGGCAGCCTCTGGATCCAAAAAATATGTATGCCGGTGTTGAGTGCTGTGCGACGAACACGTGTGATTTCCGATTTAGAGTTAAAATAATTACAATTTTTCTAATTAAACAATAAACGCTGTCCCTGCTCGGGCGCCATGAATAATCTTTAAGCGTTTTTAAAGACAATGTTGTTTTGGGTTTGAGCTATTTATTTTTTAATTTATTCTTTTGATTTTAACTCTATGCGCGGATTAAAAAACACATCCGTAATGTTCGATCGCCACAAAAAGAATCAAGCCTGAATTCCAAGAGCGCAGGAGCTACAGGAAACTTCATGCTGCAGGAGGTGCAGGAAAAATTCAATTTCCAATAATGCGTGTGCATGGGCATGTCATTGCTGCGGTTTTGAGTGTGAACTTGACTCAGTACATTTTTAGCTACTCTTGTACTCGTCTTATTTTCTATGAACGGAATGTAATATTCCCTTTTACTTAGCAAATAAGTTATAGAAATCATAAATATAGAGACCGATGCTTAAAAGAAAACATAATTTAATGCATATTAATTGATTAACGAAGAAAAGGATACGTCCGTAGTACCAAGTACCATAAAAAAAGTACTCAATAGTTTCTACAACACTGTTATATTCCTTTCTTCAACTGTTATACTCATCTGTCATGTTGCTCACGCGCAGGAAATATTCAATTTTTCGAACTTTTGCGTGTGCGTGCGCGTGCAGGAAGTTGATTGGACGTCGTTCCATATGTTTTCAGGTGTTGAACATTTACAGAAATTCACGTTACGCACCTCCTGCGCTATTGGAAATTCAGCATCAGGAAGTCTTTTCGATCATTTTAGGTATGTACAAAAACAATTGGTATGCTTTAAACTTATTGAAATCGATTACTACGCTACATCGATAACTTGAACTTAAAATGCTAATTCAGCTTTACACGAGTTTAACAAAGTTTGAGAAAATAAAAATAAAAAGTGAATTTATACAAATTTGTTTGAAATGAATGTACACATACTTAGAAGTATATCTTCCGAAAAACGCGAATAGACTCACCCGTTCTAGCCAATTAAGAACAGATTGATTATAGAAGTACAAATGAAACGAATTAAGCTTTATGTTCGTTTTCAACTAAATGTTACTTAAGGTTTTATTTATTCGTAAGAAGAATTAGAAAACGCGTGTGCATCGGTCAGCAATCAAAGCGGAAGTGCGAGATGGGAGTAAGCAAAAAAAGAGGTTTGATTCTACATGAAATTCTTTGAGGTGTTGCCAGACATGTAATAATACAAAACACGTAAAACGATATTATCACAACACTCCCTCTCGTTTTCTTAAGTTATATTCAATTTACGAGTTGACAAAAGCTTGAATTAAGAATTTGAATTTTTCTCTGCATAACGGTTTTGGGAAAATAGCAGCCAACTGCTCACTCGTCTTCAGATATTGAAAGCTATCTCGCCTCTGCTTTGCATGTCGCAAGTATAAAAATATTGAATATCGATGTGCTTTGTTCGCTTTGCTGACTGTGGGTTCATTATTAAAGTTATGGCACGTTGATTGTCCGTGTAGAAAAAGGTAGGTAAACGCTGTTCATGTCCGCATTCAAGCATTAATTGCCTAACCCATTTTATTGCTTTAGTCGCAGCACAAAGAGCTATGAAGTAGTTGACGTAGCAGTGATTGTTTGTTTTCGTGAACACCAAGCGATTGGGCCACCATTTGGAAAAGCCGCATAGCCTGTAATGCTATGTCTGGTGTTTATGTCGCCACCCATATCGGCATCTGAGTACATCTTCAACTGAAAAGATCTAGAGTTCAAATTAAAATATATTCCATAGTCTAATGTACCCTTTAGATATTTCAGGATCCGCTTCACTCCTTGCCAGTGTGTGTCCGCAGGCTTTTCCAAATATCTGCTCAGTATCCCTATGATGTAAGAAATATCAGGCCTTGTACACACCATTAAGTACATTAAAGACCCAATAGCTTCTCGATATAGGATGTTTTTGTTAACGGATTTTGAAAAACGGCGTCCGACTTCAGCTGGTGTAGATACTGGTGAACAATCAAGGTGATTAAATCGCTCTAAGATTTTGTTAGCCTAAGCCCGCTAAAAAATCGTTTATGTGTTTGTTTGATTATCTTTCTGAATTTGTAGTCCAACAAAAAATTCTGCGTTGTGATAAGTAATTTAAAATTCGATGTGCAGATCGTGTAAAAGTTTGGAAATTGCGTTCCCATTGTTGCTGCATATGAGCCCATCATCAACATATAGTAGTAAGTATATGATATTTCCATCGTCTTTGTACGTAAAAACACATGGATCGGCCCATGACTGCTTGAATCCAAAATTTGTGAGGAACTGTACAATGCGTTTGTTCCATTGTCGTAGTGCATGTTTTAAACCATACAAGCTTTTTATCAATAGGCAAACTCGGTCATCTTGATGAAAACCCTTTGGTTGCTCCATGTATATCTTTTCTTCCCGAAAACCGTGCAAAAAGGCTGATTTTACGTCAAATTGAACGATTTCCATGCCACATCCTGCAGCGATAGCTAGAATAATTCTAACGGAATCGAATTTGACAACTGGAGAATAAATTTCATCGTAATCAATGCCATAAGTTTGAGAACATCCTCGAGCGACCAATCTGGCTTTGTATTTATCGACCTCGCCGTTGCTTTTAAATTTCTTTTTAAAAATCCATCGGTTTGTAATACCGTGCATGTCATCTGTCTGCGGAACTAATACCCATGTGTCGTTCTTTATTTGCGACTGGATTTCATCAGTTATAGCCTCAGCCCACTTGTCCCAGTCTTCACCGGAAACTGCCTTCTCTAAGCCTGAGGGCTCTATGCATGCTACACATAAGTAATTCAACAATCGATGCACTCTCAGGGTCTGGTTTCTGAATTTTTGCCGCACTTCTCGTTTGAATGGGACTTCTTGGCACTGCAATAGATGGGTTTCTCGATGATTGAGTGATTTCCTGAGAGCTTGGTGGTTGTGGAGTGTCTTTTTTAGATGCTGTTTTTTGACTTTCAATTGTTTCATGCACTTCGTTCTGTGTCTTACAATTTTCGTTGAAAATAACGTCACGCCGTATAAGTAACCTCTTGTTTGTAGGATCATACACCCTGTATGCTTTACTTTTCTCGTTGTAGCCGACTAAAATGCCCTTAAAAGAGTTCTTATACCATTTGCTACGCTGTTCTTTTGGAACATGTGTACAGTAGACTGTTTCTTATTTTGAAAATTTTGATCGATTTCAAACCGCCGGGCGGAAAATGTTTCCATTTGGCATAAAACTGACTGGTTTCAAATTTGGCGCCGATCGGAGGTGATTTGATGGGCGCGCTAGGGCTCTGAAATATGAAAAAAATTTTGTATGGGAATTAGTGTGGCCATCAGTGGTTTATGTTTTTTGTTTTTGATTTGGATTCTGCGGGAAACGCCCTAGGAATGTTACTTTGTAGAGAATAGATTCACCTTTCTTTTGAGACATAAAACAACAAAATCGGTTTATATTGGGCCAACCTGGGACGTCTTAAAGCCAAAATTTTGAGGGTTTTAAAAGATACATCCGCTGGAAGCTCTTGGCTGCCGCCGGAAAAAGAATTAACATATTTGCTATGCATATTGGAAAAATATATAAAATAAGCCTTCAAACGAGCCTAGTATGAAAAATATTTAATAACTTTTCGTTACATTTTAATAATATGTAATATTTGTGAATTTTTTTATAAACTGAATTTTGGGTTCCACCTTTTAACAGATCGAAAAATGGCTATGGTATAAAAAAATTTAATTTTCGATTTAAATGCCGAAGACCACAATGTTTGCCCAAGTTTTTAAGACATTAATCATTAAATCCGTTAACGTTATCTATTCATAATTTTACAATTAAAACGCAAAAATATTGTACTACCTTATATGCAACAATTTGTTAAATACGCAGAAAACCGATAAGTGGCAACGCTGATGAAACCAACAAAACAGCTGTGCGCATTGAAATTAATAACAAAGGCGTGCGCAGGAATTTGATCAGGGTAATCAGAAATTTGCAACTGTGTTCAATCCTGCATTTAGAGTTCTTAATTTATGTATATGTCGAGCACGGGTAAAAATGTGATGGAAAAACTAATTCGTGAGACAATACAAAAACTTAAATTTTATCGAAATTTGCACAATCAGTCTTTATTCAGGGGTAGGAAACTGCCCTTAGTGGTCCCTCTTGCGGACGCCATATCAATCAATATGACGCAATCTGTTTACATTTTGCTGTCGTCGAGCCAAAGTAAATACGAGTGAGATTAAACATAAAATAATCATTTTATAGAAAGTTTCCTTGAATAAAACTCATTACATTGTTATCGTTTTTTTATTGAAATATTAAATAATAGTTTAAAAAATAAAAGACAAATTCAAAGGCACTTTTACTGCCGAATACACCAAACTATTTTACCAAGATTTAAATAAAAATTAATGTTTTTATATGGAAATTGGGAGTTCGTTTCATTTTATTTTATTTTAATTTTATTTAAATAGCTTGGTGAATTCGGGGGTTAATTTTTTTATTTGAAACAAACTTAAATTAGATCTGATTTCTTATACGTGGGGTATTGTTTGCGGTATGACTCAACGAACTGAAACAATAACTGCTTTTGATTTTCATCTTTAGTTAAGATTCGGTTATAGTCTTTCATGAATTTAACGCCGCGTTCAGCTGTATCGTTCACCACAAATAAACTATGACAAAATTCCAAAGCGTCTTGATAGTCGTTACTTTCTTCCCATAGAGAAGGATCTGATTGCAAAAAGGCAGCAGACAAGCCAAATGCAGTAAAAAAATAGGTTGTTTTATATGACACGAAGTCGCTCAATGATCTGGAGTTTAAAAGTTCGGGGTTTGAAATTTTACGGCCCTCCAATAATTTTACTTTAGGTTCACTTGATTGACGACAATTCACCATCTTTCGCTTTTCTTCATCACAAAGAAGAGGATCAAAGAATGCTAGAGCTACTGTTTCTGGTGCTAAGTACCACAAGTGATTTTTAGTTTTTGACAAAATTGTTCCGGACACTGCTGAATCTGTTTTTGCGTATGCGATTGAGTCCTTAACAAATTGCAAATCTTGATTCGGAGCTGCGATGGCACTTGGACACCCATACCAGACTTTGATGTATAGCCGGATTACAAAAATACAAACATCTCGTAGCGCATTCAATTCTCTCTCTGTACATATGAATTGTTCGCGGAAAATAAAAATTTTTAGACTATAGATTGCTTTTCCCATAAATCTTGCATGCGACGTTGAACTGCACGTTTGAAAATTGCCACCATTTTCTCCAAGGAACGTAAGTGTAAGCTGAAGAAGCTCTTTATAGTCAGCGCGAATTTGGTCTCTACACAAATGTTGATAGCAGAAACATTTAATCGTTTTACAGTCCTCCTCGCTTTCTTGAACGGACAATATCATCGTCGAGACCTCTTGTAAACAAATAATGATCGAAACCGTCCCAAGCATTCACAAAGCGATTGAAAATAGGAACTTCGGGTGCGCTGCTTATAGAATGTTTCAACTCGAAAACACCTTTCAAAACTATTTCGAAAATATGATGGCGGCACGGAAGTTTGATTAATTTACGGTCCAAAAACTTTTCCAAATAAACGGTTGCGCCATTTTTAGCGCCACTATTTGAAGATGTGGTATCAAAACTCATGCCACCAACGCGATCTATAATGTTCCAACTGATCAAAGGATTACGAACAGCAGCCGCAATATTCTCTCCCGTGGAGGGATCAATAACTGCAGCGCTGAGGAATTTGGCCGTACATTTATAGCTAACAAGAATTGCAATTCGGTCTACTTTTCTTTTTCCAACTATTGCATCCATCAGTTTTCCATCCCAAAGGATTACTAGTGATCTAGCACTACTTATCTACAATATTTAAAAAATTAAGAAAAGATGTTAAACATAAGATAAATTAAATTACTTCTTCAAGGAAATTTTCTTGAATATTCTGAAATTCTAGTTCACGGTGTTGTTTTCGCAAGTTGTGCACAGATTTATGATTGATAACAAGCTTGTTTACGTTCACACCTAATGCTTCAGCAGCTGCTATTAAGATATGCCCCGCCTTTCTATCGGATATTTTGGCGTCGTCAAGTGCAGCGGAAAGACGTGGCGTCATCCATTTCTCTCGCCCTCGATTTCCATAATCGTCATCTTTGTCAACATAGATATCATCGGCTGTATCACAACTTTCACTCGCACTTTCGGAATACACTAAACGAAATTTAAAGTGTATTCAAAAATTTTACATACATAACTAATATTTATTATAGAAAGTTTACCAATAGAACTTTGTGCCATTTCGTGTTTTTCCTTACACGACACTTCGTTTTCCATTCGCTCTCGGAGTCGGGTTTCACGTTCGTATGATTTCATGTCACATCCGGCCATGCACCCAGGGCGCCCTTTTTCCCGTTGTTTCAGCAAAAATTGCCTGTCCTCTTCAAAGCGTATCAATTGCAGTGCGTTGTTGTGAGCAATGTCAAAGAGATCATCCAGTTTTTCAATATACGCCATATGTTTTTTGTGCGGTTTGCCCGTTGACGATGTTTTACACACGCGTGTCCACTCATCATACAATTTCTTCAACTTTTCGACGGATTTGTGGGATTCACGTATTGGTAAGTGCGCTTGATGCCAAAAAATAGAAGCTGCGGTAACTGCGAACTTCGCGCTTTCTTTTGCTGATAGTCGTGTAATTCGCATATTGTAGAAAAAAACCTGCAAAACTTGTCTGTTGGAGGGTAATTTTGCTCCAACAATTTGGTGGGTAACATAACCAATTAGCTTAATTTCACTTAACGATTTCGTAAACTTCACGGAAGTTGATGTTAAATCTGACATCGTAAACACGTAATACTTCGTAAACACAATAAGAATATAAAGAAAAAACAAACAGTCTAGCAAACAGCTGTTGACAGTTTCGTCAGCGCTGCCACTTATCGGTTTTCTGCATATTTAACCATTTGTTGCATTTAAGGTTGTAAGAAATCTTGTTTAGGTTCTAATTATAAGTTTATGAATAGATAACGTCAACGGATTTTAATGACTAAAGCCTTAAAAATTTCGGCACACATTGTAATCTTCGGCACTTATATCCAAAATCTTATTTTTTGATATCATACCCATTTTTCGACCTGTTAGATGGAGGAACCTAAAGTTCAGTTTTTTAAAAATGGTAGTAATTTTTACAGATAATTAAAATGTAACGAAAAGTTATTAAATATTCTTCATACTAGACTCGTTTGAAGGCTTATTTTATACATTTTTCCAATATGCATAGCAAATATGTAAATTCTTTTTCCGGCGGCAGCCTGGAGCTTCCAAGCGGATGTATCTTTTAAAACCCTCAAAATTTTGGCTTTAAGACGTCTCAGGTTGGCCCAATATAAACCGATTTTGTTGTTTTATGTCTCAAAATAAAGGTGGATCTATTCTCTACAAAGTTACATTCCTAGGGCGTTTCCCGCAGAATCCAAATCAAAAACAAAAAACATAAACCACGGATGGCCACACTAATTCCCATACAAAATTTTTTTCATATTTCAGAGCCCTAGCGCGCCCATCAAATCACCTCCGATCGGCGCCAAATTTAAAACCAGTCAGTTTTATGCCAAATGGAAACATTTTCCGCCCGGCGGTTTGAAATCGATCAAAATTTTCAAAATAAGAAACATTCTAGTGTACAGTCGAACTTCTATATAATGAAGTCGCACGGGACCAGAAAATCACTTCATTATATAGAAATTTCATTTTACAGAAATTATCAACACGTACACTGAAAGTGGAACGAAAAAGCTGTGCGTTTGAAATAATTTCAAAGTAGGGAGAACTTCATTGTATAGACGTTCACTATACGGAAGTTCGAATGTATATGCATCGCAGCCGAAAATTCTAAGATGTGCAACTGACGGATGGAGTACATCCGCCGATAACGTCCGAAGCTGTTCTGATTTTAATATTATATAAAAAGCAGTATGTGTTGCGTCGGCCCACAAAAACAGAGGCAATTTCCTGTTATGTAACATCGCTTTTGCAATTTCAACGACGGTTCTATTTTGTCGTTCTATGAACCCGTTTTGTTCAGGCGCTCTTGGCGTCGTAACCTCGTGCTTAATTCCATGTCTCAACAACAATCCCTTAACTTCCTCGTTGCAAAATTCTAGGCCGCCATCTTATCGCGAGCGATTGATTTTATGTCCGTCTGCTTGAACATCTGCTAGAAATTCCATAAGCTTCATATAAACGTCAGTTTTGTTTTTAAGGAAGTAAACAAGGCAATAGCGTGAATAGTCGTCCTTTAACAAGAAGAAATAGTTTGCGCCACCAAGTGATTGCGTACTCATCTTTCCGCATAAATCCATGTGAAAGGTTTCTCCTGGTACCTCTGCTCCCCTGGCACCAGATATCGGAAATGGCGTTCTATGTTGCTTGCCGTTGGCGCAGCCTTCGCAAAATGGTTGTTGTTTCGGTATTTCTATTATATCCAAATCATTTACAGTTTTCCGCACATACATATCTCGAACCGTTTGAAAATTGACGTGACCAAGTCGCTCATGTCAAAGCATTGCGCAATCAGATGTTAAAACGTTGACTGCTGACGTCAACGTCGGCTTCACGTTCATGCGATACAGCCTGTTTTCATTTCTACCTTCTGCCAAAACGTTGCTGCCATGCATAAAGTATACGTACTCGCCGCCAGGTTCAAATATAACCCTTAAGCCTCTCTCAGTTGCTCTTGAGATGGATATAAAGTTTTTGTCTAGCTCTGGAACTAGAAAAACGTCTTTAATTGTATGAATCACATTCGTATTACACTGTACCTGAATATCGCCTTTTCCTTTTACTTTCAGGTGTCTGCCGTCGCCAACTTTCACGTGCATAGTTTCAGCAATCGAAGTTTTGAAATTCATAAATAACTCGCTCTGAAATGATAAGTGATCAGTCGCACCGGAGTCTGCGTAGAAAATATTTTCAAATTTTTTTTGTCGTTGAACATGAATTTAAATTAAATAAAAATGAGTCAGCGGCGTGCTCCTTTTGACATATGTTGACGTTTGTTTCACTTTGTGCTGATTGAGAACTCGACTCACTCTTTTTGGCATTGTTTCTTTGTTGTTCTCTTTGGCGTTTGCGACATTCTCTTGCCCAATGACCTTCTTTTTGACAATAATTGCATTTTCCTTTTCGCTTTTGACTCGTGCCGTTATAGTTATAGTTTTTGCCTTTACCTCTGCTTACAGAGTAAACTGCGCTCGTGGTGTTATTGTTGCTGTTGTTTTCGGTAGTAGTGCTTGCATTCATCAGACTTTCTTCGTTTACCAGGTGTTCAGTCAATCGCTCGATGTTTTGCTTTTATCTCGGTACTGCATACCATGCAGTACGGACGGATCATATTTAAATGGCAAGCTGCTTAAACTTTTCGCTATGAATATGGGCTCCTTTTGTTCTAGCTCCATGTCTTTAAGCCTTTGCACTTGTGACGTAATTTTAACCTTGACCACATTTGCGTTGCCGTGGTGCATTCGGTGAGATACTTAGGTTGTTCTAATTCCAAACCCCTCATGATAAATGCCTAAGCTTCTGCGTCTTTCTTGGTCCAATTCGAATTTTCTGTTTCTGGTCTTTGATCTATCCCAAGAATGATTGATTTCAAACCATTTTCCGCCATATAAATTTCCATTTGACGTCCCCATAGCTGGTAGTTCTGCCCGTTGAATCGATGAATACGGTAGATTTTTGATTCGCTCATGCTTGCTAACACACTATTTTGTAGCTCAGCTGGAATCTCGGAGTTACTTTCTATAAAAGTTTCAATTGCAGAATCAGATAAAAAAGTTTCTAGGGCTTCTTCTTCTTCTTCGACCTCTGAAGAGTTATTTTTTCTTCTTCTATTAGTTTCCATAAAAAATGTGCTCGTTGCTAGAATTCGAGGTTAGGGTCTGGTCCCATAACCTTTTAAGAAATCGTGAAGATACTAAGAAGTATATCTTCCGAAAAACGCGAATAGACTAACCCATTCTAGGCAATTAAAAACACATTGATTATAGAAGTACAAATGAAACGAATTAAGCTTATGTTCGTATTCAACTGAATGTTACTTTAGGTTTTATTTATTCGTAAGAAGCATTACAAAACGCGTGTACATCGGTCAGCGATCAAAACAGAAGTGCGAGATGGGAGTAAGCAAACAAAGAGGTTTCACTCTACATGACAGTCTTTGAGGCGTTGCCAGATATGTAATAATACGAAACAAGAAAAACGATATTATCACAACACTATTTATTATACCAGACACACTCTGTGTCGAGCATATATTGCGATGGTGTGGTTGTGTGTAACACCCCTCGAGATAGACGAAGAATATATATAGAAATGATAAGCGTTACCAATAAGTAGATTCGACTTAGACATGTCCGTCTTTCCGTCTGCAAAGAGCTTTCATATTAAAGGTCTGCATCGATCCATCTATTCCACTCATGCAAACAGATATAACAGTTACGAACTTGATATTTTTGGTACACATGCAACAAGGAATAGTAAATACGATGCTTTTGCTTTTTCGATTGAGTAGATGTCGATACAAAATCCTCTCTCGTACATATTCTATCCCTTCATTTTGGCTCACCCATGATAGACTAGTGCGTTTACTGGTTACCAGTAACCACCACCGGTAACCGACCACATTACTGGCAATTCATTGCACTCATGAATTTATCACGGGCTTGTCATTGGCGGTAATGATTTGCTTTCTCTATAGATTACCTTTCACAAGTTAATTCATGGGTTACTCTTCTTAATTTTTTTTAAATTTTCTCGCCTCGGCTGAACCTCGAAATGATGATCTCTGGGCTGGTAAGTCAGCGTCTTAACGATTACGCTAAATATGCAAATTTAATGTGTTCGTCAAAACGGCAACTTCAGTTTTTGGTTGCTCAAGTTTTTGTTAAACGCGCGTTTAGTATTTATTGCAACAAAAAATTTTTAATTTAAAAATAAATATTAAATAAATGAAATTATTAAAAAAAAATACCTACTTACAAAAGGAAAATAGAAATTTTCGATACAAGTGTCGAAATGAAGCTTTTTTTTTGCACGAGTGGTAAATGTTGTAAAACGAGGCGCAGCCGAGTTTTACAATACCATGAGTGCGAAAAAAGCGGAGTTTCGACACGAGTGCCGAACAATATTTTATGCAATAAGATTTCAAACTAGATTTTAACCTTAATTTAAGAAAACGTTTTTTTGTGAAGAAAATTTTTATTTTTATTTGACAGATTCATTATTTGAAATTCTTTATTATACAACTTCGTAGTATGCTCTGCTTATTTTTCCTTGTATTTTTTGAAATGCGTGCATTTTGAAATTTATTATTGCACACCTTAGCAGCATGCCATGATTTTTGTTTGTGTCAAAAAAGAAAAATAGAAGTTTTAATTTTTGTAAGCACATTTTGTAAATACAAAATGGAGAGCGAGTCGGAGGAAATCGACGAAGTAGAAGAAGCTGCCGAAAGAGCAATCAACGAAATCATTCCGGAAAAATCAAAAGGTTCTTATGAAAAACGATATAAAGGCTTTTGCAACTGGATGGCGCTGAAGAATAAAAGCGAAGTGAACGAAACTTTGCTTTTGGCTTATTTTAATAGCGAATTAAAATCTGTGGCACCATCAACGAAATGGTGTGTTTTTTCGATGCTAAAAACTATGCTTAAAACCCAAAGGAATATTGATATTGGCAGTTATACCACGCTTGCTTCATTCTTAAAGCGAAAGAGCAAGGGCTTCAAGCCAGTAAAGTCCAGAACTTTTGAGAAATCGGATGTATTCAAGTTCTTACAACAAGCGGATGACAACGATTATTTAGCCGCAAAAGTTGTTTTGATTATGGGTATATCAGGAGCCTGCAGACGACAAGAACTTGCACAACTTGGAAAAGAAGACGTTAAGGATCTGGGATCATGCTTGAGTGTAGATATCCGCTTAACGAAAATGGGAAACAGTCGCCAATTTTTGATAAGCCCTGGTGAAGATGGTCTAGACTTTGTTAAGATTGTGAAAAAATATATGGAACTGCGCCCACATGACGTCAAGCACAATCGATTTTTCGTTCAATTTAGAAAAGGTCACTGCATTCGTCAGCCGATGGGTGTGAATAAACTAGCGCTGTTCCCAAAAATGATAGCTGGTTACTTAGGCCTTCCGGATGCGAAAAAGTACACCGGTCATTGTTTCAGACGTACAAGCGCAACAATGCTTGCTGACGCAGGTGGTGATATAACCGCTCTTAAAAGGCATGGGGGCTGGCACAGATCTACTGTTGCTGAAGGCTATGTTAACGATTCAATGTCCAACAAAAAAGACGTGGCTAACAAGATATTGGGAATAAGGAGGAGGAGCAGTGAGCCTGTTGCGTCAACATCCCGTCAAGCAAGTAATGGCTTCGAGTTGATGCCATACCCCATACCTACTCGTGTAGCGCCGGCGTTAGCTGTATCTACAGAAACACCTCCAAAAAAACAGAACTAGCTTGCACAACTGTCTCTTCAAATGCTGAAAATATAGAAGTGAATAAAGATGCTGAAAATGGGAATGTAGGTTGTGTCGGTTTACCACAATTACAAGGCGTTGTCCCTTCCAATATATGTTTAAATAGTTGTCAAACCATCACATTTAATATTTTCTATAAATAAATAACTTCTAAAAGCCTTAATAAATGAGTTATATATGTGTATCCATGATTTTTTGTTTTTCAATAATTTTTCATTACTTTTTATTTACAATTGAAAATTTATTATTATACAACTTGGTAGTATGCCCTGCATATTTTTGCCTTGTATTTTTTGAAATGCGTGCATTTTGAAGTTTATTATTGCACGCCTTGCCTTGTATTTTTTGAAATGCGTGCGTTTTGAAATTTATTATTGCACGCCTTGCCTTGTATTTTTTGAAATGCGTGCGTTTTGAAATTTATTATTGCACGCCTTGCCTTGTATTTTTTGAAATGCGTGCGTTTTGAAATTTATTATTGCACGCTTTGAAATTCATTAAAAACCCTGGTAGTATGCCATGCTTTTTGTTTGTTTTAAAATTTTTTTTTTATACTTTCTCAAATCTAGTGTCATAATATGCTTCATTAAGATTCTAAAATCGACATCATAATAGGCCTATTATGATGTCGAATTGCATAAAAAATTTTTATTTCAAAATTAACTATTAAAAAAATAAATGAAAATGTAAATATATAAAAAACCTTGGAAAAAAAATGCTTCTTATCACAGCCAGGGATCGAACCCCGACCCACGCGGCTGCTGAGCGAGAGTCTTAAATCACTACAAAATAAGGCAAATGAATTGAATTTTCATTACCTGCTGCATTACATCTGCCATATGAATTAACAAGTTATCTTCAACCCATGAATTCATTAATTAAACAAGTTAGAAAGCTAAAGTCGGTCAAGCCCTACTTTTAAATACCCAGCGCCCCGACATTATTTGCGCACAAAAAATTTTTTCCCACACCTTTTATTCGCCTTGGTCAACCTATGTAGCGAATTTGAAGTTTCTACGCCTATTAATTCGGAAATTAAGAAAAATCTCTATTTGTGGGCGTGGCAGTGGGCGGGCCACATAAATTTTTTCCTTCACCTTTCATTCGCCTTGGTCAACCTATGTTGCGAATTTGAAGCTTCTACGCCTTTTACTTCACAAGTAACGATAAACCCTTATTTGTGGGCGTGGCTCGCGGAGAGCGGCCTGCAATTTTTCCAGGATAAGTCCTTTTTCGTAGTTTACCAGCACACCAAATATCAATGAAATGTGTTGAGTGGTTCGCATGTTACAAGCATTTTACTGAAAACACATTATATGCATTTGTGGGGGTGGCAGTGGGCGGATGTCCCATTTTTACTTAGTATCATACTCGGATCCCGATATACCTATGTGCCAAATTTTGACTTGATTGGTGCAGCCGTTTCGGAGGAGATCCGACCACGGTCGGACGGACAGACGGATAGACAGACAGACGGACGGGCGGACAGACGGACAAGTCTAAATCGATTCAGTTTTTGATCCTGATTATTTCTATATATATATGTCTTTATTTTCGGAGCTTAGTTCTCCCTGTTACAAGGTTTGCACAAACTAATATACCCCGCTTACGCTGGGTATAAAAAAGACTAATTGTGATTATTCGTACTGAAAGGATCGTACCGCTGATTGCTCTTTATCAGCTTTACTCACGTATGTAACTGTTTTAACTGTTCTTTACTATAAGCGCAAAATGAGAGACCAGAAAGCCCAAATAATAATTCAAAAATGAAATATGGAGATGGTCAAAAATAACAATTAACAATAAGGCGGGCACGCCAATGGTGTATATATATGCACAATTTAGCGGACCTACCCCACATTGCTGAGGTGGTGAGAGTGGCTAAGGTGTTGGTTAAAGATACCTGATGATGAACCTGTAAGCTAGGTTCGAAACCGGTCGTATCGGCTTTCCACACTTCTCGGCAATTTATGAAAAATAAATTTTTTCAATTGCCAAAAATTACATTTTTCACTATAAGCGAAAAATGAGAGACCAAAAAGCCCAAATCTTATACATATATTAATAGGCGCGCACAAAAAGTCTAATGCTTATAACTTTAGTTATATACTTTCTTTTGAGCTGAAATTTTAACAGATGGTAGATATTATCAAAATCTATTGCGGGGAGTATAAATGGGCTATATCTGACTTCTATATCTACTTTTATCGGCGAAAGAGTTTTTCAATAAACACATTTTTGCTCTTTCCGTGCTCTTAATTTTCATGTGCAAATTTCAGCGTTGTTTTTGTTGTTGTTTCATAGCAGAGGTTGCTTCCGTGCTTGGTACGTTAAGAGTAAAAGACAAAGAGAATAAAATATCACAAACAATTATAAGCAGTGCTGCCAGCTCCTCAGAAGCAAAATACGCTCAAACTTAGTGATTTAACATAAAATTTTAAAAACGTTTCTTGAACATTTATTTATTAGAAATCACTAAATCTATAACAAATCTAAAATATTTAATAAATTGCTTCTATTGAGAAACAAAAAGTGTGCACGCAAACAATAATGGTTGAAGATAACACCAACAATATAAGTATGCACATTTGGTATGAACGCAACAAAAATAGCTAAACGCTAAATGCGCTAGATCTAAAAAGCGCTAAGTTGGCATCACTGGCTATTTGCTTTCATACGCTCTCAATGTATGTATGCATTTAAGTATGTCCCAGCCGGAAATGTCCCGGTGAAACAGTCAATGATTTCAGCGTGACATAGAGCCGCGACTCCTCCTGATTATACACCAACTTTCTAATGAAATTAACACACTAGCGGCATTGGCAGTCATAAGAGCATATGTCACGAGTTGGTCATCGAAAGTGGAGTAGATCTACTCCGTCGTACCGATACCTCTATCGATGACAGTGCCATTGGAGTTGCGATGAATAGCATTACCTCTCGATGACACTGCCATTGCAATTGCGATAAAAGCACCTTCTCTCGATGGCAATGCCATTGCAATTGAGAAGTACTCAAATTTTCCCCTTGATATTCTTGGTGAAAAAATTATTGAATTTGTCCCTTATGAGAATTTTTCCGGCTGGGATTGACATACTTAAATGCATACATACATTGAAGGCTCAGTTACTCTTGATTGAACGTAACTTGACTTTACTTACCTATTTAATCAGCTGACTTAATGTGTTAAGTACATTTTCTACGGGAGCAGTTACTAAAAACTTAATTTGACTTAAGATAAGAATCTGTGGAAAACAGATTTCTATAAGTTAAGTCAAGTAACGTTCAATCAAGAGTAACTGAGCCTTGAGAGCGTGTGAAAGCAATAAGCTTTTTGCTACTCCAGAGAAGAGCAGAATGAACGCAAGTAAAACAAACTTCAGCCAGGAAGTAGGGCTCTTCGTGATCGTACGAGGAATACACGACTACGCGAAAACACTGCGTGCAAACGCTAATGAAAATGAAATAGGAGGTGTTGAAGAGGAAAAAAAAAAAATAAAATATACAAAATAAAAATATGAAAAACTTAAACACAAATCCAAAATTGTCTTTAGAAATTCATGTTCCTATAGGAACATATATGTATGTATCTTGCTTAAAGTTGTGTAAAATTCCCAGCGGCAAATGTCCCGCTGACATCATCGTTGAAGTCAGGGTGACTTTGGATCCGGTATGCATGACAATTCATATGAGACTTTGTATGACATTTGTACAGGAGTTGGACAGTGAATTCACCGGTGACAATGTCATGCTAGGAGATGCGATAGCGAAAAAAGCATTTGAGAGCAGCTAAATTGCTCTTTTTCTCTTTAAATGTCAATTTATAGAAAACCAGTTTGATAACTCTCTTCTTTGCGCTCTCTTTGAATAATTCGAAAGTTTTTAAAAATCTATTTTTAACAATTTTTATTCGCCTCAGCCAGGGATCGAACCCGCGATCTTCGGATTATGAGTCGAGCACTCATCATCTACGCCACTTCATGCTAACGTTCAACTGACGCTAAAACCTTATTTAAATTTCAATAGCCAATGAGATTCAAGCACATGAACAGCATTCCTCCACGATGACATGTCCTCCAAGATGTCATGCATGACAATGTCACATGTATGTCATCGATGACATCACTGATGACATTGTCATGCAGGAGATAATTTTCCGCTGGGTTTTATCTGTTTTGTTTAGGTGGTATTTGTGTTCTAGGAATCGACCGAATGTGTCGGTCGACTGGGCTTACTAGTAATAATTCAAAAATGTTTTTCTAATAGGTATATCGATTCTTCGTGGATATACAAGTTTGTATTTTTATTTTGTGCTCACTATTTTTTGGCCGTGAAACTGTGTGAGTGAGAAAAGAGCGAGCGCATAAAAACATTTTTGCTCTAATTCCTCTACGCAGTGAATCGAAAAATCCGTACAGATGCGCGGGATGTTGTTTCGTCGGCCTCTTCCTACCGACTGAACAAAAAGCGTAAGCAATACCCCAGCGGGAAAAACGGTAAGCGCTGATATTTTTCTTTTATTATGTCATCTTGAAATATTGAACGAATGATTTCTTGCATGATAAAGTAACGGCGGGTTTGTTGCAATAGGTAATACCTTAACGATTTATCTTACATTAAAGGCGAATTATAAGCAAATTTTTCTAGACAAAAATTTTTGTTTACAAAACTTTCCTTACATATCAATGCATAAAGTAAGCCTTGCGGTTTTGCTTACCCCGTATGGTAAACGTTCGGCTATAGGTAAATTATCTGAAAACTGAATTTCTGCCTTACGTGGTAAAGGGCTCTACGCTCTAAAGCAGCAGGTAAATTTCCTATACCATACACATGCAGAAAAAACAAAGAAGTACTTTGGCTTACTATCACTACTTGAACGCATACGCTAATTACGAGTAATCGGCCTCACAGGGTTGCATTCAAGTCATACATTTTCTATATTTCTGTCGACCTGTCACCGAAATTTCAACTCTGATTTCCTTTCTTCAAAAGAATGAGCCCGTTCCTTCCTTTCAATTTACTTTAACAGCGTTGCGCCCTTAAGCGATATCGGCAATGCCTGAATTTCCAATGAAATCGCTGTGTTAAATATAATAGCACTGACAGACATAGGTATTTTACACCATGATGGTGTGAAGTCTAGGTGACACACATAGGTATTTCTCAAAAGTCTACCTTAGCCAACATAGACTTTTTATAGACTTCACACTACATTGAAAGGGAGGATTTATTGTGGACTTCTTAGATTGATATGGTAACGCTGCACAAAATTAAACGAATAATCGATTATTTTATCGGAAACCAGATGTTTAAATTTCTAGTTTCAAGTAATTTATGCGAGATGCATGAAATTAATTCCATCGTATGGATTTATATAACAAACAAACGATATTTCCATAGACTCTTTTGAGATAAAATCGAGGCTAAATGCTACCAAAATGTTTTATTGTTTTTCTTGTTGTTTTAATTTTCAATTATCAGCTGTTTTAAAGAAGTCCACAATAGAAATCCACAATCAATTATAGTGTGTCACCCCAACATAGACTTTTTTCATTGTAGTATGGAGTCTATAGACTTTACACCATATGTGTGTCAATGCACAATATATATAGAACATAACCCCAGCGGGAAGTTTTCTCCTGCTTGACAACGTCACCAGTGATGACCGATGATAAATTGCCATTTACACAAGAAAGAGTAATGTGCTGCTCTCAAATGCTTTTTTCGCCCTCGCAGCCCCTAGCATGACATAGTCACCGCTGAATTCATTGTCCCACTCCTGTACAAATGTCATACAATGTCTCATATGAATTGCCATGCATACCGGAGCGGGAGATTTCCCGCTGGACTGTACTATACACACACGCCTACACACGAACATGTGATGACGTAGAAGAATAACGAACTACATAGAAGACTTAATACCAAATTTTTTTTTGTAATTCAGTAATCAGTAATTGGGACCGACCCCGGGTCGACCCGGGTGAGGTGAGGGGCAACAAAATGAGGGAGACGTACCTGATACTCCGTTGCTGACCCTGGGGGATGCCGGGTACGTCGATTGATATGTCGGCTTGCGCGACGCGGTTTATTTTATTGTATTCTATAACGTCATGTTGGATTCGTTGTCGTTTTTTCCTTTTTTTTTGGTTTTTTTTTAGTTTTTAGTTTTGTTTTGTTTCAATTCAATTTTTGATTTTATATTATATATACGTTTGTTGTAGTTCACTTTTTGATTTTATATATTTTTTGTTGTAGTTAACTTTTGAATTTTATATATTTTTTGTTGGAGTTCACTTTTTAATTTGGGTTTTTTTCCTCTTTTTTTCTTTCTTTATATTTTTTGTTGGAGTTCACTGTTCAATTTGGATTTTGGTTTTTTTTGTTTTTGCGTTTTCAATATTTTCGGTTTTAGGTGCGCGGGCGATTGTCTTCGTCGACTTCACTTTTGCGAATCGGACATTTTTGCCGGTGCGTGGGCGAGTTGTTGACGCGAAGAGAATTTCTCATACAGTACCAGTGCAGCGCGCAGTGCTCCCAGGCAGCGCTGCCGGTTAGCGCAGTCAAACGCGAAAAAGGTATTCACTAAGTTTGGTTATTTCGCCTTTCTTTAAAGTCCCGGCCTCAAAGTGGCTATTGCGAAAAACCAACAGATGGATTGGTACCAAGCCAATAATGTCACTGTGGTACCACGAGAAGCAAATCCTCCGAATTGCCCCGAACTTTGTCCAATCGAAAAATATTGGGCTTTAATGAAGAGGAACCTTAAAAAGACCAAACAAACTGCGAATAACATCGAAATATTTCGACATAAATGGCGTCCGGCATACACTAAGGTGAACGAAATATCGGTAAAAACCTAATGGAGGACCTTAATCAAAAAGTGTATAATTTTTATTAAGTGTATTTTTTTCAGTGTAATTAAAATTTTTATTTATTTTTTAATGTTCACTTAATAATAAACTGAAAGAATTTTTAAAAAAACATCATTGGTTTTTTTGCAATAAAAAAAAAAACAAAAGGACAGTTATTTCTGGGACAGTCTTTAAATGCCTCCAGAAATCATTCGTATATATAGAACTCAATGTCCATGAATCGTATTTGTTGCCCTATATACATATTTCTGATTGTAACGGAAAACCCTTAAAATTCCTTTTGGATGCTGGTAGCAACATGTCATTTATTAACCCAAACATAATTAATAGTGGTATTCAAGCAACAGTGCAAACGCAGTGTGCAATATTTGCACTTGTCAAATTGCGTACAAAAAAAGCAGTGCAAATATTGCACACTGCGATTTGCACTGTTGCTTGAATGCCACTAATAACAATTTCGTAGAAACAGTAAAACCTATACACATAAAAACTCTTTTCAATTGGCACAAAATTACGCATAAAATACAATTTAATGGTCTAAAGGAATTCAAAACCAATAAAATTTTAACATTTTATCTGTTTAACTTTCACGAGTATTTTGACGGATTAATCGGACTCGAAATTATGAAATCCTTGGGCATATGCCTTGATTTTAATAATTCAGTGTTAAAAATAGCTCCTGCATTATTCCCATATATTACAAACCGAATTATATTTCAAAAGAATACACAGCTCCACCACTTAGTAAAACTATAGCTAAGCTTCCTTTTGACGTCGAAAATGGTGACGTATATGTTAAACAAATAAAAATAAAAGACAGCTTGATAATTTCAGAAGGCATTTATTCTTCTTCAAATTGGTTTGCTTATTTTGAAATAGTAAATTTTTCAACCAACCCCCAAACGTTCTCCATGGAGCAACCTATTAAAGGAGAAAACGAAGAAACACAATATTCGGAATTTCATAATTTTTCTATAAATTCGGATGAAAATTCTTTACAAAAAAATAATATCGTAAATTTAATGCAATAAATACAAAGTCCTGTGTATAGATATCCAGAAGTACATAAAACTGAAGTTCAGCGACATATATTTGAAATGATTCAAAACGGAATAATTCGTCACAGCTTTTCTCCTTGGTCTTCTCCGGTTTGGATCGTTCCCAAAAAAATGGATGCAAGTGGGAAGGCTTAGTGCAGTGTTGGGCGAATTGTCTACATATACATTTTCTACACGATTTTCTACATGTAGACAATGTAGGTAAACAATTCAATTTTTCTACGTAAACAATGTCAACAATGTAGACAATGTAGACAATTTAGAAAAAACCATTTAAAAAATTCGATACTGATAAAAAAATTCGACTGCTGATAGTGTTGACTGCTTCATAATTCCCAAAACGTATTGTAAATTTAAGTAGCAGCTATTGATACGAATTTCAATTAAAATCCGAAGAATTCTAGCTGAACGAAGCGAAATGCAAAATAATTGGGAAGAAACAGCAGTACGTTTGAAATTTTGCTGGTAATGTTCTTAAAAACGCAGGAAAATATCTGTTCGTATTCTCTTTTTTTTCAATAGAGGTACATATTTTAAAGACACATATTGTCAACACTATTTTCTATATTGTTTACATTGTTTACATTGTCTACACCATTGTCTACATTGTTTACGTGATTGTCTACGTCGACACGTAGACAATTACCAATTGGTGTAAAATGCCCAACACTGGCTTAGTGACGTCTTGTGATTGATTATCGGAAGTTAAATGAAAAAACAATAGACGATAAGTACCCTCTGCCAAATATAACAGACATACTGGACAAACTGGAGAAAAGCGTATATTTTAGCACAATAGCCTTAGCATCCGGATTTCACCAGATTGAAATCGAAAAAAAATGATATACCTAAAACCGCCTTTACTGTTGAAAATGGTCACTACGAGCTTATGAGAATGCCATTTGGGTTGAAAAACGCCCCATGTACCTTTCAACGAATTATGGATAATATTCTTCGGGATCTGTTAGGAAAATGTTGTCTGGTATATATGGACGATATAATCGTGTATTCCACATCTTTGCAAGAACACCTCGACAATCTTGCATCTGCATTTAGCAAACTTCAAGAATCAAACCTTAAGATTCAGCTGGACAAATCCGAATTTTTGAAGAAAGAAGTTACTTTTCTCGGCCACTTAGTTGGAGCAGATGGAGTTCGGCCTAATCCAGCAAAAGTCGAAGCAATTCAAAATTTTTCCATTCCTAAAACAAAAAGGCAAATCAAATCAGTTTTAGGTCTTATAGGATACTATCGAAAATTTATTCGGGATTTTTCAAAACTCACCAAACGTCTAACTCAATGTTTGAGAAATAATTCCCACATAGAATTAAATGATGAATATTAAAAGTATTTTGAAACTTGTAAAAGTATTTTATGCAATGAACCCGTCCTGCAATATTCTGATTATTCAAAAGAGTTTATCTTGACAACGGACGCTAGCAACGTTGCTGTCGGGGCTATATTGTCACAAGGTATAATCGGATCTGATAAACCTATTTGTTTTGCAATTCGTACTCTAAATAAATCTGAGCAGAACTACAGTACAATTGAGAAAGAGCTCTTAGGAATTGTGTGGGCAACTAAATACTTTAGACCGTCTTTGTTCGGTCGAAAATTAAAAATTGTAACCGACCATAAACCATTAATTTGGCTTTTTTCTTTAAAAGATTCTAGCTCAAAGTTGCTTCGTTGGCGCTTGAAACTAGAAGAATATAACTACGAGATAGTGTATAAAAAAGGCAAAGCAAAAACAAACGTAGATGCTTTATCTAGAATAGAAATAAACTTAAATGAAGCCGAAGAAAATATAGAAAACTTTGACATTTCTACAATTCATTCAGCAGACGAAGATCTAGGAGAGGGTATTCACATATCCGAACGTCCAATAACTGAATTTTCGAGACAACTCATTCTTTTACAATCAGGGATCGTTAATAACTGTTATGGAAAAAAAATAAAGGCAACAAAATCATCACTTTCAAGACATCGGAGGCTGAAGATTAATATATGGAAGGGATCGCATTGAAACTAACTGTCGAAATCCGTGATGATGTTAAATAAAAATCCTAGAATCCAACTAAAACAGTTATTTTTCAACTGAAAAGAAAAAAATTATCAGGAGTGCGCCTATGAAACCGGTAATTATTTTTGAAAAAAACACGTTTATTGCGAGGAAATTATTACAGTCTTATTCTTCAAAGTAATTGTCATCGCTAGCTACACATTTTTCCCATCTCTCAGGCAATTTATGGATGCCTCGCCAAAAAAATGTTTCGTCTTTAGCCTGAAACCAATCACCGATCCATTTTTTTGCTTCTGCGTGAGAATTGAAGCGCCGTTCCGTTAATGCGTGGCCCATCGATGCGAACACGTGATAATCCGAAGGTGCCAAGTCTGGTGAGTAGGCCGCATGAGCAAGAGCTTCCCAGTTGTACGATGCAACCAATTCTTTGGTGGCTCTAGTGCGGTGTGGTGGTGCGTTGTCATCGAGGAAAATCACTCTGTGTTGCCTGGCTTCATATTCTGAGCGTTTTTGGCGTATAGCACGGTTCAAATCGGCCAATTGTTGTTGGTAACGTTCACCGTTAACCGTTTCACCAGGTCTTAGAAGGTCATACCATATAACACCACGCTGGTCCCAGAAAACACATAGCATGGCCTTCTTTCCGAAGCGATCTGGCCTAGCGGTTGATTGCGCACATTCGCCGCGGTTAACATATGATCTTTTTTGTTTGGGATTCTTGAAATAGACCCACTTTTCATCACAAGTTACGATTCGATGGAAAAACGACTTTCTTTTGTACCGGGCGAGCAGCATTTCACAAATGGTTTTTCGGTTTTCTTGCTGCCTTTCAGTCAGTTCATGTGGCACCCATCTACCGGCTTTTAAAGTTTTTCCCATTGCTTTTAAACGTTTTCCGACGGTCCGACGGTCAACGTTGCACTGTGTGCGACCAAGAGCATGCTCGCCGTAAGCTTCCATAAGCATTCGATGCGATTCAGAAGCGTTTTTCTTCAAATGGTAACACAAAATTAACTGTGTCCGCAAATCGTAATTTGTAGGCACGTAATCCGACATTTTCCGGAGCGTCAAACAATGCGTTGTTGGATGAAACTTGAACTGAATATTGTTGACATATGACAGAAGAAGTAAACATGACATTTGTTGCTGTTCCGAAGTTTATAAATATTCGGCTATTTACCGCTAGATGTCGTTACCGGTTTCAAAGGCGCATACCTGGTAGACTGAAAGTCTTAAAAAGAGATTTTTGTTTTTCGAGACAAAAATAAAAGCTTTTAAAGATTTTTATTTTTTCAGTCCCATTTAATTTTTGTTTCGGGAAAAACACCTAATTATATTAAACTTTATGTCTTTTTTTGTGCATTGAAAGAAACAAAAATTAATTTTATGCAATTCGACATCATAATAGGCCTATTATGATGTCGATTTTAAAGTCATAATGAAGCATATTATGACACTAGATTTAAGAAAGTATAAAAAAAATTTTAAAACAAACAAAAAGCATGGCATACTACCAGGGCTTGTAATGAATTTCAAAGCGTGCAATAATAAATTTCAAAACGCACGCATTTCAAAAAAAACAAGGCAAGGTGTGCAATAATAAATTTCAAAATGCACGCATTTCAAAAAATACAAGGCAAAAATAAGCAGGGCATACTACGATGTTGTATAATAAACAATTTCAAATTATGAATCTGTCAAATAAAAATAAAAATTTTCTTCACCAAAAAAAGTTTTCTTAAATTTAGGTTAAAATCTAGTTTGAAATCTTATTGCATAAAATATTGTTCGGCACTCGTGTCGAAACTCAGCTTTTTTCGCACTCGTGGTATTGTAAAACTCGGCTTCTCGGCTTCGGCAAAGCTTCATTTCGACACTTGTATCGAAAATATCTATTTCCTGTTATTTTAGATATTACATAAAAAGGATTTTTATTTTCAACAGAAAAAATAAAAATCAGAAAATAACTTTTATTTTCGGAATTTTAAATAAAAGTTGCAAAATAACAGTTAAATGGGACTGAAAAAATAAAAATCTTTAATAACTGTTATTTTTGGCTCGAAAAATAAAACTCTCTTTTTAAGACTTTCATTCTATTTTTCTTCTTTTCAGTTGAAAAATAACTGTTTTAATTTGATTTTTTTTTTTAAAGTTTCAAAATAATAATTATTAAATAACTTTTTTAATATAGCTTATAACAGTTATGGTCCCTGTTTACAATCCGATATTGCTCCGAGAACACCAGAGGTTAAAATTCGTTTCAGGGATAGACAAAGAATAACAATAAAACATAATTTCACTGACATCACAATACTTACAGACATTATAGCTAAATATTTAAATAAAAGGAGGGTTACTGCAGTTCTAACGGATGACGGGACATTCAAATTGTTTCAAGATGCCTATTCGAGGTATTTTTCGGGCAAGGGGCTTAAAGTTATTCGAAGTACGTTAATGTTAAAGGATATAACCGAAATCGATCATCAAGAAAATTCAGTCCGAGAATATCATTCAAACTCAAATCATAGGGGTATACAGGAAACTTACATGCATCTTAAAAGAGGTTATTTCTTCCCTAAAATGATAACGACAATTACTCACGTAATTAACAATTGTGAAATTTGTCTACAAAATAAGTACGAACGAAAACCAGAAAAATTAAAATTTCAATATACAGATACCCCAAGGAAGCCTCTTGACATTATTCATATCGATATTTATTCAGTTCATAAAGAAAATTTTTTGACTATAATTGATAAATTCAGCAGATTTTCAAGTGCATACATTTGTACAACTAGAAAAAGTATTCATATCATTCAATGTCTTAAGCATTTTTTTTCACATCATGGGATTCCAACATTGTTGATATCTGATAATGGCTTAGAATTTTCTTCATCTCTCTTCAAACAATTTTTAGACCTGTACGGAATTAAGCACCACTTCACATCCATCAAAAACTCGATTGCTAATTCCACTGTAGAAAGACTTAATTCTACAATCACTGAAATAATAAGGATAATATTTGCTCAAAATAAAGGAAAACCTATCAGTGGAATAATGAATGAGGCTATTCTGACATACAACAATTCAATTGATTCTGTTACAAAACTAACACCTTTTGAAGCAATAACTGGGCACTATAATCACCTTTCCCCATTTCAAATAAATACTAATTGAACTGTTTCCGAACAATATGTAAGAGATTATGCTAAAAACTATTTGCAACTTTCTTAATTGATTTACAAAAATTATTTTAAATATAAAAAACATTTTTTGTCCAAAACTAATAAGAATCGTAAAGATCCTAAATGTTTTAAAGAAAATGTGTCAGTGTTTGCAGCTGATAGTAGAAGGAATAAACTTGCTCCAAAATATGTCAAATACAAAATTCATAAAAATAACAAAGTTACTGTAAAAACTTTGGAATTTAAAATTCACAAACAGAAGATTAAACTTAGACGATATTATAAGACAAGAATTATTGAAGTTCAAAATTGTACTGATGTATAAATTTTCTGAACTAATAGATATAAAAAAGAAAATGGAAAAAAAGAAAAAATATATAGGTATATATATAAACAAGTAAGAAAGCTAAAGTCGGTCAAGCCCGACTTTGAAATACCCAGCGTCCCGACATTATGAGCGCACTATGTTTTGCTTCTCTATTTGTGGGCGTGGCAGTGGGAAGGCAACATAAATTATTTCCCTACACCTTTCATTCGCCTTGGTGACCCTATGTTGCGAATTTGAAGCTTCTACGCCTTTTACTTCGGAAGTTACGATAAATCTTTATTTGTGGGCGTGGCAGTGGGCGGGGCAAAAAAAAATTTTTTCCTACACCTTTCATTCGGATTGGTGAACCTATGTTGCGAATTTGAAGCTTCTACGCCTTTTACTTCGGAAGTTACGAAAAATCTTCATTTGTGGGCGTGGCAGTGGGCGGGCCGCATAAAATTTTTTTCTTCACCTTTTATTCGCCCTGGTGAACCTATGTTGCGAATTTGAAGATTCTACGCCTTTTACTTCGGAAGTTATGAAATTTTTCTATTTGTGGGCGTGGCAGTGGGCGGGCTACATAAATTTTTGTTCCTACACCTTTCATTTGCCTTGGTCAACCTATGCTGCGAATTTGAAGCTTCTACGCCGTTTACTTCGGAAGTTACGATAAGACCTTATTTTTGGGCTTATTTGTGGGCGTGGCTCGAGGAGGGCGGCGTCCATTTTTTGCCAAAAAATTTCCCTTTTCGTAGTTTACCAGCACACCAAATATCAATGGAATGTGTTGAGTGGTTCGCAAGTTACAAGCATTTTATTGAAAACACAATAAATTAATTTGTGGGCGTGGCAGTGGGCGGATGTCTCCCATTTTTACTTAGGATCATACTCGGATCCCGATATACCTGTGTGCCAAATTTCGACTTGATTGGTCCAGCCGTTTCGGAGGAGATCCGACCACGGACGGACGGACAGACGGACAGACGGACAGACGGACAGACGGACAGACGGACGGACGGACGGACAGACGGACATGTCTAAATCGATTCAGTTTTTGATCCTGATCATTTCTATATATATTTTTATATATCTCCGGAGCTTAATTCTCCCTGTTACAAGATTTGCACAAAACTAATATACCCCGCTTACGCTGGGTATAAAAATGGAGTTATTCTTCCTTATAATATAATATAAAATAATAATATAATTATTATGTAAACAGAAATCTAAATTTAAATTATCTACGAAAGCAAGTCCAAATGTATATTGGTCGAAAGGATGTCGTAAACTTAAGATATAATATTCATTTATATATATGTATATATATATATATAATATATATATATATAAATATTTATATATATATCATTGTTATCTTAGTTTAAGTTAAGTTTTCGGAAAATAAGACCGAATGGATATCGCTCTTATTACCAAGAGGGGAGGAGTTATAATAAGTTATAACAACCCTAGTTATAATAAGTGTATAACCGCCTTAATATCGTTCGGGTAACCATTTAGTTTTGTATCGAATAAGAAGGATAAGTACTTTTTGAAGATCATCGTCTTTAGCGTCGATGGATCACTTTTTTCTCTTTGATTTTGTTCGAGAACATTCAAATTTAAAGAATTCTGAGGGAAAAACGTAAATAAAGAAATTTACCTATATAACAACAATATAATGGAATCGTAACTCGCGTCTTTGAAGTCGCAGCATGCATTACAATTAGTCAACTTTTGTCCCTATTTCGCCCTATAAATCACAAACTTTAAAGTTTAAAGTCGCATTTAAGTCGAAAAATTGGTCGGTTCGCCCTTTAGAAATTACCTAATTTGGAAGTCAAAGTGAAGTCAATATTAAGTCGCAAAATAGGGCATTTTTGCCTATTTGCGACATAAAATCTACTCTAAACGACTTTGAAGTCATAAAATTGGTCAAATAAAGGTAATTTGGACCTTCTAAACGGACTTTAAGGTTAGGTCTCATTTAAGGCCGGAAAAAAATTAATTTCCTTAGAAAGAACTTAATTATATTTTTAATAGAAAATCATTTATTATATTCACATTCATGTGTAAGACCATATAAAAAACTGTTTAAGTTTATTCTTTTTCTTGAGTAAATAATTACTCCGGAGCTTAGAGCTTTAAAAACCTATTTGGGTTTTAAATACACACAGTTATTTATAAAACAAATTTTAATATGTGGATGGTGAACAGGTTCAGCATTTACAATCTCAAAAGAATTGGTATTAGTTACTTCGTAAGCTAAGAAATGTCTTTTATACTTATTTTATACTGTATTTTATTTTACACAAAGAAAAAATATTGCATCGTTGGACAAAATTATTTCCTTAATTTCACACGCGGAAAATTTGGAAGTGTAAATATATATAATAAAAGATCTTTTATAAGCAGAGACGGAAAAAAACGAAGAGTATTACAAGCATGATGTTGAGCCCAAAACGTTTCAATTTTGGAAAAACTATTCAAATATGCAATAATTTTTTTTTTCAATTTTTACTAAAAGAATTGGAAAATAACCATTATATTTTGAGTTTTATTTTTTGGTTAAGAAATAACGATTAAATTTGGTTTTTATATATTGCTTATAAAATAACCATTATTTCGTGATTTGTATTTTTTGGTTAAGGAATAACTATTATTTTCAATTTTTATTTTTTGGTTATTGAAAAACCATTATTTAATGATTTGTATTTTTTGGTTAAAAAATAATGATTATTTTTGAGTTTTATTTTTTGGTTATTGAAAAACCATTTGTATTTTTTTTGGTTGAAAAATAATGATTATTTTCGATTTTTATTTTTTTGGTTATGAGTAGCAGATTTTGAACTGTCAAAAATTTCATGTATTCATCATTAAAAGTTGTTTAAGTTCAAATTGATGATATAGCTCAGTGGAAAGTAGATCTGCCTAACTTTCTTAAGCGCCGAGTTCAAGTCCTGTTAGTGCCTATGAAAAATTTTTTCTTTCTATCATTGGCGAGAAAAAAAAAACTTCAGATTCATAATAGGCCAGGAAATTGGCCAGCCAGGTCCATGTTGATTTTTTAAAAATTTTTTATTCCATTATTAAATAATGATTCTGGGTTATGTTTGAATAAATTTTTATTAAAAATCAAAAGCGAATAACGAAAAGCCCTTTTGTCCGGCAAATATGCTCCTCTACGACGCTTTTCGGAGCCTCCCAACGAGGCACAGTACAGGAAATGCTAAAGATGCACTGCGCAGACCCGCTGGTTTGCTGGTAAAAAATGAAACGCAATTTTCTTTACATGAAAATAATGTTGTTATCCCAGTCGGAAAAAAGCGATTATGAGCAGCAATAAAGCACTTTTTTAAGCAGAAAAGCGCTTGTCTCTCCTTTTAAGTGCTCATGATTTTAACATTGGCAAAATAAGGGATGGGAATTATCACAACCATTTTTTATTTTAATTAAGTCTTACAAATAATATTTTTGCTAAAGAATCAGAGGACAAATTCATATATAAATTGGGGTATATATTTCTTTTACTTTCCCAATATGTCATAACATTTTCTTTTAAATCAATTGCCTTCGGCGCATAACTATCAATTTCGCTAAAAGGTTTTTGCATCATGGCAACGTTTTCACCATCTGATTCTTCTTCATGTACAGCTAGTTGTATGGAATCTAGATAGCTATTAAGTACGGAGCGCGTACTTAGACTTATGTCATCATTACTTAAAGAGAAAGAGTATGATTGCTCTTGGAGGGCTGACTGTGGTGATGTAGATGGCTCATCATCTGCTTCTAATGCTAAGTCGTTTTTCTGAAAAGGAAACAATAGAAAACAATTCGTAATAGCATTTGTTGTTACATATGGGGCATTTCACGTCAAGTGTACCCGCTCAAAAAGCTTTATACCTGGGATTTCAATGAAACTTAGTGGAAATGTTGCGCTTTGAGATTACATGAATTGTGCAAAAGGAGGAGGGGAAATATTGACCGGGTGCCTAGATACAGGGTGTTAAACTTTCGGTCCTTTTTGTATTCAAAAAATTCTACGTCTCGCAAATTGGGAATTGAAAAAAATGAGATAAAAGATTTTTATAGATTTTTGTCTGCTCTTTCCGAAAAAAAATATTACAATTCCCAGAAATTATTATTGACGCACAAAAAATCGGTTTTTATTTTTATAAGCAATTTTTCGCCGAATGCGACATTTTTGATATTTTTTAAAATAATTTTAAACGAAAGCTGAGATTTTTTTCTATAAAATGACAGCTTTAACAGGATGGGATCTCCAAAACTAACAACTCAATGGAGGTGTAGAACCCAGCGCGACCCACGCGCAAAGCACGCAGAAGCCGCTATTCAGCTGTGGCTGCTGAACTCTTCTAGTTGATAAAGCTCTCCCTCTTTTCACCAAGCATGTGAATAGGACTTTGCTTTTTAATGGTGTGTGCATGGCTTCCACAGAGAGTTTAAGTTCCAGCTCTAAGCAAATAACATATAGAGGTCTCACGTAGAACAAAAAATTGGCTGATATATTCGTTGGGTTCTAGCACCCCAAAAAGCAATTCAAGCGTTCGGAAGCATTCGGTTTTTGCTTTTGCGTGTGCAAATTGGCTTTGCTTCACATATCAAAGTCAAGTCAGTATGAATTGAAACTCCGAAGCGGAAGGTTGTCGCTTTGTTGAGTTGAAATTTTTTTTTTTTTTTTTTGTTATTCATATACATTTATTTCAGCACAACGAGCAAGGGCGTTCAGACTGTAGCTGCGTGAGTGAGTGTGCGTAAGTGAGCATGCTTAGGTATGTATGCACTTCTCTATTGGAAATTTCAAGCCCAAATTCTAATCGCTGTTGATTTTATTATTCATACTGCAACGGCCCATAATTTTGAAGAAAAAATTAGACCCAGAATTACTGGACCAACTGGAATAGATTTTATTTCGTTATGTAGTCTAAGTACTTGGAATTAGTATTATGTTATTATTTTATTTTTTTTTCCTTTTTTTTACTTATATTAAACTTAGCTTTAAGAACACGAAAAATGAATGACACGTGTAAATCACGAAATAAACATCAGTCACATGACGGCGGGTGCTCGTGCAAGCATCAGCTGCTCATAATCGGGTACCCACAGTACAAAGTACCTATTGCCACCCAAGCAACACTGCACCTTCAGAAGTGTATAAAAGCAGAACAACTGGCGTAGAAAATCAGTTTGTGTTCCGGCAAGCGTCGAGTCAACATCGCGGAAGATCTCGCGGGCAGTCCATGTAAGTAAAAAATCATTGAGTTTAGTTCTTTTGGTTAGTATAGTCACTTCGTTAGGTATAACCGTCGTGACTCGCGTCCGCTTTGAAACATTAGTATAGTCACTTCGTGTGGTATAACAGTCGTGACTCGCGTCCGCTTTGAAACATTAGTAAAGTCGCTTCGTGTGGTATAACAGTCGTGACTCGCGCCCTCTTTGACACTTTAGTATCGTCACTTCGTGTGGTATAACAGTCGTGACTCGCGTCCGCTTTGAAACATTAGTATAATCACTTCGTGTGGTATAACAGTCGTGACTCACGCCCTCTTTGACACTTTAGTATAGTCACTTCGTGTGGTATAACAGTCGTGACTTGCGTCGGCTTTGAAACATTAGTATTGTCACTTCGTGTGGTATAACAGTAGTGACTCGCGCCCTCCGCTTTGACACTTTAGTATAGTCACCTCGTGTGGTATAACAGTCGTGACTCGCGTCCGCTTTGAAACATTAGTATTGTCACTTCGTGTGGTATAACAGTAGTGACTCGCGCCCTCCGCTTTGACACTTTAGTATAGTCACCTCGTGTGGTATAACAGTCGTGACTCGCGTCCGCTTTGAAACATTAGTATAGTCGCTTCGTGTGGTATAACAGTAGTGACTCGCGCCCTCCGCTTTGACACTTTAGTATAGTCACTTCGTGTGGTATAACAGTAGTGACTCGCGCCCTCCGCTTTGAAACATTAGTATAGTCACTTCGTGTGGTAAAACAGTCCTGACTCGTGCCCTCCGCTTTGAAACCTTAGTATAGTCACCTCGTGTGGTATAACAGTTGTGACTCGCACCCTACTCTCGATCCTGAAAGCACACTACGAAGCTTCGTGACGCTCAGTCTAGTCCACTGCCATACTACGAACTCCGCCCGAGCCAGAACACCCCCATAGCGCCATAACACGTCGACCTCAGCACGCTATAATAAGGAATTACGTTGTAAGACTAAAAATAATAATAATAATAATAATAAAGAAAAGAAGAAAACCCAACACGTTTGAATATTTTCTTAACACTACGAGACGAGTCCGTATAGGAAGTGAGTAGAGGAGAAGAGCAAACGGAGAGAAGGTAGCTGGTACCCTGCACAAATATAAATTTTCTTGTAAGCGAACCTCTGGATTGACTGAGACTTATCCGGCAAACAAAGTAGATCGTTACAATACATGAGAGAAAAGATGCGTACAAATCGACCGAACTACTTAATGTTCTGTAGGGAATTGCCATGAAGAAAGCAACAAGAAAACGAATAGAAGTTTTCGGTAGTGGTCGACTATTTGTTTTATTGGCGGTACGAATTTTTTATATTCTCACAAATATATGAATACTTTAATTTTTTGTGTTTTTTTTTATATAATATGTACATATTATATGTGACATTCCATGTCAACTCAGCCACCCAATTTTTTTTTGTCTCAAAAAAAAAATTCACCATTGGTTTTTCAAACACCAATATAAAAGTAAATTTTCTGCCAAGTTTCATCGCCCCACCATTGACGGGTGCTGAGATAATGGAGTCCAAAGTTTGAATTTAAAAAAATTCATAGCTCCTAAACGGCGCATCCGATTCGAACGAATAAAAAATGCAATTTGTTATTTTTGTTCCCACTTTGAGAAAAAAAATTCTTCAAAATCGTGAGGAAGCTTGAAGCTTTTTTGATGCAAATTTGCAGTTTTTATTTATTTTTCACCAGAGGGCCACGTGGTATTCGACCGATTTTTTTTCCCCTGATAGAAATCATCCATATGTAACAAATAAAAAATAAATTACAATGGAATACAAAATGAGTAGGCAGAGAGAATTATTTTAGCGTCAAATTGTGTTTTTTTCAGTCTTTCAGACCAGCTTTATGATTAATATATGGGATTAATTGGCGTCGGTTTTTTTCCTATTGAAGCAAGAAATTTTTACATGCATAATTGCGATACTCCGATTGCATTGATAAGAATCTAAATAATAATATAAAAAGACCTTAATTTTATTTAAGTTTTATTTAAATAGCGTTGTGAAATCGGAGGTTAGAATGCCACGTAGTGATAGATGTACGAATCCGATGAAACTACCTGGTGAAAACGGACACAAGGGGAACCATCTACGTCAGATTTCCAAGGCCGTGCACCGAAAATTTCCTTTTTTATCACGAAAGGCGAAAATTTGCACGAAGTGCCGAATAAACGCTTCAACTTGTGTTATGCCATCGTTTTCCCCTACTTCAACCCACAACATCACAAATCTTCAATGTTCGGAATCTCTCCCAGAATTGGCAACCGTTCGAGCAGAAGGCCGTGAATCAACCCCTGAAGACATGAACAGTTCTCTGAGATCAGGTCGATCTTTTTATCTCGATGATGTGGACATGCCCATTGACGCATCTTCATCGCAAGGCTACAAGTCTTCAAGAGAATCGGAATTGGAAGAAATGTAAGACGGTTTGAAACAAAAATTTAATGATTTGAAGTCGTATGCTGACCGCCTTCAAATCTTGACAGCCTCTCCTCAGTCATGGAGTGCACGAAAAATTGCCTCTGAATTTGGTACAACACGATATATAGCTGCAAAAGCGAAGAAATTGAGAGAAATCAAAGGGGTGTTTGCTTCACCAACTGCGAAAGCCGGTCGGTCACTCCCAAAGGAGACTGTTGACAAGGTACGCAGTTTTTACATGCAGAACAGTCGCGTCATGCCAGGGCTTAAAGACAAAATTTCGATCAAAATCAACGGAGAGAAAAAAGTAGCACAGAAGCAAATGGTACTTGAAAACTTGGATGTCCTTCATAAAGAGTACAAAGCGGCTCACCCAGAGGCTCAGGTCGGCTTCAGTAAGTTTGCTGAATTGAGGCCCAAACAATGCATATTAGTAGGGGCGAGCGGCACTCACGTGGTATGTGTTTGCACGTATCATGAAAATTGTAAACTGATGCTGGATGCAATTAACATTTCGAATCTAACCAGAGATTATCGATGCCCAATCACAAATAACAAAGATTGTCTCAGTCAATTGATGTGTGCAGATCCAACCCCGGCTTGTCATCTGGATGAATGTAAAAATTGTCCTGGGATCGAACCATTATCACTTGATTTTCAGAATCTCCTTAACAATGCAGTGTTCAAGAGAGAAGCCAGACGTAAAAGCCTACAGATCGTTGCTGGGAAACCCATCCTTACGCTAGATGCTTTATTTCGATGGTCGAAGGACTTTTTTGAGGGAGTGAACATATTTTTTTTACCAAAGAAGAGCACGAAAATGTCAAAGCAGAACTGAAGAAAAGATTTGATTGTGCAAAAGCAATTCCTGCCATTCAGAAGAATCATTGTTTTATCCCAAAGCAAGGGGAGCAATTATTGATCAAACGATATTCTGCTTCACTTAACGAAGAAGTGTTCCCAAAGATAAAAAAAACTTAAGTCACGAAAAGCACATTGATCGAGGTTTCAAAAATGAATCTGTATTAATTGACGAGTTTTTGGTCGAGAGAGTGAGATATTTTATTGTATTATATGATGATTTCATCTTATGATATATTATATTGCAGTTAAACAGACCGAAAAATAGGCTTCCTATATTTTACTCCCAGTCAAATGGAGATTTGGTCACTTTGTTGTGAGTCACTTCCAGGGGAAGTCACGCTTAAAACGTCACATGAACAGCACTAAGCAAGAATGTCTGCATTATCAACTTATATTGGAAATGAAGCAAAGCAAATTGCACAACAACACTAGTGCAGCGATCGTATACGCCAAGAACGAAGAATGGTATACGAGTCAGCAGCAGTAATGAGATGGGTCAGTGCGACAACAAGAATAAAGCGATCGTGAAAGCATTACAACAAAACTACATGGGCTGATGCAACGATGCTGTCAACAACAACTACATGTATTCAGAAATTTCATTTTAGGCCCTTTCTCTCCATAAAAGTCGAGCAATAATCAACAAAGGGGGACTACAACTTAGGCTCGGAACCGAGAAGTATCCAAGGATCTCAACTCTATCGCAAGTACTCACCAGTTGGAACAACGATTAGAGTGTTAGCTAGGGATTGGGGCAGTAAGTAAAAGCTAGAGCAGGCATTATAATTGTGTATCCTAAGACATTAAATAAAGATATTAGAAAATATTCGATTGGAGTCCTTATTGAACTACAAGGCATTTTATCCTGAAGGCTTATTATCCTTAGACTTCATCTCTAGACTACAAAAACTTTGGGGATTATTTAAGACTAAAAAAAACACAATTTGACGCTAAACTAATTCTCTCTGCCTACTCATTTTGTATTCCATTGTAATTTATTTTTTATTTGTTACATATGGATGATTTCTATCAGGGGAAAAAAAATCGGTCGAATACCACGTGGCCCTCTGGTGAAAAATAAATAAAAACTGCAAATTTGCATCAAAAAACTGCATTCAAGCTTCCTCACGATTTTGAAGAATTTTTTTTCTCAAAGTGGGAACAAAAATAACAAATTGCATTTTTTATTCGTTCGAATCGGGTGCGCCGTTTAGGAGCTATGATTTTTTTTAAATTCAAACTTTGGACATCATTATCTCAGCACCCGTCAATGGTGGGGCGATGAAACTTGGCAGAAAATTTACTTTTATATTGGTGTTTGAAAAACCAATGGTGATTTTTTTTTTTGAGACAAAAAAAAATTGGGTAGCTGAGTTGACATGCAAAGTCCCATATATGGTTAAAATATGAAAATGCGAGTTCTCTTTCTTAAAGGTGTTAACGCTTTTGAAGGAACATAGGATAAATTTTATGCTTAAAAAATTATTCGGAAAGTATTTTCAGTTTTTTTTAAACCTGATGTTGTCTGCGTTATTTTGTCGGTAATCCAAATGCAATTTTTGCGAATAAGGATTACAAGAAAAAGGTTCAATAAAAAGATTTTGTGCTCATAGCAGCTGTCATTTTCCGAAAACCATTCACTGTACTCTGAGTGTTTTTCGGTTTCACAAATGAATTTTTTTAATATTTTTTCTTAATTTGTGCAGAATGCGGAGTTTTATCAAAGAAACTTTTAAAAATCTTGAAGTGATTTCTTATTAATTTTAAGAAGAAGTCAGAAGGAGCCTTCAGTGTCAATGAATTACTCATAGAAGCATAGTTCTTATTTGGTAAAAATAACTCAGAGGAGTTGATATACTCCTCATTTTGTCTTAAGAGCTGTGAGCATTTTATACAATCATGTTTTTGCATGAATTAAGAAAGTATATAGCCTGCAAAATATCGCAACTCATTATCGTTAAACACGTTTTCCGAAATATTTGACACTGTTTCATCTAGGGCTGAATATTTGAGTTCTTTAGAGCCTGCTGAAGTGAAATCTTCGGATATTTCATTTTCCAACGTAGAAATAGATTGTGAGCTTTCTTTATTGTCATTTTCGCTTCCATTTCTTTTTATCACTTACAAGCATCTTACAAAAAACTTTACTTTTTTCGGATATTTTGAAAGGGAAATTGTGAAACTGTGCTAAAACTACAATTAATAGCCAAATAAAAAATAAAATCGTGAAATAGCCAATTGAATTTGGTATTTCGAATTTGATAATGCGTTACGACATTTTGCAGGCTATATAACAGGTTGGCTGATAAGTCCCCGGTCTAACAAAGAAAAACACATTTTTTTGTCAAAATTCGTTTTTATTATTCAACATAGTTCCCTTCAAGAGCGATACAACGATTATAACGACCTTCCAATTTTTTGATACCATTTTGGTAGTACTCCTTCGGTTTTGCCTCAAAATAGGCCTCAGTTTCGGCGATCACCTCTTCATTGTAGCCAAATTTTTTCCCTGCGAGCATCCTTTTGAGGTCTGAGAACAAGAAAAAGTCGCTGGGGGCCAGATCTGGAGAATACGGTGGGTGAGGAAGCAATTCGAAGCCTAATTCATGAATTTTTGCCATCGTTCTCAATAACTTGTGGCACGGTGCGTTGTCTTGGTGGAACAACCCTTTTTTCTTCTTCATATGGGGCCGTTTTGCCGCGATTTCGACCTTCAAACGCTCCAATAACGACATATAATAGTCGCTGTTGATGGTTTTTCCCTTCTCAAGATAATCGATAAAAATTATTCGATGCCCATCTCAAAAAACAGAGGCCATTACTTTGCCAGCGGACTTTTGAGTCTTTCCACGCTTCGGAGACGGTTCACCGATCGCTGTCCACTCAGCCGACTGTCGATTGGACTCAGGAGTGTAGTGATAGAGCCATGTTTCATCCATTGTCACATATCGACGCAAAAACTCGGGTCTATTGCGAGTTAACAGCTGCAAACACCGCTCAGAATCATCAACACGTTGTTGTTTTTGGTCAAATGTGAGCTCGCGCGGCACCCATTTTGCACAGAGCTTTTTCGTATTCAAATATTGATGAATGATATGACCAACACGTTCCTTTGATATCTTTAAGGCCTCTGCTATCTCGATCAACTTCATTTTACGGTCATTCAAAATCATTTTGTGAATTTTTTTGATGTTTTCGTCGGTAACCACCTCTTTCGGGCGTCCACTGCGTTCACCGTCCTCCGTGCTCATTTCACCACGCTTGAATTTTGTATACCAATCAATTATTGTTGATTTTCCTGGGGCAGAGTCCGGAAACTCATTATCAAGCCAAGTTTTTGCTTCCACTGTATTTTTTCCCTTCAGAAAACAGTATTTTATCAAAACACGAAATTCCTTTTTTTCCATTTTTTTCACAATAACAAAAGTTGCTTCACAAAAGACGCTCTATCTCACAAACTAATTGACTTACAGACGTCAAATTTTGACACGAATTATTTGAAGGTTGCCACTATAGAAAAATAATATGCATTTAATACTAGCGACGCCATCTATGTGTCAGACCGGGGACTTATCAGCCAACCTGTTACTTTCTAAATTCATTATTATTATTATTATTATTATTAAATGGGGGCTCTGTGCGCACCGCGACCCATAATGAATCTATTGTGCTACCCCCAGGGTGTAACGGTTGTCTTGCCGAGCGGCTCATGTGTTAAAGCGGTCGCTGCATACCTAGTTCAGCTAGCTTCAGGGCTGGGAGTGGGACTTGCTTTCACACACGAACGACGGTAGTCACAAAGAATAAATCAGTATGCAGCTTTCAGAAAGAGATAGAAAATCAGCCATTTAAATAAAAAAAAAAATTCTTGGTTAAATTCTAGTATTATGAAGGGGGGGAAAAAAAAAAAAGAAAGGCACCCGTCCAAAATTATCTACTATGGTTGCTATTGGCATTTCGTCTCGTAAAAATTTCCTTAACTGTCTTGCGCTGAGGCTTAGGTGTCGATCGCCTAGCGTCTTTACCCTCCCGACCTGCTAATTTCTTTTATTTAGGCGAGTTAGCCCAATATTTATCTTTACCTACAAGTCATTCACATCCGCTTCACCTTACCGTTAAAATTAAAGTCACTTCAGTTCATTTTTAACACTTCAGCATAGTATATTCATCAACTATATAATAACAACAATATAAAAAAAATATAAGCTTTTCAACCACTCATGAATACTAGGAATAGCCAAGGTAAAAAAAATTCAGAAAAGTATTGCTCCTTCGCGGGCTGTCCTCACAATGAAAACAAAAAAAATATTCAATTTCTTATTCTATATCTTAGATGTCTACTTTTATGTTCTTTAATTATTAAATTTTATATAATATTTATAATAGTCGAAACGAAAACTTGCGATTTAATAGTATGTACGCCCTCGAAAGTTTAATCGACGACACAGAATAAAAAAAAAAAAAACAAATGACATTTCCGTCTCATTTTTCACTAAGAGTAGGGTACGATCCCCCATTTTACTTATATTACTGTATTCCGTATTTGAACCAGCATGATTAAATATCATTGATTTTTTTCCCAAAAACATTCCTCATTCTCAGGACCTTACAACCGTCGAAGAATCCTTCTTCAATACATAAAAAAAAGACTGTGGCTAACTATTGGACATTTAGATTTCTTCATGCGTTCTGATGCAGCAACTTCAGGCGCCTGCAGCTCTGCTGAAACCGTCGAAATTCTAATCGAAGTAGCTAAAGGAGATAATTAAAATGTTGTAATTTATGTATGATCGCTTGTTCACAAAAAAACAAAATCTATGTTCTACGATTTACAACCACAAAATTGGTGCGATACTTAGGTTTGAATTTAAGCAAATACGCTCTGACTGCCTTAAACTTGGCACTAGTTTCGAACAACATCATCTTCCAACGCCAACGTATATAACAATGGTCCTACGGAAATTTCTCCGCTTAACTCAAGGTGCTTATCTCCGAACGAACGGTAGGTGTTGACCGCCGAATACAATAGGCTGCGTGGTTCCCAGTCGATTCTCGTCGTTATTTGCTCTTTGCACGATGCCTTCGCCCTATCCTTTATTGGAACAAAATTCGGACTGACAACACGGCAATATCGCCTTCTTTTCCCGTCAAAGTTCCTCGATTTCCTTCACTAGGTTCCTGGCTTAGCGCTGACAACGCTTACGCAGTCGGAATGGGAGTTGCGAGTCACTTTTGAGTCCTCCAAAAGAGGCAAGTGAGATTTCTCACTGTGAATGTGAAATATCGATAAAAGCACATGGCTATACTGGATCATAAAATATATATAACGAGAAGAACACGCCTACCTTGCCTAATTTGTTTCTTACGCCAAAAAAATATACCACAAAGAATGGTTAGCCTCCTGGGATTCCCAGATTCAATTCCCGCGAAGACCAAAGGGTTGTTCGCGGACCGATCACTGATTTACGTTATCAATTGTGACTCGATTTCGATGGCTGAGGATTATTTTGGGAACTTTGAAATAAACCCGACTGGCTGCTGGAAGTTCTCACCGGAAAAGGAAGTAGTCTAGTGAATTGACACCTAACCGACTTTGACGTTTGACTAATTGCATTAGAAGCCGATCAAATTTCCTGTATTCGATTATTGCAACCCTAAGCGCTCTAAAGCTCAATTTACAGTGCAATGATGAACGTCAATCACGCCTGAGGAGTTGGTACGATAGTTTCACTAAAGCTTTGTTAATTTGTGGAAAATTTTGAACAGATTTTTTCGTACCCTTACACCACAGATGCGATTCGAAATTCTTTGCAGAATCGCAGCTGAAGACAGTTTTCTATTACCAAATATCTTTGGCATGGTATATGCCCACTGACTTCGACTCTACATCTCGCAACTCAAAACAATGACTTCCTATTTTCCGAATAATCACTGCTTTGATACCTGTTGGAGCTAATTTGGCACAGACCTTCTTGGCCATGTTACTTTGTACAAAATTTCTACGGATTACTTCATCTCCCACGTCCAATTTTCTCTCCTTAGCTTTAAGGTTATAAGTCTTTCGATTCTTTTCGTACGCGGCCTTAATTTTGTTTTGAATCTGATCACGAATCAACGATAGGGTATCTGAACGAGACAAATCTCCAACGCATTCGGTCAGAGAGCGCAACTCTTTTAAAAGTCTATAGTCTTGGCCATGTGAGATCATAGTTTGACCAAAAACAAGTTCGTAAGGTGTCTTACTGATACTTTGGTGCACCGTCATTCTTAAAGCTGCGTTGATCGCACTGAGATATGATTCCCAATCTTTCTGATCTTTTCTTATGAAGGATCTCAACGCCTCATTGATACTTCTATTTACACGCTCAGACGCATTGGACTGGGGCGAGTAAACAGCTGTACAACAATGATTTACCCCAAAATTTCTCAAAAATATTTCAAAGTCCTTACTCTTGAACTGGCTACCGTTGTCTGTAACCAACTCTCTGGTACTCCGAAACAATTGAAAATTTCATGCTCTAAGTATTCGATAATCGATTTGGACACAAATTTCCTCAACGGCTTAAGAAATGTGAATTTGGAGAAATGGTCCAGAATTATTAAAATTCCAATGCTCCCTTTCTTTGATCTGGGAAACGGTCCTATTAAATCCACGTATAATTTTTGAAATGGCCTATCGGTACAAACCAGTTGGCCCATTGGTGGTCGTAACGTATGCGATGGTGGTTTTGATGTTTTGCACAAATCACACTCCTCTATATAGTTTTTTATATCGCTAACAAGGCCCGGCCAATAGAAATATTTTCTGACTAAATTCACAGTCTTGGCTATTCCTCCATGTGCTGCCACCGGAGTGTTGTGAGAAGCATATATTACGCTCTTGCGAAGTTCTTGTGGAACAACTAGTTTCCAATCTTCCGATTCATCCATCCTGCCTTGGGAAAAATCAGTTCGCTTATACAAAAATTTACCTACGATTCTAAAGTCGGGAAATTGTGTTTCTTCCACTTTCTTTATAAAATCCACATAATCTTCGCTTTCAAACCATTTCGACTCTAGATCAATAGCGGGTAACCGTTCAAGAACAATTGATTCCACAACATCCTCTAACTCAAACGAACGTGAAAGAGCGTCAGCTACTAGATTTTCATTGCCTTTGCGATGTTCAATCAGAAAATCAAAACCCTGTAACTTAAGTGCCCATCTGGCTTATCTCCCATTCAAATCTTTCTGTGACATAAGCCACTTCAGACTAGCGTGGTCCGTGATAACTTTAAAATTATGGCCTTCTATGTACGGTCTGAATTTTTCTATCGCAAGAACAACTGCCAAACACTCCAATTCAGTTACCGTGTAATTACGCTGCGCTTTGCTAAGCTTCTGCGACATATAAGCGATTGGTCATTCAATTCCGTTTTCGTCTAATTGTGCGAGGAGCCCACCAATGCCACTCATACTCGCATCGCATTGCACCATAAATTGTTTCGAGTAATCCGGATGAATAAGAAAAGGGGCAGAAGGCAACAACTTTTTAACTTTCTCAAATAAAGCTTGCGCTTCTAAATTCCACTCAAATTTTTTTTTCTTGCTCAATAGTTCAGTCAGCGGGAAGGTAAGAGTAGCAAACTCCGGCACAAAGCGTCGGTACCAACCGGTTAGACCGAGGAATCTTCGAATCTGTCGTACCGTACTTGGCACAGGAAAATCTGCAATTGCTTTTACTTTATCCTCATCCACTCTTAACGAACCTTGTCCAACAATAAACCCCAAATAACGAACCTGACTGAGTCCAAATTGGCTTTTAGCGATATTGATCGTAAGACCGGCCTTTCTTAAATTAGCTGCGACCACTAACAATTGACTAACGTGCTCGTCGATGGTATTAGACACCACCAGCAAATCGTCAAGATACACGAAAACATTGGATTTGAGATTATACGGTATAACTTTGTCCATTAGTCGACACATGGTTTGGGGTGCGTTGCAGAGCCCAAACGGCATGCGCGTATACTGGTACAAAGGGCGATTTGGAATGGTAAAAGCGGTTTTTGCTCGCGAATCAATGTCAAGCGGAACTTGCCAAAAAGCATCTTTTAAATCGATCTTCGAAATACAATACACTGGTGGCAATCTTGAAATTAAACCGTCTATATTCGGGATGGGATAGGCATCCTTAATTGTAACTGAGTTCAATCTCCTTGAGTCTAGGCAAATGCGATCTTTCCCTGGTTTTGACACCAGAATAACAGGTGAAGACCATGCGGAATGTTCCGCTTCTTCAATAACACCTAACGATAACATGCGGTCTATTTCCTTGCACATACGTTGTTCCATGGCAGGTGAAATCGAATAATACCTTTGTTTGATCGGTAAGGCCGATCCAGTGCAGATCTGGTGTTCTATAATGGACGTACGCCCTAAACCCTCACATTCAAACGATGGAAACGCGGCTATTTCTGCGTCCAATTTCATGTGTCCAGACGGACTTAGGAAAAGTTGGTCCGTGGAATTTTCGTTCTCGTTTATTACGGTGCCAACTTGGTGATTTATGCTGATTTCTACACCAAATGCATCAAAAAAGTCCACTCCACAAATTATGCTTTCTCGAATGGAAGGTACTACGAGAAATGGAAATGAAATGGTTCTTTTATTGAAGGAAATTTGAAATTTAATGGAGCCGTGTATGGTTTGCAGATGACCGTCTGCGGTTTTAACATTACCGATGAGTTTTCTAAAATAAGGGCTGCTCATGGCTTCTTCGGCCAAACCTCCCCCGATGACACTAGTAGTAGCACCACTATCTAGCAGGGCTAAATATTCTTTATCAAAGATTTTTATATTGGCATGTGGTCGTCTATCTATTTCATCACGACATATACTGGAAATAACTATTCTATTTAAATTCCGAATTCTTTTCCAAAAATCTTTTATTCTTTTTATCGATCTAACAACTCTCTTAGGTCGGGTCGATTCATCGAATAACAGTTTCCTAATTCTATAATATTCTTTTAGTCTCTCATGTAACGGTCTTTTCAACGGATGAACAGGCTTACTATTATCCTGACAATTTAATTCCGAGGATGGTTGGATTGCGGATGTCCGCTGAAGAATTTGCGGGCATCCTGGCTGGGGTTTTCCTGCCGTAAGGTACACGTAGGTCTATACGCGTTTTTGGTACCACAACCATAGCAGAAAATGCTTCGCGGCGCGGTGCAGTCCCTGTAACTGTGACCACTTTCGTCACAGTTCCAACACTTTAAGCTATTGCTTAAGGCACATACTTCTAAGGGCGGTTTTGCGGCTGCTTCGCCTAGGTTAGGAGTAACGGATAATTCATTAATTTTTTGAGGCGCACGAGACGCGAAAGCGTTGTTACGCAAGTCTCGCATAAATTTTTCGTGTTTACGAACTTCTCTTCGTAATTCACTAACATTGGTAATATTCAAGTGTAAAAGTTCATGCCTGATTTCGGGACGCAAGTTTTTTTATTAAAATCTCACACAATTCCGAATCAGCAAAGGGTATGCTTAGTTTGTCAGACAGGCTAAGAATCGCATCGTGAAAATCATCAAAGGATTCGTTGGGCTTTTGTCTTCTCTTCGACATATCGTCTCTTATATCAGAATCAGCGATTCCAGAATTAAATTCTCGCTTCATGGCTTCTCGAAGTTGAGGCCAATGAAAGTTTGGAACACGACGGTGATATCGCCAGAACCAGGTGGTGGCTTTGTCATCAAACAGAAGGTGGATATTTTGACAGAGTAATTCCTCATTGCCATTTAATATATTTTCAGTCAAATATTCGACTCGATATATAAAATCTTCAATGGAAATCTTATCCCTAGTGCCTGTGAATTTTAAGTTCCAGTTTCTCATAATGTTGAGCACCCGCTCTCGAGAAGACGGATCTCTTTCCGTACCGGAGATTCTATTGGGCGAAAGGTGTTCTACCGAAAAATTCGACTGCCTATTAGGGAGTTGTGATCGGTAATTTGGTGCACGACTCGGAGGAGGAGTGCTGTGGATGTTTGAACGGGTCGAGGTATTCACTATATCTCCCGGTGTGGTTTCATGTGGCCAATTTATGACTGACTCAAAAGATACTCGACGATTTGTACGATCAATTGAATTCGAACCTAAATTAAACCCACGGAAAGCATTTCGTATTTCAGTAGAAACGGTTTGTGCTATTTCGCCTCTAAGCGTTTCTGCGGAATTTTCGATCATATTTTGAACCGTACGTTCATCTAAGTTTCTACCGCGCGATTGGGCGTTTTGCCTTGAATGTCCCCGATGGATACGTTGCCAAGCGCTTGGGTCACGACTCTGCACATTTTGGCTATTACCGTTTTGGGTTTGTGCAAACAGTCTAGTAACGGGTCGACTTCGTCTCTCAGCTGATGCTGGTGCATCAATTAGGTTCTGGACGACGTTTTCGGTAGGTATTGAAACATGATCTGAGCTAGAACAAAGGTCTGTAATTAAACAAGGAGTTCTACAAATTGGACACGATAAGTTGGTTCTTAACCAGATGCTAATGCATTCTGAATGAAATTGATGAAGGCAAGGGGTAACAGTGCGTGTCACCACGTCACTAATAGCATCTTTACAGATAGTGCAATTCGGATAGACACCCTCAGCAGAAATTGCATTTTCGTCGCTCGCGGACGTAGCCATGATTACGGTATGATAATTACGATTAGATATTAATACAAAAAAATTTGATATATTCAACGGCTTGGTGAAGACTTATAATGGAATGGTACTCGGTAAAGTTAATCAAAAAAATTTTCTTCTATTTATAAAAAAAATTTGACAAAGAAAGAAAATATAACGAGACAAAAGCCTGCACAGAGTCAAAATGATTTAAATTGAATTCTTCTCCTAATAGTTCTGTCGTGAGTATGATTCGAATTAACCCGAATCAAAATTCTCTAACGAAGACTAATTTTGGAAGTGGTCTTAAATGGAACAAGCTCAAGAATTGTATCCATAGGTCAACAATAGCATCACCGCTCGTTGCTGTAATCCTACGAATAATAACGCCAGCCATAAACTGTTTAGCGATCAAAATATTTTTCAAATTGCCAAATTGTCATATATTTCAACTTTGGCATACAGAAATCTCATTTGGTAATTTCAAATCGGTTTAGAATTTCTTATAATTATAATTTTTTTTTTTTCTAGAATTTCACCAAGTTGGAGCGCTGCTCGACGGAAAAAAATGTATTGATTATTTTATTTATTTTCTTTTTTTTTTTTTTTTTTTTTTTTTTTCACACGGGTAAAACCTGAGCATGCCCAACACGTTGGGCGCCATATTTTTGTAACGGTTGTCTTGCCGAGCGGCTCATGTGTTAAAGCGGTCGCTGCATACCTAGTTCAGCTAGCTTCAGGGCTGGGAGTGGGACTTGCTTTCACACACGAACGACGGTAGTCACAAAGAATAAATCAGTATGCAGCTTTCAGAAAGAGATAGTAAATCAGCCATTTAAATAAAAAAAAAATTCTTGGTTAAATTCTAGTATTATGAAGGGGGAAAAAAAAAAAAAAAAGAAAGGCACCCGTCCAAAATTATCTACTATGGTTGCTATTGGCATTTCGTCTCGTAAAAATTTCCTTAACTGTCTTGCGCTGAGGCTTAGGTGTCGATCGCCTAGCGTCTTTACCCTCCCGACCTGCTAATTTCTTTTATTTAGGCGAGTTAGCCCAATATTTATCTTTACCTACAAGTCATTCACATCCGCTTCACCTTACCGTTGAAATTAAAGTCGCTTCAGTTCATTTTTAACATTTCAGCATAGTATATTCATCAACTATATAATAACAACAATATAAAAAAAATATAAGCTTTTCAACCACTCATGAATACTAGGAATAGCCAAGGTAAAAAAAATTCAGAAAAGTATTGCTCCTTCGCGGGCTGTCCTCACAATGAAAACAAAAAAAATATTCAATTTCTTATTCTATATCTTAGATGTCTACTTTTATGTTCTTTAATTATTAAATTTTATTTAATATTTATAATAGTCGAAACGAAAACTTGCGATTTAATAGTATGTACGCCCTCGAAAGTTTAATCGACGACACGGAATAAAAAAAAAAAAAACAAACGATATTTCCGTCTCATTTTTCACTAAGAGTAGGGTACGATCCCCCATTTTACTTCTATTACTGTATTCCGTATTTGAACCAGCATGATTAAATATCATTGATTTTTTTCCCAAAAACATTCCTCATTCTCAGGACCTTACAACCGTCGAAGAATCCTTCTTCAATACATAAAAAAAAAACTGTGGCTAACTATTGGGCACACAAGCGGTCACTTAATCATTACAACAAATTCGTTACATCACTTACTCTGTTACAATATGAGATCGGTGAGGTGAACATTTAGATTTCTTCATGCGTTCTGATGCAGCAACTTCAGGCGCCTGCAGCTCTGCTGAAACCGTCGAAATTCTAATCGAAGTAGCTAAAGGATATAATTAAAATGTTGTAATTTATGTATGATCGCTTGTTCACAAAAAAACAAAATCTATGTTCTACGATTTACAACCACAAAATTGGTGCGATACTTAGGTTTGAATTTAAGCAAATACGCTCTGACTGCCTTAAACTTGGCACTAGTTTCGAACAACATCATCTTTCAACGCCAACGTTTATAACAATGGTCCTACGGAAATTTCTCCGCTTAACTCAAGGTGCTTATCTCCGAACAAACGGTAGGTGTTGACCGCCGAATACAATAGGCTGCGTGGTTCCCAGTCGATTCTCGTCGCTATTTGCTCTTTGCACGATGCCTTCACCCTATCCTTTATTGGAACAAATTTCGGACTGACAACACGGCAATATCGCCTTCTTTTCCCGTCAAAGTTCCTCGATTTCCTTCACTAGGTTCCTGGCTTAGCGCTGACAACGCTTACGCAGTCGGAATGGGAGTTGCGAGTCACTTTTGAGTCCTCCAAAAGAGGCAAGTGAGATTTCTCACTGTGAATGTGAAATATCGATAAAAGCACATGGCTATACTGGATCATAAAATATATATAACGAGAAGAACACGCCTACCTTGCCTAATTTGTTTCTTACGCCAAAAAAATATACCACAAAGAATGGTTAGCCTCCTGAGATTCCCAGATTCAATTCCTGCGAAGACCAAAGGGTCGTTCGCGGACCGATCACTGATTTACGTTATCAATTGTGACTCGATTTCGATGACTGAGGATTATTTTGGGAACTTTGAAATAAACCCGACTGGCTGCTGGAAGTTCTCACCGGAAAAGGAAGAAGTCTAGTGAATTGACACCTAACCGACTTTGACGTTTGACTAATTGCATTAGAAGCCGATCAAATTTCCTGTATTCGATTATTGCAACCCTGAAGCGCTCTAAAGCTCAATTTACAGTGCAATGATGAACGTCAATCACGCCTGAGGAGTTGGTACGATAGTTTCACTAAAGCTTTGGTAATTTGTAAAAAATTTTGAACAGATTTTTTCGTACCCTTACAAGGGTTGTCTTAATTATTTATCCTTAGGCTCTTTATATATTTGAGCACTGTGGACGGTTTTAAAACAGACCAAAATTTGTAGGGGGCGACAAGCGCCTCCCCAAAGTTGAGGATTCTGCGGCTGGCCAGAGATGGACAGTCACAGAGAATGTGTTCTGGCGTTTCTTCATCCATTTCACAGAACCGGCATTTCGATTCGTTCGATAGGCCTATCTTTTTGAGATGATATCTCAATTTGCAGTGCCCTGTGAAGTATTCGGTAAGGATCCTTAAATCTTTTCTTCCGAGATACAGTAATCTCTTGTAGATTAGTTTGTTGGGAGTGATGAATCTTTTGGCCTGTCTTTGACCTTTTGATTTCATCCAGGAAGTATGAAAACACTTATCCTCCCAATTTCTGAGTAATTCTGCACAGTATGACTTCTGAAGTGTACAGAAAGGTTCAGGCCCGATGAGGCGTCTTTGAGCTCCCCGTTTGGCGAGGCAATCTGCCCTTTCGTTCCCTTCGTAGCCCTCATGGCCTGGGACCCACCAAAGTGTTACTTTGTTGTGGTTCCCGAGGTCATTGAGGAGATTGAGGCAATTCTCTACTAGTCCAGATGAGATGTTAATAGCCCTTAAGGCTAGAAGAGCAGCCTGCCTATCAGACATTATATGGATACTGCTCCCCTTTGTCTTCCTCTTCAGACATTCGCGGACGCAGATTTGAATCGCATATAATTCTGCCTGAAATATGGTTGGGTATACACCCATTGGTACTGCTTTCTGGAATCTAGGTCCCAAGATGCCTGCACCTGTACTTCCATTTTCAAGTTTGGATCCATCTGTGTACCAGATTTGTGATCCTTTCTCTATGTGAAGTAAGACGTTTTTGAATTCACTTCGTTCAGGAATTATTACCTTGTACTTGCGGTCAAAACGCAATATACGTTGTATTTGGTCTGGCATCTTCATTATTGGGTCCTCAGATACATTCAACAATATCGAGAGGTGCCCTTGAAGATCCCCACTTTTGAGATTTGGCACTTTGTGCAATCTTAAAGCGCTTGCACATGCCTCTCTCAGAATTTGGATAGTGAGAGGGGGGATGCCGGTGATGACACCCAGCGCATCTGTGGGGCAGGTTTTCATTGCCCCTGTGATGCTCCCACACACTAGTCTGTGTAGCTTGCCCAGTTTGGCTTCCGCGGTCCTTTGTCTGACCTTTGGCCACCATACAAGGGCAGCATAAGTAATTATTGGTCTAACAATCATTCATCAATTCATGCAAAAACATGATTGTACAAAATGCTCACAGCTCTTGAGACAAGATGAAGAGTATATCGACTCCTCTAAGTTATTTTTACAAAATAAGAACTATGCTTCTATGAGTAATTCATTGAAACTGAAGTCCCCTTCTAACTTCTTCTTCAAATTAATTAGAAATCACTTCAAGATTTTTAAAAGTTTTTAAGATAAAACTCCGCATTCTACACAAATTAAGGAAAAAATATTTAAAAAATGCATTTGTGAAACCGAAAAACACTCAGAGTACAGTGAATGGTTTTCGGAAAATGACAGCTGCTATGAGCACAAAATCTTTTTATTGAACCTTTTTCTTGTAATCCTTATTCGCAAAAATTGCATTTGGATTACCGACAAAATAACGCAGACAACATCAGGTTTAAAAAAACTGAAAATACTTTCCGAATAATTTTTTAAGCATATAATTTATCCATTGTTCCTTCAAAAGCGTTAACACCTTTAAGAAAGAGAACTTGCATTTCTTTATTTTTAAGCATAAAATTTATCCAATGTTCCTTCAAAAGCGTTAACACCGTTAAGAAAGAGAACTCGGATTTTCATATTTTAACCGTATATGTACATATATAAAAAAAAAAACACAAAAAATTAAAGTATTCATATATTCGTGAGAATATAAAAAATTCGTACCGCCAATATTACAAATAGTCGACCACTACCGAAAACTTCTATTCGTTTTCTTGTTGCTTTCGTCATGGCAACTCCCTACAGAACATTAAGTAGTTCGGTTGATTTGTACGCAATTTTCCTCTCATGTATGAATAATAAAATCGACAGCGATTAGAATTTGGGCTTGAAATTTCCAATAGAGAAGTGCCCACATACCTAAGCATGCTCACTTACGCACACTCACTCACGCAGCTACAGTCCGAACGCCCTTGCTCTTTGTGCTGAAATATATGTATATGAATAACAAAAAACAAAACAAAAAATTCAACTCAACAAAGCGACAACCTTCCGCTTCGGAGTTTCAATTCATACTGACTTGACTTTGATATGTGAAGCAATACCAATTTGCAAACGCAAAAGCAAAAACCGAATGCTTACGAACGCTTGAATTGCTTTTTGGGGTGCTAGACCCCAACGAATATATCAGCCAATTTTTTGTTCTACGTGAGACCTCTATATGTTATTTGCTTAGTGGTTCCAGCCATAGCTTGTAAAAATCTCCCAAATGCAGCTGTTCCGTTTGAAGTTTTTGTGTCGCTATAAATACTGGTTCCAGTATATCCACGAGTTCATAAATTTTCTTGCATTCTGATGCTGATAGGTGCAAGGACGAGTCCAAATTGTCTTCACAAAAGACTTTAAACAATTTAAGTTGCACAAGCATATTGTATGTTGAGTTCCATCGTGTGGGAACATTCAATTGTGGTTGTGGAAGGGCTGCCGCAATAATTTTATAGCTCTTCAAAAAAACAAGTAAAATTAGAAATCGTAACGTTTGTCTAAGAAATGGTATCTTAAAAATATTTATAATTGCATATATATATAATTGCAGGATGGAGTCCTCAACGATTTTATAATTTTTTGAGCTCTTTCAATGATATTGTGTGATTCTATCTTCTTTAAAAAATCTTTTACCGCAAGTTGTAGAGTGTGAGCTGCGCATTTAATGAAAGAAATGGAGTGAATATCAAAACTTCGTTCCAGATCTTCTTCTATTTCTTCATCTACTTCATTTCCTTCGCCAAGGAGCTCTACAGCTTTTATCATGTTGCGTTTATTGTCTCTTGTAACAGAATAAATCTGGCTCTTTGAAACTCCGAATTCTGCCAATATTGCTTCGATTTCAGTGCTCAAATTAGCAGCAGAATGCTTTCTCTCCAGTTCAATCATAGTAATAGTTTTTACGCCAATTTTGCCGTCTTCATGAAATTGAACATTCACTTCCAAAATTCCACGACTTAATCTGGTAGCTGTATCAATTTTCAGGGACACCATTCTACCTTTCAATTTGTCTTCAATTGCAATTTTTTTGTTGTCATACTTTTTTGCCACCAATTCCATTATATTTTTTGGATTTTACGGACATCATATCCATTCCAGAAAAAATTTGTGCCGTTAATGTTTTGAAAGAATCGGAGCCAAAAATGGAAAAAGGTAATTTCTCTGCTGTGACTAACCCAACACAGCTGTACAGGCATCTTCAACTTCCTTCCGACTAATATTTACTGCAATTTGAAGTATTTTCTCGTCCTCTTCACGTCTAGTTCTGTGACTTATTTCTGCATCGTATATTTCGATGTGTTTTTCTTGAAAATGTCTTTTTAAATTTGTAACATAGCTCCCTCTAAACGTTTGCTGGCATATTTTACATTTGGACTCGTTTGACTTTTCGACCGACTCAAAATGATTTCTAAACAAATTGTTGCGTTTGCGTCCCATTCCTTATAACATTTTAATAAGGATCCTTGCGCGTTGATTAAAAATCGACACAACACTTTTGATCATTAAATACCCACATCAAATAATCTACTTCATTTATATTACAAAGCCGCCTTAGATTCATCTTTTGGTTTTTATAACCAAAAAAATAAAAATTTAAAATAATCATTATTTTTCAGCCAAAAAATACAAATCACTGAAAAATAGTTTTTCAATAACCAAAAAATAAAAATCAAAAATAATCATTTTTTTTCAACTAAAAAATAAAAATCACTAAATAATGGTTTTTCAATAACCAAAAAATAAAAGTTGAAAATAATAATAATTCCCTAACCAAAAAATACAAATCACGAAATAATGGTTATCTTACAAGCAATAAATAAAAATCAAATTTAATCGTTATTTGTTAAGCAAAAAATAAAACTCAAAAAATAATAATTATTTTACAATCAAAAAATATAAATTGGAAAATAACTATTAAATCATGATTTTTATGATATTGCTCATAATCGTGACGGTCCCTGGTAAAAACCAAACGCGGATTTTTATTTAAAAAAATTTTTAAATATGCTTGGTAATTTTTTTATTTTTTTTGTTTACGTGGTTGACATTGTTTACGTAGAAAAACTCCATTGTTTACCTACATTCAGGGGCGGACTGGGCTTGTGGGCTACCGGGCAAAAGCCCGGTGGGCCCCCAGTTCACTGTGCATTTAAGCTGTTATGTGTTTTTGTTTTTAAGGTAACGAAGCCCCATTTTTCGAACGCCCAGTGGGCCCTTTAACTCCCAGTCTGCTCTTGCCTACATTGTCTACGCGAAAAAAATCGGGTAGACAATGTATGCGCAGACAATTTTCCCAACGCTGATTTTCAGCTGTAAAAATACTCACTTTAGCTGAGGCTAAGTTAAAAATGAATTTAAGAAGACTTTGGCAAAAGGCAATTTATCTTTATATTGAAATTTGTTCAATAAATTGGAGGACTGTTTTTTAATACTAATAAGACATAAGATTTAAATTTAAGAGAAAAATCTCAAAATATAAATTTTTTTAAATCTTTTTTATGAGTCTACAACAGGGGCGGAATTTGGGGCCAAAGAGCCTACCGGGTGTTTGAAAAATAGGGGCCCGTTACCTAAGAAAAATATAAAATTAATAAAAATAGAAAATCCCAGATACAGCAGACTGGCGGCCCACCGGGCATTTGCCCCTCCGCCCCTGGTCTTCAACGCACAACGTATTTGTACCATCGAATGTAAACAAGCTCAATCATTCCTTTTCTAATACCTACATAGAAGCGTTCTTATGTTCATATATACAGAATTTATTTTCCGTCCTTCTCTTTTCCGTCGTTCTCAGCGCCCTTCCACGATCGAATTTTTCTGATTTCAATCAATCCTGCAAAAAAAAAAATCATGGTGTAGCAGCGAGATGTCAAGGTACGAACTCAAACACGTCTTGATGCATTCACTGTCACTTAGTGATGATCGCATTCGTTTCTTCAACGCTTCTATTTCTCTGAATTTTACACGGTTGCATTCTTACTTATAATTATATTTATAAAGGCTTATGACTAAAGGTTGCATTTAGAATTACTAATGACTAAAGGTTGTATTTATAACTGACTGTGACAAAAGGTTTGTGTTTACTTATTTTAAGTTTCATGGTTATACATGTTAAGGCTAATTTATATATGTATACAAATGGCTCTACAATACACAATAAACAACCCTTCAACATCCTCCAAAGGGTATCGATCGTTTTTCAAAATTTTAGATATTCGATAGGGGCCTTTGAATTTCGGAATAAGTTTCTTAGATATGCTGGTATGCGAATCAAAGTTTTTCAAGATTCCCTAGTCTTCTTCGCTATATGTAATTGGCAATTTTCGCTCTTTTTTAACATAGCTTTCATTATACGTTTGTAAATCCTTTTCTCTTTCGTTTGCTTTCTTTCGAATATTTTCTAAATTTCTTTTATCATTTGTTCCTTCTCTATTATGATTTCTTTTAAACTATCAATCGCCTCACCTTTCTGCCTAACACCGAATAATATAATGCTCGGGTATTCGCTTTTGCCTCTATGCCGTGTATTAATAAGTGTATATTGTGTAGATTCTAAGATTAAATCCCAGCATTATTGGTTTTCCGATGCTATCAATTTTGCAATAATAGGCCCCAAACTTATGTTAAATCGCTCCACTTGGCCGTTGGCTTGTGGCGATCCTGTTGCAATTTTAATGTGTTATATGTTTTTCGCATCAATAAATTCTTCGAATTCATTTGAAGTGAAACAGCTACCTCTATCAGATATTACGAATTTGGATCTACTGTATGATCTAAATGCTTGGATGGCTTCCTTAGTCTTAGTATTCTTTGCTGGAAAAAGTCTAACAAATTTAATACAAGCATCTATCACGACTAAAATGTGTTTGTACTTTCGTCTTTGTTCTCAATAGGACCATAATCGTCGATGTGTATTGTTTCGAAAGGCGCAGACAGTTGTTCACATGGTCTAAAGCTTTTTTCTTTATATTTGGGAACCAGTAACTTTTTGATATTACATTTTTCGTTTTGTCTATCCCTACGTGACCTATTTCATCGTGGTATTTGAATAAAACGTGCTGTTCCATGTCTTTATGCTGCCCATTAACTATACAATCTGTCGTACGATTGCGATTGTACTACAGATAGTATGACTCGCCACTAACTTTCAAACAGCTCTATTGATTTGCGTCAAACATCATTTTTATCTAAGCATTGAAGTGCAGAGACGTTTGTGATGGACACGTTGTTTTGGACCTTTTCGTTATAAACGAGTTAACAGATGAAGAAGAAAACAAAATTAGGAAAAATGAAAACTGTTGTGAGGATTTTTCCGAAATCCCTCACTCGCCTATCGGACCGAATTTTCTAAAGGAAACGCTCTTTAGTTTTATAATTTATCATTATTTATTAAACGATTATCTACAACTGTTAACTGCAACTTATATTTAGCAACTGATTTCAACTGATTCTTAGTTTAGAATACAATAGCTTATATACTAATTATTCTATATATAATATTTAAACCTAAGTCTGCGCTCTGCAGACGCTGATTTGTTCTTCGGGAACGGTGTCATGGGCCTGCTGACGCATGCTGATCTGTGCAGGTGTGCTTCCGGGTTTGTTGGTCGTTTTGTTCCCACGAACATTCGATTCTCATATTCGCATAATTCGCATGCTCGGCGATTCTGCGTAAGGTCACCTATGTTGTAAAGTTGCACTTGGCACGCTTGTATGAAGGTCCAAAATGCCAGCTTGCATTTTTGGCCGTCTGCCGTCGCTAGCGGTATTTCGTAAGCTACAAGATGAACTGCTCTGCTGTTTGACTCATAACATCCCTCCCCCTTTTGAAGACGATGCCACGTTTTGGCATTCAAATCAACGGTGGAATGTAAGTTTGTCATTGCTATTGTAAGGATTGCCGCAAAAGCCATCTTAGTGTTTTGAGTCATCTGTTATAGGAAGATTGGCTGCTTGTTGGGATCCGACAGGAAAACTATTTATTTGGTCCCAAAATTTTAAGTGGTTTAACTTTCACATTTTTGTTGGTGCAACTCTGGAACTGCTCGAACTTCCGACTAATGTTTTGAGTTTTCTTGTTTCTGGTTCTGGTAGGTGATGACCTTACGCCATATTGGTTAATTACGAAGCTTGTGGTCAGCATGGTCAGCATCCCATCGATGTCCTCTCCTGCGTCATTCTGCTATAGATTCGATTGAGACAGTTGGAGTGTATTTTTATCACTTTAATTTTTTTTTTTTTTTGTTATTATTTAATTTGATTTTTTTTTTATAATATTTTTTTTTTTTTTGTCATACTTGTTCTTTTTTTTTTTTTTTTTTTTTAATTATGGGTTTCTCATGTTCAATTTGGACAGCCGAAATAAAAGCAGGGACACGAGAATAGTTGTAGCACAGGTAGGGAATAATTTCATGTTTTCTTTTTCTTTTCAGGAAGACCAATGAGGCTTAACGATGGATATCAGACGTAAAATTTCCCTTCTAAAATTTGGAAACTCAATTGAAAGTGTTGAAATTTCTAAATTTAATTTAGTTTCCAAATTTTAGAAGGGAAATTTTACGTCTGATATCCATCGTTAAGCCTCATTGGTCTTCCTGAAAAGAAAAAGAAAACATGAAACTATTCCCTACCTGTGCTACAACTATTCTCGTGTCCCTGCCTTTATTTCGGCTGTCCAAATTGAACTTGACAATTTTGAATTTTTTCATAACTGCTTTCGAACTTGACCTATTTCCTTTTGACTGTCTTTTATTGGTTTGAGTTCAATTATTATTTTCTTATTTTTTCCAATATTGCAATGTCAAGTGCACTATAAAAAAAATTGTGTTTGTTCATCAAGATTTAGTTCGCGGCTAGCTTCTACTATTCAAAAATAAAAAAAAAAGTTATTTTGCTTTTATTGTTTCTTCGCTTGTTTTGATATGCGAGCACTTTTGTCTTGAACAGAAAATTGTTAATTTTTTATTTTTTTAAGATATAATATTTAATTGTCGCGTGGCGGAGCTTAATTTCTGGTAGCGCCAGTTTGAAATAGGATCGCTTCGAATATAAGAAAAAGCAAAGAATGAATTTATTCTATAAATTTTCATTTAAGTAGTACTTTAAGGGCCTGGTAACAAAATATGTATTGTGTGGCATTTGGAATTGCTTGCGCCCTTTGTGCACGTATTTTGTTTACTATTTCCCGTACCTTTATGTTCTTTTTATTTTCTTTCAAATCTAAGGCGATATTTAAAGCTATAAAAACGCATGTTCTACCTATGCCTGCAGCGCAATGAACTATCATCGGCGGCGGATTTGTTATATTAGTAGTTAACCTCTTTTGATTTTCCTTAACTAATCTTATAAATTGCCATAATAATTTAGCATTTGGTATGCCTTGATCGGCCCAACACCTAAATTGCCAATGGTAAATTGTTCTAGAAGTTTCTGATTTTTGATCGTATAGTTCTAATTCCGTACAAACAAAATTCTTGTTTTCATTTTTATTGAGCGTTTTAACGCGAAATTGGGAAAATATTTTGGTGGAATTTACGTCAGCTTCCCAGTATCTAGCACACTCTCTCGACTTCGTGAGCATAACTATGGTATTACAATTTTGTTCCCATACCATTTGAAAGAAGTCTTGTATGGAATTTTCGAGAGGTCCCTGCGTAGCTATATATGACTTCGTCTTTTTGTATCCATCCACAAAACTAGCATTAATATATCCTGACATGTTCTCGTGTTGTCGTGATAATTTAACACGACTGTGGTCAAAACAAGGCACGTTCCTATAGCGATTTTTTTCTGAATTTCTTAGAAAATTTTTAAAAGATCCCTTGACTGGAATTCGAATCAATTGTGCATGCTCTTCGGTTAGCTTGCGATTAATATCTTCTGCCTCTTTCCCTGCTTTTATGTATTGAATGTTCGCTTTTTCCTGATTGACTTTTAACAAATTTCTGTGGAAGGTTTTTTCTTTGCCCTTGGTTAAAATTCTAGCACTTACAGAAGTGGGAAGTGATCCAACTCTATAAGGTCCCTCCCAAATAGGCGAAAATTTATTCTTTCTGGTTTGGTTTTTCAGCCAGACCTTATCTCCTACCTTAAATTCTCTAATTTTCGATCCCTTATCATAGTATATTTTCGAATTTTGCTTTCCTTTTTCTTGATTTAGTCGAACTAATTCATGCGTTCTTTGAATCTGGTACTTTAATATTTTCGAATAATCATCAATATTGTATAGAGGAGCGGGCTTCCTTTTTAGATTAACAGGTACATCAAAGTCGAAACCAAAAAGTATTTTGTTAGGCGTTTGTTTCGTAGTGCTGTGTACAGTATTAATGTGCACATGCATGGCATGATGAAGCCAATCATCCCAATTTGTACCGTCTTCTTTCGCAAAAGTTCTTAAAAATTCGGCTAATGGTCTATGGCTTCTTTCTAAAGCACCATTGGCTTGCGGAGGATATCTAGAAGTTTCTATTTTCTTAATTCCCATTAGCTTGCATACTTCCTTAAAAAGTTTTGAAGTAAAGTTTGTGCCATTGTCAGTGACAAGAATTCGTGGAATATTGAATTTTGAAATTACTTCGTTAAAGAATGCTTTTGCTACTGTCGACGATTCTGCATCGGGAATGCCTGTACATATGAAAAATTTTGAAAAATCATCTAAAAATGTAAGAATATATTTATTACCGCTTGAAGTGACTAGTAGGGGACCCACCATGTCCATATATATCTTATCAAAAGGACGTTGGGATATCTTTGTGAGAACCATCGGCATTTTCTCGACCTTTGAACTTTTATTTTTCTGACAGAGTTCACACGTTTTCACGTAATCTTTTATTTGTTTTTGCATGCCTTGCCACTTAAATTGTTTTCTAATTCGCAAAAACGTCTTCATTGTCCCTTTATGACCTCCTATGGGTGAATCATGAAATGATTTGATGACTTTTACAATCTCCTTTGGGTCAGTTAAGACTTGAGACATGTCTTCTTCAACGCTTTCGTCTATTATTTCATCAGGTTTTTCTTTAGCCTGAGCTCGTGTTACTACAGATATGTTGTTGTTTATATGTGGAATTCTACTCAAAGCGTCAGCGTTTTGATTATTTTTTCCGGGCTTATAAAAAATTTCAAAATCGTACTCTAAAAGTTTAAGGCGAAAACGACCTAGTGTCGAATCTTATTCCTTTAAATTGGCTATACCTTTTAATGGCTTATGATCGGTGTATATTTTGAAAGATCTCCCCAATAAATAGGTCCTAAAATTTTTTACAGCCCAAACTATTGCCAAAAATTCTTTCTCAATTGTAGAATATCGTTTCTCAGTTTCACTTAACGCTCTGCTGGCAAAATAAATAGGCAAATCTTCCCCTGGTTCTCCTTGCGAGAGAACAGCTCCTAAGGCTTCATTACTAGCGTCTGTTGTTAGAATAAAAGTTTTCGAAAAATCTGGATATTGAAGTAAAGGGGGTGAGGTTACCGCAGCTTTAAGCTGTTCTATGGCCTTCTGACAATCATTGTTCCATTCAAACTTAACGTTTTTTCTTAATAATTTGTTTAGTGGAACTGAAATTTTTGCCGCATTTGGTATAAATTTGCGATAATAATTGATTAATCCAAGGAAAGCTTGTAACTCTTTTACATTTCTGGGTGGTGATATTTTTTGTACACTTTCTACCTTTAGTGGATCTGGCAGCACGCCTGATTCCGAACATTTATGCCCTAAATATTATATATAACTTTTTTTTTTTAAAAATTGACATTTCTCTGTTTGAAGTTTTAAACTGTTATGTCTTAAGACTTCAAAAACCTTACATAATCTTTCTTCATGCTCTTCTAAATTCCTAGCATAAATAACGATATCATCAAGATAAACAAAACAATCAATTCCCTGCAACCCAGTGAGAATGCTATTCATTATGCGTTGAAAGGTTGCAGGTGCTCCCGTGAGCCCAAAAGGCATTCTGGTAAATTCAAAATGTCCCATTCCCGTGCTAAATGCTGTCTTCTCCTTATCTTTTTCTTCGATAAGCACTTGATGGTATCCGCTGGCTAAATCTAAAGTTGAAAAATACCTACTGCAACCCAACTGATCGAGAATTTCATCTATTCTAGGAATTGGAAAAACTTGTTTAATGGTAATATCGTTCAATTTTCGGAAATCTACCACAAGTCGCCATTTCTTTTTCCCATCGGCACCGGCCTTTTTCGGTACTAACAATATCGGAGAATTCCAAGGAGACTTGCTTGGAGAAATAATGCCATCTTTAAGCATTTTGTCAACCTGTGAGGTTATTTCTGTTTTATGCACTTCTGGTAGTCTATATTGCCTGATATTAACTGGTGGCTGCCCTGGCTCTGTTGCAATTTCGTGTTTAAGAACTGTCGTATATGAAACCTTATCCTCACTCAAATGAAAAATATCAGAATATTCTCTGAATACGCTCTTTATAGATTTTAATTCTTCTTCGTTTAAATTATTATCTAAACGTACTGTTTCCATAACCAATTGAAAACGATCATTCATTTTCTCATCCTTTTTGACAAAATTTATCCCTGTTTTTCCTAACTCCTCATAATCCCTAAGAAGAGTGTAATTTAGCTCCTTTAGCTGTCCAAATTTTACATTTTTTCTACTTGCATTCAGAACTGGTACAAATCCCTTTCCCTTTTTGATTCTTGTTATTACATTTCCAACGTATACTCCTTGCAAAATTTCTTGCTTATGTACCACTATATCTCCTGATTTAATATTAACCTTAATTGGAATTATTTTTGAAGTTCTAGCGTTTATCGTAATTGACTCAACTACGCATATTCTTCTAGTCTCTTGCTCTGAACAAAGTGGTAATCTTGCGATTTCCTTGCTATTTGCGAAAAATGAAATCGTCTTATTAACTCCATTCGTAACCGAACGGGTCCACAGTTCATCTCTACCCAAAAGTCCATCTGCTGGTACTTTGCTACCATATGGAAGTACGTGCATATTAAAATTCAATGCTTTGTTTTCTTGGTGAGATATCCTTACAGCTCCCTCTGTACTAATACTACCACCAAATGCTCCACCTAATTGCTTAACCTCTGACCTGTCAACTTCAACTTCTTCTTTTAAGACTTCAGATTTGAGCAAACTAGTGTCTGCCCCTGTATCGATAAGCAGGGTTAATTTATCATTTTTTGCTTTTCCACACGGAAATACTATAAATGCATCATCTGATCGACATCCCTCATCTATGGTTAAAGAATTTGTTGAACTGTCAAAGTTGTTTAGGTTTAGGTCTTTGAGCAGCCTTTTCTTCTTAATTGACTCTGACTTACTCAATTTTCTATTTAAATGCAATTCCATTGTTTTTCTTTCTAAAACAACTAAGCCCTTTGAAAGTGACTCTTGTAGACTAGTACACAAAATAATCAACATACTTAATAGTATGATCCATCCCTTGGTGAAAAATTGCCTTACACATGAATCACTAGAATATGATATTTCATAAACATCTCTTGGATAGGTATACTCAACAACTTGTTCAGAAAATGTAACCTTCTTATTAGTTTCTTTTTGCTTTCTAACGGAACATATAGGCTCGCTTAGCCTAACGTATGTTTTTTCATTCTCCTTCATCTGCTCACTGCTACAGAGTGGCTGAATTTTGTTTATTTTAATAGTGGAGTCTTCGACTTCAATTTTATTTATATCCAGTTCCAATAGCGACTGTGACTGACAAGATAAGTTTGATTTTTCCTCTGTGCTTCTTTTTAAAATTTTTAATTCTATTTTCTTTAGTTCATTTTTCTGCACATTGCCGCCACCGGGTACTGGAATAGGCCTTAATTTTTCTAATCTATTATCGGCTTTCCGGTCTACTGGCCTTGACCGGGCCGTGTATAGTTTCCCTGACTCTGAGTTGCGGACGGACAATTTGGTGAAATATGGCCAAACTGTTTGCATTTGTAGCACTGCCTATTATCAATTCTAAGAGCCCCTTGACCATTTTTGGGTACATTTTGACGATCGTTAAACCTGCTTTGCCCTCTATTGTCGTACGTAGTAGTGTTTTGGCTTTGTGTTTGATTGCTATTCTCTCTACTTGGATTCTGTGTTTAAAAATTATTCGCCTTCATACTGCAAAATTTATTAGCTAGGTGCCCGCCAATACGACATATGTGGCAATATATTTCTCTCAACTTTACTAGACAATTTTCGGCTAAATGGCCTTGTTTTTACAAAAAGTACAACTTAATTTCTGGCGTTCCTCTTGGCCGCATTGCGTTCCTCTTTCATGACCGTAAATGCTACATTTTTCGCAAAAAGGAGTATTTAATCTTGTCTTACAGTGCGCATAAAAATGTCCTGATTTTTTGCAAAAACTACAAACGCTATCCTCTTTGAGCAGATCTTCTACTAAATTGATTTCGTTTACTTTGCAGCCTATTCGTGACTGGATTCTTTCGACAAAATCTAATAACTGACCAATGGAATCGTTTTCCCTTCCGGCTAACATTTGCTCAAGTGATCGATCTCGCAATCCTTTAATAAAGGCATTTACCCCAAGATCCTTAAAAAAGACCTCCATATTATCTAATCCATAGGTTTCTTTTACGAATTCATTCGCTTCTTTTAATAATTCCTCTATCCTGCTACCAAAAAGGACCACTGGCTCACTTAGGCCTTGCCTAATGTTATCTAAGTCTGCCCTTATTTGGTCTAGAGTCCTTGCTTTAGCATAATTTTATTTTATAAATTCGCAAAATTCGTCTATTGATGAAAATTTTTTCTCCCCAACCCGCTTATGCGCCTTTCCAAACAATCTCAGCTTTATGCATTCTATTGTGAGCTCTGTGTCCCCAGGTGAGACTTCTCTCTTCAACAATTGACACCCTTGTATAAATTTATCTACTTCTATTTTAAGCTCTGGGCAAGATGTTCCTGAAAAGATTTGCACTAGCATGTCAACTACCTTTTTCATTTCACTGACTAATAGCCTAGACAGACGTATAGCATAATCGCGATTATCTCCGTTTTGCAGATTAAAGATGAATTATGTATAGATAAAAGTAGGATCAACTCCATTTTAATCGAACTTTTAGAAGCGCGATTATATGCATAATCGTTCTTTTTGACAAAGAAACCTTGGTGATAGCTGCCAAATAGAATTTAAATAATAAATTTAATTGAGTGGAATCAAAATGGTTGACACATAAAAAAGCTGGTTGCTTAATCATACATTTTTTAATCCACCATCTGTCGTCTGTCAGGGTTTTTTGGAAAAGTGGATTAAAAAAATTTAATCGCGATTAACTATATACGTCTGCCGATGGTATAATGTTCTCATTGAAGACACGTTTATGTGGCTCGGACGATTATATTCTCTGACTGCGATGGGCTCATTTACTTTTGGAATGTTACCGAAGTGTGAAACTCTCTCTTGTGGACTGTTATCTCTCAAACTATTGTCATTTCTTTGGTTAGCACCAAATTGAAAGAAATGTTCTAAATTAGCTCTCGCGGCTGAAAAATTTGAATCTGAGTTGGTGTGTTTGTTTTGCATCATATCAGTTTTCGGTCTTAACTGATGTGGTTGACCTGCTGAGGGTGGAGGCGGGGGTGGCGGTATTTGTGTAGGTGTTGGCTGTGGAGTCAACGAAGGACTTAATGAATGTTCCCCTGAATATTCTATTTGACTTGGAGTCAGTTTTGAGATTTCGATACCAGCTTCTGATAATTCTTTTGATAATGGTGTTAAGTTACCGGTCGCTTCGTTATGTACTGTTAATTCGTTATTGTTAGACATTTGAGGACGACCAATGTTACTATTTTCGTGGTTGGCACAACGTAATCTCTCCTTCAAATGCTCTATTTCTGCTTTCTGTTCAGCGACCGTTTGTCTATTTTTTTCAAAATGGTTTAACTGTCCTGCGCTAAAATTTTCTTTCAATAAAAGTTCCCTTAGTCTGTCGTTTTCTTGTTTTTGTTCTTCCAAGGATGAATCTGAACCCGCTAACGCGTTCTCTAATTTTTTGTTCTGTGATTTCAATAATTTATTGCTCAGCTGTAACTTTTCTAATTCTTTTTCGAAAGCTTTACTCTTTTTATCACTTGCGCTTTCTCTTATATGTTCAAGTACTATGTCAAATTTCTCTTCTTGAGTTTTACCTTCTATTTCACTGCGAACTAAATTTAAAAATGATCTTTTCTTATTTACTGACTCTTGGACTTCCCACAATTGCTAAAATAACTAGCAGTTAAACGTTCATAAGTGAATACTTCTTGCTTTAAATTTTCTATAATTGCGCTATTTCCTTCCATTTGAATTTTAATAAATTAATATGGCTTTTCATGTACTTACCATCGTGCTTGTGATAGTTCAATTCTATGTCCGATGCGGCGGCTTCGATGAATAAAAAGTTTATTTCGCGGATAATTTTTCGTGGACAATTTTTCGCGGATTATTTTCGTGGATTATATTTTTTTCGCGACGAAAAGTACGTTTTACTCTTTAATATAAAAACAAAAGTCCATTTAAAGATTAATTCGCCAAGGATTCTTTATTCTCCAAACAGGGAAAACCATGCGCTCTATAAATATAGCAATACCCTCGGTGCCTGAACACAATTCCCGGGCTCTGTTAGCAAAGCCTGAACACACATCCAACAGTTAGCAACATTTAATAGTGCAACAAGGCTTACTCTTGCAAAAGAATTTTGATTGAATACCAAGGACTATTTCTCTTTTTAATGTCCCTAAAGGTGCAATACTTCGCGGACGCGATGTTGTACTCGTAGGACGTCAACTACTTTGAGTAGTTGTAAAAACCGGCTGCGCCAATAATGTTGTGAGGATTTTTCCGAAATCCCTCACTCACCTATCGGACCGAATTTTCTAAAGGAAACGCTCTTTAGTTGTATAATTTATCATTATTTATTAAATGATTATCTACAACTGTTAACTGCAACTTATATTTAGCAACTGATTTCAACTGATTCTTAGTTTAGAATACAATAGCTTATATACTAATTATTCTATATATTTAAACCTAAGTCTGCGCTCTGCAGACGCTGATTTGTTCTTCGGGAACGGTGTCATGGGCCTGCTGACGCATGCTGATCTGTGCAGGTGTGCTTCCGGGTTTGTTGGTCGTTTTGTTCCCACGAACATTCGATTCTCATATTCGCATAATTCGCATGCTCGGCGATTCTGCGTAAGGCCACCTATGTTGTAAAGTTGCACTTGGCACGCTTGTATGAAGGTCCAAAATGCCAGCTTGCATTTTTGGCCGTCTGCCGTCGCTAACGGTATTTCGTAAGCTACAAGATGAGCTGCTCTGCTGTTTGACTCATAACAAAACGCACAAGAATGTGGATTCGGGAGAAAGACCAGTATTCGAATGGGAAGCTGTCCATTGATACATCTTCCTCTATACTTTTATATTCTGCGAGCAATTTTTCGTAGCCATTTATGCGAGAAAATTTATTTTTGTATTTTTCGCACTTGCTATTTCATAATTTTTCAAAGCTTTTATAAGTTTCTATGAAGTTAATTAAATTTTCGTTCGCATTCATTTTTAAAAGAAAATTTCTACCGCAAAATGCTGCGACAAAGCGACAAAATCTGTCAAATTATTCTACTAACGTAGCAATCTATCGAACTACAACCCAAAAAGTCAAATCGTTTTAAACTTTGTCAAACAAGCCGTCAAACAGCTAGGTACTTATACTACAAGCCTACTAACGAAACGATTTGTACACCGAGAGAAATAAGAACTGTTAAATCAACCACTTGGAACAGTTAAAGTAAGAGTGGTCAAATTAACTGTATTCCCCGTTAAATGCACTGGAAAAGGAAGTCAAATCAACAGTTGAAAAATAGTCACTTTTTATGTTCAAATTCGCTTTCGTTCACTTAGACGTATAAGTTCGCATTCTGATCAACCGTCTCCGGAGTTGTCGATAGCTTAGTGCTTTAAACTGTGAATCGAAAGTTGTGAGCTTCGGGGTTCGATCCCTGCTGGCGGCGGGAATTTTTCTGAATTTTTTTTTTTTAATTACAGTTTTTTTTTGTTCAGAGTGTAGTTGTTTTTTAAGGCAAAAATTTTCTCCTAAATTTTTAAGATTTTAATTTATTTAATTTTTTTTAATGGTTCAAGTGAGCGTTTTGACCAACAAATTAAATTCGTTCGTTTAGCGTAATGGTTAATACGTTCGCCCAGCGAAGTGGTGGTCTGCGGTTCAAGGCTCGGCCGAGGCGAGAAAATTTAAAGAGATGAAAGAGAAAAAGATTTAAAAAGAAACAAATAAATAAAGAAAAAATATAATTTAATAAAAAAAAAAAAAATATTAATAAAAGAAGGTAAAAAAAAGTCAAAGCAAAAAATAAATTTTTTTTTCCCAGTCGCTGGTGACAGTTGATTTAACCCCGAGACAGTTATATCAACCATCAGGTAGTTATATCCTTATTGACTGTGTTCGTACTGTTGAATCGACCGCTACTACACATAAGCTAAGAATTAACGGTGAACTCGGTTATTTTAACCTGCTTTTTCAGTTAATATAACTACCTTTTTCTCTCGGTGTAGTACAATCGGGGCAAATCGTACTATAGATTGTATAGTTAATGGGCAGCATTAGGTACACAAAATAAAATATTTTCCTTCTTCCGTTTCCGATAAACTATTCCATAACGCATTTCATAAACATTGTAGTTTTTCTTTTGTAGTTTATTTCTAATATTAAGCAATGCTTCATCGTTTCCTTGACCGATAATCAAATTTGCTTCGAAGGTATTTGTTTCTATTAATAAAATATTGGTGCATCTGCTTAATGCATCGACACGCTGCATTCGGTTTCCCACTCTATACTTTACTGAGCAGTCAAAATTTCGAAGCTCTTGAGTCCATCCTGTGATGCGCGGGTTAAGGTCTTTTTGTTCAGGGTCATTGTAAGGGAATTCCAATCCGTAATAATTTTAAAAAATTTTCCTTGCAGATATATACGAAACCGTACCAATGCATATATTATGGCTACGGTTTCCAGCTCGAAGCTGTGATACTTGCTTTCTGAATTCGTAGTTCTTTTGGAAAAATAAAATACTGGATGTAACTTTTCATAACTCTTTCTTTGAAGTAAAATGGCACTGAAGCCTATTGTACTCGCATCGCAATGAAGCTCAGTTTCATCTTTCGGGTTGTAGAGTGCTAACGTAAGTGATTCAACTAACGTTTGCTTAAGAGTCTCAAAAGCTTGCATTTCTTTTATTCCGAAATGAAATATAAGTTCTTTCTTTTGTTAAATCGTATAGTGGTTTAGCTTTCAATGAGAAATATTTTATGAACCTTCCAAAATAAGAGCATAACCCTAAAAACATGGAACATAATGTACATTAGTGGGCACTGGAAATTTCTTAATTGCCTCAACACCTTTTTTGTCTGATCTTATGCCATCACTGTCGACAACATATCCTAAAAGCTTGACTTTTCTTTGGAAAAACTTCCATTCTAATCTTAATTCGAGCTTGATTTCGACCAATCGATCAAAAACTTTTGTGAGAATCTCAAAATGTTCTTCTATTGATTTTGTCGCTGTCATAATATCGTATAGATATGTAATAATTTTGTCGTCCTTTACCATTTCGGCAAATATTTTACTAACAAAACACTGGAAAACTCATGGAGCGTTCCTCAGGCCCGTAGGCATTCTGGTAAATTCAAGTTACCTTCTGTCAGCGTTAGTGATCGGTTGCGCCATGTCGTCGGTTTGCTATCTCTGTACACTCAAAAAACAGAACTACTACTTGCTTGCTATAAACTATAGCAACGGCGTTATTACTGCATTTTCTATATTTTATATGAATTTCAGCTAGCAAAATGTCTTGATTTCAAACAAACATAGCCAACATAGCTATGTTTTGTTAGTAAATGAATATAGCTGTAGGAGAATGATTTTAAAGCATGTGCGGGTATTTGCATAGCATATGCAGCTACTCATTATAGCTGAGAATGATTGTAATGTATCTGCGGCTATTAACATAGCATATGCAGCTATAAAAAGTAAATTATATTCATTTCAATAGCTCTCTATTCGAATTCGCTCTCGTTTACTCTCTCTCGCTCTCTACTATGCCTTGAAATGTGCTCTCATTTTCGCAATTCTCCCTTTTATCTGCTCCTCCCTGTTGACTGCTTTAAGTTCGCATTCTGATCAACTCCCCGGAAAGTGTTTGATAGCTTAGTGGGCCAAACTATAAAATAACAGTCGAGAGGTTCGGGGTTCGATCCATGTTGGCGGCGGGGATATTCCCTAAATTTTTTTTTTTTTTTGTACTTTATTTTATAAATTACAGTGTTTTTTTTGTTCAAAGTTCAGTTGTTTGGGAAGACAAAAATTTTCCCCTAAATTTTTAAGGTTACTGTTCGAGGAAGGACGTGGAAAGAGAGAAAAAAAAGGTTTTCGTTAAGACCTTTTTTAACATGGAGGCCACAACGGCAATATTTTGCTTGTCTACTTACACGATGGCTTTTATTTGCTGGGCCCAACTGTATATATGTAAAACGCTGAATATAGTGGATTCGAGTTTCTTTAATATTCCAACAACTCGAAGGATTTACAAATGGAACGGTAAAAATGGTGGGCCTCGCTGCCACTGTCGACGGTTCCAATCAAAATATAAATGAATCTTAACAAAAGGTTAAGGAAAAACGTGTTCGAAAAGACTATTAATTTTTCCGAGCGAACTTAAACCGCTTGTTTCTACTGTTCAAGAAAGAGTGTTTTTAACTCGCAAAAACGCAATTCGGTAGACTCGAAATTAACTGATTGTTAGCGGAAAAAGCTAGAAAACTGCCCGAAAAACAGTCGCTTGCGAATGATTATCGAGTGCAATTTATGGGCCGTCCCCAGTGAATGGCTATGGATGTTTACACTGGAATTTATTTGCTCAAGCATTGAAATTGAAGCTCTGGCGTAAAAGCAAAGTTCTGGCGTAAACTTTGCCGGCCCCTTTGCAGGAAACCTGCAATGTAAATGCATTGTGGCAGCCAGTTTACATATTAATATGTTTTTTTTTTTTTTTTTTTTTTTTTTTTAAAGAAAATAGAAATTCATTCGTATATAAATTCAAACGTAGTAAATTTGTAGCTTATAGTTGTACTGGTCCCGATAGCAGGTATCCAAAAATAGAATTCTGAGCCATTGGCATTCCTTTAACTTTTGGCAGAGCACCAGAGCGATGGATTTGAGAACATACGTCGCCTGCTAGCACTAGTTCACACGGCGCTCGTTGGTAGCAGTGATCATCCGCCAAAATAATGTTGGGATATTGCGCAGTGATCGTAGAGCTTAATGGTACTTCTGGTGTCGAAAACCGGACTTGAGATAACTTAAAAAAGACGTCAATCTGGACCGAGGTATCATGTCGCGAGATCAGAGTCGTTGCGCACCACTCTTGGTCCCCTATCATGGCAGTCTTCATTTTAAGCTCTCGAACAAGCTTTTCCGATATGAGGCTTCGTTCGCAGCATGGATCGATGATAGCTCTCGCATTATGACGAACGCCGTTCCATTTTAAATACATTCTGGCGGTTGGTAAAAGGGTGATAACTCGAAAAGGTTGTAGCGATGTGATGGTAACAGAAGCAGGTGCCCTTTTGCGCTTCGGCGGCTTAGCGGCGATTTTGTCATGGCTATGCAAGAGGGTATGGTGATCTTCTCGGCAGTAGTGGCAAACGGTCTTACTGGTGCAAACTTTGGTGTGATGTGAATGTGCCAAGCAGTTGGAGCAATATTTATATAACAGGACAGCTCTTAAGCGTGCAATCACATTCATTGCTTTAAATTTCGGACACTTAGATAAGGGATGATGGTTCCTACACACACGACATGCGTATCGATGTGGTCGATTGTTTTTCCCCATAACGCCGTTTAAACTGTATTTGTGAAGAGGGAATAATAATATTTAGCATGGTGGTAAAATTATTAATTTTGTAATGGGTCTAGTGATTATACCCTTTTCGGTGCGGATATTAGCGACCCGTACTCGGTTGTCGCTTCCTGTAAATACCTTAACAATGCGTCCTAAGCGCCATTCATTTGTAGGCAAATTCTCCTGTTTTATTATAACGAGATCATTGATTTTTAAATTGTCATGAGGAAATTTCCATCGGAATCTTTTGTGGAGTTCCATCAAATACTCTGATTTCCAGCGATCGCAGAGATAGCTGTTTACCGCTTTCACCTTTCGCCATCGATTTATTAGTGAAAGTGGATTTTCCGAAGTGGAAGGTTCTGCTACGGATAAGAGAGGGCCGCCAATCAGGAAATGACCTGGTGTTAGCGGAGCTAGATCCATAGGATCAGAAGATTGAGGACTCAGTGGACGCGAATTTAAACACGCTTCGATTCTGGCCAGTAGAGTTTGGAATTCTTCAAAAGTGTATTTGATAAGACCTGCCGCTTTGCGAAAATGCAATTTAAAACTTTTGACTCCTGCCTCCCACAAACCGCCCATATGTGGGGCACCTGCCGGTATAAATTTCCATGTAAGGTTGTGGTGAACATAACTTGAAATGGTTGCAGAAGAAATTGACTTTAAAAATTGATCATATTCGGGTTTAAGAATTTTGGCAGCTCCTACGAAGTTAGTGCCGTTATCAGAATATATTTCCGAAGGACAGCCTCGTCTGGATACAAATCTTTGAAACGCCGCTAAAAAAAGTTTCAGTCGAAAGGTCTGAAGTGGCTTCCAAATGGATTGCTTTTGTTGAGAAACAAACGAATAGGCAAACGTATCCCTTGGATAAACGACATCCTCGTCCGCGAAAGGATTTTATTTCGCATGGACCCGTGAAATCTATTCCTGTCACCTGAAAAGGCCGTGAAAATGTGCAACGTTCTTGGGGCAGTGCCGCCATTACTTGTGTTTGTACTTTTTTACGCTCAATGACACACGGTTTACATCGATGAATGATGGCCTTAATAAGATTTCGAATGCGTGGGATGTAAAACTCGCTTCGAATCAATCTTAACATCAGCGCATTTCCACCATGAAGTGTGATACAATGCGTAAAGGAGACCAACAAGGTTGTGAATCTAGAATTATACGGCAAAATAATAGGATGAGATTCATTATAGGACAGAGAATTGGATGCGACTAAACGACTATTGGCTCTTATAATTGAATCCTGGTCTAAATATGGAGTCAGAGGCGCTAATGGGCCCTTTGGTGAAATAGCTTGATTGGCCAGGAGGCAATGTTTTTCCTCCGGATAATGGGATGTTTGGGTTAATAGAATCAGTCGATTTTTTATGACGCGAATTTCTTGGGCAGATAAAGTTAAGGATTGAAACCTTGAACTATGCTTGAATTTAGGATGGGTATTAAAATAAAATCGAAATACATAACTGAGCACTTTATATGCTCGAGACAAACTCGAGAAACGATTCAACAGATCTTCACAATCGATCAACGCTACAAAAAACGCCTTCACAGATTTCGATTCCAAAGTGGTGGAAAACTCTTCTCGTGATGGAGTCTCCCATCCCTCGGACTGATTCTGCAGCCACTTCGGGCCGTGCCACCAGAGCAATTTTTCTTTTAACTCCTGCGGGAGGTCCCCCTGCTTGCCACATCCGCCGGATTTTCTTCTGAGAGGACATGCCGCCATTGTGCACTTTTCAGCAAAGAAGTTATTTTCGATACGCGATTGGCCACAAAAGTCGTCCATGTGCAGGGAGGTTTATTTAGCCACGATAAAACAATGGTAGAATCCGTCCAACAGTAGACTTTGTCAATGGGGACGAAGAGCTTATCTTTAATAGAGGAAACCATTTCGGCTAGTAAGAGCGCGCCATTTAGTTCTAGACGCGGGACCGATATAGTTTGGATAGGAGCCACCCTAGCCTTGGCACAAATCAAAGACGAAACATACTTATTTTGAAGTTTAACTCTCACATATACACAAGCAGCAAAGGCTCGGGTTGATGCATCGCAAAATGCATGTAGTTGAACCTCAGCTGATGGAGAATAATATACCCACCGGGGGATTTGAATGAATTGGATATTTTGTAAATTATTGGAAAAATTGCGGTAATCCTTTAGGATCGCTTCAGAGACAGGTTCGTCCCATGCTGTTGCTTCCAACCAAATTTGCTGCATGAGGATTTTGGCAACGATAATGACAGGTGCTAGCCATCCGGCAGGGTCAAACAGTTTAGCAATAGCGGATAAAATTTGTCTTTTAGTGTTGCATGGATTATTCTTAACAGGTTGAAGCTTGAAATAAAAACTATCAGATACGGCGTTCCAACGAATGCCGAGAGTTTTTGCTTTACTCATTTATTCTAAAGCAAGAAAGTCGGTGTGCAAAAGATGCTCCTTTGGAATATCAGACAGAATTTTAACGGAATTAGATGTCCATTTTCGGAGTTCAGATCCCGCGCTACTTAAAGCTTCGATTAACTGTTGCTTTTTTTGGAGAGTGGACTGTATGGTATGTCCTCCAGCGAGAACATCATCGACGTATAGAAAGTATTTCAATATACTTGATGCGAGTGGTAAGGTGGGCTCAACGTCCGAGGCTAATTGATGTAAGGTTCGAATGGCTAAATATGGAGCGCAGTTGACACCGAAAGTGACCGTCTTAAGGACATAATCTTGCAATGGGGCCTGAAGAGAGGATCTAAAGATTAACCGTTGAAAGGGTGTGTGATCTGGATGTACTAAGATTTGTCGATACATTTTGGCAATATCTGCGTTAAAAACGTACCGAAAAAGACGCCATTTGGAAATAAGCAAGGTTAAGTCATTTTGCAAAGACGGTCCGACGTGTAAAACGTCATTTAGACTAACCCCATTGGAAGAAGGAGACGATGCATTGAAGACTACTCTGAGTTTGGTAGATACGCTTTCTTCTTTGATGACCGCATGATGCGGTAAATAATACGACATGTCCCCCGTGTGCTTGATGTTTTTGGAGGCGAGAGGCGCCATATGATTGAGCTGTACATATTCACCTAATACACGATCATATTCCGCCTTGATATGAGGTTGCCCTATAAGCCGTGTCTCCTGACGGAGGAATTGGCTGATGGCTTGGTTGCGCGACTGCCCGAGCGTTAGCTCGTTTGGAAAATCGGCCTTGAAGGGTAGACGCACGACATACCTTCCCTCTTTATTCCGAAACGTGGTTTCAGCGTATAAATTCTCACAAAATTTCTCCGAATCATTCATTATGCGTGTACTAGGTACATCTTCGACTTCCCAAAATTTTGACATCAAATCATTCAAGGAAACTTCGGTGAAGTAAGAAACCACTGACATAGGTCGTGGATGGGAGGATTTCGGTATAGGTCCGGTCAGAATCCACCCAAAGGCGGTTTCTTGAGCGATTAACGTATCCAACACTTTTCGTTGGATTCCTTCTAAAAGAATGAATGGATATACGTCCCCGCCTAACAAGAGATTGACTTGGGAGCTGGTGGAGAAATGTAGATCTGCTAATTTAACATTTGGTAATGTTTCAATAACAGGGCAATTGAAGGTAAAGCTGGGCAGCTTGCTAGTCAAACCTGGTACAACTAATGCGTTCACCGAAGTTTCGAAAGTTGGATTTATTAAGGAGTGAATCATAAATGTGCAAACCTTGGAACTATGAGCTGAAATTACCCCATTTAATCCTGATATATTCGCTTGAATCATCCGTGTTGGTATTTTGAGGGTTCGTTGTATTTTTTTCTGAAATAAAGGTTCCCTCGGATCCTGGATCTATTAAAGCTCTGACAACATAAGCTGAGCCGTTAATACAAATTTTCACCAGAGCGGTGCCTAGGAGAACGTTCTTATTTTGGTTGAAATAACACGATTGATTTCCGGTGACCATATGAGTATTTGAAGACACTAGGATAGAATTTGAATTAGTTGAAGGATTCAAAGGGAGACAATTCTCGGGAGGAGGCGTGCCCGATGGGCTTGAATTTGTTGTACTATCAGCGTTTTCCCGATGTAGGAAAGTACTGTGCCGTTTTTTACAGCGAAAGCAGTTGTGCCTGCTCTTGCAATCCTTCGTACCATGAGAGGCAGCAAGGCAATTCATGCAGAGTTTTATTCGTTTACTATTGGCTATGCGAGTGTTGATATCCATTGCTAGAAATTGTGGACACGAGCGAATCGTATGCTTTCCTTTACATATTCCACAATGCGCGGATGTCTCCGCGACATTGGTGTGATATGATTGTTTATTTTTTGCTTCAGACGGTGAGGTATTAGGGTTTTTGCTATCGGATGATTTGCTTTTGAAATCTTCGACAGATTCTAAAGATTGAAATCTATGCGTTAGAAAATTGTTTAAGTCTTCCCATTTTGGAATGTCGCATTTAGAGCCAATAGACTGTTCCCATAGAGAAAGTGTTACTTTTGGTAGTTGGGAGGAACATAAAAACACAAACATAGCATCCCAGCTGTGGATATCTATTTTTTGTTGAACAAGAGTTGAACGACAATTGTTGATAGTACGTTGAAGCATTTTTATAGCCTCTCCCGTTTCGTTTTTAACTGGACTTAAATTGAACAGTCCGGGTCCGAAATAATAACAACACAATTGGTAAGGATACTAAGAGCCAGTCTTCTGATGGCCTATATTCCATCAAACTGGAACGAAGCGAAGGTAGTGTTCATCCCGAAGCCAGGAAAAGCAAATGAACACTCGCCAAAGGCATTTAGGCCTATAAGCCTCAGTTCCTTTTTCATCAAAACGATGGAAAAACTCATTGATCAGTACATAAGAAGTAATAGTCTCAAAGACTACCCACTGAACAAAACACAATTTGCCTACCAACCGGGCAAGTCAACGGTGACTGCCCTTCATAGCCTGACTACTGTCATAGAAAAGGCTCTACAGGCAAAAACCATAGCCCTCTGTGCATTCATAGACATCTCGGGGGCTTTCGACAACACATCCTACAGTGCTATCGAAACCGCTATGAACCAAAAAGCTATACCACCCCTGCTAGCTAACTGGATTCTACACATGTTGAAAAACAGGGAAATAAGTAGTGATTTAGGTGGGGTGAAGCAGTCGATCAACGCCTCTAAAGGCTGTCCTCAAGGTGGAGTACTTTCTCCCCTACTATGGATAATCGTGATCGATGACCTCCTAAACCTAATTAACGAACATGGCGTTAAAGCGCAAGGATACGCAGATGACCTGGTCATATGCGTGGCCGGCTGGGACGATAGTACAATATCGTCTCGAATGCAATCGGCCCTAGAGCTCGTCATAAACTGGTGTACTGGTAAGGGCCTTACTATACACCCAAACAAGACAAAGCTTGTGCCTTTCACGAAAAGGACTAAGATTAACCTTAAAAGTCCCATCATCGCAGGCAAGCAAATAGGTTTCAGTGAAGAAGCTACGTATCTGGGAGTAGTCCTAGACAAAAGGCTAAGCTGGAACCCCCATATTGACTATATTGTCAATAAAGCCTCTAAAGCATTATTCATATGCCAAAGGCTTTATGGGAAAACTTGGGGTATCTCCCCGCGCATGACATATTGGTCCTACTCAAGCGTTGTAAGACCAATAATAACCTATGCTGCTTTAATCTGGTGGCCAAAGGTCAGACAAAGGACCACTGAGAACAAACTAGGGAAGCTCCATAGGCTGGTATGCGGGGCATCACAGGGGCAATGAGAACATGCCCCACAGATGCACTGGGTGTCATAACGGGCATCCCACCAATTACCATCCAAATCCAAAAAGAGGCAATGGCGAGTGCACTTCGATTGCACAACACCATAAGCCTAAAAAGTGGAGATCTTCAAGGGCACCTCTCGATACTCTTAAACGTATTCGACGACCCAATTATGAAGATACCAGACAACATACAGAGAAAACTGTATCTAACTCGCAGGTTCGAAGTTAACATCACTGAACGCGGGGAATTCAATAACGTCCTGCTCCAATTCGACAAGGATTCGCAAATCTGGTACACAGATGGATCCAAACTTGAAGATGGAAGCACGGGCGCGGGCATCATGGGACCTAGGTTCCAAAAAGCCCTCCCAATGGGTAACTACCCAACCATCTTTCAGGCAGAACTATATGCGATAGAAATCTGTGTCCGAGAATGTCTCAAAAGGAAGACTAAAGGGACCACTATCCATATACTGTCTGACAGCCAAGCTGTACTAAAGGCCCTGAAGGCCGCATACGTTAAGTCTGCAATGGTAGACAGCTGCTATAAACTCCTGAATCAACTCAGCTGTCACAACAAAGTGGCGCTGTGGTGGGTTCCAGGATATGCAGGGCACGAAGGAAACGAAAGAGCTGATTGCCTCGCAAAACGAGGAGCTCAAAGGTGCTTCATAGGCCCTGAGCCTTTCTGCACTCTTCAGAAATCGCATAATGCAGAAATTATTCGGATTTGGGAGCAAAGATGCCTTAAAGCATCCTGGATGAACTCAAAAGGTCAAAGGCAGGCTAAAAGATTCATCGCTCCCAACGAAAACGTCTCAAAGAGACTACTCTGCCTTGGCAGAGAGGATCTAAAAATCCTAACCGGATACCTGACTGGGCACTGCAAATTGAGATATCATCTCAAAAAGATAGGCCTCTCTAATGAATCAACATGCCGATTCTGTGAAATGGACGAAGAAACGCCAGAACACATTCTCTGCGACTGCCCTTCACTGAGCAGCCGCAGGCTGTTCCACTTTGGGGACGCAATGATCGCCCCTTATAAATTTTGGAACGTCTTTAAACCGTCCACAGTGCTCAACTTCATAAAGAGCCTAAGGATGGAGAATTAAAGAACCACTGGGGTTAGCACAATAGATCCTCTGTGGTCGCGGTGCGCATTATTCCCCAACTTTAATAATAATAATAAATTGAACAGTTTTTTATATTGATTATTAATAAGAATGCGTCGGTTTTCGTATCTATCTTGTAGGTTTTGCCATGCTTGCTCAAAACCTTCATTCGTTAATGGGGATTTTTGTACAATTTCCTTTGCCTCACCACAGGTTTTTTGCAGGAGATGAAATAGCTTTTCTACTGGACTGAGCTTCGAATTGCGGATATAAACAGCGGTAAAAAGGTCTCGAAATGAGGGCCATTTATTGTAATCACCCTGAAACACCTCTGTGTCGCAGGGAGGCAGGCGGATGTTGCACCGGCTTACTTCGTCAAAATGTACATTAGTGGATGAATGGGCCACTGAGAGATGAGCACTAGATTCACTGATCTTCGAATGACATCGCAAATAAGTTTTATAAGTATTGTTATACTTTGCCTTTACCATTGCGATCTCCTCCGAAGGTTGATTTTGCAGTGCAATGAGACATGAATTATAAGAACCCTTAACATCAGACCACAACGACCTAATTTCTTCCTTTTGAATTTCGAGTGAAAAAACAGTGTGATCGTGAGAGGAAATTTCGTTGAAGCTGACCTCAAAGTCAATAAGCATATCAGTGGCCCTAATCAATGATTCTACGACCGACATGATTGGGTAAAAGATAGAGAGTACGTTCTTCTCGTTCATGTACAACCGATTACGAGTGCTGAGAAGTAAAGTGTACAAACATCGTTCGATTTGTAGCACTCCTTAATTTAGATTATTTTAAAATGTAGTAGACCACGACGAGAAAAAATACTTTTGCCTTAGCGATTGGGCACTGTGGTGTAAGTTAAATGATTTTAGATAGAGAGACACCGCAATGAATGCAATAATTAAAAATGGCGAAATGTCATTTGAGCACCAAAAGGTTGTAAATTGATTATTTTATTGGTTGAGAACCCTTTGGTGGTATTGCATTTAAATGGCAATAGTACTTCGATAGGTATCCAGCGTCACCGAGATGAAATTCAAAATGCGTAACAATTCTTTAGATCGACTAGCGTTTGTCGATATATTATATTAGGAAGGATATAATTCCTCGTTATTATTTTCGCTTTTAATGGATAAATTTCAAATTTTCTAATCTCGGATGCTTTAGTATGATTAAAACAACGCGGAAGGTTACTCTTCATAGGCAAGAGGTTGAGTGCGGCTGTTATATGTTCGCTTGGTAGTTATACGCAATGACGTAACAGCAGCATGCACTAGTATAAGTGACTTAAAAACAGCGTGTTCTAAGGTCTGCTACCGAGTTATAAAGTGAGGTTATGTAAAAAACGCGCCTTTCTACCGTTCGATATTCACCTTTCTTGGAGGTTAGGCTCATGCATTTTCCAATTATAATAAATCACGCACCTGATTTTCCAATTATTACCAATAAAGTGTATTTCCTGCTGGATTGAAGTATCTCTCCAACTCTGTGCGACTCGTGGCACTGGTGTATTTCCAACGCGATATCCGGTAGACTCCAGTAGCCGACGAAAGAATCGCCAAAAACGTGGCACACGTCACTTCAAGCAAAAATTATAAAATGGTTTCAATAAAACTGGGTCGAGCCGAAAATCCGGCTCGAAGGACCAATGTTCGAGGAAGGACGTGGAAAGAGAGAAAAAAAAGGTTTTCGTTAAGACCTTTTTTAACATGGAGGCCACAACGGCAATATTTTGCTTGTCTACTTACACGATGGCTTTTATTTGCTGGGCCCAACTGTATATATGTAAAACGCTGAATATAGTGGATTCGAGTTTCTTTAATATTCCAACAACTCGAAGGATTTACAAATGGAACGGTACAAATGGTGGGCCTCGCTGCCACTGTCGACGGTTCCAATCAAAATATAAATGAATCTTAACAAAAGGTTAAGGAAAAACGTGTTCGAAAAGACTATTAATTTTTCCGAGCGAACTTAAACCGCTTGTTTCTACTGTTCAAGAAAGAGTGTTTTTAACTCGCAAAAACGCAATTCGGTAGACTCGAAATTAACTGATTGTTAGCGGAAAAAGCTAGAAAACTGCCCGAAAAACAGTCGCTTGCGAATGATTATCGAGTGCAATTTATGGGCCGTCCCCAGTGAATGGCTATGGATGTTTACACTGGAATTTATTTGCTCAAGCATTGAAATTTAAGTTCTGGCGTAAACAGTTACTATTATTATTTTTTTTTTTTTGTAATGGGTTTTTTAAAAGTAATGAATTTTTGGAGTGAAAAAAATGTTTAAGCACGTTTCCCAAGACCTGAGCAACTCAAGTGAGCATTTTGACCAAGACATTAAATTCGTTCGTTTAGCGTAATGGTTAAGACACTCGCCCAGCAAACTGGAGGTCAGCGGTTCGAGGCACGGTGGACGCGAGAAAATTTAAGGAGATATAACATGCTTTTCAGACGTATAACGAAATCTCGCGATTTCAGAAAATTTTCGAACAAATTTGACATTTTTGAAATTCAGGCGATTTCAATTTTGTTCTGAAATCCCGAGATTTCGTTGTACGTCTGGATGGCATATAAGATAAAGAAATTTTAAAATAAGAAAAAGATAAACAAAAAAAAAATATATAATAAATTCATTAAAATAAATAAATAAAAAAGTCAAAACACAAAATAAAATTTTTCTTTTTTCTCAGTCGCTTGTGCTAGGCCAGTTACCAAATGCTATAGCACGGAGTAGCTATATTTTATATCTGTAGATATTATGTTCATATAGCAAAAACTATGACCAATAATAGCATAAACTGCTATTGGTGTAGCACGGGTTATATTAAATTATAGCAATAGCAGCTATTAAAGTTTCGTACAAAATATAGCAGACGCAGTAACAAAGATCTACTATCCCATTTTCTACTATAGTTATAGCAATTAGCGCTCACAAAATATAGCACATGGTGCTATAATTTTTTTCAGTGTAGTCATGGTGAAGCTGAGCTAAAGTGTTCAAATTGTAATTCCTTCACTCATTTGAACTGTGCTAACTTAGATGTCAATGTGCTTGATATTCTCAAAAAACATCAGAGTGTAGTATTTATTTGCAAAAACTGTTCAAAAAAAAAACCTACTTTTTCTTTCGCTAAAATTGCCCATGAACTAAATGAACTCAACAGGAAAGTTTCATTTCCGCTCGAAAGGTTTGCTTATTATGATGCTCAAAGTGCACCGGTAAAATCCCAGCCTATTGTAGCGACTCAAGCTGTAGTTTTGAGTTCGCCTCAACTTCGTGACCATAGTTTGAGTCGATTATCAAGAAACAACTCAATTGTTACACGATCTAAATCAAAGGTTGCCGAACCTAAGCGAATTGCAAATCTTTAAAAGCACTCCTACTACTACAACAAAAAAAGTTGCTGGCACGGTCGCGGAGGCTGCGCGCCTGGTAATAAAAAAACGCCCCTCGCTACTGGTTCTGCTGCTAATGTTGTTGTTCCTGCTACTGGCGCAGATGTTCTTTCACCTGTTTTAATTGGAAACGACAGCATCACTAATCCCTGCTCTGAAAGAGCTAGAAGCTCTTCATGTTTGGCGTCTATGAATCTGGAGTTTGATAATGGCTCTGCGAGCCTGGTAAATCTTGGTGCTGATCAAAGATATATGGTCCCATCTACTAGCTCTTCTCAAGCCGAATGGTCTTCCTCCCTCACACCTGCTAATATTAATTCCTATAATGCCACTGATATTGCTGAAGTAAATTCTCGTGCTATTATGAATAATAAAAACAATCAAGATGAGAACTGGGTTGAAGTAAAAAATCGAAAACGGAAAAATAACACTGTTGTTGTTGGATCTAATGTTTGCACTGAGCTAAATGTGGCTGTTCGCGTGAAGTGGTTACACTTGTCTTCGTTTTTGCCAACTGTCACGGAAGAGAATATTCTCCAATATGTGGTTTAACACACGGATATACATATAAATCATCTTACATGCTTAAAATTAGTCAAGAAAGACGTTCCCGTCTGCTGATTATAATAAACTCTTGGTTGCTTCTCTTTGGCCGGCGGATGTAAGAGTACGAGTGTTTCGTTTTTTCAAAAGCCGACAGAACCGCCTCTGAAATCGCCACCAACAATGTCAACTTAACTCGCGCAACTAGTTATACGTCATCTGGAGTTGTTAGTGAATTTAGGTTTTCTCTTAAAATATACTATCAGAATGTTGCCGGCATGCGTACTAAAACCAACTTGTTATACCCAGCGTAAGCGGGGTATATTAGTTTTGTGCGCATCTTGTAACAGAGAGAACTAAGCTCCGGAGATATAGACATATATATATAGAAATGATCAGGATCAAAAACTGAATCGATTTAGTCATGTCCGTCTGTCCGTCCGTCCGTCCGTCCGTCCGTCTGTCCGTCTGTCCGTCTGTCCGTCTGTCCGTCCGTCCGTGGTCGGATCTCCTCCGAAACGGCTAAACCAATCAAGTCGAAATTTGGCACACAGGTATATCGGGATCCGAGTATGATCCTAAGTAAAAATGGGAGACATCCGCCCACTGCCACGCCCACAAATGAATATAATGTGTTTTCAGTAAAATGCTTGTAACTTGCGAACCACTCAACACATTCCATTGATATTTGGTGTACTGACATGGTGTGGTGACATATCCTGGCAAAAAATGGACGCCGCCCCCCGTGAGCCGCGCCCACAAATAAGCCCACAAATAAGGGCTTATCGTAACTTGTGAAGTAAAAGGCGTAGAAGGTTCAAATTCGCAACATAGGTTGACCAAGGCAAACGAAAGGTGTAGGCAAAAAATTTAACTGGCCCGCGCGCTGCCACGCCCACAAATGAAGATTTTTCGTAACTTCCGAAGTAAAAGGCGTAGAAGCTTCAAATTCGCAACATAGGTTCACCAAGGCAAATGAAAGGTGTAGGTAAAAATTTTATGTGGCCCGCCCACTGCCACGCCCACAAATGAAGATTTTTCGTAACTTCCGAAGTAAAAGGCGTAGAAGCTTCGAATTCGCAACATAGGTTCACCAAGGCGAATGAAAGTTGTAGGTAAACATTTTATGTGGCCCACCCACTGCCACGCCCACAAATGAAGATTTTTCGTAACTTCCGAAGTAAAAGGCGTAGAAGCTTCGAATTCGCAACATAGGTTCACCAAGGCGAATGAAGGGTGTAGGGAAATAATTTATGTGGCCCTCCCACTGCCACGCCCACAAATAGAAAAGAAAAACATAGTGCACTCATAATGTCGGGACGCTGGGTATTTCAAAGTCGGGCTTGACCGACTTTAGCTTTCTTACTTGTTTTATTCTACTACTGCCCACGGTGATTATGACATTATTGTCTTATCTGAAACTTGGCTTAATGAAAATTTCTTTGACGAAGAGTTTTTTGATATAAATATCTATCAAGTGTTTCGAAAAGATCGCGATCATATAAAAACCGGTTGTGTAAGAGGTGGTGGTGTTCTTGTTGCTGTCAAACACTCTTTGTCGGTTTCTCTTGTCTCGTTTCAAAATGATGATTCTCTTCTTGATCAAATCTGTGTGAAGATTTGTGGTAAACATAACAAGTTGATTTCATACGCATCGTACATTCCGCCGAATAGCGCATATGAATTGTATAAATCGCATATAGACAATATTCTCTCCATATCAGCTGAGATAATTAGTGATAATCACCTGTGTGTAGTAGGTGACTTCAATCTAAGTAATTTAATTTGGATTCCTACTGTTAATAAAAATTGTTTATTCGCTTCTAATGCCACCAGTAATATTGAGATGGACCTGGTAGACTCATTGTCGGAAATCAGGCTTTCTCAAGTAAATAGCTGTTTAAATGAATTGAATAGGCTCCTGGACCTAGTGTTTATTTCTGATAATGTGAATAGTAAAGCTTATCAGACTCCTTTTAACACTTCTCCAAATACTGTTCATCATGTAGCATTGCGCATTGATCTTGAGTTTTATGATTTCCTACCGTTGAGTCTTGATAATATTCAATCTTGGAGTTATGACTATAAAAATTGTAGTTTTGTCCTATTAAATCGTTCAATCAGTAGTTATGATTGGGAGAGTATGTTAAATTCCTTGAGTCCTGAAATTATTGCTATGGTAAGACATAAAACGTATAGTTTACCGTGGGCTACAACTAGTCTAAAAAAGCTTAAAAATCTGAGAAACAAGTACTATAAGAAGTATCTTGCTTCTAGAAATCTTGATTTCTTTTTTAAGTATAAGCAATATATGCGTGAGTTTAACTTCCTGGACAGATTTCGTTTTAAGAGATATGTTAGAAAATTTTAATCAATTATCAAAGTAAATCCAAAGGAATTCTGGCGTTTCGTGAATGCAAGGAAAAAGTGCTCCAATATCCCAAAATCTATGTTTTTAAAATATGTTACATCTAATGATGCAAGTGGAACAGTGAACTTATTTGCTGAGTTTTTTAAATCGAACTTTACGGTTGCCTCTGGTAACTATTATGATGCCTCGAAGGTGGTGTCTGCCATTGATTTCGGGTACCTAAGTTTGACTTCTGATGATATAGTAAATGGTATTTTCAAACTGAAAAACTCCTCTAAACTCGATTTGGATAGTTTTTCGGTCACATTGCTCAAAGCATGCTCTTATAGCGTTGCGGTGCCCCTAAAAATAATCTTTAATAAATCCTTGGCTGGTGGTATTTTCATTGATGACTGGAAGATTGCTTCAATCACTCCAATTTTCCAGTCTGGAAATAAAAACAATATTGAGAACTATAGACCTATCTCTAAACTTACTAATTCTAGTAAACTCTTTAAAGGCTTGGTTAAGGATAGAATGCTTTTCGCGATAAAAACTAAGATTTTGCCAAATCAACATGGTTTTGTTCCTGGACGCTCTACGGTGACGAATTTGTGGATTTTTGCTGAATCCTGTATCTCGGCTTTCTCCCAAGGGGCACACGTCGATGCTATTTATACGGACTTTTCTAAAGCGTTTGATAGAGTTCCACATAATGTCCTGTTAAAGAAACTCGAAGGAATTGGTTTTCATTCGAAATTTTTAATGTGGCTCAAATCTTATTTACTTAATAGAATCGCCTTTGTCAAACTGGATAATGTCCTCTCTAAGCCGTTTATCGCATCCTCAGGTGTGCCACAAGGAAGTCTCTTGGGTCCTCTTCTCTTTCTGTTATTTATTAACGATATTCCATGTTTGATTTAATCTTCACAAATTTTGCTTTTTGCCGATGATGTAAATATCTTTAGTAAAATAAACAATCTGTCTGGTTCAATGAAATTGCAATCTGATGCCAACGCTTTTTATGAGTGGGGCATTCAAAATGAACTATTTTTGAACTTAGATAAATGTGCTTATGTAACGTTCTCAAAATCTCATCAACCTGTTATTACCTCCTATTTATTGGGGGGATCTCCACTGAATAAAGTTGATGTAGTTAAAGACTTGGGAGTAGTCTTTGACTCTAAATTTACTTTTTCTCATCATCTTAACTACGTAATTCCGAAATGCTATCAGATGCTAGCTTTCATAAAGCGTAACAGTACTAATTTTACTGATCCTTATACTTTTAAGGCACTTTTCATATCCCTTGTTCGTTCGAAGTTAGAGTATGCCTCTGTTATCTGGAGTCCGTACCACGCTATAAATATTTTTCGTATTGAACGCATTCAGAAATCGTTCACTAGGCTGGCCTTGCGCTCCTTGTATATTAATGCTCAAATTCCGCCATATAAGGTGAGATGTGCTCTTATTGGAATAAAGTCCCTTGAGTCGCGACGTACCCCTAATTCCTTGCTTTTTATTGCTGATATCGTGACAGCTAGAATTGACTGTCAAGCCCTATTGGAAATGATATCATTTAATGTTCCTGTCAGAGCTTTGAGGTCATTTGAGGTTTTGCATCTAAGTACTATGAGAACAAACTATGCTTTGAATGCGCCCATTTATAGAGCCATAAGTATTTTTAATTCTGTTGCTCCCAACATAACTATTGATTTAGCCTTAAACAGGGATGCCCTTAAATCAGCATAAATGAATTTAATTTAAAACATTTTTTATATTTGTTTTTCGGTTTATATAAAATAACTTAGTAGTATAAGTAAATTAGTGTTAGCGATAGTCTGTAAGAATTGAATTTCATAGACTGGAAACAACAATAAATAAATAAATAAATTCAAATTGTCCCAGCGGGCTTACAAACGTAATGTACTTGACTGAGTCATTATCAACAAAAACATGAAAAACCCCGTTTTTTAAATCAAGCTTTGTAAAAAAAAAACTTTGTCGGCTCGTCTATCTAAGAAGTCGTCGATTAACGGAATAGGATACTTATATTTTGCCGTCACCTTATTTAATTTTCGATAATCGATGCATAATCTAAGATCATCCGTTTTCTTTAATATTTTACTTAAATATTCATCTAATATCTTCTGGAGCTGTTCTTTCTCCGCATGCGGGAGACGTCTTGGGGGCAATTGAAGGCCTTTGCATTTTAGATATTCAATGTAATTTTGATCTTAAGGGGACCTTCTTGTCTAGAATTTTTTGAAAATTGATTTTTTTTTTTATATATTTCGGAAGAATAGACTTTTAAGAATATGCTGGCAAAGTTTCGTGAAGATATTGACAATATTTGTTTTGCTACAGCCTTTTTAGAAGGTGGAGACAGCAGGCATCGCGCTTGATCAAAGCAACTTTGAACGCGTTTATCTCAAAACTTCTTTTTTTGACCTGGTGTGAATGAAAACAAAAAAACCATCGAACCGATTTCTCTGGAATTTTTATATGTTATTCATAACATCAATGGCTATGGCCCGAACTAGAATCGAATTTTTATTTCAAGAACTTCATATTTTTTCATCAAAAAAAATGGTAAAAAAAAGGGGAGTTTTTGACGGTTGAAATAAAAAATTGCGCCATTTTGTCAATTTAAAAAAAAAAATTTTGATTCTAGTTCCTGCCAAAGCCGCATTCATTCTGATTAATAACATATATTTGTTTTTTTTTTCGATTACCAGAACTGCCAAAATCTTTCACACCACGGAGGTACTTTTTCAAAGAGGGTCCACTTCAACGCCATTTTTAAAATACGAAAAAAAAAAAAAATTACAACAACATTTTTTATTTTTTGTCAATAAAGAATATAATAAGCCTGTATACTTAGAAAATCGTTTTTTATTTGGCTTAATACAAAAAAAAAATCATGAAAATACCCTAAATTTTCGTGCTCTAGACCAGAAGGTCCCCTTAACTTTCGGTTCAAGTGGTCGTTCACATCTCGTATAATGGTTATAAAAAATTTCTTCAAACTTTCTTTTATATTCTTGGCTTAAATTTGGATCTCAAAAGAAAATTTGTCTTCTCAAGGTTTTGTTCAACATTTATACACAACATTTCATTTTCAAAATTATTTTCATCCAATTCCCAACGTTTTAAATTCTAATTGCTTCGAAAATTATCTGTATTGTTTAGATATATTTGAAGACTTCCAATTTCACATATGTTTTTGGACTTCGAAGCCCTCAAAAAATTTCTGCCTAAAACTACTGAATGATTCATAGACTCGTCCGGTACAGCAATTAAATCAAAAAAAATATTTTCATCTTGTGCTTGTAAGAAACATAAATCTTTTCCAATAGTTTTGAATTTACTTTTGTTGATTCCAAGAAATTTGTCAACATAAAAATTTTCCACCTTGCAGTTATTCGAAATGAATGATTTTTGGATGAAGCTTATCGGGCTTCCCGCGTCTATGAGGCATTCTAAAAACACAACTTTCCTATTATCATTAGTTATGTGTAATTCAAAGTACCTTTCATGATTGCCGTCCGCATTGCTTTTCTTCTTATTACGTTAACAGTCGGCTGCCAAATGATCAGTGCCACTGCACGCGTAGCAGGATTTAAACTCTATTTTCTCTTTCCTACATTCAGCCGTCAAACCCCCACAGTTACAGTTGAAACATCTCAAGTTGGATTTATCGACGCTGTCGACTTCAGTGTTTACTGCATCGGCTGGCTGTTGACGCCGTCAAAGTTGAACTTTCGAAAATGCTTGCAAGAGTTCAGATTCGTTTTAGCATTGCAGCATATTTGCATTTATACGAAGTTGAATACAGTGGTCGTCCAATATAACGAACACTCGCTTTTACGAATTCGTGATTTAACGAACAGCTTAAAATTTTGCATTGAAGGTTCTATATTACGAACGAAACGAAAATTTTGTTCGATATAACGAATATTTTTTTTTGCAAGCGAATTCCTTGTATTTATGACTATGTAGGCATGCTTGTGTATTCAATTTATGTATGTCGCCGTTATATTGCGTGAAAAAACAAGCATCGACACGGAGTTTGTTGGCAAAGAACGTTCGGGGTAGAGTACCCCGGCGACTATGAGTGCAAGCATATTTTCGTATTGTTAGCGTTTAGTTAACGGTTGTTTTTTGTTTTGTTCTCCGAATTGATTTACATTTCTATGCACGTGTCACTCATTAGATGTCAAGAAGTCTTTGCATTCAAATGTGCAGTAAATTATTTAGAAAATATTGTTCAATGGGCAATACAAAATAATGTCGAATGCTCAAAAGTCTTAATGTTAAGAGAGTTGCAGGAGCTGGCTGTTCAAAAAAAGTTGAAGTCAACTAAAAAACAGTCAGCAATAACCGATTTTTTTAACTAAATCTGTGTAAACGGGTCCTTTTTTTTAAAAAAAAAAGCTTGTTATTGCCTGAAAATGGAAGATTTTGGTGCAAAAATTTACTGTCCAATATAACGAATTTTTCGAATTTACGAACAAGCCGTGCAACAAAAGATTCGTTATATTGGACGACCACTGTATATGAAATACCTTCGATGACATATTCAATACGTTCATCTTCATCCAGCTGCAAAATATTCGCCAACATCACCTTGTCGTTAAAGTAATGAAATAAATGAAAAGTGACCAAACTTCAAATATTCGTCGAACTCTGGTAAGTAATTTCGTATAAACTCGATGTCTCCAACTCGACTTGTATTTCCAGGGTTGATATTTTCAGTCGTTAACTCTAACATTTCATTCAGTAACTCTATTTCCTTTTGCATCAATTTAAAGCTCATATTGTCGTCTTTGTCTTTCATTTGCTCCGATTCAGTTTGTTGAACGTTGTTGCTCGCTCTTTCGTACTCTTCGTTTTTCTCCTCATTTGTGTTGCTTTCCGCTACATCTCTTTCATTTGTACCGCTATCCTTTGCGCTGTTTACAGAACTTTCGCTGGCGTTCTTCTCATTTGTAGAATTTTCGTATGGAACGATCTAGAATATTATGCAATCCTTTGCTTCTTTCATTATATTCTTTCTTGCTCCTCTTCCTATTTCTTGAATCGCTGGAAGCCAGACGTTTCGTTCCTCCTCTGGGACTTCATTGAGGCGTAAAACTAACGAATTCTTGTCGCCGTTAGTGGCATATCCCAATCTGCGTAGCCATTCTTTCAATTGCGAGCGCGTATACTCTTCTGCATTGATAGCGCTCTTTTCCATTTTAATCGTGAAAAATTTTTTTATTATCCTTTGTCTTGTTTTACGTACGCATAACAAGAGAAAATTTTGGCGTTTTATGGCTAATGCCACTTCTGACTATTTGGAGTAGAGAGATGTCGAGATACGAACTCAAACACGTCTTAATGCATTCACAACCACTTTTTTAATGATCGCGTTCTTTTTTTCAAAGCTTCTTTTTCCCTTTCCTTTACACTGTTGCATTCTTACTTATAACTTTATTTATAAAGGCTTATGACTAAAGGTTGCATTTAAAACTACTTAGGACTAAAAGTTGTATTTATAACTGATTATGACTAAAGGTTTGTATTAACTTATTTTTAATTTCATGGTTATACATGTTAAGGCTTATGCATATATGTATGTATATATATATTTTTTTTTTAAATATTATATATTATTCATTGGATCACTCCCTTAGGATGGAAGTCTATAAATAATTTTTAAAATCTTACACCTAATTAAACACAATTACATATCACGAGCATATTCCGACTTATAGAAACGTTTATGAATGTACTTTTTTTGTAAATACTGGTAAAATTTATTGCTAACGAAATGGGTAGTTCTGTTGAATGTTAAACTTACTTCGCTTACCTTTTCCCGTTGGGATATGCTTCATATTGTGAAACTTAGCTTTTTAATTAACGCCATTTACCCTAACGTCTGATTACACCGCGAGCATTTTATCAAAAATTTTAATATTGATTTTTGTACCCAGCGTAAGCAGGGTATACATACTAGTTTGGTTTGAATCTTGTAACAGCCAGAACTAAATTCCGTAGATATAGACATATACACTCATGTCCAGTGAATTAGCCGCACTATGTGTTGTTGGTGTAGCAAGACTATTAAAGCGAAACGAGAAAAACCAAAAATGAGGAACGAAGTAGATACAAATAAAACAGGTTTCTTAGTAACAACAACAAAAATAGCTCCCGCTTTAATTCCGTTACACGCATTTTTGTACTCTTTGGGGTGTCCATAGAATTAGCCGCAGTTCTTATTACTTCAAATAAAAGCTTAATGCTGACAAAAACGAAGGAAAAGGTTATTTTAATAGTGAGTTGATCCTCCTTTCCTTTCAATTAACTCAAAAATTCTGCGCGGCATGCTACCGATCAGCGATTGGAGAGTGCTCGACTCGAGAGAGTCCCATTTGGATATTATTGCCATTTTAAGCTCCGCAATAGTCTCGAATTGCTTACTGTTGGCATAAATTTGACGCACAAGTATCCCCCAAAGATTCTCTATCGGGTTCATGTCCGGAGAGCAGGCGGGCCATATCATTGTATCGATGTTTTTACTTCTCAACCAGTTTGATGTCTGCTTGCTCGAGTGTATGGGAGCATTATCATGCTGAAAAATGAAAATTTTTTGCCGAGATTTCCCGACAAGTAAGGCAATAGGTTCATTTGGAGTGTCTCAATGTACTCGGAGGAGTTCATACGAGTGCTCGGAAAAGCCAGCTCCAACGTTCCTTCAACCGAAAAGCCGCCCCATACCATCAATGAGCCACCACCAAAATTCCTTTTGGAAAAAAAGCGTGGTTCCTTTCTTAAATCCCTCCAATAATGACAGAAACCATCAGGGCCGTCCAGATTAAACTTTTTTTCATCAGAAAAAATTATCTAAAAATAGTCCCATTAAAGTTTTGAAGCCATCAAATCGCACTTATTTTTGCTTACATTGGATCAATCGGTAGCCAAGTTTTTCTGAGCGAATTCGCGGCGGGCATTCTTATGCCGCTCCAAAAGTCTTGGCGCAGTCTTCATAGACTGCCTTTCAATAACCTGCGACTCGGATAAAGCGCGGTAAACAGTCTGGCGAGATACATTTAAGCCACAACACGCGGCTATCTGCCTAGCACTTGCGGTGCTGTTTAGGGATTCCAAAAAATGGCCAAAATGCCAATCCCGGGATTTCGGGATTCAAAAATTTCAATCCCGGGATCCCGGGATCGGTCCCGGGATTAGGAAGAATGCTTAAAACGAATAAATTTTTAAATTTTTTTTATTTGAGCTATGTTTCACATTAACAATAATAAAAAAAACAAAAACTTAATAACATTCCAGTTATTTGAAGCATAACAGCTGAATCAGTGATGTTAAATTCTTTTTCTGATATTCGCTACACAGCCCCAAAAAATCACTACTTTTTCCCTTGCTTACACAAATTTTTCCCTACAAAAATCCTTACGATTTTATTTACTTATATTTGCATTATCATAGCTGAATTACAATAGTCTGGCGACTGCGTATTTTAATGGTTTAAAATACAAAAATCGATTTTCTCTCACAAATCAAATTATTTTCTAATCAGTTTTTTCGTTTACCACCAAACCCAGCTGTCAAAGTCGTGAGGGAATTGTACCTACATTTAACAACACTGCAGCTACGTAAAACATGTAGTTATCGCATTTAATGTACTAAACGTACAAAAATAACCATCGTATAGATTTTTATGTCCACTAACGTATTACACCCACTTGCAACGTTATATCTTAAAGCATTTTCATCTGATTATATTTCGATATTTCTACCTCGACAGTTAAAAATAATTGCAAAAATGCCCCGGGACTAACGAAGACTAATCCCGGGATTTTCGGGACTAGAAAACGTCCGGGATCCCGGGATCCCGGGATCCCGGGATCCCGGGATTGGAATCCCTAGTGCTGTTGCTTGCTGCCGAGACAATGCGTCGTTTTCCCCTTTTTGAAAGCTTCGGTTTGCTCCCTGAGCCTCTATACTTTCCATACTCACATCCCTTCTTTACGAAATTCCGGATTACCTTCTCCGATCTTCCAATTTCTCTGGCAATAGCTCTGTTAGATAGGCCACTCCTTTGAAAAGCAGTTATTTTGGCTATTTTACTTTCATTTAGTCGTTTTCCTCTTCCCATCGTGTTTTAGCTTTCAATTTATGTTTGTGTCAATAACAATAATTTAGAAAAAAACGTGTGTTCTACTCAACAGTTAAACCAAAACAACTGCGGCTAATTCTACGGACACCCCAAAAAGTACAAAAATGCGTGTAACGGAATAAAAGCGGGAGCTATTTTTGTTGTTCTTACTAAGAAACCTGTTTTATGTGTATCTAATTCGTTCCTCATTTTTGGTTTTTCTCGTTTCGCTTTAATAGTCTTGCTACGCCAACAACACATAGTGCGGCTAATTCACTGGACATGAGTGTATATATATTCTTGATCAGGATAAAAAACTGAATCGATTTAGGCATGTCCATCTGTCCGTCCGTCCGTGGTCGGATCTTCTCCGAAACGGCTGGACCAACCAAGTCGAAATTTGGCACACTGGTATGTCGGGATCCGAGTATGATCGTAAGTAAATATGGGAGATATCCGCCCACTAGCACGCCCACAAATTATTTGTATGTGTTTTCAGCAAAATGCATGTAACTTGCGAACCACTCAACACATTTCATTGATATTTTGTGTACTAATAAACTACGAAAAGGGACATATCCTGGGAAAAAATTAATGCCGCACAGTGGGGCCGCTCCATATATTTTTTGTGAAAAAAATAAAAGGAGTGGTCGTAGAGCATTGAAATTTTGCAGAAACACTTCTGTGGGCTCAATTAAGATATTTTGAAAAAATCTTGAAAATCCGCCCACTACCACGCCCACCTCCCATATAAATCCTCAAGTCAAAACTTTTGTTTTTGGACCTAGGGACTTGAAATTCAGGACACTTCTTAGTTGAGTTCTCCTCGAAAAAAATCTATAAATATTGCGGCTGCCACGCCTACTTTGGGTTTAACACCCATCAAAAGTTGCAGTTTTCGCTTCCTATCTAGCATTATATGGAATTTTCACATAAATTAAAGAATTTTAATTTTTTCCAAAAGCTTAAACCTTGGTTGTCTCCATTCAAAAGAAGATTATAACCTCAACAGCCTTCCGCGAACCATATTCGAAAATATCTCACAAATGCATTCCGCTTTTCTAGTAAAGCGTGCCAAGTTAAAGTGTGTCATAGAAAGATATTGATGTTAAATATGTTTTTTTTTTACATTGAAATGTTATTAAATTTTGTTACGCCTACATATAATATTAGTAAACAAAAACAATGTTTCATTTTGTAGTATCCGCAAACGTTGGTGACAGAGACACCGTTGGGTAGATGCGCCTAATGGGTGTATAGGGCAAACATTATAAAGTGGCCATTAGTCATTAAGAGCCGAGCAGTATAAGTTAGTCATTATAAGCTATTTATTAGTCATTAAGAGCCGATCATTATAAGTTAGTCATTATAAGCTATCCATTAGCCATTAAGAGCCGATCATTATAAGTTAGTCTTTTAGAATATAAGGGAGCTTTAGTCATGAGGAGCCGTTTCCGTTTTCCTCCTTCTTTTTTACGAATTCACGCAAACAGGACGTGCGATCCGCAAGCCGAGAGGAACTTGGTAATCTTTAGACCAAATAAACGCTAATACTTTTATATCTTTACAGGCATCAGAAGTGGGATGCCCCCACGTAAAATTTTGAGAATGCCCTATATTCCTAGAGAGAAAATCATAGAGACGCTAACAGAAGCCGGCATTAGCTTTGAACGAAACGCCACCGTGTCAGAGCTACGCCCATTATACGATGAGTTGGTAAGAGCTGACAGTGAGGCGACTCTGACCATGTTCGGCCACGATTGTGAATCCGCTGCTGCCGACCAGGAGCGCCCTTGCGTTGATGGTGAGTCGCTGCAGCAAGCGAACGATGAGACTCACTGCGCCGATGCCAACGACGCTGCAGGCGTGCCACCCGCTGAGAGCTGTCGCCGCGACGCCAACCCAGTACACCCGAAGCTTAATATAACGCCCTGCACGGCTATTGCTGAAGTACCGATGGAACTCCCCGAAGACCGCCGCCCTGCCGACAACCATGCGCACCATATGTCTAATCAGAACCGCTGCCCGGAGATCGCCGAGGCCACACGCGCCTTGTCTTGGCAGGACTCTCGCAACGACGTTATCCGAGGAGTGAACCGCGCCCGTGTCCCGGACGAGAGTCTCGCCGACAGGAATGAAGACGAGGAAATGGCCGCCTTAGAACGGAGAATCGCTCTACTAGAAAAGCGGCGAAAGCTACAACAATTGGAAGTCGAGCTAGGAGTTAATCAAGAAATCAAGTTCGATTACCACGCTTTCGAAACGATGTCTCACCCGTTCAGCGGCGACGATGCTTACGATGTGCAGAAGTGGATCGCCGATATCGAAGACGCCTTTAAAATTTTCGGTTGCACAGAAGCCGAAAAGTTCGTCAGTGCCCGCCGCCTGTTGACTGGCACTGCCAAAATCCTCCTACGAACCACCTCGCTCTCCACGTATGACGAACTCAAAAGGGCGTTGATCGACGAGTTTGGCCGTGGCTGTACCGTTCGAGAAGTTTTTCAACAGCTCCGGGCCCGCACCATCAGGCCGAATGAATCTGTGAAGCGCTACGTCCTGGTGATGCAGGAGATTGCGGCCCATGCCTGTGTACCGGAAGCTGATCTGGTCGATTTTATTGTCGAGGGGCTAAACGACAAGTCCGCGAACATATCCATGCTTTTGGGTGCGACCACCGTGCGAGAGCTGAAGAATCGCGTCGACCGCTATGAGAAGAAGCGTCGATCCTCAAAGCCGGCCGCCAACGTGACCAGCGTACCGCAGTCAGCCAAACCAAAGACTGCTGCCTCTACCGTTCCGCCACTGGAACAGACCCGATGCTACAATTGCTCGCAATTCGGGCATTTCCAGAGCCAATGTCCGAAGCCGAAGCGCCCGCCGAACTCGTGCTTTACGTGCCATGAAGTCGGGCACTTCCATCAAGATTGTCCACGCCGAAAGCCAAACCTGGGCGTCGCCGCTTGTGACCAGAATGCAGATCCAGCCGCTGCTGAGCCGTTAAGGGAGTCCATTGAGAGGCTGAATTCTTTCCAAATGGTAAGTGTCGCCTTTGTCAAGAGAGATAAGTGCACCAATTTTAAAAGGATACCCTCTCTTTTTGATTCTGGCAGTAGCCATAGTTTCGTGCGGCAGTCCGTTGTGCCATTCCTTGCTGAAGAAAAGGTCTTAACTCAGTTTCGTGGAATGGGTGGGAAAACTTTGACAGTTTGCGGCCAAATACTTTGTAAAATTAAGTTCAAGAATAAATTGATTTTTCACAAATTTATTGTCATACCCGACGCGGAGGCTCTTATGCCTGTGTTATTCGGTCGCGATGTCCTTCCGAAATTGTGTGTCCACCTATGCCAAACGAAGTACGCCTACACCCGCGAGTTTTTGTCTGTGATGAGAAAGGAGGCGCCTTACGATCCTATTCCTTATACAGTGAAAAGTGCACTTATGTCTCTTAACCTTTATCGTAGTCCTGATATTGTGAACGAAGAAGCAGTTGCTCTAACCAAAACCGAAGAGTCGAAGGATCAAGCAGTTGCCCGAGTAGAAGACTATCAGTCGAATATCGTTGAATTAAAAACCGATGCCGACATGCAAAATTTCGCCGATCTCCATACACTAGTCTGTTCGATTGGGACTGAAGAAAGCGAAAGAGGGGTAGATTGTGGGGAAGATTTAAGTGCAGAAGAGGCGGAAGCCGTTAGGGGAGCTGTATCCGAGAGCTATTTCAATGCCGAGTTTAAACCACAGCCAGAAGATTATAGCATGCGAATCAGGTTGACTAGTGACGTGCCGATTTATTGTTCGCCGAGGCGTCTCTCATATTATGAAAGGTCAGAATCCCAGAAAATTGTGGAAGAGTTGATGGCAAAAGGCATTGTTAGGCCCAGTTCGTCTCCATATGCTTCAGCTATCGTAATGGTTAGAAAGAAAGATGGGAAGACTCGAATGTGCATTGACTATCGAGCGTTGAACAAGCTTACGATTAGGGACAATTTTCCAGTGCCGCTTATAGAGGATTGCCTCGAATACTTCAGTAACAAGAAATATTTTACAACGTTAGACTTGAAGGATGGGTTCCATCACATAAGGATGCACGACGACTCAATAGGGTATACCGCGTTCGTGACTCCTTTTGGCCAATACGAGTACCTTCGCATGCCATTTGGGCTCAAAAACGCGCCCGCTGTTTTCCAGAGATATGTTCATATGAAATTAGATAAGTTCTTAAAGCAGAAAGCAATTATAGTCTATATGGACGACATTTGTATAGCTACCGAGGACCTGCCGTCACACCTCCAATTACTCTCTGAGGTCTTACGATCCTTGAAGGAAGCCAATTTAGAACTCAACCTAAAGAAGTGCAAGTTCGCACACAAGGAAGTAGAGTATTTAGGATACCTTATCGATGAGCGAGGCATGAGGCCGAGCAACTCTCACGTCGAAGCGATCCGCTCGTACCCCTTGCCACAGAGTCATAAAGATGTCCAACGCTGTAATGGCCTATTTTCTTATTTTCGTAGGTTTGTCACCAATTACTCGACGATCGCCAGGCCAATTACGGATCTCTTAAAGAAAAATTCAAAGTTTGTTTGGTCAGAAGAGTGTACTGCTGCTTTTGAGAATCTCCGAAATAGATTAGTTGCTGCCCCTATATTATCCATATACGATCCGAACAGGAAGACTGAGCTCCATTGCGACGCTAGCTCCCATGGTTTCGGTGCCTGCTTGATGCAGAGACAAGACGACCAGAAGTTTCACCCAGTTGCTTTTTTTTCAAAGAAGACCACAGAAGGCGAATCTAAGTTAGTAAGTTTCGAACTTGAGACCCTGGCCGTGGTGTACGCCCTTGAACGTTTTCGGACATTCCTCGATAGACTCCCATTCACCATTGTGACCGATTGTGCGGCTTTGTCTTTGACCCTGAAGAAGAAGGATATAAACCCGCGGATAGCTCGGTGGGCCCTGGCTTTAGAAAATTATAATTATGCAGTGCAGCATCGCAAAGGCAGCGAAATGTCCCATGTCGATGCATTAAGTAGGGCCGCAGCAGTAGGTGTAACCGAAGTTGTCACATCCGACTTGGAGACGAATATTCAAATAGCGCAATCCCGTGATAAGAGAATAGTTGCGCTACGAGAAAGGCTGGAAGCTGGTGACGTCACCGGCTTTCTACTAGAAGACGGCCTCGTGTTCAGAATAGGCTCTCAACAAGAGAAACAGTTAATTGTGCCAGCGGAACTAGAACAAAACATAATGCGGGTCGTCCATGAAACACATGGACACCTAGGAATCGACAAGTGCGCCAATCAGATCAGAAAGTGTTATTGGTTCCCTAAAATGAAGGAGAAGTTAGGAGTGTTAATTCGAAACTGTCTGAAGTGCCTCTTTTATTCGGCGCCCCCTCGAAAGAATGACCGTTGTCTCTACCATATACCAAAATGTCCCGAGCCCTTTGACACCCTACACATCGACCATTTCGGTCCCCTGCCGTCCTTGAACTCGCGACATAAGTACATTTTCGGTGTGATAGATGGATTTACCAAATTTGTCAAATTGTACCCGGTAAACACCCCCGGCTCTAAAGAAGCATGTGGAGCATTGGCGAAGTATTTCCAGTACTATAGTCGCCCACGCCGCATAATCAGCGATCGTGGCACTAGTTTTACCTCTAGCGAATTTCAGGATTTTATGTCCAAAAACAACATCGAGCATATTAAAGTAGCCACCGGTTCGCCACAGGCGAACGGCCAAATCGAGCGTACAAACCGGGACCTTAAGGCCATGCTGTCAAAGTTGTCGGCAGAAGGCAATCACTCCGATTGGAGACATAGGTTGGTGGACATTGAGTACGCGCTAAACAATACAACCCATACTAGCACCGGGGTGGCACCGAGTAGGTTACTATACGGAATAGAACAGAGGGGACCAATCGTTGTCGAACTAAGTGAGTTTCTAGATAGGAAGTACGGCAGAGGGAAAAGCAGGAGTCTAGAAGAGTTACGAGAGAGTGCCTCGGAAGCCATTCGGAAGTCCCAATCGCGCAACTTAGAGTATTTTAACCGGCATCATAAGCCTGCCAAAGAATTCGAGACAGGCGACTTCGTCGTCATAAAAAATGTAGACACTTCGATCGGTACCAACAAGAAACTGATCCCGAAGTACCGAGGACCTTACGTCATCACGCAAAAACTATCCAACGATCGGTATGTCGTTGAGGATACCGAGAACTTTCAAGTCACCCAGATACCATACCATGGTATTTTAGAGTCCAGTAGATTGCGGAAATGGTTAGAGCCTGGCGAAGTCGTGGACGACGATGGAGGGGATGCCGAGGGCGACACCGAAGAAGAGGGCGGTCCTGACCTGGCCGGCAATCGAGGCGATTGCTGTCAGGAGGGCCGAACTGTAGTATCCGCAAACGTTGGTGACAGAGACACCGTTGGGTAGATGCGCCTAATGGGTGTATAGGGCAAACATTATAAAGTGGCCATTAGTCATTAAGAGCCGAGCAGTATAAGTTAGTCATTATAAGCTATTTATTAGTCATTAAGAGCCGATCATTATAAGTTAGTCATTATAAGCTATCCATTAGCCATTAAGAGCCGATCATTATAAGTTAGTCTTTTAGAATATAAGGGAGCTTTAGTCATGAGGAGCCGTTTCCGTTTTCCTCCTTCTTTTTTACGAATTCACGCAAACAGGACGTGCGATCCGCAAGCCGAGAGGAACTTGGTAATCTTTAGACCAAATAAACGCTAATACTTTTATATCTTTACAATTTATAAATCGTTTCATGTTTAAATTACGAAAGACCTAAAAGTATGCCCCATTTTTTGTCTTATTGAGCATTTGTATGAAATATTGCTGTAACTTTTGAAATTCAAATCGATGTTACTTACAGAAAAGGTATTAGAAGGTGAATTTTTTTGTATAGATTGAAAGTAGAGACTCGTACCTTTAATTTTTATATAGTAAGAGGGCTAAGCAAGGCAAAGCACATAAAGTTTTTTTCCAACAAAAAATGCGAAGTTGATATCTTTTACTCTAATTTCTGGCAAATTATAATAATTATTCTACTTTTCCAATTAAAAATATTTTTTTCCATGAAAGAGTAATAGCTCTATTTCCACCAAAAAATAAAACAAAGGCAATAGCTTTGGATTTTCGCATAAAAAATTTTGGACTACAATTTTAATCTGAAATTTATTGAATAACATTCCCTTGAGTTTTGAAAGTTTTTTTAAATAAAAACATTCAATTTTCATAAAAAAGAATGTCGAATTTCTCATATCCAAACATTTGTTTACAAAAGTGAATCATTAAAATTTTGAAATCCAAAAGTTGAAAAATCCTATTTTTTCCACCGATGCCCCACTGTGCGCCGTCCCCCTCGATTCTCGCCAACAAATAAGGGTTTATCGTAACTTGTGAAGTAAAAGGCGTAGAAGCTTCAAGTTCGCAACATAGGTTGCCCAAGGCAAATGAAACGTGTAGGAAAAAAATGTTTATGGCCCGCCCACTGCCACGCCCACAAATGAAGATTTTTCGCTACTTCCGAAGTAAAGAGCGTAGTAGCTTCAAATTCGCAACATAGGTTGACCAAAGCGAATGAAAGGTGTATAAAAAAAACTTTGTGTGGCCCATCCACTGCCACGCCCACAAATGGAGATTTTTCGTAACTTCCGAAGTAAAAGACGTAGAAGCTTAAATTTATTACAAAATGAAGACATTCGTGCACATTGAGCAAAAACATATCGTAATACATTTAGTAAAGTTTCAATTATGAACTTTTCAAGCAATATAAAAAACCGAGTCGACGCGGTGTTTTTTTATAACTTTCTTGCAAGTGGCATCATAGCGCCACTTTTTGCCTGCCCGTATTGTTGTTGGTAGCTTTCTGGTGAATTTCTCGAAAGAGTTGAATTTCCTATTCCTGCTTAAGGTTTTTGTTGGTAGCTTTTTGGTGAATTTCTCGAAAGAGTTGAATTTCCTATACCTGCCTAATGGGGAATTTCGACGTCGACAGTTAGACCGATAGTCCTACATGTTTCATACTGAATCATTTCTGTTGCTTCGCGAATGCAAAAGTAACAAACCCGAATTTTTCCGATTGCTGGATTTCTTTCGCTGGGAGCTAGAGCTCAATATCGCTAGCGACCAAATTTTTGTTCGGCGTGAGACATCTATATATTATTTGATTAGTGATAATACCTATTTTTTTAAATAATTATTTCCCGCTTTTGATTCTGCTGTTGTGGGGTTTGAACCTCGGAACTCTCGATTCCTAGTCAAGTGTTCACTAGGGTGATGACTTTTAGTGTTTTTTTTTCTCCAAAAAAATGTCCTGTATTATAGTACGATGAACTTTTATTAAAGATGCCATAAAACACTAATTTTAAGGTTATTTGATAAAAAAAAATGTCACGCACCAAGTCATTTGAAAAATTTAATTTTTTATTTTTTCAAAATTTTTGAAGTTAATGTAAGCAGAGTCGCTCTTAGAGGAGACAAATGTAAGACCAACTCCCATTATTTTTTTATTCCCAATAATTTCTCCAAACAAACCTTTCCCCTATCTCCACTCCTTAAGGGGGCTCCCATACAAAAATAATTTTCTTATGAATTTTCCCCCCCACTGTCCTAACTAGCCCCAGAGTGCCCCTAGAGGAGTCAAATGTTTGACCGACACCCATTAACTTTGTCTCATTAACATTTTTTTCCCAGAATACTGACCCCCTATCTCCTCTCCTTAGGGGATCACCCATACAAAATTACCTTAATTTTATGACAATTTCATACAAAATGGCTGTCACTACAGTCAAACCCCTCCTAGGGGGTGTGTCCGTCTGAAATCGCATCGTATTACAACTTCCACAAACGCGACCAACTACCGGACGAGAAATTTTCGGAATATATGGCGGCTCTGAGAAAGCTAGCAGCAGATTGTAATTTTGGCACAAGTCTGAATCGTATGCTGCGTGATCGATTGGTTTGTGGATTGAGGGATGAGTCCCTTCAGCGAAGTCTTCTTGCAGAAAGCGATTTGCAGTTACAAAAGGTGATCGACCGAGCAATAGCTGCCGAAGCAGCTTCTAAGCATTTAATGATGATTCGTCAAACGGAGCAAGTCGATCGCATTGAACGGCGTGGTCAACCGGAACAGCAGCCACAGTCCAAACCGAATAGCCAGCGTAACTTATCAAAGCCAAATGTGTGTAGAGGTTGTGGAGGCCAGCACGCAAGGGTGCATTGCCCGCATCGAGAATCTATTTGTTTCGCATGCAACATCAAGGGGCATTTAGAGCGCGTATGCCGTTCAAAGCCGTCAACACATTCACCGAAGGCTGCAAATGAAGCTCATCAAATTCAGGAATCACAGATCGAGAGTATTAATCTCATATTACCAACCGGGAGTCTTAAAAGGTCTGCTAAAATAGATATTAATAAGAAATCGTGCATATTTGAAATCGATTCGGGATCCGATTATACAATTGTGTCGTCGCAGACCTATGATCGGTTGTGGCCAACAATTAAGCCTACGCTACGCGAATGTGGCATTACACTTACCGATTTCCAGCGCAATCACATTCCAGTCATAGGAATAGCCGACGTGGACATTCGTTATAACAATAAGCGTATTACCGGTCTACCTATGGTCATAGTACAAGGAAATCAATCAAACATATTAGGGTGTAACTGGTTCGAACCTCTTGGGATAAGTATTCAAGGCGTACATGTTATCAATGATCATAAATCTATAAATGGCATCCTATCAAGATTTAAACATTTGTTCTCAAAAGAATTGGGAACTTTCAGAGGAAAACCAATTTCGTTGGAAATAAATAAAGAGGTCAATCCGATTCACTACCCCCCTCGGAGAATTCCTATATCCATGCGAAGACTGGTAGAAGAAGAAATTAACCGTTTATGTTCCCAAGGGATACTAGAACCCATAGAATATTCGGAGTGGGCAACACCAATCGTGCCTGTATCGAAAAGCGATGGATCAATCCGAATTTGCGGTGACTATAAGTCTACACTGAACAAAGCCTTGTTACCACATAACTTCCAAATTCCCCCCATAAGTTCGCTGCTATCTTTCTTGGAAGGAGGAAAAATCTTCGCAAAATTAGATCTCGCGCAAGCCTACCAACAGCTCCCAGTAGATGAAGAGTCTGCAATACTGCAAACGGTAATCACTCATAAGGGTGCATTTAAAGTTAATCGACTTCAGTTTGGAATTTCGTCAGCACCAGGAATATTTCAAAATTTTATCGAAACACTTTAGCAAAATATTCCCGGAACTTTACCATATTTCGATGACATAGTAGTTATGGGGAAAAATGAGTCAGAACTGGCTGATCGGCTAAATGAAGTTCTAACGAGGTTTGACAAAGCAGGTCTACGTCTTCGAAAAGATAAATGCAAATTTGGAATTAATTCGATAATTTTTTTGGGATACCAGATAGATGCGTTGGGCATCCGCCCATCTGTGGAAAAGATTCAATACATCCAAAACGCCCCAATACCGAAAGACAGAAAACAGCTGCAAGCCTTCTTGGGGCTTCTTAATTTTTATCACTCATTTTTGCCTCACAAAGCAACGATTGCTGAACCTTTACATCGTCTGCTAGACAAAACCCGGCACTGGTCATGGGGCAATGAACAACAGCGAGCTTTTACTAAATTAAAGCAACTTATTTCGTCTGATAGTTTCCTCATTCATTATGACGAAAAACTTCCACTAACTCTCGCCTGCGATGCATCGCCCTATGGCGTCGGAGCGGTGTTAAGCCACGTACTGAACAATGGAGCGGAGCGACCAATAGCGTTTTATTCAAGGACACTTACGAAAAGTGAGAGAAACTATGCCCAAATCGATAGAGAAGCAGTCGCTTTAAAAGCTGGTGTTAAAAAATTTCATGATTTCCTGTATGGCAGAAAATTTACACTAATTACAGACCATCGTCCACTTCTCGGCATTTTCAATAAATCCAAGCCCACTCCAACAATACTATCAAGCACTATGATTCGCCGTTGTATATTTCTCAGTGCATATAATTACGATCTCATATACAAACAAGGAAAGTCATTAGCAAACGCTGATTTCCTTAGTCGATGTCCGGTTGAAACTGAGCATTCACAAGAAAGTGAAATCAGCCAGGTACAAATGATCGAACTAGTTAATACGGATATTGTTAAACCTGAAATAATTGCACTTCAAACTACCCGGTATCCACTATTGTCAAAAGTTTTGAGCTGGGCGTTAAGGGGGTGGCCATGTTCTTTGAATCAAGATGATGAAGCTTATCCTTATTTTCTGCGCCGAAACGAAATAACTGTACTAAATAAATGCCTACTGTGGGGGAATCGAATCATAATTCCGCCACTCTGTCGTCAAGTTATGTTAAAGGCTCTACATACAGGCCATCCTGGCATCGTTAAAATGAAGGCTTTAGCACGTTCTTATATGTGGTGGCCAAAAATGGATTCCGAAATTGAACAACTTGTTCATCAGTGTTTACCTTGTCAAGAAACACGTCACGAAAAACCTCATGCGCCAATTCAAAACTGGGAAACGACTTCCACAGTTTGGGCTCGCATCCATGTTGACTTCGTTGGTCCTTTTCGCAACAAACTATTTTTCATTGTCGTAGATTCCCATTCTAAGTGGTTGGAAGTACAAGTAGTAAAATCAACATCATCACAAGCAGCTATAACATGTCTGCGTCGTCTATTTGCCACACATGGTCTACCGGATACCATAGTTTCGGATAATGGAACAGCGTTCACGTCCTCGGATTTTCAACAATTCATGGAAAAAAAACCTCATTCGTCATAGTCGCTGCGCACCGTTTCATCCTTCCTCAAATGGACAGGCAGAACGCATGGTTCAAACGGCTAAAGATTTCTTAAAAAAGTTGAAAACTGACGAGGATCTGGAACTTTGTTTAACGCGGTTTCTATTTAATCAACATATTACACCGAATGCGACTACTGGACAGTCCCCCGCTCAACTATTACTCAAGCGACAACCAAAAACCTACTTCGATAAAGTGCACCCACATGAGTTAATGAAATCGGCACCTTCTCCCGTAACCCAAAAAACTTTTACTGAAGGCGATATGGTGTGGACCAGAAATTACTTTGCTGGACCCAAATGGATTAAAGGACACATTAAGCAACAAACAGGGCCACTATCATATGCGGTGGGTTTGGAAGATGAACGCGTAGTCAAGAGGCATTTAGATCAACTACGGAAACGACATGCGGATAATTTTGAAATCGATGTTTCAGAGGATTCAGAGAATTCCGAGGGAACAGATCAACCTCCGGAGGATTTTGCTCGGCCTGCTGATCTTTATGAAGAAGCAATACCACACAGTGATCTAACCGCACCAGCAGTACAGATCATACCAACACACCAGTCACCGATCATTGATTCACCACCATCTTCACATGCGAATGCGTCTCCAGCGCGTTCAAGGGAATTCGTTCCTCGGGATCAGACTCCTCGTCGATCTGCACGTCCAAGAAAGGCTCCAGAATTCTACTCTACATCCGGGCGTTAAGGGGTGTCATGTATTCACCCTATTGGCTACTCAGTACTGCGAGTACTGAGCTAGCAATACGAGCACCTATTTAAAGAAACAACACCAGATCTCGATCAGCTGTTTTGAGTGGACAGCAATTCTCGTTTCCGGAGTTAATTAAGATTCATTCCTTTTTGTAATTTTGTAATCCTAATTGATCGAATAATTAAAAGTAGAAGATTTAATAGCTTTCAATTTATGTTTGTGTCAATAACAATTAGAAAAAAACGTGTGTTCTACTCAACAGTTAAACCAAAACAACTGCGGCTAATTCTACGGACATCCCAAAAAGTACAAAAATGCGTGTAACGGAATAAAAGCGGGAGCTATTTTTGTTGTTGTTACTAAGAAACCTGTTTTATGTGTATCTTATTCGTTCCTCATTTTTGGTTTTTCTCGTTTCGCTTTAATAGTCTTGCTACACCAACAACACATAGTGCGGCTAATTCACTGGACATGAGTGTATATATATTCTTGATCAGGATAAAAAACTGAATCGATTTAGGCATGTCCATCTGTCCGTCCGTCCGTGGTCGGATCTTCTCCGAAACGGCTGGACCAACCAAGTCGAAATTTGGCACACTGGTATGTCGGGATCCGAGTATGATCGTAAGTAAATATGGGAGATATCCGCCCACTAGCACGCCCACAAATTATTTGTATGTGTTTTCAGCAAAATGCATGTAACTTGCGAACCACTCAACACATTTCATTGATATTTTGTGTACTAATAAACTACGAAAAGGGACATATCCTGGGAAAAAATTAATGCCGCACAGTGGGGCCGCTCCATATATTTTTTGTGAAAAAAATAAAAGGAGTGGTCGTAGAGCATTGAAATTTTGCAGAAACACTTCTGTGGGCTCAATTAAGATATTTTGAAAAAATCTTGAAAATCCGCCCACTACCACGCCCACCTCCCATATAAATCCTCAAGTCAAAACTTTTGTTTTTGGACCTAGGGACTTGAAATTCAGGACACTTCTTAGTTGAGTTCTCCTCGAAAAAAATCTATAAATATTGCGGCTGCCACGCCTACTTTGGGTTTAACACCCATCAAAAGTTGCAGTTTTCGCTTCCTATCTAGCATTATATGGAATTTTCACATAAATTAAAGAATTTTAATTTTTTCCAAAAGCTTAAACCTTGGTTGTCTCCATTCAAAAGAAGATTATAACCTCAACAGCCTTCCGCGAACCATATTCGAAAATATCTCACAAATGCATTCCGCTTTTCTAGTAAAGCGTGCCAAGTTAAAGTGTATCATAGAAAGATATTGATGTTAAATATGTTTTTTTTTTACATTGAAATGTTATTAAATTTTGTTACGCCTACATATAATATTAGTAAACAAAAACAATGTTTCATTTATAAATCGTTTCATGTTTAAATTACGAAAGACCTAAAAGTATGCCCCATTTTTTGTCTTATTGAGCATTTGTATGAAATATTGCTGTAACTTTTGAAATTCAAATCGATGTTACTTACAGAAAAGGTATTAGAAGGTGAATTTTTTTGTATAGATTGAAAGTAGAGACTCGTACCTTTAATTTTTATATAGTAAGAGGGCTAAGCAAGGCAAAGCACATAAAGTTTTTTTCCAACAAAAAATGCGAAGTTGATATCTTTTACTCTAATTTCTGGCAAATTATAATAATTATTCTACTTTTCCAATTAAAAATATTTTTTTCCATGAAAGAGTAATAGCTCTATTTCCACCAAAAAATAAAACAAAGGCAATAGCTTTGGATTTTCGCATAAAAAATTTTGGACTACAATTTTAATCTGAAATTTATTGAATAACATTCCCTTGAGTTTTGAAAGTTTTTTTAAATAAAAACATTCAATTTTCATAAAAAAGAATGTCGAATTTCTCATATCCAAACATTTGTTTACAAAAGTGAATCATTAAAATTTTGAAATCCAAAAGTTGAAAAATCCTATTTTTTCCACCGATGCCCCACTGTGCGCCGTCCCCCTCGATTCTCGCCAACAAATAAGGGCTTATCGTAACTTGTGAAGTAAAAGGCGTAGAAGCTTCAAGTTCGCAACATAGGTTTCCCAAGGCAAATGAAACGTGTAGGAAAAAAATGTTTATGGCCCGCCCACTGCCACGCCCACAAATGAAGATTTTTCGCTACTTCCGAAGTAAAGAGCGTAGTAGCTTCAAATTCGCAACATAGGTTGACCAAAGCGAATGAAAGGTGTATAAAAAAAACTTTGTGTGGCCCATCCACTGCCACGCCCACAAATGGAGATTTTTCGTAACTTCCGAAGTAAAAGACGTAGAAGCTTAAATTTATTACAAAATGAAGACATTCGTGCACATTGAGCAAAAACATATCGTAATACATTTAGTAAAGTTTCAATTATGAACTTTTCAAGCAATATAAAAAACCGAGTCGACGCGGTGTTTTTTTTATAACTTTCTTGCAAGTGGCATCATAGCGCCACTTTTTGTCTGCCCGTATTGTTGTTGGTAGCTTTCTGGTGAATTTCTCGAAAGAGTTGAATTTCCTATTCCTGCTTAAGGTTTTTGTTGGTAGCTTTTTGGTGAATTTCTCGAAAGAGTTGAATTTCCTATACCTGCCTAATGGGGAATTTCGACGTCGACAGTTAGACCGACAGTCCTACATGTTTCATACTGAATCATTTCTGTTGCTTCGCGAATGCAAAAGTAACAAACCCGAATTTTTCCGATTGCTGGATTTCTTTCGCTGGGAGCTAGAGCTCAATATCGCTAGCGACCAAATTTTTGTTCGGCGTGAGACATCTATATATTATTTGATTAGTGATAATACCTATTTTTTTAAATAATTATTTCCCGCTTTTGATTCTGCTGTTGTGGGGTTTGAACCTCGGAACTCTCGATTCCTAGTCAAGTGTTCACTAGGGTGATGACTTTTAGTGTTTTTTTTTCTCCAAAAAAATGTCCTGTATTATAGTACGATGAACTTTTATTAAAGATGCCATAAAACACTAATTTTAAGGTTATTTGATAAAAAAAAATGTCACGCACCAAGTCATTTGAAAAATTTAATTTTTTATTTTTTTCCAAATTTTTGAAGTTAATGTAAGCAGAGTCGCTCCTAGAGGAGACAAATGTAAGACCAACTCCCATTATTTTTTTATTCCCAGAAATTTCTCCAAACAAACCTTTCCCCTATCTCCACTCCTTAAGGGGGCTCCCATACAAAAATAATTTTCTTATGAATTTTCCCCCCACTGTCCTAACTAGCCCCAGAGTGCCCCTAGAGGAGTCAAATGTTTGACCGACACCCAATAACTTTGTCTCATTAACATTTTTTCCCAGAATACTGACCCCCTATCTCCTCTCCTTAGGGGATCACCCATACAAAATTACCTTAATTTTATGACAATTTCATACAAAATGGCTGTCACTACAGTCAAACCCCTCCTAGGGGGATGATATATATGACCGACCCCCATTATTTTTTTACCCCAAATATTTTCTTCAAACATACCCACCCTCTTCTCCCCTCTTTAGGGGGGTCCCCATACAAAAATAGGCTTAAATTAAAGAAAAATTCCTCACGAACTTCAATCTATAATATAGATGCCGTAGGAATAAGAACGAGCGTGTTCAGTATGCATATTCGAAAAATTTAAAAATTACCTTTTAAACCAGCCTAATATAAAGAATATTGGATTCGTTTTTGGTATGTTTTAATAATATGTTATAATTAATACATTTTTTTGAAACTGAATTTTTGGTTCCATCCCCTAACTGGCCAAATAATGACCCTAGTAGAAAAAAATAAATTTTCGATTCAATTGCCGCAAACCTCAATCTATGACGAGTTCTTTGAGACTATAACCATTAAAATCGATTAGTGGTTTCTAGTCATAAAATTAATTCAAAACCAATATTTTTTGAAACGCATTATTCACTGTTTTCACGTTCGTTTTTTAGGTCTTTGCATATCTCTCTCGGTCTGGATTTATGAATCTATTTTTATGAATAGAAACCACTAACCGATTTTAATGGTTATAGTCTCAAAGAACTCATCATAGATTGAGGTTTGCGGCATTTGACTAGAAAATTTATTTTTTTTCTACTAGGGTCATTATTTGGCCAGTTAGGGGATGGAACCCAAAATTCAGTGTTAAACAAGTAAGAAAGCTAAAGTCGGTCAAGCCCGACTTTGAAATACCCAGCGTCCCGACATTATGAGTGCACTATGTTTTTCTTCTCTATTTGTGGGCGTGGCAGTGGGCGGGCCACATAAAATTTTTTTTTCCACATTTCATTCGCCTTGGTGAACCTACGTTGCGAATTTGAAGCTCTACGCCTTTTACTTCGGAAGTTACGAAAAATCTTCATTTGTGGGCGTGGCAGTGGGTGGGCCACATAAAATTTTTACCTACAACTTTCATTCGCCTTGGTGAACCTATGTTGCGAATTCGAAGCTTCTACGCCTTTTAATTCGGAAGTTACGAAAAATCTTCATTTCTGGGCGTGGCAGTGGGCGGGCCACATAAAATTTTTACCTACACCTTTCATTCGCCTTGGTGAACCTATGTTGCGAATTTGAAGCTTCTACGCCTTTTACTTCGGAAGTTACGAAAAATCTTCATTTGTGGGCGTGGCAGCGCGCGGGCCAGCTAAATTTTTTCCATACACCTTTCATTCGCCTTGGTGAACCTACGTTGCGAATTTGAAGCTCTACGCCTTTTACTTCGGAAGTTACGAAAAATCTCCATTTGTGGGCGTGGAAGTGGGCGGGCCATATAAATTTTTTTCCTATACCTTTCATTTGCCTTGGTCAACCTATGTTGCGAATTTGAACCTTCTACGCCTTTTAATTCACAAGTTACGATAAGCCCTTATTTGTGGGCGTGGCTCACGGAGGGCGGCGTCCATTTTTTGCCAGGATATGTCCCTTTCCGTAGTTTACCAGTACACCAAATATCAATGGAATGTGTTGAGTGGTTCGCAAGTTACAAGCATTTTATTGAAAACACAATAAATTCATTTGTGGGCGTGGCAGTGGGCGGATGTCTCTCATTTTTACTTAGGTTCATACTCGGACCCCGATATACATGTGTGCCAAATTTCGACTTCATTGGTTCAGCCGTTTCGGAGGAGATCCGACCACGGACGGACGGACAGACGGCCGGACGGACGGACATGTCTAAATCGATTCAGTTTTTGATCCTGATCATTTCTATATATATATGTCTATATCTCCGGAACTTAGTTCTCCCTGTTACAAGATTCGCACAAAACTAATATACCCCGCTTACGCTGGGTATAAAAAATGTATTAATTATAACATATTATTAAAACATACCAAAAACGAATCCAATATTCTTCATATTAGGCTGGTTTAAAAGGTAATTTTGTAAATTTTTCGAATATGCATACTGAACACGCTCGTTCTTGTTCCTACGGCATCTATATTATAGGGTGCCGTGCATTAAGGCCAGCGGCAATAACGCCATATGGCCTTATTTCCAAAATAAAGTGCAATAACACCATATGGCCTTATTTCCAAAATCACAGTGTACCTCAGTGCAATAAGGCCATATAAAAATGAGAAATAGGGCCATATGAGTGTTTTACGTTTCCAATTGCATGATATTTTGATTTTTAACTCGCATTTACTGAAAGCGAAGTTTTTATAAAAGCAAAAGGCAATATTAGGCATATACTTTTAGATATATATATATATTTAAAATGCAAAACCCTTATACAAATGGATGTATGTATAAATCCCAGCAATCATTATGATTTCTCTTATACTATTTTTATTTTTGACAATTTTTTTAAATTCTTTTTTCAAACTATCTATGCTAAAACTTAATTTAGATCTCAAAAAAGTATTCAAATTTACTGTATTTGTAAACTTTGAACTTTGAAAGCTTCAAAAAGTGTTTACTGGGATGTATCAATTTGCATCATGTGTTTTAACCTCGTGTTATTATCAGTGTATGTTCACGTGCTGAATTGAAAACGATACAAATTTCAAATTAAATAAATTGGTGAATTGGAGAACGAAATAATATTTGAATATAAATTTATTACTGGGTTTCGGTCATCCAGCAATTTATTATATACCGAAGAAGAAGAACAAATAAGAAGGGCAAAAACTAAGGGAAGCCCTTTTACTATTGTGCTTTAAAAGATGCACACGACTTTAAAGTTTTCTGCACAAAAGTTGCAGTAGCAGTTACCGCGAAGCCCGCTACGCGGACTACGCGGAAAAAAGGGGATTGGAACCCTTGGACAGGATTGTTACTGCTACTGCTTTTCCCTTAGTTTTTGCCCTGTCCAAGGGTTCCAATCCCCTTTTTTCCGCGTAGTCCGCGTAGCGGGCTTCGCGGTAACTGCTACTGCAACTTTTGTGCAGAAAACTTTAAAGTCGTGTGCATCTTTTAAAGCACAATAGTAAAAGGTTTTCCCTTAGTTTTTGCCCTGTCCAAGGGTCCAATCCCCTTTTTTCTGCGTAGTCCGCGTAGCGGGCTTCGCGGTAACTGGTACTGCAACTTTTGTGCAGAAAGCTTTAAAGTCGTGTACATCTTTTAAAGCACAATAGTTAAAGGTTTTTTCTTAGTTTTTGCCCTGTCCAAGGGTTCCAATCCCCTTTTTTCCGCGTAGTCCGCGTAGCGGGCTTCGCGGTTACTGCTACTGCAACTTTTGTGCAGAAAACTTTAAAGTCGTGTGCATCTTTTAAAGCACAAAAGTAAAAGGTTTTCCCTTAGTTTTTGCCCTGTCCAAGGGTCCAATCCCCTTTTTTCTGCGTAGTCCGCGTAGCGGGCTTCGCGGTAACTGCTACTGCAACTTTTGTGCAGAAAGCTTTAAAGTCGTGTACATCTTTTAAAGCACATTAGTAAAAGGTTTTTTCTTAGTTTTTGCCCTGTCCAAGGAATCCAATCCCCTTTTTTCCGCGTAGTCCGCGTAGCGGGCTTCGCGGTAACTGCTACTGCAACTTTTGTGCAGAAAACTTTAAAGTCGTGTGCATCTTTTAAAGCACAATAGTCAAAGGTTTTCCCTTAGTTTTTGCCCTGTCCAAGGGTTCCAATCCCCTTTTTTCTGCGTAGTCCGCGTAGCGGGCTTCGCGGTAACTGCTACTGCAACTTTTGCGCAGAAAACTTTAAAGTCGTGTGCATCTTTTAAAGCACAATAGTAAAAGGTCTTCCCTTAGTTTTTGCCCTGTCCAAGGGTTCCAATCCCCTTTTTTCCGCGTAGTCCGCGTAGCGGGCTTCGCGGTAACTGCTACTGCAACTTTTGTGCAGAAAACTTTAAAGTCGTGTGCATCTTTTAAAGCACAATAGTCAAAGGTTTTCCCTTAGTTTTTGCCCTGTCCAAGGGTTCCAATCCCCTTTTTTCTGCGTAGTCCGCGTAGCGGGCTTCGCGGTAACTGCTACTGCAACTTTTGCGCAGAAAACTTTAAAGTCGTGTGCATCTTTTAAAGCACAATAGTAAAAGGTCTTCCCTTAGTTTTTGCCCTGTCCAAGGGTTCCAATCCCCTTTTTTCCGCGTAGTCCGCGTAGCGGGCTTCGCGGTTACTGCTACTGCAACTTTTGTGCAGAAAACTTTAAAGTCGTGTGCATCTTTTAACGCACAATAGTAAAAGGTTTTCCCTTAGTTTTTGCCCTGTCCAAGGGTTCCAATCCCCTTTTTTCTGCGTAGTCCGCGTAGCAGGATTCGCGGTAACTGCTACTGCAACTTTTGTGCAGAAAGCTTTAAAGTCGTGTGCATCTTTTAAAGCACAATAGTAAAAGGTTTTCCCTTAGTTTTTGCCCTGTCCAAGGGTTCCAATCCCCTTTTTTCCGCGTAGTCCGCGTAGTGGGCTTCGCGGTAACTGCTACTGCAACTTTTGTGCAGAAAATTTTAAAGTCATGAGCATCTTTTAAAGCACAATAGTAAAAGGTTTTCCCTTAGTTTTTGCCCTGTCCAAGGGTTCCAATCCCCTTTTTTCCGCGTAGTCCGCGTAGCGGGCTTCGCGGTAACTGCTACTGCAACTTTTGCGCAGAAAACTTTAAAGTCGTGTGCATCTTTTAAAGCACAATAGTAAAAGGTTTTCCCTTAGTTTTTGCCCTGTCCAAGGGTCCAATCCCCTTTTTTCTGCGTAGACCGCGTAGCGGGCTTCGCGGTAACTGCTACTGCAACTTTTGTGCAGAAAATTTTAAAGTCATGTGCATCTTTTAAAGCACAATAGTAAAAGGTTTTCCCTTAGTTTTTGCCCTGTCCAAGGGTTCCAATCCCCTTTTTTCCGCGTAGTCCGCGTAGCGGGCTTCGCGGTAACTGCTACTGCAATTTTTGCGCAGAAAACTTTAAAGTCGTGTGCATCTTTTAAAGCACAATAGTAAAAGGTCTTCCCTTAGTTTTTGCCCTGTCCAAGGGTTCCAATCCCCTTTTTTCCGCGTAGTCCGCGTAGCGGGCTTCGCGGTTACTGCTACTGCAACTTTTGTGCAGAAAACTTTAAAGTCGTGTGCATCTTTTAACGCACAATAGTAAAAGGTTTTCCCTTAGTTTTTGCCCTGTCCAAGGGTCTAATCCCCTTTTTTCTGCGTAGTCCGCGTAGCGGGCTTCGCGGTAACTGCTACTGCAACTTTTGTGCAGAAAGCTTTAAAGTCGTGTACATCTTTTAAAGCACAATAGTAAAAGGTTTTTCTTAGTTTTTGCCCTGTCCAAGGGTTCCAATCCCCTTTTTTCCGCGTAGTCCGCGTAGCGGGCTTCGCGGTAAATGCTACTGCAACTTTTGTGCATAAAACTTTAAAGTCGTGTGCATCTTTTAAAGCACAATAGTTAAAGGTTTTCCCTTAGTTTTTGCCCTGTCCAAGGGTCCAATCCCCTTTTTTCTGCGTAGTCCGCGTAGCGGGCTTCGCGGTAACTGCTACTGCAACTTTTGTGCAGAAAGCTTTAAAGTCGTGTACATCTTTTAAAGCACAATAGTTAAAGGTTTTTTCTTAGTTCTTGCCCTGTCCAAGGGTTCCAATCCCCTTTTTTCCGCGTAGTCCGCGTAGCGGGCTTCGCTGTAACTGGTACTGCAACTTTTGTGCAGAAAACTTTAAAGTCGTGTGCATCTTTTAAAGCACAATAGTCCAAGGTTTTCCGTTAGTTTTTGCCCTGTCCAAGGGTTCCAATCCCCTTTTTTCTGCGTAGTCCGCGTAGCAGGATTCGCGGTAACTGCTACTGCAACTTTTGTGCAGAAAGCTTTAAAGTCGTGTACATCTTTTAAAGCACAATAGTAAAAGGTTTTTTCTTAGTTTTTGCCCTGTCCAAGGGTTCCAATCCCCTTTTTTCCGCGTAGTGGGCTTCGCGGTAACTGCTACTGCAACTTTTGTGCAGAAAACTTTAAAGTCTCGTGCATCTTTGAAAGCACAATAGTAAAAGGTTTTCCCTTAATTTTTGCCCTGTCCAAGGGTTCCAATCCCCTTTTTTCCGCGTAGTCCGCGTAGCGGGCTTCGCGGTAACTGCTACTGCAGTTATTTTCGTTAATCTTTGTTTCAAAATACGTGAAAATGATCATATACACGTAAAATCCAAAAGTGCAATAATGCCATAATGGCCTTATTGCACTGAAGCTCTGGAAATAAGGTCATATGGTCTTATTGCACTTTTTCTTGAGAAATAACGCCATATGGCGTTATTGCCGCTGGCCTTAATGCACGGCACCATATTATAGATTGAAGTTCGTGAGGAATTTTTCTTTAATTTAAGCCTATTTTTGTATGGGGACCCCCCTAAGGAGGGGCGATAGAGGGTGGGTATGTTTGAAGAAAATATTTGGGGTAAAAAAATAATGCGGGTCGGTCATATATATCATCCCCCTAGGAGGGGTTTGACTGTAGTGACAGCCATTTTGTATGAAATTGTCATAAAATTAAGGTAATTTTGTATGGGTGACCCCCTAAGGAGGGGAGATAGGGGGTCAGTATGTTGGAAAAAAATGTTAGGGGGACAAAGTTAATGGGGGACGGTCATAAATTTGACTCCTCTAGGGGAACTGTGGGGCTAGTTAGGACAGTGGGGGGGAAATTCATAAAAAAATTACTTTTGTATGGGAGCCCCCTTAAGGAGTGGAGATAGGGAAAAGCTTTGTTTGGAGAAATTGTTGGGGATAAAATGATAATGGTAGTTGGTCTTACATTTGACCCCTCTAGAAGCGACTCTGCTTACAGTAACTTCAAAAATTTGGAAATAAATCAAAAATTAAATATTTCAAATCAGGGTTGGCAACCGAAACGAATAACGGTTACGGTAACGGTTACGGTTAATTTTAAGTTTCGGTTACGGTTATACCGGTATGAAACGGTTTTTTGAATATTAAAATTTTGTTTTCGCATCATTTTTTCAAAAATACTTTTTAAGCTTTAACATTTATTCTGAACGCAATTTAAGGCATTTTAAGAAATAGCTTAGAACTTTTCATCCTTTTTTTGTGCAAAGCAGACTGTTGTTTCTTATTACCATAACAGCGGAAAAACTTTCAGCATCCAGACGGTTTCTTTGTGCGTTCATAATGAACTTGGCTCCCGAAAAAAGGCGTTCGACGCTCACCTGCGTGGAAGGCACGTTAAAATATTCGGCCGAATACCGAATAGAAGAAATAACTTAATAAACAAAATCAGCAGTAACTTAAAATTAAATTTTTTTCATAATAACGTAAAAAAAAATTAATTAACGAGAACTTAAATACAGCAGATTTTCATTTTATTGTTTATAAAAATATAATATATGCTACCTTCTTCTAAACTTTTTCTGATAACATTATATACAGTAGGCAAATTTTTAAGCGGCAGCGTTTGTCTTGACACCTATAGTCGCGAGTAGGCCCAAGTTGTCTTTACTACGTGCCAAATATTCGTTATTCGTTATTCGGCCAAATCCACTATTCGTGGCATCACTACTAAAGATGCTATATAACAATTAATGAACACGCAACCAAAACACGCTCCACTTTTCTCTGAATTTCCGCACTTTGCTCGCCCAGAATGGGAAAATTGACGTCAGTAATTGACTTGTGTGATAGGCCTCTTTAAAGAAAAACATCGATGTATTTTTTCAACTGACATCCCTACAAATGACATCCATATTTTGTTTGTGCCTTACACTAGCTAAACATGGCAACATAACTGGGACATTACACGAGACAAGAGCATGCATACTAGCAGAGTCGAAAGACTTGCCATATAAAAATATTGATAAAATTTGTATCCCGTAAATTTTTTTTATAAAGTAATACCGAAACCGATATGTTTTTTATTTCGGTTACGGTAACGGTTACGGTATCGGAAAAGAAACGGTTTTGAAACGGTTACGGTTACGGTTTCGGTTACGGTTGCCAACCCTGTTTCAAATGACTTGGTGCGTGACATTTTTTTTACCAAATAACCTTAAAATTAGTATTTTATGAAGTCTTTAATAAAAGTTCATCGTACTATGATACAGGAAAATAGTTTCAAAAAAATTCATCACCCTAGTGTTCACCCTCGACACCGTGTTTGCCAAACCGAAAGTATGCGATTTTTTTCACTTATATGTTTGAAATCAAATTTAGTTTAACTTTATTTTGATTTTGGATTGCTCGCCAAAACTCCGAATGGATGAGAAAGTCCTTACTCCTTCACTGCTCGATTTAGGCATTTCTCCTAATTTTTTTACTGGGCAATGACGCCTCGTATGTGGGGCAAAACACGTCAAGTGTACCACCGGCAAAATTTTTTCTCTCCGATTTTGATGAAACTTGGTACAGCTGTTAAGATGTAAGAGTACGTTAAATGTGCAAAAAAAAAGTAAATTTTAATCACAGGTTGCTGAGATACAGGGTGCCAAAGTTTAGGTTTTTGCTTCGAAGAACATATTTCATTGAATTACAATGGGGCTAAAATCGCCTCGCTTCAAAAATTTTTCGAATGTTTCTGAAAAAAAATTGTCTGAACTTTTCGAAAACAATACTTAAAAAATTTTTCGATAACGGTAAATGAGGAGAATTTGGCATTTTACTTTTATTTCTTGATTTTCTAGGAGAGACGTCATTTTTTTATTTTTATTTTTTAATTTTGAAATAAAGCTTAGTTCTTCCCCTTTAAAATGATGCATAAATCAGAATGGGCGGACCATGATTAGTGCTCCAAATACACCTTTGAAGATGCTTACCTAGCATATTTCCCTGTATTTGGAGCACTAATCATGGTCCGCCCATTCTGATTTATGCATCATTTTAAAGGGGAAGAACTAAGCTTTAATTCAAAATTAAAAAAAAAAAAAAAAAATGACGTCTCTCCTAGAAAATCAAGAAATAAAACTAAAATGCCAAATTTGTCTCATTTACCGTTATCGAAAAATTTTTTTTGTATTGTTTTCGAAAAGTTCAGACAATTTTTTTTAAGAAACATTCGAAAAATTTTTGAAGCGAGGCGATTTTAGCCCCATTGTAATTCAATGAAATATGTTCTTCGAAGCAAAAACCTAAACTTTGACACCCTGTATCTCAGCAACCTGTGATTAAAATTTACTTTTTTTTGCACATTTAACGTACTCTTCATCTTAACAGCTGTACCAAGTTTCATCCAAATCGGAGAGAAAAAATTTTGCCGGTGGTACACTTGACGTGTTTTGCCCCATGTATGTATACTATCTATATAATAATCATAAGTATACGCATTTTAGTAGAAAAATTCGAGAATAATGAATGAGAAATGGAGAGGTATTCGATATTTTAGAGTTGATTACATTAGGGAGAATTTCACCCAAATGGTAATGCCATTTGGGCGGTTTTTCTTAATACATTTTTTCGATTTTTATAGGTGCTCACGTCCACGATTATTCCTTGTGGTGCAAAACTGAAATGCCCAAAATTAAAACCCAATCCAATAATTCCTTGCCGTGCCTAGAGGGGCCCAAAGTTGAGAAATTTTGGGGTTTTCACTGAAATTTTGCATCATGTACGCCCTAGGGGTATACCATGTACCGTAACAACAAAAAAGTTCCCTTTCTATTTTGACCAGTTTATTACTTTTATAAGAAGTCCAAAATTTCAAAAATCGGTGGAAAAACAACAAAGATATTGGGGGTCGGCCTGAAAAAGCTTTAAGGGCAATTCTATTGTCACGGGTGGGACAAATCAACTAAAACCTTTTAATTTCTTCTTCATACTTTATGTTATATGTATCGAATTTATGGGTAAGTCTTCTATAATACCAAAAAGAATAACCAATAATTTGATCCAGTAATAGAAAAATTTCAAAAATCTTATTAGTTTTGGAAATATTAGGTGTAGTAAAAAGAAATCCATTATTTTTCCAATAGATGGCGTTATTTATCTGCATCTCGCGTTGTATAAGTCCGATCGTGTTCCGCTAGGGGGCATTAGAAAGATGACAGTTCCTCCTAAAAAAGCTTTTTTGACACTTTTTTGATTGATTGATTCAGTTTTGGTTGAGAGCTTGTCAAAGATGGACATCAGCAAAGAGAAAATTCCCTACATTTTACAATTTTTCTTCGATAAGGGAGAAAACGCAAGCCAGGCGGCTGAAAATGTGAATAGCGTTTATGGACCTGATACTGTAACAGCCAATCATGCGCAATTTTGGTTTCGTCGATTCCGTTCCGGTAACTTCGATGTCAAGGATGCACCACGCACTGGAAGGCCAATTGTCGAAAATGTCGATAAAATCATGGAAATTATCGAGTCCGACCGTCATGTTAGCACTGTTTCGATTGCAAAAGAGCTAAAGATTGCACAAAAAACCGTTTGGAACCATTTGAATAAGGCTGGATACACAAAGAAGCTCGATGTATGGGTGCCACACGAGTTAACGCAAAAAAACCTCATAGACAGAATTTCCATCTGCGAATCGCTGCTGAACCGCAACAAAATCGACCCATTTCTGAAGCGGTTGGTGACTGGTGATGAAAAGTGGGTCACTTACGACAACGTCAAGCAAAAACGGTCGTGGTCGAAACACGGTGAACCGGCGGAAACGGTGGCCAAGCCAGGATTGACGGCCAGGAAGGTTTTGCTGTGTGTTTGGTGGGATTGGCAGGGAATTATCTACTATGAGCTGCTCCCATACGGCAAAACTCTTAACTCGGAACTCTACTGTCAACAATTGGACCGTCTGAAGGAAGCAATCGCCCATAAGCGGCCAGCTTTGGCCAATAGGAGAGGAATTGTGTTCCATCAGGACAACGCCAGGCCACACACATCGATAGTGACTCGCCAGAAGCTCCGGGAGTTTGGTTGGGAGGTTCTTCTGCATCCACCTTATAGTCCGGACCTGGCACCAAGTGATTACCATCTGTTCCTGTCCATGGCGAACAATTTTGCTGGTGAAACATTCGCTTCAAGAGAGGCTTCTGAAATTCGACTGTCTCAATTTTTTGCTAATAGGAACGAGGGCTTCTATGAGAGAGGCATAATGAAATTACCTTTAAAATGGCAACAAGTTATCGAACAAAACGGCGCATATTTGACCTAAATCGGGTCATTCTAACTATCTTAAATAAAGCCCTCAATTTAATGCAAAAATAATGGATTTCTTTTTACTACACCTAATAAATGAGCAATTTCGTTCTGTCACGGGCGTTACAAATTTTGAACCTCAGCTCTAAAAGGAACTTCTGCGAATGTATTTGACATTTCTATTAGAATGGCTTGTTTTCTTACAGACGCGTTCGAGTTTTTCAGAGCACATATTTTTTATAACTAATCTGACGGACTGCCCTCAACGTACACCCCAAGATTGAGCGCTCATATATCGTAGGGCCATATAACAGGGTGCAAGCTTTCTAACCCATATTATTTTCCGACACGTTCGAGTTACTGCAAAAATCCCCTCTTGGGCTCCCCTACTATAATGTCACGAGTGGGACAAGTACGATTTCGTTTTTTCTAAATTAGCAATTTTGTTTATAATAAACAATTTTATTTTTTACAAAGTTATGAGGTTTTTGTTTTTTATAAATAGAAGCTAGAGGCTCACAGTCTGACTAGTTCCAATCACTTCCATCTGTGTCAATATATATTTGTGCTGCACTTAGTTGAAAGGCCCTATATGTGACAGGTTTTGAGTGATATGTAAGGGATGTTATTAAAATTTCTTTACTGGCGACTTTGAAATAATGATGAGATTGAATATTAGGAAGGGAAAGTGCCAAATTCGACTTTTTGTCTTTCGGAAGATTAAAAAAGCACATAATGAACCAAAACAAAAAAAAAAAAAAACAAGAACCAGCAAATAAATAAAATAATGAATAAAATAATATTTCAGAATTTTAAATATATTTTACTTGTTTTAAATCACAGTACGACCACTTTAAGAGATGTCTCACCCGTGTCAATTTTGGTGACTGTCACGGGTGGGTCACAACTACATTTTGATACAATCTGTGAACAAAACACAGAACAAAAAAACAATTTATAGGAAAATGTACTCAGTAACATAACCTCAAAAAATGACAAATTTCAGACATAACCTAAAATTCAGTACGCAATAATACAAATTTAAATGTTTTATTGTCACGGGTGGGTGGGACCAGAAAAATCATGCTTCGAAAATATTTATATTGTTTTTGTTATGCTTACCGTTTTTTGGATAAAAGCAATCTTATTGAAAAGGATACACACCGTGGAATTGATTTTACACTTCAAAACACGTTTTTAGTATTCGCAAAATCCGAAAAAGGTTTGGTCAATGTTGACATGATAGAAAGAAAAATTTCGTTCAAAAACGTTACATTGTTCCTCTTAAAAAGAAGTATGGAAAAACAACGAAATGACGATATTTTTTTGCAGAATAAGGTTCTCAGATATTTTACCCTTTGGTTTTTTTTTTGAGAGAAATCAAATTTTAGTTATTTAATTTTAAGACACCCAGGTTCACTTTCTCATGGAATTGCCCTTAAATAAAAAGAAGGTTTGGAGTTTTTCCACTTTTTGTTTTTAACTCAATTTTCTTTACTTCATTGGTGTTTTTGCGATATATAATGTTGGGCATTATCTTTTGCAATAAAATTATCTTTCGATTGGAGCTAACAACATTCGGAGATTTTGTTTCGCAGGCCCCCTAACAAAAATGTGCGACCAATTAAAAGAAAGGTCCCTTGCCAATTGTGGGCCCCTTCAGAAAGTTCGGGCCCGGGCTAAAATCCCCCTTTCCCACCCCTACCTTAAGGCCTGGTTATTTAAACAAGTCCCTGAAACAAAAAAGCGTTCACTATTTCCAGCTGTTCACTGTTGCAAGGATTCGTTATATCCAGATTCTACTGTATTGACTTGTGGTTTGAGCAAATTAAAAAAAAACAATTTAATCAATTTCAAAAAGGAAGCGTTATAACTACAATTTATTTATCAAATTACACTAGTTTACAAAAAATAAAAAATTTTGCGACCTGGGCCATCTGATGGTCTTTTCTAAAGTAAAATTTTGTGCCGAATCTGAATATGTCATCAAAAAAATTTTAAGTAGAATAGTTTTTGAGAAATAGGCTATTTTCCGTTTCTTGAGTTTTAAAAAAAAGTATGGTTAGTAAATTGCAATTATCTCCGAATATATTTAACCGATTCTAAATTTTAAGCTACGAATTTAAAGGCAGTTAAATTGTCTACCAACATTGCCCAGAACATTTTTTAATCCAAATATACACGTAGAAGCTATTCATAAAAATTTCCAGAAATTTGTTTAATTTTTAACATAATCTAATTTACACCATGAAAAATTTTTTTAAAAATTTTCTTCGTTCTTTGGCTTCGAAGAACGATCTTTTAGGAAGAGAGGAAGCTTATTTTGATCAAATTCGCATTAAAAATGTGAAATTTATAAGTAATTTAGCAAAAATACACAAAAATTCATTTTGCTTAAAATCCATTTTATTAGAAATGGCTCAAGTCCCCTTAAATATATTGATCACATTTAATCGAAACAGGAGTAAACATGTCTTTGAAAATTCATTTCCTGCACTCCCATTTGGATTTCTTTCTGGAAAATCTTGGTGATGAAAGCGATGAAAACGGCGAACGCTTCCACCAGCAATTCAAAGCCATAGAACGCCGCTATCAAGGTTTTTGGGATGAGGCAATGATGGGAGAGTACTGCTGGTTTCTTATCCGGGAAACAGGTTCCCTCCATAGTAGAAAAAACAAGTAAGGGGTTTAATTCAAGAGGTTTTTAAGGCCATTAGGGAGCCCCATATACCAACTTTTGTTAAATTTCTTTGTTAAAACCGCCGCTTTTCCACGCCCACTTTTTTTGCAATTCTAATCGGAGGCTAAAATATACACTCGAATTCTAAGCTTCATTGAAATATTTCGAAAAAGTCCGATTTTGAGGCAGTTTTGGAATTTTTGTGACAGACCCTAGTACTGGAGGTACCCTTAATAAAGGACCGACAAAGGAAATTTTTTTGGAGGATGTTTATGGCTACAAAGGAAGCATAAGTGCAAAATTTCGTTCAAGACCCATTTGAATTTCGGGTGTAGGGGACAGTTTTCTTGAAAAACTTCGCTTTTCGAGCAGTTTTTGTGATTTTCGTAACAGACCCTAGTACTGGAGGTACCCCTAAAAATTGTCCAATCGGGTCCATTCTCGAACTTGTTTTAATCATGTTGCCGTGAGTACGCCTGCCAAACTAAGATAGCGCAACTCCTTCGATAAGATAACTGTATACAGACAGACAGACGGACAGACAGACGGACATATCTAAATCGATACTCCTGGTGACGTTAATCATTTCTATATACATTTTGTATGGTCTATCTCGACTGGTTCTGGGTGTTACACACAACCACACAAACGCATTATACCCTCGATACAGAGTGTGTTGGGTATAAAAAGGGGACTTGAGCCATTTCTAATAAAATGGAATTTAAACAAAATGAATTTTTGTGTATTTTTGCTTAATTACTTATAACTTTTACATTTTTTAAGTGAATTTGATCAAAATAAGCTTCCTCTCTTCCTAAAAAATCTTTCTTCGAAGCCAAAGAAAAAAAAATTTTTTTAAAAATTTGTTCATGGTGTAAATTAGGCTGAAAGTGATTTTTTTATTGAAATTTTGTTAAAAATTAAACAAATTTCTGGAAATTTTTATCAATAGCTTCTACGTGTATATTTGGATTAAAAAATTTTCTGAGCATTGTTAGTAGACAATTTAACTGCCTTTAAATTCGTAGCTTAAAATTTTGAATCGGAGATAATTGCAATTTACTAACCATACTTTTTTTTCAAAACTCAAAAAACGGAAAATAGCCTATTTTTCAAAAACTATTCTACTTACAATTTATTATATGACATATTCGGATTCAGCACAAAATTTTACTTTAGAAACGACCATCAGTTGACCCAGGTCAGATTTGCTGTAAACTAGCGTTATTATTCGAGAAGTTCGAAAATTATTTCACTTATTGAAAACTATTTTCTGATTCTTACTTTGTTCTTAATAACATTTCGATGGTGAACAAACAACCATTGGAGGATGTAATAACAACGTACTTTTGAAATATATTCTCACATTTTGAACAGACAACCGTATGTGCTGCCTACAAAAATTTAAGAACTATTCTCTTCTAGATAACAGCTTTTCCAGGTGTCAACAATAATGAAAACCCTAAAGAAAACTTGAAGAAAGTTCATTTATATAAATATTTTCTTAAGACTTTTTCAACTTTCTGTTTGAAGTCACAATCTTTGAATGTTATTTATTTTCTTATTTCTCATATTTTTCTTTCTTCTTTGATTCTTTCGTTTGATTTTCGGAGCACCCAAACAACACCTGCATCATTGAAATTTATTGCCGAATGCATGCTGTCGCAAATAATTCCTTCATGTCATTGCTGCCTTCTAATAAAAAACGACAAGGGCACATGTGTTTAAGCATTCGAAGGGGGAAACTAAGCATCTTTAACCGGAAAGCTACCACACATTACGCCTTGCTTAGTGTTTTCTTATATTTTGTTTACTTTTCTCCAGATAAACTATGGTCTTCTGGTTCTGGTTGCGGCAACGTTGCCGTACGCCGCACAGTGGTTCGTCTTCATACTGTTGTGAGTCACAACCGCACAAACAATCCCTATCCCGACTTTCTGTTCTTCTCTTCATGAATCAATGCATAACTACAACCGCTATGCAAAAGACCACAGCTGCGAAACATGAAACCATTTGGGCGACAATAATATTCAAGACAAATAAACAAATGAACGGGAGCTGAAAGGTTTTTGAGCGACGACCACGATAGACGCAGACGCAGACGGGCAGGTGACATGAGGAGGGGCACGAGCCAGTAAATCAAAAAGTAATGCAGCATCTGAAGAAGCTGGATGCAGAGGATTGTACGTGCTCAAAGCAGATCCAGGGCAAGAACGACGACGACATGGGCGGTACATTGTCTGGTAAAATAAACAAAGATCGCGGATTATGGGAAGTGCAAGATCAGCACTATGCGGATTATGGGAAGTGCAAGATCAGCACTATGCGGATTATGGGAAGTGCAAGATCAGCACTATTTCAGTATAAAAACGGAGCAGCGTCCACTGGAAAGGCAGACTGTTTTTGATGTCTCAACTCTGACGTGCGTACCCACCCAGCGGCCACGGCGATTAGAGATTAACTTCAAAGTGTAAGCTTTTGCCATATAAGAAGGATTTTATCCAATAAAATTAAAGGACAAACTTTGATCGTTGTTCTTTCATTTCGAAAAGGGATAATATAGGTGCGATTATACGCTCGACTCCGGTTGAGCGCTTTGCATCCTGTATTTGAGAGTAGGAATAAGGGCGCGGCTATACGCTCGACACCCGTCTGAGCGCTTTGCACCCTATATCCTAACATTAATTGGCGCAGCCGGTATTCGACTGACTTTCAGTTGGATTCGAACAGAGTTCTCCAATAAGTTTTTACAAGAAAATTGCAAATAAACTCTGCGGGTTTTGCTAAGTTGGAACTGTGTCAGTTTTAAACGGTAACTAGTTATCACCGACGTGCAAAACATTAACCGCATAGCATTTTGTAATTTTTGGAGCTGAGCCTATGCTAGCGGCGGTCGTTATTAAACGATAGGTGCCGGTATATCTTAGCGGAAGGACCTTGGAGGCAACTGTGAAGAAATTGATCACCTTAAGTGTGCATGCATGAAGGGCTACAATAAATCGCATTAAATTGGAACTGTGCCAGTTTTAAACAGCAACTAGTTGCTACCAAGGAAATCCGAAGAATAATTCGTGGCAAGATTGCATGGTAAAACACAACGAATTTTTTTTTGTAATTGTAAATTTTGAAAAATCCTTTGTGTCTGGCAAAAGAAAAGTGAAATTAAAAGTATTTTAATTAAATAAAAACACTACGGTAGCAGTTGAACGCAGATATAACCAAATAGCAGAAGTCGAAAAAGCAAAAATGTATTCGGAAAACAAGAAAATCAAAACGGTGAGTGCATAAAAATTTATTCAGGTTGATAGTACTGAATCCTGTCTGTTGGAAATATTTTTTGCTTAAATATTAATATATTGATCAAGCCATATGGCCAAAGAACTGGAATCACTAAAATAAAAATTAAAAGAATTCGAGAACGATTCAGAAATAATTTTGAGAGAAGCAAAGGAACTAGTAATACAAGCAAATCTGAGCAAGGAAATTTCTCAATTATTAAAAGACCAAATAGTGTTAGGACAATTTTCGAGAATTGAAGAAGCAACGTTTTTAATCAATCAAGTAAAAAATACAGTAGTTGCGTCGGAACAGGCCACTGAAGAAAAAATTCAATCACTAGAACAAACGATTCGTGGTTTAACGAAAGAGTGCAAAAATTTGAGAAAACAGATAGACGTACAAAATAATTTCATTGACGAATCGGAAAGAGATAATCAAGACTTAAAGGAAACACTGAGTAAAGCAGTCGGAAACGAGTTAGTACAGTAGCTAGTGAAAAGGCAGTAAACAAAGAGCTAAACCTGTTAGTGGACACTGGCGCTGACACAAGTTTGATTAAATGGGGGGCGTTAAAAAATACAAAAGAAGTAAATGAATCGGAAACAAGAAGTTTAGTAGGAGCCTTCGCAGGCAATGTTAGGAGTAAAGGAATGGTAAAGTTAGAACATTCCGAAATTGAAGAATTAAAATTAACGTTTCATGTTTTACCCAAAGGAAGTAAAATTCCGGGAGATGGGCTAATAGGCAGAGATGAGCTCTGGAATAAGTCCTTTATAGACAGCATTAATAAAGATGTATCATTTTTCCAAAACGGCAAACACATCGCTTCACTACCACTTGTTTGTTCCAAAAATAGCAATCGGGTTTGTACTATAGAACGAGTCACGATCCATGCTAGAGAAGCAAGAGTAGTGGCAATATGCATGGAAGAATTTTCAGGGGAGATTGTTGTTCATAGAAAATAAATTATGCCAAATGTTTTCGTGGGAGGCACAATTACGGAAGTTCAAAGGGGAAGGGGCTATGTATCCGTGTTAAACGCAAATAGCACGGATATTCAAATGGAACCTTTTGAATTGGACTAAGATTGGGGCACAGAATTTGAGCATTTGGAGATTCCGAACATAAATCAGTTACAAAAAGGAGATAGCGAAGATAAGCGTTTTGACCTTTTGATGAACTCAGTAAATTTAGATGACAACCTTAATAAAGAGGAATTACATTCAATTAAAGAAGAATTTAGGGATTATATAGATATATTTCATTTGCAAGGAGACACCCTTTCTTATACAACGGTGTTGTTACATGAAATTCCTACAGATCCAGGACATCCTCCAATTAACAGTAGACAATATAGATTACCGGAAAATCACAAGTCCGAAATAAATTCGCAAGTTAATAAAATGCTGGCGGAAAACATAATAACACCTAGTAAATCGCCTTGGAATTCCCCAATAATATTGGTTCCTAAAAAGCTAGGAAAAGATGGGGAAAAGAAATGGAGACTAGTGGTGGATTTTAGAAAATTAAACGACATAACACTTAAACAAGTTTTCCCTATACCAAGAATAGATGAAATTCTGGATCAATTGGGATGCAGTCGTTATTTTTCCACCTTGGACTTGGCTAGCGGTTATCATCAAGTGCTGGTTGATGAGCGGGATAGACAGAAAACAGCCTTCAGCACGGGCTTGGGACATTTTGAATTCATTAGGATGCCTTTTGGTCTAACAGGAGCACCAGCAACGTTTCAGAGAATAATGAATAGTATTTTGACAGGTCTTCAAGGAATCGATTGCTTTGTGTACCTTGATGACATTGTCGTTTATGCAAGAAACTTAGAGGACCACGAAATTCGGTTGAGGAATGTGTTTGACGTTTTGAGGGCAAATAATCTTAAACTTCAAACGGAGAAATGCCAATTTTTAAAAAAGGAAGTAGTTTTTTTAGGACATAAATGTTCGGAAATTGGAGTTTTACCGGACCCAGCGAAAGTAGAATCAGTAAAAAATATTAAACCACCAAAAAATATTAAGCAATTACAATCTTTTCTCGGATTAATAAATTATTACAGAAAATTCATTCCTGATGCAGCCAAGAAATCCTTGCCACTAACAAAATTATTAAGAAAAGAAGAAAAATTTGTCTGGAATAAGGATTGCCAAGAGGCAATGGAAAGGTTGAAGGAGGCGGTAACAAGCCCACCGATACTTCAGTATCCCGATTTTGAAAAATTATTTATTCTGACAACTGATGCCAGCAACGAAGCATTAGAGGCCGTATTGTCGCAGGGAGAGCCGGGACAAGACTTGCCAATCTACTTTGCGAGTAGGGCACTAAGTGCAACCGAAAGACGATATTCCACGATAGAAAAAGAATTTTTAGCAATAGTTTGGGCAGTGAAAAATTTTAGAACCTACTTTTTAGGCAAACATTTCAAAATATATACCGACCATAAACCTCTGAAAGGAATAGCAAATTTAAAGGATCAAGACACGAGATTAGGCCGTTTTAGACTGAAACTTTTAGAATACGATTTCGAAATTCTTTATAAACCTGGAAAAAACAACCTTAACGCAGATGCGTTAAGCAGACTTCCAAATTCAGACAAACCAATAGCAGTAGTCACCAGATCAATGTCACAATACACTCACGAGCATTTGGACGAATCAACAAGCATGGGTACCAATGACAGTTGGAATGAAGAGACAGCTGTTGTACTTACCGACCCAAATGAAATACAAAAGGTGCTGAAGATTTTTCATGATACTCCAATGGGAGGCCACAAGGGTTTTGCGAAAACATATTTTCGAATTAGAAAACAATATAAATGGGAGGGCATGCAACGGCAAATTAGGAATTACATTAAAGCATGTGAACTTTGCCAGAAAAACAAAAGCTCTCGAGTGGAAAGGATGCCTTTGTCAATAACAGACACACCCCATAGACCTTTTGATAAAGTTTTTATGGACATAGTCGGTCCACTCCCCGTTTCATCCAGGGGAAATAAATACATTCTTACGTTTTTGGATGACTTTTCAAAATATTTCGTCTGCACAGCCATTCCAGATGCAGAAGCAGCAACGGTAGCTAGAGCTTTTTTCAATGAAATTATTTCGAAATTTAACATTCCTAAAACACTAATAACTGACAATGGAACCAATTTTACATCCAAAATATTTAATGAGGTTTGTAAAGTGCTTGGGATAAAGAAATCACAGACCTCACCTTACCACCCCCAAGCCAATGGTTCTCTTGAAAGAAGTCACCGACCTCTCGCGGAATTTCTTCGAAATTTTTAAATCCCATTTTTTCGATGGTTAAACCGTAAATAAGGTATAACAAATGTACCACAGATTTGAAGTAAATTGATCGAAAATTAAAAAAAAATTAAAAAAGCATGTCTTAATTGGACCTTTTCCATACCAAAATGGCTCCCAAAGTAAAATAATTGAAAATTTTTTCAGAATTTTTGACTTTGAGCGTTTATTTTTCACACAATAACTGCAGTTTTGACCATCAATTCAATTTTGCCCAAAAGCCTGTACAATTGGCTTTCAAACCGCATTACAATTTATTTTCTACAGTAAGCCACTAGCGTGGGAGAATTGTTTTTCTGGACCTAGTGCCAGAAAGCTTTAAGGCCCTATAACTCCTCAGGGGTGCATTTGGGACCCCCACCTCATATACGATTTTTTGTTCATCTTGGACTCCCCTACCACCCCTGTTAAGGAATTTACTACCTGACGGGACACCCTGCATATATAGCTATTTACACTATGTTAATGTTTTCTTTTCTGTCTTTATTTTTGTTTTCATTTAACAGGCGTACTAAATGGCCCTGACATTAGAAAGCTATTCAAGAGCAACTTTGCTTCATCGCTTAATGAAAATCATTCAATGGCATGGATTTACCTTCAGCGTGTATGCACCAGAGTCTTGGGAGCGGATCGAGACGCGGAACCGGAAGCAAGAGAATGGGTGAAAGCAATGCTGTATTATTTTGAGATAATCGGCGCATCGATGACATTAAAGCTGCATTTTCTTCATTTTCATTTTGACGATTTCATCAAACAACTCCCTACCGAATCCGATGAGCAAGGATAACGGTATCACCAAACCACAATGCCCATGTAAAAACGGTTCAAAGGCAAAAACCTGGACGCATTGCTTGCAGAGGTATGTTGGTGGAGTCACAAGATCACCCTGTATGATGTTAATGAAGTAGTTGAAGAAGAAAGAGCTGATGATGGAGGGCAGTCTGGAAGCAACGTGCCTGTGGACACCATAATTTCTGAATCAGAGTCAGATTCGGACGATTCGGACGACGATTTGGATCCACAACTTAAGAGAGCGCGATTTGCAAGTCCAGGGCCATCAACATTAAAAACATAATTATAACATTTTAACATAATTATTATAATACGAATATTTTTTTTAAATATTTTTGTAATAGATAGCATAGTAACTCAATGTTGAAGTAAATAAAAAACAAATGAAATTAAAAAACGGTGTTAAGAATCATCTCTAGGAAGTTTATATGTTTCAGAAATTTGTTTATTAAGATCTTAGGTACATTTTTGTAGTTTATTGTTTCCTTGAATTTTGATCGGTTTGCTACCTATGGACCTAAACACGGGAAAAAAGGTTAAAAAAAATCGAAATTTTTTAAGTTTTTTGCGATTTTGACCTGGAAGGTGAATTTTTTTGGATTTTATATGTTGGCAATTTTTGTTCCTTATGACAAGAGCTACAACTTTGCCTCAGAGAGTAATTCTGAACGGTTTACAAGATATGAGCCTGAGAAAATGATCACATTTTTACAAAAATGATACCGAGGCCCCAAATCTTTGGGGGCCCATAAAACAAAAAGTGCATGACTTTGGGGAAAATTGGGAGACACGGGTCTTTTTTTTTTAGTCTTTTATCACGTCTTTTTGGTGCTGCACTGTGTTATTACCCTTGCATGTTTATGTAACTTCCAACGGGTATACCAAGTACTAATATTACTTTTTGAAACAAAAGCTTATAAATTTCTCTTATTTGGACAATTCTCTACAAAACTGCATCATTACTTTTCCGAAATCATATGGTCGAAAAATTGATTTTTTGCCGCTGAAAAACCACTGTGCGCCGTACTGCACTACCACAACAGACTTAAGAGCCGTATAGTGTCCCAGCAGGAAATGTCCCGCTGACATCATCGATGAAGTCAGGGTGACTTCGGATCCGGTATGCATGAAAATTCATATGAGACTTTGTATGACATTTGTGCAGGAGTATTGCAGTGAATTTACCGGTGACATGTCATGCTGGGGGTGCGACGGCGAAAAAAGCATTTGAGAGCAGTACATGGTTTTTTTCTCTCTCTAAATGTCAATTTATTGAAACCAGTTTGATAACTCTCTTCTTTGCCCTCTCTTCGAATGCTTCGAAAATTTTTAAAAATCTATTTTAACAATTTTTTTTCGCCTCAGCCAGGGATCGAAACCGCGATCCTCGGATTCTGAGTCGAGCAATCATAATCTACGCCACTTCACACTTACGTTCAACTGACGCTAAAACCTTATTTATATATCAGTAGCCAATGAGATTCAAGCGCATGAACAGCATACCTCCACGATGACATGTCTCCGAAGGTCTCATGCATGATACTGTCACCTATATGTCATTGATGACATCACTGGTGACTTTGTCATACAGGAGATAACTTCCCGCTGGGCTAGTATCGCATCGCATCGCACCGTTTCGTATCGAGGAGTTTACTGCACCGCAACTGCATTGGCATTTTTTCGATTATTGGTTTTCTTTCATTTGATTGCACATTTACAATTTTGCACCTTTTTGTGCGCCAATAATTTTGTTGAATTTCGTCGCGATTTCTATTTATTTTTTATTCTTTATTATTTCATTTCGTACTTTATTGTTTTCTTTTTACATTTTTTTTCTTCTCTTTTTTGATGATTCGCTTTTCTGTTCGAATAAAAATTGCATTTAGTGAACAGCCAGAACGGCAGGTATACAAGCGCGGGCGTCCGAAATACTCTCAGCGCAGTCAAACACGCCCAATCGCGTTTGCAGACATTATCATTCTTTTGTGTAGTTAAGTGTAGTGCTTCCAAAACGAGTGCCACTACTACTATTGGCGCAGAATGCAGTCAAGTATTTTCCACCAATTTCTCAATACGCTTGGGAAGCTTTAAGCCGGAATCGGTATGCATAAATTCATAGTTATTGCAGTGGCGTACAGATATGTTATGTGAAAGAACACTTCTGAAGCGTCTTCTACAAATGACTTTGAAGGATCAACGATACGTTAACTTTGTTGCAAGAATAAAATAAAAGAAAAATGCCCAGCAATTTCGATAACCCTTAGCCCATTATAACATTTTTCTACTACGCTCCTGACCTGTATCCCTTTTGATTCAAAGTGATTTCCTATCGCATTTTAGCGAAAAAAAATCAACAGCAAATTTTCAATTTATTTAGCTGTGTAGCAGAGTCGAACGAAATCAAACGGAAAATCCGAACGGGAAACCCAAGCGTAAATAAAAGAAAATATGTGATGGCCTTTGCTTAAAATCTTCAAAATACTTAGTTCCTTAATATTCAATTTTCCAGTGTGCCTAGAAAGGAAGACTATTCTTTTCGATTCCACACGGAAAAAGTCCCCGGGAATATTAAGAATCGGGCTGAAGATATTTCAACTAGATAAAAGGCTGGGTCGTTTCCATGAAAGTTCTGTGATCGCGTTGGTGTAGTTATATTTAGTTGTCTTGCCCTTTATAGTAGAGGAGCCCCAGAGGGGATTTTTGCAGCTACTCGAGCGTGTCAGAAAATAATATAGGGGTAAAGCTTGCACCCTGTTATATGGCCCCACCATATATGAGCGCTTAATATTGGGGTGTAAGTTGAGGGCAGCCCGTCAGATTAGTAAAAAAAATCTATCCTCTGAAAAACTCGAGCGCGTCATATTAAGAGAAGGTAAGTTAAGTAGATGTTGAAAAATGTATATTTCAATTCTCTGACAATTTGAGCGTGGCATAGGGAAATAGGTGAGTATCAAAGTTGCAAAAAAAACGTCAACTCGAAATACTCTAGCGCGATTGGTTTTTTTTTTTTATTGTGAAGGAAATCCCTTAAGGATCACGAAAAATATATAATCTGACGTTTTTCGTTAAAGTTAAAGTAAGAGTGGTCAAATAAACTGTATTCCGCGTTAAATGCACTGAAAAAGGCAGTCAAATGAACAGTTGAAAAACAGTTACTTCTTATGTTCAAATTCGCTTTCGTTCATTTACACGTATAAGTTCGCATTCTGATCAACCGTCTCCGGAGTTTTTCGATAGCTCAGTTGTGTAAGCTGTGACTCGACACCCGTGAGCTTCGGAGTTCTATCCCTGTTGGCGGCAGGAATTTTTCTGAATTTTTTTTTTTAATTACAGTTTTTTTTGTTTTGTTCAGAGTGTAGTTGTTTTGGAAGACAAAAATTTTCTCCTAAGTTTTTCAGGTTTTAATTTATTTAATTTTTTTTTTAATGGTTTATTTTCAAGCAAAAAATTTTGGGAGTGAAACAATTCCTTAAGCACGTTCCCCAAAACTTGAGCAACCACAAGCTCAAGTGAGCATTTTGACCAATAAATTATATTCGTTCGTTTAGCGTAATGGTTAAGACGTTCGCCCAGCGAAGTGGAGGTCTGCGGTTCAAGGGTTAAAGAGATGAAAGAGAAAAAGATTTAAATAGAAACAAATAAATAAAGAAAAAATATAATAATTCAATAAAAAAAAAATAAAATATTAATAAAAGAAGATAAAAAAAAGTCAAAGCAAAAAATAAATTTTTTTTTCCCAGTCGCTGGTGACAGTTGATTTAACCGCGAGACAGTTATATCAACAATCAGATAGTTATATCCTTATTGACTGTGTTTGTACTGTTGAATTGACCACTACTACACATAAGCTAAGAATTAACGGTGAACTCGGTTATTTTAACCTGCTTTTTCAGTTAATATAACTACCTTTTTCTCTCGGTGTAGTGTATTCAAATGATTTTGTGAATTTAACCCATTATCTGCCTGGCGGTCGAGATCTCGACCAACAACTTTAAGAAAATCCTAAAATTCAAAGGATTTTGGTATGGGCCTTCCAATTGGATAAGCTATTTTAAAGATTTTTTTCCCACCCATTTTCCAAAAGAGATATTATTAACTTCAATGTAATTTTTTCTAAGATATCACAACAAATTTCAAATATAATTTTTAAAAGATTATGAAATCAAAAAAAAATTATTTTGATGAGTTTTATAAGGAGTTAAAAAAGATGGTCGATATATCGACCAAAGGCAGAACCACTATACACTCCGCGCCACTTGAATAGCACACCAGTCCATTTCTCAATATAACTGCTTCAAACAAAGAAATTGCTTGGCAATCCGCCGGGAAATTCTTCATAAATCTTGTTATTAGCACTTTTTAGTTTTTTATCACAAAATTATAGCTTTGGAAGTGAAACATTATAAGAATTTTAGTTTTTTTGTTTTCGTGTTGACGAAAAGCATGCAATTTTCACCACTTGATTAGAACAGTTAATCAAATCGAGTAGTTTTTGCGTGGCTTTCAACGTAAACTGCTTGTTATACCCGACGAGATAGACCATACAAAATATATATAGAAATGATCAGCGTCACCAGGAGATTCGATTTAGACATGTCCGTCTGTCTGTCCGTCCGTCTGTGGCTGTCTGTATAAAGTGATCTTATCGAAGGAGTTAAGCTATCTTGAAGAACTTGGGACATGAGTAAGAACAAGTTCGCGAATGGACCCGATCGGACCATTTTTAGGGGTACCTCCAGTACTAGGGTCTGTTACGAAAACAACAAAAACTGCTCTAAAATCGGAGTTTTTCAAGATATTTTGATTAAATTTGGTATTTGAACATGTTTAAAAGCAATTACTATGAATTAAAAAAATTGGAAAAGTGGGCGTGGCAAAGGGGCAATTTTCATAATGAAATTTAACAAAAGGGTATGCTATTGTCAGGGTCACCTGACCTTACTTGTTTTTATATAATTTAATGAGATATCGTATTTTTGAGGCTAAATAAAGTTGAAATGGGTTGTGGAAAAGCCTTAAATGAGACCAAAAAGGCGAAATTAAAGCGTACAAGAATATAGGGCTATCTGTTTCGCAAATATCAAAAAAAAAGAAATCGAAAAAAGCCGAAAAGTTATATCTGCCTTTTGTTTAAATAAAGCCAAACATAGGAAAAACATGTAAGGCCGAACGCACCTTCCTGAGGCGGACAAGCGACTTATTTTAAGAATCTCTTCAAACTCGCACGACTCCGTAGCAAAGATAAGGCAAAAATCAGGTGTTAATGCGAGTTTAACTACTATAAGGCGTTTTATATCGAGGGCTGGTCATATTCAAAGACTAAATACTAAGACGAAAGCCCCACTCAACCCCGCCCGTAAGGAGCAACACCTCAAGTTCTGCCGCGCCAACCTGTCGTGGACTACCGAATCGCACCGTGTTGTGTTCTCAGGTGAGAAAAAATGTAATTTGGAAAGACCCGATGGCTATAGTTTTTATTTTCATGTATTAATGCAAGAAAGACACTATTTGGACCGTAATTACAGCCGAGCAGGCGGTGTTAGGCTGTGGGGAGCGATTTCATTCTTCGACACCTGTGAACTGCAATTCTTGACTACGGCTATGAATGCAACGGTTTACTGTGGTGTGCTTCAGAAGGCATTTCCTTGTTTTAGCGAGGAAAACAATTTTCAACTGTTTGCGAACTAATTGACGCCATAAAACACGCTTGGAACACCATTCCACTTTCTTATATTGCTTCAATGTACGACTCCATCCCAAACATGGTGCTTGAAGTTATAACCAACAAAACGGGTTCCACCCATTATTAAAATATGTTCTTTTTTATGGAAAATGTTCTAATTACGTTTTATTTATGTATAAATAAAGGTCAGACAAGAAAATGTTGAAAACTCGTTTTTTTAAAGGTGTTCTATTCAAGTGGTGCAAATTTAATGATCCTTTTTTGGAGTTGATTGGTTCAAAAATTAATAAAAAATTCAACGCTCCATATATTTCAGCCATTTAAGCGGGATTAAATAAGGGATTGATGTGCCGCCTTCAATACAAAAAAAATATTTAACGCTCTCACTTATATGGATTGAGAGATATATATAAACAAAAATGTGTTATATGTGCTTTTCAAGTGGCGCGCAGTGTATACACTGAGAAAAAAATCAACCAGAAAACTGGTTAAATCAAAAGGAAAAACATACAAAACGGCTTCAACAAGGAATATTTTTAATTTTAACAATTTTTCTTGTTGAAAAAAATAAAGATTTTCCTTTTGAATCAACTATGTTTCAGGTTGAATTGAGATGATAATTTTCAAAAATGGATTTAAATTTAAATTGTTGAACCAACCACGGACATAGTTGAAATGACAAGATATTTTTTAAAAAAATTCCAAAAAAATACCTATACAAGAAGAAATGTCAAAAAAATTTAATAAACGTTCAAAGCAAATGGCCATAGAGCACAGCACTCTGCTGAACATGACCCAAAAAATAGCCATCGGATGGACTTCATCCGACTTCGTCACTTCGTTTTGGTGACTGCTTTCGCAATGCTTAAAAAGTTCTAAGATGAATACATATCTTATATGTCTTATTTTATAAAACAAATGAGAATTATACCGAACGAAAAGAAATGTAATTAAACATATTTCCTTTCAATTCAACCAAAAATGTTGTTGACTCAACAATTTTCCTTTTGAAATTTTTGTTCTGCTCGAAAATCAAAAGGACTGTGAATAACAATGCGCCCTTTTAAAAAAATCATGGTTACGTTCGCTCAGTGTAGTGATTCTGCCTTTGGTCGATATATCGACCACCCCATATCTCCCAATAAAAAATTTGTATTTTTTCAAAAACGCTAAAATCTCTTAATTACACCACTAGAAGCTTGCAAAACCAAACTTAAGCCTAAACTCATCGTATTTTTGGTACCGGCAGATAATGGGTTAAAAATAAGCATTCCGTGTCAATAAAGAGCTTTTAAAACTGAAAAAATGTGAATCACGAATCCTTTTCGTTTCTTTTTTTTCTCTCTCTCCACTATGCTAGTTGCAAAATCCGTCAAGCCGGGGACCCGGGGGAAAAACCTAATTCGAGTACGCTGAATTCAATGATGCTAGTCGTTTTTTTAGGTTAGCTCTTGTTTACGTGATATTTGAAATTCAAAAAAAAAAGACCAAAAGACCCAAAAAAACTTAATTTTTCTAAATTTTTAACCATTTATTGAATTGGAATCGATAAAAATTAATGAGAAAATCATGTGGTCTATGAAAATACATAGAATAGAAACTATTTGAAAAAAAATTTAATCGATTTAGTCAATTTTAGTGTGTTTTTTCATCATTTTTTCGCACAAAATCAAATTTTTCCTTAGTTTCCATATATTCGTGTGTTGAGCTAGGCATTTGCGGAACAGGAATTGCATCTGAATGCGGCAGCGGCAATTGATCATTTTTTGTTGCAGTGTATGCCAAAGAACCGCTTTTTCTTCTGTTTGTACCGGTAGTATAATTCACGCACGCATAACATTCAGCTGCATCATGTACAATTGGATCCACCCAAATCATCGGAACACCAAATGGCATTGCCTTTCCACAGTTTTTCCACCTATTCAGATTGAAAACGCAGGCCGTACAAACAAAACACGGTGCCCAATCCACATCATTAAAAACATTTTGTGAGAAATACAGTCGATACAATTCAGCAGTTTCAACAGTAATTTTGCGCCGACTGGCCATAATTACAAATTTTCCACACACATAACAAAAGTTATTCAATTTATTACACTTATCCATCTTCGATATTTTGAAATAATGGATTTCATAAGCTGATGAGAATGTGCGCATTAAACTAAGAAGAACTTTTTGTTTCACAATAAATGTCAAAGCTATAATAATGTCAAAAATACATACAGTGGCCGACAAAAGTCAACGTACGATGCGAAAATGTGTGTTTTTTTATTATTTTCTTTTTTTTTCAACATTCCAAACTTTTTAAAAAGTACAACAATTAAAATTTTGCATGCCTATTTCAAAATCTTCAGAAAAAACAAAATGAAGTCTCGATTTTTGATGGAAAATGTATGGCAAAATGTACAAAAATGGAAACTCAATTTTGTTTTTTCTGAATTTTATGAAATAGGTGTGCAATATTTTAATTGTTGTACTTTTAACAAAGATTGGAATGTTGACAAAAACCCAAAATAAAAAAACCCGCGAAATTTTCCATTTTGGTACTTTTTTCATATTTTTAATGGAAAAATCGGCTTATTTTGTACTGAAGGTATCAAATGGAAAAATATGATTTTTTGTTTTTTTGTTAAAGAAATTTTCAGAAATGTAACTTTTTGGTGTTTAATTAGAAACATAATATGAGCATTTCCATTTTGACGTGACGTGACATTCGAACGAAAAACAAAATTTTTTTTAAATGAAGAATTGCAAATTTAAAAAAAGTTTTTTAATATTTGCATACTAATAAAGTAGCACTATGTTCAGTAAAAAAATTAGACCAATAGGATTTGAGTATTGAAGCAAAAAAGTGTCCTAGCGTTTCGTTACGAAAAACAGAAGTGGGTTTTTGACTTAGATTACAAGATTGCAAAACTCTGCTAATTTCGCAAAACTTTTCGTTTTAAACTTATAGCAATAAGATTGGAAAATATAAGAGTTCATTTTCCAAGTTTTAAAATTGTAAAATCGTTTGTCGTTCGTTTTTTATTGGCCTTAATTACCTGGCGTTACGTTACCTGGCGTTACGTTACTAAAATTTCAAAAGGGTTTTAGTCATGAAAATAGTCTTTTATTTTAACCTTTTTTCCTTTTAATTCATAAATTCTGGTATTATAAATAGAAGGGCCAATAATAAATTTTATCAAAAACAATATTTAATTGAGCTTGCGTAATAAGAAGATAATTATCAACTTATTCGTTAAAGAATTTTTGTTGTTGTTTTGGTTGATTCTTCTGAATAGAATTATTAAGGACGATAACTTCCATTGATCAGGTTACTAAAATGGCCCAAACTTCATAGATAAAGCACTTTTAAAGGTAATTTAAGAAATACAAATACAACAAAATAAGCCTTTACCTATGTTTTACAGAAATGAGGGCTGACTATAACCACCAATCTTCTTAAATAGTAGAATTCAGATGTGTTACTATGATAGTACATACCCAAAAATTGTTTTAAGGAACTGGGGCATTTTCATTTCCGGTAGACCTTTCTGTGGAAATGCCCATATCTTGAATATTAATTGACAATTATAACATTCACAAAAAAATTAAATTTTCGCATCGTACGTAGACTTTTGTCGGCCACTGTATGAAGTTCCATACCAGCCGTGAATTAATGGCACCATCTGTTGCCATCTAAGTTAAATTGAATTTGGTAGTTTGAAAATAGTTCGTTAAACTTTTCTTCAAACAATATTTCAGACATTTCATTGCATAAAAATATATTATAAATGAGATTAACGACGAAAATTACAAACAAAATTGATTTTGTGCGAAAAAATGATGAAAAAACACACTAAAATTGCCTAATTGATTAAATTTTTTTTCAAATAGTTTCTATTCTATGTATTTTCATCGACCACATGATTTTCTCATTAATTTTTATCGATTCCAATTCAATAAATGGTTAAAAATTTAGAAAAATTAAGTTTTTTTTGGGTCTTTGGGCATATAATTTTGAATTTCAAATATCACGTAAACAAGAGCTAACCTAAAAAACCGACTAGCATCATTGAATTCAGCGTACTCGAATTAGGTTTTTCCCCCAGGTCCCCGGCTTGACGCGAAAACAAAGTTCAAAATTCGATTCGATTATAATCATTCAAGGCGACCAAGACACCAAGTTGATCCCTCTGCATAAAATTCTGACGCGCTCGAGTATCTCAAGGTTAACGTTTTTTTTTTTACATTTTCAAACGTTTTTCCTCAGCTTTGGCCACCTCCAAAACGCCAGTCGTTGAAAAAGGACAATTTAAGGAGTCCACTTCACAGTAACTGTCAATATCTGACACGCTCGAGTAACTTTTTTTTCTTTTTTTTCCACCTCTATTTACGGCCAACCACCTCCAATTAAACGTCAGATTAATATAAATTGGTTAACAGGAACATAAAGCGCGTTTACTGTATCAATGTCTGACGCGCTCGAGTATTGCCATGTGTCGAATTTTTTTTTACATTTTTGACCATTCTTACACGCGCTCATCCCTATCAAAAAAGAAAACTTTACATAAACTATTTTTGTTTAAAAACGTAAACTTCACAATCCAATTAGTTTCCACGACGCTTTAGTAACTGAAAATTTAGCATGTCGGGCTCCTCAGTTGAAAAATAAAAAGAAATAGTTTTTTAATAATTTATAAGGACTATTCTTTTTTGCTCGATTATTCCGAGGATATCTCAGAGGATTTTTATTGAGGATATTGGTCTACCAAAAGACAAAGGATACTGAGGATATCAGGATACTGAGGATATCTACAGGAAAAAGGACTCTGAGGTTATCTTCGTTATTAGGTTATTTTAAATTAATGGAACAACTGATTGGGTCGCGGTGCGCACAACTCCCCCATTCAATCAAGTGAGAGAAAACTAATTTTTTAACATGGCAATGTCATACACTCTGAAAAATGAAAGTAAAACTACGTTTATAAATACTTTAAATTTACCCCGAAATATGTTTACTTTTGTACCAAAAATGTGTAAAAGATAATTTTTGTGTCTTTTTGCACATGCATAATGCATTTTCACATAACCCTCTAATGCATAATTTTTTTTTTTTGCTGATAAAATCAGACTAGACCAATTTTGGGTGTAGAAGAACGATTCTGAAGTCAGATTTTAAATTTAGTACTTACTTTAGCTGGAATAAGCGAATATACCGAACCCGCCTAGAGGCGGACCTATGCACTGCAGGTTTAAAAACCAATGGAATTATATGTAAGAAAAGATGTATTTTTTTTAATAAGAACCATCATCTCTTACTTTATTGAGCGATGTGAAACTTGAGGAAACATTTTTTTGTGGTTGAATTACACAGATTCAGCTTACATTTTGTGCAAAAAGCCTGAGTTTCAGATTTACATCCAGGGATTTTACATTGTTTTTTTCCAGATCGGTCTAAAAATTCACACCAATGACCAATTTGATCATACCGTACATTTTGTAATGGCAAGTGAGTTCTTCTTATTTTCGATGAGGCTGGAACAGTTTGGGAAGACTGAGATGATGGTCTTCCCCGAGGTCGAGGTTGAACACAGCCAACCAAACAGGCTGCTTCAGCTACTTCGCAACGAAAGTTGGGATGTTGACATTTTACATGTCCATCATGTATTATAATTTCACTCATACCGTAATGGACAAACATGCAAGAAAGCTAAAGTCGGTCAAGCCCGACATTGATATACCCAGCGTCCCGAGAAAATGTATGAGCTTTGCCTTTCTGTATAGAAGTTACGAAAAATCTCCATTTGTGGGCGTGGGAGTGGGCGGGCAACATAAATTTTTCCCTACACCTGTCAATCACCTTGGTCAACCTAACAGGTTGGCTGATAAGTCCCCGGTCTAACAAAGAAAAACACATTTTTTTTGTCAAAATTCGTTTTTATTATTCAACATAGTTCCCTTCAAGAGCGATATGTTATGTTGCAAATTTGAAGCTTCTACGTCTTTTACTTCAGAAGTAACGATAAACCCTAATTTGTGGGCTTATTTGTGGGCGTGGCTCGAGGAGGGCGGCGTTCAGTTTTTTTCAGGATACATATCTTTTTGTAATTTACCAGTACACCAAATATCAGTGAAATGTGTTGAGTGGTTCTCAAGTTATAAGCATTTAACTCAATACACATTATATTCATTTGTGGGCGTGGCAGTGGGCGGATTTTCACTTAAGATCATACTCGTATCCCGATATACTCGTGTGCCGAATTTCAACGTGATTGGTCCAGCCGTTTCGGAGGAGATCCGACCACAGACGGACAGACGGACAGACGGACCGACGGACATGTCTAAATCAATTCAGTTTTTGATCCTGATCAAGAATATATAATATATGTAAAGAGTGAACTTACGCGAGCATCGAATTATTCATGAAATGAGTATTGAGATAAGTTCAAAGGATTTGTTTATTAATTATTTTGATTAACTATAATTTAGTGTAGATTTGTTTAGGTTTACTTCAATTTGGTTTCAGTTTAGTTCTAGTTCAACTTAGTTTTAATAGTTATATATAAGGCAACTTTACCGAACGCGACAACTTTATACGAACGACTTTTTAATGCAACTTTTTTAACTGCCGACTGCTGACTGACTACTCTGACCGCTTACTCCGTGTCTCTACCGCGCCCACGCTCACGACGTTTTACCCTGCGTCTGCACCGTGCGAATGTTCGATAGCTTTTACATTCGGCCATCCTGTTCTTCCTCATCTGACCCAGATGTGGAAATATCTTCACTTGATTCTACGTAGCGCCATAATTTCATGTTATCTGAGCTGGTTGTGGTGTTGATTGGTCCTTCGACATCAGCTGTCTTACGTACGTCGTACCGCCCATTACGCCTGACTTTTGTTACCTCATATGGGCCTAGGAACTGGCTTGCTAATTTCCTCCCTGCCACGAATTGCGTACGCCTGATTGCCACCATATCTCCAATTGCGTACTTATGGCTGTCTTTGCACTTTTTGTCGTAACTTGCTTTGTAATTTGCTTGTGCCTTAGTTATTTCCGTTTTAGCTCTTTCTCTTAAGCGTTGACGGTTTTCGTCGAAGTTATTTTCAATCTCTGCTTGAATCGCTTCAATGACTTGACTATTGGTACCCTTCATTCGTGTGTCAAACATGAGTTGAAACGGGGACGATTTCGTAGAGCTATGCAGAGAACTATTTATCGCTTTTTGTACCTCGAAAATATACTTGTACCAGGTTCTGGAGTCGCTTCCTGCTAGTTTCGCCAAGACTGACAATATTGTGCGATTAACGCGTTCGACTTGACCGTTTCCTCTTGGAACCCCTGTAGTCGTTACTACGTGTTCGATACCGTTGGCTTTGCTGAATTCTTGGAATGCATTGGACACAAACGCCGCACCACGATCGCTTATAATTCTTGTCGGGTATCCGAATATGTTGGACCAATCATTCAACTTCCGCATAACTTCTTCTTGACCGGTAGATTTGGTTGGGTACAACCATACAAATTTTGTGAAGCTGTCTACGATGGCAAAAATATATTTATATTGCTTTGCTGTTGCGTCCATTGGGCCAAGGTGATCAACATGCAGTGTATGTAGTGGTACATCACCCTTGTCGATACAGTGTAAAAATTCTTCCTTTTTCCCACTTTTTCGGTTGTGAATTATACATTTCACGCAGTTTTTTATCAGCTGGTTAACTTTTGCTTCCAGGTGTGGAATCCAATAATACTGTTGGATAGCATGAGTTGTCTTTTGTGTTGAAAAATGACCAACTTCATGTGCGTTTCTGATGATTTCCTGCTCCATAGCTTTTGGCACTGCAAGTAAATCGCATCCATTAATATTTTTGTATAATAGGCCGCCTTTAATTTTGAAGCTCTCATAGGGTCGTTCTTTCAGTATTTCATGAATGGCTTTCAGGTGTTCGTCCCGGTGTTGCGCGTGCTTTAAACGAGCGGAAACTTCAGTTAATATGTACAAACTTTGTGGGTTTCGACTTAAGCTGTCCACATGCTGCAAGCTTTTCCCATTCCGGTGTTCAACTTCGAAAGTGTAGTCTTGCAGCTGCATTATCCACTGTGCAACTTCACGTGGTAGATCAGGCTTAGTTAAAGTGCATTTGAAGGCTGAACAGTCTGTTACAAGTTTAAACTTTATACCAAGCAAATAGTGTCTGAACTTTATTGTCGCTAAGTAGGCTGCTTTCACTTCTAAAATATAGCTGTGCTGCTTTGACTCTCGTTCCGATGACTTCTTGCTCCAATAAGCTATTGGGTGGACCTGTCCTTCAAATCGTTGCATGACAACTGCACCAAACCCATGTTTTGAAGCATCAGTGTGTAATTCTGTAGGTGCTTCCCAGCAGAAAATATGTAGTACTGGTTCCTGTGTCAGCATGGCTTTCAGTTGGTTGACGGCATTCAGTTGTTCCACGTCCATCTTGAATGGGGTATCTTTTCTCAGCAAATCTGTGAGTGGGCGTGCAATTTGCGAATATTCCTTAATAAATTTTCGGAAATAGCCCGTTAAGCCAAGAAATGACTGTACTGTTTTCACATTTGATGGAACTGGAAATTTGCTCACTGCTTTTACTTTATCACTACCAGGCCAGATTTGACCATTTTCGACGATATGACCCAGGAAATCAATTTTTGTTTGCATGAAGTTGCACTTTTTCCAGTTAATGCGAAGTCCCCACTTGGCTGCTGTATGTAGAACGACTTTCATTCGTTGTAAACACTCATTACTGTTTTCGGCATATATAACAATGTCATCGATGTATATCTCCATAATTCCTTCGTTAATAAGACTTTGAAAAATGTGGTTGACGTATCGGATAAACATAGCTGGTGAATTGCAAAAGCCGAATGGAGCTTTATTGAATTCAAACAGGCCTTCTTTAGTGATAAACGCCGTGTATTTTCTGCTTGCTTCCTCAATAGATAAGTGGAAAAACCCGTTTTCTAAATCCATTACAGTAAAGTATTTAGCCTTTAGAACCATACAGTTGAGCTTTCTGTAGTCCACGCAAACTCTGAATGTTCCATTTTTCTTCTTTACGACGACGACTCGGCTTGAATATTCGGAGCTTGATTTTCTGACTATACCTTGCTGTAGCCATTCATTCACCTGAATTTTAACTGCAGTCTGCTCGATCTGTGGTAATCTGCTTGGGGCTTGATGAAACGGCTTCATGTTTACGTCTGGTGTGATTTTTAATTTAATATCGCTTTCTCTATTACTTAACGTTGGAGTGTATTCGTTAACTATTTCTTGTATTTCACTTTTGAATTGGTAAGGTACATTTAATTCATACGGTTGTTCAATGATATTATAAACATTGTGTTCGGTTCTTATTTCCGCCTCGTAGTTTGGTTTTATTCCGCTAAAAATATAACCGTTTTCGCCCACCGAATAGTAAAATTTTCGCACAAAATCATATCCAAGTATCATATTAAATTTTGCATTTCCGTTTGTCACCACTAGGATATCATGTTTCATTTTAAAATTGTCTACTTCTATTGTGCACGTACATTGTCCTAATGGTATAGTTTTAGCATTACCGAAACCGAACAGCGTTGTATTATTTTTGCACAGTTGGACATTGAGCTTATCGAATTCACTTTTTGATAGTATTGTCGCATCGGACCCTGTATCCACCAAACAATTTATATCAACGTTGTTTACACGAATTTGCTTTATGCGATCTTCTTGCATTATGGTATTAATATTTTTGCTTTCAGATCTCTCGGCGGATGTGCAACTACTGGATATATGTCCTGTTTTGTTACATTTAAAACACTTTGTTGGTGATTTACACTCCTGTCGTTTATGCTCAGTTGAGCCGCAATTGAAACAATGTTCTTTTTTTGTGTTGTTATTGTTTTTATTACCCGCTTTATTAAAAGATTTCGATTGTTCACTTTTATTTATTCGTTCACATATTTCATATTCCTGCTTTAGTTCTTTAAATGATTTGCAACGATATAAGAATAGTTTTTGTTCACCTTTTAGCTTTACGCCATCAACTATATATCGAATTAGTGAGTTATTGTCTACGTCACCTTGCATTGCAATTTTTCTCATTTCCAATATAAAATCGCAAAAAGTTTCGTTATCTTTTTTTTTTCTTTCCATAAGTTTTTTGTGAATATCCGCACTAGAATATTCCGTTGTGAATTCTTCCAACAAAACGGTTTTTAATTCGTTGTAGTTGCTCGTTGTTGCAGATTCTAGCAACAATTTTGCTGTGGCAGTCATTTTCGCCCTCGCTTGCACAAACTTTTGCTTTTCTGTTAGTCCATATGCTTCGGCATTTTTTTCAAAATTCTCTATCCACTTACTTACAGCGATAGACTTACCATCAAACTCAGGTATGACTTTCTCAAAATTGTCTGCTGAAATTTTCTCACTTGTTGCTGCTGCTTCTTCATTTTTGATCTTAAGTGTTAGCAGCTTTATAAGCTGTGACAATTCCGTTTCTTCTTTTTGCATTGTTCCCTCTTCTTCGTTAGTCGTGATTTCGTTGTTTCTAAAAGTCAAATCACTGATGCTGCAATCCGTTTCTATGCTTTCGTCGATGTCTACGGTTGTTTTGTTGTTGTTTGTTTGATTATTTTTTTCATTAGTCTTTTTGACCGGCGAATTGCAACGGTAGAGAAGGTTTTCTTTACATGCGTTTTTCGTTTTGTCTTTTGTACCGATTCGTCTTTTTGTCGCTCCTTTGCTCGCGCCACTTTGTTTTAAAACGTTCTAGAAGGAATTTTCGTTAGTAATCGTAGCGAGTGTAAAGAGCAAATGTAAATTAATGTAAAGAGTGAACATGCGTTTCGACTTTTTTTTCTTCTTTTTTTTTCCGTTATTAACTTTCGATCGCACCACGTTTCGCGAACATGCGTTTCAAAACTTTTTCTTTCTAGTATTTTCCGTTACTCGATTTTATTAATTCCACTGTTCTTTCTTTTTTCTTCGTTTAATTTACAAAAATAAATTTTTTTCTTTTACTTTTTTTTTTTTTTTTTGTTTTTTGTTGAGCCCCCAAATGTAAAGAGTGAACTTACGCGAGCATCGAATTATTCATGAAATGAGTATTGAGATAAGTTCAAAGGATTTGTTTATTAATTATTTTGATTAACTATAATTTAGTGTAGATTTGTTTAGGTTTACTTCAATTTGGTTTCAGTTTAGTTCTAGTTCAACTTAGTTTTAATAATTCTATATAAGGCAACTTTACCGAACGCGACAACTTTATACGAACGACTTTTTAATGCAACTTTTTTAACTGCCGACTGCTGACTGCTGACTGACTACTCTGACCGCTTACTCCGTGTCTCTACCGCGCCCACGCTCACGACGTTTTACCCTGCGTCTGCACCGTGCGAATGTTCGATAGCTTTTACATATATATATGTCTATATCTCCGGAGCTTAGTTCTCCTTGGTACAAGATTCGCACAAAACTAATATACACCGCTTACGCTGGGTATAATTACATGCGGAATGCATAGCTCCGCCTGTAGACGGTCAGACAATCTAGAGAGCTTTGGTGGTCTCCACAAATTTTTTTGGTAGCTATTTTCACACAGATTGAGAGATAAATAATTTCCGTACTTACCAGTATTTTTTGTAACTTCCAAAAAGGAGAATTTTTATGATATTTTGTGATTTAAAAGTTTGATTGTTGCGCAACTTACTTCGAACGTCTGTTTCCAATGAAAATCGCCTTTCGAATGAAACAGCTGCGTAACGGATCATGCTACCGCTTTGCTTCGTAGAACAATAATTAGAGTGAAGCTTCTTTTATTGTCATAGAAAAATTTCGTTTAAAACTTTTTGTTTGTTTTCATTTTATACCACTTTAACTAAAGCCCGCCTAAAGGCGGGTTTATGCATTAGAGGGATAAAATGCGAACATTTAATCAATGAATGTTTAGGTTTACTATAAAAATACTAATTTTACACACCTTAAGTAATTGTATTTTTATGAATGTTTAATTTTGTGGTAAAATGGCCTAATTTTACACAATGTATGTTTAAAATACACAGGGAAGGTGTCCTTTAATTCACATCTAATGTATAAATTTACACATTTGAGGTTGAAAATAAATTTGGTGTGTAAAATTACGTTAATAATAGAAGGTAACCTGTTTCCTGCTATAATGATAGTAAACATTTTTAAGAGTATACGGCAAAGTCAATTGTCTGAATCTGCATATCTCTTAAATTAGTCAAAAATCAGTTTATGGTTAATTGATATTATATCAGTTTTTCTTTGAATGATTTCAAAGATGTTTCTTTCAAGTTAGTTGAGAAGGAATTAAAAAAAAAAATAAGAGGGATTGTCTAACAATGCGATGTCGATGGTTTCAAATTTAAATTATCATTAACAAACTTAGAGGAATAGGCTTTTAGCCAAACTTTTTATTTTAAAAAAATAAAAAGTTCCACCAGAAGTAATAGGAGTTTCTGAAAGAGCTAGTGCATGACGTTTTTGAAGGAACGACAGAAACTTCACTTTGTGGCAGGCACTTTTTTTCTCCCCCCTATAGACCAATTTTTTCCTTAAAATTTAATATTACTTGCTTATTTTATGTCCCAATTTTTTCACATCTTGTTTTCGCCGGCGACCGAGCTTGAACTCCAACCTTTGGATTGCAAAGCGCACTCGCTATGCGCAACGCCACGGATAGATAGAATACATACATATTTAATTTCCCGGCTGGAAATTGCCTAGAGAAATCTAGTATCTAGCTAGGGCCTTGCTAGTGCCTAACTAGCGCCTAGCTGGATTTGCTCAACTAAATAAATCTAGCCTCGCGCTAGCTAGAACGTCCCCTGTAGGGGCGATGACTAGAATAATCGAGACAGGGCCTAGCTAGTTTTCTCTAGGTAAAGCCCGGATAGAAAACTCTAGCCTGACGCTAGCTAGCGCCTAGCTGGATTCACCCAACTAGATAAATCTAGTCTGGCGCTAGTTAAGCGCTAGCTAGAGCCACCCCTCTAGGGGCGATGACTACACTGAAAAAGTTTTGCATCGTTGTTTCTACGATAGGAAGACATAGAAAAATAGAATAGAATCTACGTATAATACAATAAGTTTTACTGTAAATCCAATAGTTTTTACTGTGGAAGAATTATGTCCATCATAGATTTTACGATGGAAATATCATAGAATCTACGATGGAAATGTCATAAAATCTCCGTGAAATACAATAATTTCTTTTGTAAATCTAATAGTTTCTACTGCGGATGTGGCTCTGGGATAGCGTGGGGAATGCGTGCTATGCTCTTGATCCCAGGGTCCGAGGTTCGATTCCCGGCACAGGCGAAACGGAGTGTAATGTTCCAAGCCTAGCACTGGTTTTTCAAAAATCGCATGTTAGGGGCACACTACATAAAAAGACATACACTCACACAAACACAAGAAAACCTCCGTGGTATCACAATGGGCCGATTAACGGCCTAAGTGGCAGCCACTTCAACCTACCTACCTACCTACTGTGGATGAAATATGTCCATCATACATTCTACGATGGAAATTAATAGAATCTACGTAAAATACAATAAGTTCTACTGTCAATCGTGGCTCTGGGATAGCGTATGGGATGCGTGCTATGCTCTTGATCCCAGGGTCCGAGGTTCGATTCCCGGTACAGGCAAAACGGAGTGTAATGTTCCAAGCCTAGCACTGGTTTTTCAAAAATCGCATGTTAGGGGCACACTACATAAAAAAGACATACACTCAGACAAACACAAAAAAATCTCATTGGTATCACAATGGGCCGATTAACGGACTAAGTGGCAGTCACTTCAATCTACCTACCTACTGTCAATCTAATAGTTTCTACTGTTTCCCTCTTTTATTGATATAATAAAACTAGCAAGCTCAAGTCATATCTCGCGATGGCGTAGTTGAAGTGTGCTAGATTTATAATCGAGAAAGTCCGAGTTCGAACCCCGCCGCAGGCAAAAGAATTAGTTAAAAAATTGAGAATAAAACAGGCATGTAAACTTTAGTGCAGAAATGCACAGAAACTAAAAGTTGGACGCGAACCAATAAAACAAGTTGCTTTCGTCGGGCCTTCCAAAACGTCACGCACAAGCTCTTTCAATAAATTGCTATAGAATCTTTTTTTTAAATTTTTTAAGCATAAAAAGATTGGTAAAATCTTTTATTTCTCAGTTTTTTAAATAATATAAATGTTAAAATATCTACTTTCCAAAAAAAAAAAAAATTAATAAAAACCTCGCTGGAGCAGGGATCGAACCCGCCGACAAGAAATTACTAGCTGGGCGCTAGATAGAAATTACTAGCCGGGCGCTAGCTAGAAATAACTAGCCGGGCGCTATCTAGCCGAAGCATTAACAAACTAGGAAGGCGCTAGCTTGACTTTACTACCTAAACCCAAGATATAAACTAGCTAGGGCCTAGCTAGCGCCGCGATAGAATTTCTAGCCGGGATATTGTTCATCAGTCTTCTCAATTAATTGATTTTCAAATCATTTTACAACAAATTTTCTATCTGATTGCCTAAATTCCGATAGGGAATGTATAAAAACTAATTTTGCGTAGAAAAAAATTGAAATTAAACTGCATCTTCATGCCGCGCAAGCGGGTCGAAAGATTGCAAAAAAAATTGATGAGATATTTCAGACTTAATGATAGAACACAGAATTTCTCACCTTTTATCTCGTTTTTAGACACATACTCATGTTGGTGGGCTTATCGTGCGCAGAGCAGAGCAAATTTTTGCGCATTTGGCAAACCGGAGCAATTGAACTGTCAAATTTTGTATGAAAGGGTAACAGCTGAGACTGAGCAAACGTGCTCAGTCAATTCTACCGGAAAAATTTTCGTGCAATTAAAATTAAGCCCGTCCTAAGCCATTTAACTACCTACATGTGTGAAAGTTACAAATACATTTCAAATATTTACAAGAACTAAAAGTAAAATTGATTGAAAAAATCTGGATTTTTTAAATGAAATATGTAATAAGAAAAAAAATATAACACAAAAGTTATATTTTAAGAATTTTTGTTTTGTTCAAACCAGCTTGATGTCTGTTTGTGTTGTACAGTGTGTGCAAGCTTTTAAGAATTTGAAAATCAGCTGGTTCGTAAAAAAAAATTTGCCAAATTTGCACTCATGAAACTTTGCAAATCCTTCCTCGCAAATCTGAGCAAAGCTAAATTTAAATGCTTCATGAGTCCCCTTATTATGTTCCCAGTCATTCCCAATTATAATTGCTTCAAAACATGCCAAAAATGTGATCGAACGTTTCAGTGAACAAATTTTAAAAATCTATAATCATAATTGAGCGTTATTTTCTCCTGTTCAAGATCAAGTAGAAAGATTTTAAACTTTCATGGACTTTTTTTTCAGGGCACATTGTGAAATGAAAACTTTAATTAGATAATGGGCTTGCTCATAATCTAATCTAGCAAATGGGCTTGTTCATAATCTAAATCCTATTTACCTTGAGAGTTAATTGTTTCTAATGAGGAAATATCTGTTGTCGGAAAGCTGGCCTAAAGGCAGAAAGACTCACGCACTGCGGCGCTCTGCGTTACATGGCATAGCATACAAATTTTGTGGCTCTACCGGTAGACAACTCTACCGCCGGCATCGCGCTTAGGCTCATTGCGCTCTACACATCCTCTTTATCGCTGCAAGATGGAAGTCCATTAAGGAAGAATGATGAGTTTTTTCTATTGAATCAAAAATGTATAAGCTTTTGATGCATATTCAGTTTTAGCTAAAATGCAAAGTTATTTAGGACATTACCCCATTCTTCATTTTAGTGCACTCAAAAATGCTTTCACTACAACTAAGAATGCACTACCACTGAGCACTTAGTGGTAATGCAAATATTTTCTACTACCAGTAACCATTAAGTCGTAATGCATATATTTTTTCACTACCACTAACCATGCCATATTATGGCCATATGATGTCCTTTGGGACATCGGTTGAAATTTTAAAAGACGAAATAATGCTTTTTACTTTTGGGCGGATTGAACGTCTTTATTGTTTTATTCTTAGGCGGTTGGTACGCATTGATTCAGAGCTGTACAATGAATGAATTCTTAGAGCTAAACAAACTATATTTATATCATTTTTAAATATGGTTCTTAGTTGCTATTTCTCGTTTGCTTATCTACGGTGTCGAATGAAAAACGGTCACTTAGAATTTGGATCTGGTTAAAATTTGTATAATTGCATTGTTTTCTTCCCTAAGTTGCTTTATTTGTTCAAAATCAATGCGGGAAAGGGCATCTGCTCCACAATTATCTGTTCCTTTTATGTACTCAATATCAAAATCGAATTCTTCCAGATCTAATCTGATTCTTGTTAACTTTGAGGAAGGGTTCTTCATAGCAAACAAATACGTTAGTGGTTGTGATTGCTTTTTATAAGGAATTTTCTACCGTAAATATATGGTTTAAAATAATTGATTGTCCAATGAATGGCTGTTAGTTCCTGTTCTATTACCGATTGATTACTTTCTCATTTTGTGAATGACCTTGATGCGAAAGCAATAGGCAATTGGATGCCATTGTGGTCTTGGCTAAGTACAGCGCCACGTGCTATTTTGCTTGCATCGGTTGTTATGCAAAATGTTTTATCGAAATTTGGATATTGGAGTATTTGAGGTGAGAGTAATGCATTTTTTAGATAGTGAAAGGCAGTTTCGCATTCTGGTGTCCATATAAAAGGTACTTTTTTCCTAGTTAGCTTGGTTATATGAATTGAATGATTTGTGAAATTTGGTATGAATCTTCTATAGTAGTTTATGAAGGCAATAAATCTCTTTACTTCGTCAGCATTTTTAGGTGTGGGGATGAGTGGATTTTTTCATATTTTGATTCGTTTGGTAAAATACCCTTGTCTGTGCATTTATGTCCGAGGAAAGTGACTTGTAAGTCTAAAAATTTACATTTGTCAGGGTGTAGTTTAAGATTTGTTTTCCTGCATATTTAAAAAACTTCCTTTAAGTTGCTCAACATATGATTTTCGGAACAACCTATGACAATGAGATCGTCCATATATATAAATGTTTAACTAGGACCTAGGCCAGAAAAAGCAATATTCATCATCCTTTGAAAGGAATTTGGTGCAATTTTAAGTCCGAATGGTAACCTCTTAAATCTGAACGACCCTTGTTCTATTGTGAAGGATGTTATGTTGCGTGAATTTTCATCTAATTCCATTGGGTGAAATCCGGAAATTAAATCTAGACAAGAAAAGAATTTTGCGCGGCCCAATTGGTCAAGTATATCATCGATCCTTGGTAAGGGATATTTATCGGATGCCAATCTCTTATTCACCTGTCTGTAGTCAATCACGAGTCTCCATTTTTTTTCTGAAGAGTTAGGTAAGTATTTCTTGGGAAGTAAAAGGATATATACTGGCGTTGTATCCTTCAAATATAATTTTTGTTTATAAAAATTATTGAAAGTACATGCATCGCTTTCTAGGGCGAATACATCTGTGTAGTCTGAGCAAAGATTAATGAGCTTTTCTTTGTGATGAATGGGACAATAAGTTGCTAGTTTATTCAAAATTTAAATTTTTTCGTTCTGGTTTATCTTCCTGTTTGCCTATGTTGACGACGTAGTAGTCATCCAATTTTTCACTTTTTCTGTCTTTTGTTTGCATAAAAACGTTATTGTCTGTCGTATTTATTATTCTGACAAAAACATTTTTTGTATTTACTATCGTATTTGCTATGAAAATATCTTCTTTAAGTTCCTGGCTAGGTATTAAAACTTCATTTTCTGTAATATTAATTTGAATTTTTCTAATTATTTCTGATCTTGCTGGGAGAGAAAGCGTTTTTTCATGACGTGCGTCCAATATTTCGAATTCGAATTGAGACTTGAAACAACTTGGTCTGATTATTAGCCAGCTAGGGCCGAGACGTTGGTAGTCTAATACGCAGTTGTAATTTTTAATAAAATCATAACCAATTATACCATCGCAAGGTATTGGAAATGAGTCATCCACAATGTGAAACTTATGATATATTTTGATATCGTTTATGCATAAATTTGCGGTTGTGCATCCAAGTGTCTTTATAAACCCGTTTCCAATACCTTTTATATTAAAATTATGACCGGAATTTATGTTGATTGTATTTATAATTGGTGATTTGAAAAGACTTATGTCTGAACCGGTATCTAAGAGAAATGTTGATATTGAATCATTTAGGGATGTTTTTATTTAAATGTTATTGTTAAGATAAAGATTAATGTGCAAAATTTGGGATTCTTCTAATTTTCTACACTCCCCAGTTGGGCAGACTGGGGGCATCTAAGTTTTCCGATGCCTCCGCATATCTCACGTTACTATTTCCGTTATTATTGTAGTTTCTGCGATAGTAGTTGTTATTTCTGCTGCCTCTGTTGGCGGCATTACCATTTTCGTGTCTGTTGTTGTTATTGTTATAGTAATTGTTTCGGTTATTATTTCCTCGGTAATTATTATTTTGAGAATAACCTCGATAGGAATTGTTTCCCCGATTTTGATCATTTCCCCGATAGGAAGTATTCCGTCGATAATAACCATTACCGCGGCCCCTATTTCGATTTGGGTATTGCGCCCTATTTACATAGCTTACTTGCAACGCTCCTGAACTCTCGGAGCTCAGTTCAACGAATTTTGTAACTGCTTCGCTAACTGAACTGAACTGACCTGCCCTCATAAGCATTTTTACTTCGTCAGACCTTGAATTCGTCTTCATGGCCTTGACAGCCGATTGAGCTGAGTATGTTTTCGCCAATTCGCTCGACATACCGCCTGCTACATTGCATATTCAAGCTATTGAGCGAGTGCTTCGATTTCTTTAGCAAAATCAATGTCGCTTTTGTTTTGTTGCTGTACGCTGAGCAATCTAGCTGAGATACTTTAAGAGGACTCATATTTCACATTAGCAGTGAGAGTTCTTTTTATTGCTTCTAAAGTGAGCTCATTGGAAAGCAATCTACTTGCGTTCTTTGACAATTTCTTTTTATTAATGAAACCGCTATGGTTTCGTGTGTCTCTTTAATTGAGTTTAGTAGGTCTAACGAGTTAATGAACTGAATCAGATTTTCTGCTTTACCGTCAAGTTCAGGTAGCAGTTTTGTTGCTATGTTTATAAATTTAATGGGCGTCATGGTGTTAGTTGTTTCTTTATGTGCTGTTTCTGATTGAACGTCTGAGATTTCGGTATCGCTTATCGATGGCAGTTTTAAGTTGAGAATGCTTGTTAGACCTGTAGGTATTCGTTGTGGGATTTGGAGTCGGTCGAAAAGGGTTATTAGTCTTGTTTTTATTGACGACGAATATTTTGTGAACTCGATTTGGGGAGTATAAGTTAGGAAAGGGTAAATTGTTCTACCTAAAGTAGCTAGTATTGTGGTTATATATTAGTGTGTGTAAGTGTTTAATTTGTGTATATCTTGAAGGTAGATTTGTTTTGTTTAAGCATTTATATGCTTTGTCGAAATTTGGTTTTACTTCTTGCAATTTGTCTAATACTTCTTCCGAAGAAACCGGACTGCTCATTTATGGAAAATGAAAGAATTGACTGTCATTTGGTAATTTATTATTCTTCAGTCTCCTTACATGTCATATAAATGTATAAAATATCTTAACCTAGATTATACAAGTGATTAGCTATTTTAGTAATCTGTTTAATAGCTGCTGGGATTCTGTGTTCAACTTCATCTTCGCCTGGTGGTAGTGTTATAACGTGGTGAAATAGTCTGTACTCCGGGTTTATTCTACTAAACAATACAATGTCAGTCATTTTAGCAGTTGTTTTTTTTTATTTTTTTTTTTTGTTTTTGAAAAAAAAAATAGATTCTTGGCTGAAGAGATAATCTATGTTATTGTATTTATTTTTTAAATAATTTTTTACTAGGGAATAAATGGCAGTAACGACCAATAATTTTATAATGATAGCTGCAACGTGCAAAATATTGATTCCTGACTCGCTGTGGTTATAGATTATGTGTTTATTTTCGTAAATTTTCTCTATAAGGTTTTCTTTTCTGTTATTTTGGCAATCTTTGCCTACTTCATACCCAGATACTGCTATAAGGATAACGCTAAGCGCTTTTTTCCACCAGGTCATGTTGTAATAGTCCGAAACGGTGAATATGAAAAGAAATAATTTTTTTCGAGCTTGTCGGAAAAACGCAATCGATATTAAAACGTTCTGCTAGGTATTTTACTTTCTCAATAACTTTCTTTAGAATTTAACTTAAATTTTTTTCCAGCTGTTCTTTTTTATTTCAAATAATAGTCTTCGCCGCGTTCAGCTGTGTTTTTCAAGCGCACAAATTCAAAGTTTAAAATTTAAATTTACAAGTAATCAACTAGACAGAAAACCTACGCGCTAGATCGTCTTTTCCTCGCGAGTGGCTGAGTGGTGTTATCCAGCCAGTTACCTACTTGTGGGCGGTGATCTGAAGAGTTCAAATAAGAAATTTCCTCTAAGATAAGTATTTCATATTCCAAGTCATTCCTATTTGATGCAAAAACACTTTTATAGAAAGAAAGCTGCTTGCCGCAGCTGACTTAGCTGTCAGCTGATGCCAATTGGCCATTCACCAAAAAGCTCTTCGAAAAGCTCTGCTAAATGCTCTAGTAGCGTCGACACAAACCATGGTATGGTAGTTGTCGAAGATGATGAAGATCAAGTTCCAAAAGTTGTGCAACTACCCAGCAAGCAGTTTCTTCACGAAAACGAAACTTCCGTCCAGTCCGAATCGATCAGCCAGTTTTCAATGCTGAGAAGCCAGTTCCAAAGGCAACGCTCCAACTCCACCAGTGCAATAAATCCGAATTCAACAGAGAAAAACATCTCAAGTAAATTATATCAAGCTGAGGCCACAGCATCTCCTATTTCAACCGCTACAATAACAAAAAACGCAATGAACTCAGGTAATGTAGCTGTTGATGCGGTTATTAAGTCGAACAATATTGTAAAAAAAACAAAGCGAACAGCAAGCGGTACTTATTGGCATGCATCGCTACGTCAATATAATTAAAAGAAAAAGAAGCCCAACTGCAAACAATGCCAACAGGGCTAAACTTAATAAAACGGAAACCGTATCCACTCCGCCTAGTACTCTATCGGGTAACCGCTTTGCTCTTTTATCAGAAAATCTAAATGATAAATCATCTAAAAATGAGCCAAGTAAAGAATTAAAACCGCCTCCAATTTATTTGCGGGAGCGTAGCTCCAATGCACTAGTTGCCAGTTTAGCAAGCCTCCTAAACAATAGCAACTTCCATGTTGTTCCCTTAACTAGAGGAAACATTCACGAAACTAAAGTCCAAACTGATTCTGAGGCTAGCTATCGCAAAGTTGTTAATCAATTTGAGAAGGGAAAAAAGAATTTCTATACATACCAGCTTAAAAGTAGCAAAGGTATTTCAGTCGTGATTAAAGGTATTAAAGGAGACGTTGATCCAAACGATATAAAAAATGCTCTCGGCGAACAGGGCTTTCATGCTAGAGCAGTAATAAATATAATATAATAAACAAAGAAAAAATACCGCAGCCAATGTTTAGAGTTGACCTTCTTCCAGACAACTAAAAGCTTAAAAAAATTGAAAGCCATCCCATTTATAACTTGATGTACTTATTGCATCGTAAAATTACCGTGGAAGAGCCTCACAAACGAAATGGGCTAGTACAATGCAATAATTGCCAAGAGTTTGGTCATACCAAAACTTACTGCACTCTGCGTACAGTGTGTGTAATATGTGGTGAACTTCATCACAGTTCCGTGTGTAGTAAAAAATCGCAAAACGACCGCAATTTAGTAAAATGTAGCAACTGCCAAGGTAATCATACTGCAAATTACCGAGGCTGCATAGTTTACAAAAATCTTAAGCAGCGTCTTGATATCCGAAAGCAAATGTCTCGAAATCCAGTTAAAAATACATTTGTTTCTTTAACCGCGCCATCCTCGAACATAGCTAGTGTTGCTTTTGCTCCAGGTGTTTCCTATGCAAATGCATTGAAGGCAGGCATTCCATCAAATCAGTTCACACCGTCCAACTCAAATAGCAATCTTGAATTAATGATATCAACTCTTACTCAAAGTATTTCTAACTTTTTGCAGGCGATGCAAAAATCCGTCGACACAATTGTGGAAATGCAGACTAAGTTAATGACAGCTCTTCTTTCAAAAATATGAGCAGTTTAAAAATGTGTGCATGGAATTCAAACGGCTTAAGCCGGCATAAGCTAGAAATCCAAAATTTTTTAATTCGTGAATCCGTTGATGTATTGCTTCTCTCAGAAACTCACTTAACTAATAAATGCTTCTTCGCAATTCCTGGATATATTTATATTTTACAAAACCAATCATCCAGATGGTAAAGCACACGGTGGTACAGGCATTATTATCCGTAAGAGAATCAAGCACTTCCTAATGGAATCGTTTGCAACTACTTTTATCCAAGCAACAACAATAAGTATTTGGGCTAATAGCAAAAACATGTCAGTTTCGGCGGTATACTGCCCACCGCGTCACACTGTTTCAGAAAAAAATTTTAAAAATTTCTTCAAAACCCTCGGTGATAAATTCATCGCAGCTGGAGATTATAATGCAAAGCACAACCGCTGGGGTTCCTGTTTTTGTAATCCAAAAGGTGCTCAACTATATAGGGCAATTATGAATAAAAATAACAGTCTCGACTTTGTTTCCCCTAGGATCCCTTCTTATTGGCCAGCGGACCCAAATAAGTTACCAGATCTTATAGATTTTGGCATTATAAAAGGAATTAAAAGAGAATCCATATCAACATATACAACGTTATTCCTATTAAACGAAAGACCAAAACAAGTTGATATTCCCCACAGATTAACAAATTTCAATACCAATTGGCTTAAATACAAAAAGTATATAAGCTCACATATACACACCAACTACAAAATCGAAAATAAAGAGCATATTGATGATGCCGTGACAGTCCTTACTTCAATGTTGATTTCAGCAGCACAGAATTCTACGCCTAAGTACAGTTAAGCGAAAAAGGTGTCCTTTACAAATGCTGAAATAGAAAATTTGGTGGCCTGTAAAATAAGGTGCAGGAGGGAATGGCAACAAACCGGATAACCAGCAGCTGAATGAAGATTAAAAGAAGCTGAAAATAAGCTCAAAGCAGCCCTTTCGAGGGAGAATCGATTTGAACAACATAAATTTGTGCAAAACCTTAGTCCGAAAGGCAAAAACCATAAATCCTTATGGCAATCAATGCGTGGGGTGAAGACTCCGGTCAAAAGTGAATTCCCTCTTAGATTTCGTAACGGTGGGTGGGCGCGTAACGACGAAGAGAAGGCTAACGTGTTTGCTTTGCACCTTAGTAAGGTATTTCAACCAAATCCAAGTAGTGATGTTCACCCTGTCACACAAAGTTCTGAAAACACTCAACAATTGCACGTAGAAATAACTCCCAGTAAAATCACCGACGTCGTTAAGAATAAATTGGTCTGCAAAAAAGCTCCAGGGTATGATTTGATTACTCCGAAAAATTTAAATACTTACCTTTTATTGCAGTGGTAATTATAACAAACCTTTTTAATGCAATAATAAAATATGGTAATTTTCCACATTACTGGAAGAGATCGGTCATAATTATAGTACGGAAACCAGGTAAAGATCCTTCTCAAGCCTCATCCTATAGCCCAATTAGTCTTCTTCCTTGTCTCTCGAAACTATTTGAAAAACTACTTATTCCGAAATTGTCGTCATTCTTACTAGAACAAAACATTATTCGCTCTCATCAGTTTGGATTTAGGGAAAAACACGGTACAATCGAGCAAGTTAATCGAATTAAAAACGAAATAAGAATAGCATACGAAAAAAGAGAATACTGCTCTGCGGTATTTTTAGATATTTAACAAGCATTCGACAAAGTTTGGCATGATGGGCTGAAATTTAAAATCAGACATTTACTCCCTTAAAATGTTCATGCAGTCTTAAATTCTTGTCTGAATAAAAGAAAATTCCAAGTAAAACAAAATTCATTTATAACAAAAGACTTTGTAATTAATGCCGGTGTTCCGCAAGGGAGCGTTGCCGCTCCTTTTTTATACCTTTTATTTATAGCTTAAATTCCTATTAGTGGTCAAATTTTCACATCAACGTTTCCTGATGACACAGCATTTCTAAGTAGACACAAAAACGTGGTGGTGGCAACCAATCAGCTCCAAGCGCATTTAAATAATATCCAAAACTGGTTATCCCGTTGGCGTATTAAAGTCAACGAACAAAATTCTCGTCACATTATGTTCACACTTAATAGAGGCGTCTCTCCTGGCGCATTCCTAAATAACATTCGAATCCCTCAAGTTGAAGAAATAACATACCTCGGTATTATTTTAGATAGAAGGCTGACCTGGCGCAAGCATATCGAAGCGAAGTGGACTCAGATGCAACTTAAAGCAATTAGCTTGCACTGGCTAATGAATAGTCGTTCCCCCCTAAAACTAGATTATAAAATCCTGTTATATAATCAACTTATAAAACCGATATGGACGTACGGTTTACAGCTCTACGGAAACGCAAGTGTTTCAAATATAGATGGTCTGCAAAGAGCTCAGTCCAAAATCCTGAGATCTATTACAGGAGCTCCATGGTTCATTAAAAATGAACATATCCATAGAGATCTAAAGGTAGAGACGGTTAAATCAGAATTTATGAAGATTAAGCAAAAATATCGCCAAAAATTGCAATCTCATGTAAATCTCCTCGCTAGAGAACTCGCAACTACATCCTCTCTTTCGCGATTAAAAAAAAGGCCCGACCGACTGTCCAATTCGATCCCTAGAATTCCATTAACTTAAACATAGTACATTCCACTGCACGACCGCGGTTCCTAGCTTTGTTTGTGTTTCCTTGCACTACGCTTGTGCTTCCTTGCACTTCGGTAAAATAATACTCAAAGCATTCCATTGCATGAACGCGATTCCTAAATACGATTGTGCTTCTTTGCACTTTTCCGGTAAAATAATACGTAAAATTTCCAAGTCTAATCAGACTCAAGAGGCCATTTCACGGTCAAATCTTTGATCGAATTATTTACATGTGTCGGTGAAAAGAAGAGTCTATGTGCACACGGACTTTAGTTTTCGCTAGCACGTTTGAAGGGTTTGTTCAGGGATTTGACAGTGAATTGGGCGTTTTACGCCCAGGTTTCCTTATCTGAAGCTCTCATGAAAAAAGTAATTACATTAATATGCCTATTAATAATAATTATGCTACATATTATGTAATTAATTCCAAACTAAATTTAAGATTTTCCTACTTATTGATGGACTCATGTAAAATGAGTGATACAATAAATAAATTAAAAGTTAAAAAAAAAAAATTCGAAGAAGAATAAAAAAGGAGAAAGCCGAAATTTTGGGTGAACCCGTTTTTAGAAGGACGTGACATGCACAATTTGGAAACGCATCTTTTAAAAGACATTTTGTGGGAAGATAGTGGAGAACTCCAAAATTAACTTTATAATGTCCGATGCACGCCACTCCATTTTTGTTAGTTCTTCACACTTTGAAATTTTCTGTATAATGATTTTCAGCTGTCAAAAAGCAAAATGGCGCTCATTGCCAACTTCATGGCAAGCAATTTATGGCAAGCAATATTGCAAGACATAAATTGCCATCTTGCGGTCTCCATTGGCAATATCTACACTTTGACAGATTTCACGCCATGAAAAATTGCGGGTCAAGATGCCGGGCTATGCACACACACGAGTCTGTTTACGCGGACACCCTGCAGTAAACATTTGGACAATTATTTGAAAATAACTAGTACTTTGACCAGAACTAGAAGAACCAGTGCAATTTTTGGGAAATCTTCCACCATAAGTGTACTAGTGATGATTGGAATAATTCATAAAAGTTGAACTACAAATCAATCGATAGTGACTGTATATAAATGTTTTTCCCACGATGGGCTTACAGAAAAAGGAAAACAAATCAAAAATTCTGGTACCTTTTTCCCGTAAACAGCACTGGTATTTAAGCGGTCCAAATTTACCCAATTGCATCCAAAAGTACTAGAATAGTTCTGGTGCATACTGTACTAGTGCTTTCCTGTAAAGATGTTGAAATTATTTTCTACAGAGTTTTATATGGACAGGGGTATAGAAAAGAACTAGTACTAGTGGTTTGCACTAGTAAAGTACTAGTACAGCACTAGTTCAAATTCCTACAGGGTTGCTTGAAAATACGAATAGGCGCAGTCCCGCAATACACTCACACACGCACAAAACTAACTAATACTATAGTAATTTGCTTCGACAGCTCCCAGGAGAATATTATGTCGGTGGTGAACAAGTCCGCGCGTCTTTCAGAGCGGACGCCTCGGCGAAATGCTCTGCATGACAGTGTCACCGAGGTGGAGCGAAAAAGTCATGCCCGATTGTCATTTACATTTTGAACTCGTCTTGCTTGAATCTCATATTCAAAGGCGTAGGCTTTCAGTCAAAAAATGAAACTGCGATAAAGTTGAGCTGTTTGAATAATCCAGATAGTCTGAAAGTGGTTTCTGGTCTGATTTCTTTTCCTGATGACGGGGATGTCTTGATTTTGTTTGGGTTACGTCAAAATAAGATTTAATGGGACTTTCGAAATTCTGTGTTGTGTATGAAATGAAAATTTTTTGAGAATAAGTTGGCTATCGTGTTAGCATTGCATATTCAAATTTTAATCTGTAAGGTATGCTACGTTTTTAACATTTTTTATTATGTATCATATGAAAAATCGTACAAATGCATATAAAAGTACTGTTGTATAAATGATCTTTTGCTAAGTAGTACGTGATTTAAAAAATTAAATATAATAAATATGGCGCTTGATTTATTTAGGAAATACACCTTTACATTTTTCTTTTCGAGCATCGACTGTACATTTCTTCGAGCTCGTCTGGTATAACACTCCAGCAATATTCCGCAAGCATTGAAACCAAATTTTTCCCCTTGTATCTTGTTTCCATTTGAAGCATTTCCTGGTGAAATTTCTCACCATGTTCGTCCGAAACTTCACCGAGATTTTCAGGAAAAAAATCTATGTGACTATGCATATGGATTTTCAACGACATGAGAACATTTAAATCTTTGAAAGCAGCAAGCATATTTTTTACTAATTCCTTATAGTTTTGTGCCTTATAAGAACCTAGGAAGTTTTGAATGACGGATTTAATACTCGACCATGCTCTTTGTTCCGTTTCGTTCATTTTTGCCTCGAATGTAACATCTTTCATTAATGAACGTATGTTTGGTCCGATTAAGATCCCTGTCCAAAAATACACAAAAAATTATCCCACTATAAGTATTAATTTGTTGAGAGGCTTAACAAAAGGTTAAATTAATCTTGTCTTTTTACCTTCTTTAATTTTAGCATCGCTTATCCACGGAAATACGAGCTTTTAAGTGTTGAAAGGCTTGTCCTGTTTTATCCATCGCTTTAATAAAATTTTTTACGATGCCCAATTTTATGTGAAGTGGTGGTAGTAAAATTTTTTCTCTTGGCACCAAAGCTTTTTTTATGACATTCTTTTGTCCAATAATGTCTTCCTGGCGCTGTGGCCACTCCAAATAACTATAATGATTTTCCCTGGCTCTACTATCCCATTCGCATATAAAGCAACCATATTTCGTAAATCCTAGTTGCATTCCACGCAAAAGACAAATAACTTTAAAATCGCCTGACACAAACCACAAATTTTCTTTTTAATTCAACTTTTCCAAAATAGTTCTCAACGTTTCAAAATTTTCTTTCATTTCCACCGAATATGCAATAGGAATAGTTGACAAAATTTTCCCTTTGTTTATCAATGCTACCTTTAAGCTGGATTTCGATGAATCAATGAACATTCTCCACTAGTTTGCATTGTAAGTAATTTTCATTGCTTCCATTAATCCTTCAATATTATTACAATAAACAAAATTGTCAGCTGGAGCAAAAAAAGACTGCAATTCGTGTGATCTGTGACGGACTGAAGAAATACCAACACTTGTATCTAATAAGTTATGATCTCGCAATATGGAAGCTGCTTTCTTTTTCTTCTTAGAATGAAGGATTTTTTTTTATTTTGAGTATAACTTTATCAATATGTTAAGTTCTGAGTAATTTCATTACCTTAAATTATAATTTTATAATTGCGATTCAAAATAGCATTTTATATCCTTTGATGTGAAAAGAAAACGTAGCATACCTTACAGATTAAAATTTGAATATGCAATGCTAACACGATAGCCAACTTATTCTCAAAAAATTTTCATTTCATACACAACACAGAATTTCGAAAGTCCCATAAAATGTTATTTTGACGTAACCCAAACAAAATCAAGACATCCCCGTCATCAGGAAAAGAAATCAGACCAGAAACCACTTTCAGACTATCTGGATTATTCAAACAGCTCAACTTTATCGCAGTTTCATTTTTTGACTGAAAGCCTACGCCTTTGAATATGCAACATCTTTTTCTTTCACAAGGTATTTTATAGGCTAAACTTTGGAGCCCCATAAAACATAACTCTGACGTGACCCAAAAAAAATAACGATATCCTCGTGATCAGGAGACCAAACCACGCCGGAATCAGTTTTCAAACCTCTTGGATTTTTATAAAAGTGCAATTTCGTCGCACAGTGTAATTGTAGAAGAAGAACAAATTTTTCGAAAAATTCGAAATACACGAAAAAACGCGATGAGAGAATCCTCTCTCGAAACTCGAGTTTCCTTCCTGAACTCAGGAGAGAGAGAATTGTCAAACGGGTTCTAAAAATAGACAACGAGAGAGAAAAAATGAGCACATGCAGCTCTCAAATACTTTTTTCGCTGCAGCGGACTTCCTCGCGCCGCCCCGATGATCTTGTCCGTTGTGAAGCGCAATGCCATTCGTGTAGAACAGAGGTTGTCAGGGTAGGATCCATACGCATAAGTGTCTATGCGTTGAAAGCTTTTAAAAGCTTACAGTGAAAAAAAACTTGTACGTCAAATTGAAAAACGAACTTTCATTGACATTTTGTGCAAATTTTTCTGACTGAAAAAAATGTACAGGTATAAGAAAAGTAATGAAAGGAAATTTTATAAAATATGAAAATATATGAAGAAATAAATGAAGAAAAAATATGTGATGTCATTTAATGCTGCGAAGAAGGAGTATGTTCAACATAGCAATTGAGATCTATATCATTCTGGTAGCATTTGATGCGAAGTAAATCCTGAAGGTGTTTATTTGTCAGTTTACTTCCATGACGTGTTTGAATTAACAGGTTGGCTGATAAGTCCCCGGTCTGACACATAGATGGCGTCGCTAGTATTAAATGCATATTATTTTTATATAGTGGCAACCTTCAAATGATTCGTGTCAAAATTTGACGTCTGTAAGTCAATTAGTTTGTGAGATAGAGCGTCTTTTGTGAAGCAACTTTTGTTATTGTGAAAAAAATGGAAAAAAAGGAATTTCGTGTTTTGATAAAATACTGTTTTCTGAAGGGAAAAAATACAGTGGAAGCAAAAACTTGGCTTGATAATGAGTTTCCGGACTCTGCCCCAGGAAAGTCAACAATAATTGATTGGTATGCAAAATTCAAGCGTGGTGAAATGAGCACGGAGGACGGTGAACGCAGTGGACGCCCGAAAGAGGTGGTTACCGACGAAAACATCAAAAAAATTCACAAAATGATTTTGAATGACCGTAAAATGAAGTTGATCGAGATAGCAGAGGCCTTAAAGATATCAAAGGAACGTGTTGGTCATATCATTCATCAATATTTGGATATGAAAAAGCTCTGTGCAAAATGGGTGCCGCGCGAGCTCACATTTGACCAAAAACAACAACGTGTTGATGATTCTGAGCGGTGTTTGCAGCTGTTAACTCGCAATACACCCGAGTTTTTGCGTCGATATGTGACAATGGATGAAACATGGCTCCCTCACTACACTCCTGAGTCTAATCGACAGTCGGCTGAGTGGACAGCGATCGGTGAACCGTCTCCGAAGCGTGGAAAGACTCAAAAGTCCGCTGGCAAAGTTTTTTGTTTTTTGGGATGGGCATGGAATAATTTTTATCGATTATCTTGAGAAGGGAAAAACCATCAACAGTGACTATTATATGTCGTTATTGGAGCGTTTGAAGGTCGAAATCGCGGCAAAACGGCCCCATATGAAGAAGAAAAAAGTGTTGTTCCACCAAGACAACGCACCGTGCCACAAGTCATTGAGAACGATGGCAAAAATTCATGAATTAGGCTTCGAATTGCTTCCCCACCCACCGTATTCTCCAGATCTGGCCCCCAGCGACTTTTTCTTGTTCTCAGACCTCAAAAGGATGCTCGCAGGGAAAAAATTTGGCTGCAATGAAGAGGTGATCGCCGAAACTGAGGCCTATTTTGAGGCAAAACCGAAGGAGTACTACCAAAATGGTATAAAAAAATTGGAAGGTCGTTATAATCGTTGTATCGCTCTTGAAGGGAACTATGTTGAATAATAAAAACGAATTTTGACAAAAAAATGTGTTTTTCTTTGTTAGACCGGGGACTTATCAGCCAACCTGTTAGTTTAAGGAAGGAGAAGGAACTTTCACATAAGTAAGTGGCGTTAAACATCGACAGAAATTTGTGCATAGCTTCCTTTGTTTGACCATACTTTCTTTCGTCAATATTTTTCTAAATATTAATTCCTATGTGAATTGGAACTGTCAAATCTGATTGCATCATAAAAATTTAATTTTGTAGTGGAATATCATATTTAGTAGCGTCGCATTTCTATTCTGCTATGCAACAAGTATTCTCAAAAAACGTACGTTTCGCTTGAGCACTATCGAAGGGAAGAATTCGTCAGTGGCGACTCGCCATGCTAATATTTTAGCGTGTGCTAGCGCAAAAACAACAAGCATAGCTTTCGAACTCACATGTACACGCTAAAGCGTGTGAAAGCTATAAAACAGCTTTTGAATGTCGCTTATGGACGTTTAATGGGCCTGACAACCTCTTGTGTAGAAATTTGACCGCGCGACTCCTTTACAAAGGGAGTCTGGACGGCTCCTTTTTCACGCGGAGTTCACCGTTGATATCCGCCTGACATTTTCTGCCGGGCTTCTACAGCGCTTACGCAAAAAAAAAATGGCAAAATAGAAATTCACATATTGGACAATTTGAAGCTTGCTTACAGCTATTTTAATGCGTTAAAAAAAATTTCCTACTTATTGCCTTTTTTGGAAAAATTAGTTAAGCTTAGCTTTACTTTAAGTTAGCCGCGAAAAAAAATTAAAATGAACAAAATTAAATTTTACATTGTGGAAAATTTAAAGCTTATTTAAAGCTAATTTAATATTAATATATAAAAATTTCCTGCTAATGGTCTTTATAGAAAAAGTGAGTTGAGGTTATCTTTAATTAAAGCTAGCCACGAAAAAAAATCAAATATGAACAAAATTAAATTTTCCATTGTGAAAAATGTAATGCTTATTAAAAAATAAATTAATACGTAAAAACAATTCATTTCTTGAAAAAAATGTGATTTTAGGAAGTTTTCAAAAGTTTGGTATTTTTCGTATAACAGCAACAGGTTTGTGTGCTCATATTCATCTTGCAAAGAGGGAATATTGCAAAGAGGGCATGTTGCAAAGAGGACAAATTGCAAAGAGGAAATGTTGCGGAGAGCATATTGCAAAAAATGAGAGAGTGGCAAAAGAGTATTAATATTTAACAAAGAGTATTTAATATATAAAGAGCTGACAATGTACTCTATCGTCTCTCTTAGCATTTTGAGTATCCTGGCCTTCTTATTACGATCAGTGTTGCCATGACAAGAGGCCAAAAATTCTTCATTGTGTCACAAAAAATCTTCAAAATGAAGTTTTAAGACTTTGAAAAATCTTCTATTTTAATTTTAATTACTTTAATATTTTTTCGGGCCTAGGGTGCAAGCATTGCTATTACGAAATATAAATTTTTAGCAATCGAAAAAAAAATTTTTTCCTGAGCCTTATGCCTTTACGGTTGCGAAATTTTTATGATTTTCATTAAATATGAATTAGGCAGCAACAAATTTCTCTCAACGGTCCTGTAAATAATAAAAGATATATACAGTTGAATCTGAATATAGTGAATGAATTTTTGCACGTACTGTTCATTGTATCCAGATTGTTCGTATTATCGAGATTGAATGTTTTATTCATTATTTACAAGCCCGTAGAGAGAAACTTGGGGCCCGGGGGATTTCTTTTCGGGGCCCCCTTATAAAAATGTGCGACCAAATAAAAAAAAGGTCAATGCCCATTGTGGTCCCTTTCAGAAGGTCTATTTATATAGACAAGTCCCTGTAACAAAATAATGTTCACTATTTATAGCTGTTTATTATTTCAGGGATTCGTTATATCCAGATTGTACTGTATATATGTATATATATGTTTTTTTTTAATTCGTATTGCGACCAGTGCTGTCGTTTTTGTATATTACAAAGTAGGTAAACACTGTAAAACACTGGTAATTTTTATAAAATATAGTTTATTTAATAAACCGATTATGCATGAAAGAAAGAAGTTCTGAAGCTATGTATATAAGAAAAAGAAAACCTAGTAAACAAAAAGAAAAACTCGTAAATCAAAAAGGCTAAAAATTTGACGCATACAATTTTGTATGCAAATTTTATACGTTTTCGCATTTTCAATCTTTCCGCATTTTCAGGGAATGTCCTAGTTGTTTTTTTTTAATGATAAAATCAGATGAACGCACGCGAATAAAAATTTTCGTACGTTTGCCAGACAGTTAATTTCCAAAGTTCAAAGCAGCTATAAGAAAATCTATTTACAACCAATTTCGTACTACGTTAATGAAAGGAGTAGTAAAGTAGAACGGCGAGCCATAGTAGTATTAGTAGTAAATAAACCATGATACAAGAAAACATGATAGCGCCACTTCAGCCCGATGATGTCACAAATACAAAGTGGAAGCTTCGGTGTTGTTGTTTTGCATGTTAAGCCCAACGTCACAACTATACTTTAACATAGGAATCAAAAACAATGCGAATGCTACTGTTGGAATCTAGTGCTATGTTCTCACTATAGGGGTTAAGTTCTGAACCCGATACTTTAACTCAAAGCGTTCATATCAGCTTCGAGCCAGTTAGGGTTTACTAACGTCATATGACCCAGCCGGAAAGTTGACAACTTCTGCACTACTTCCGAAGTGGTGAAAATTCATACTGCGGCTATGTACTCGCATTACTAACCCTAACTGTTAATGAAGCTTGTTGGGAGATGGCCGCTGTTTTCATTACATCAGAGTTGGGCACGCCTTGAGCTCGCGAGCGATGAGCTTTCACATGTACACATGATCAGCTTTTGTGCTTTCACACATACGGGACAGTCCGGTTTTTGCTTAGTGGTGCCACATTTTTCCGAGAAAAAACCCCTTAAAATTATTAAAAACCCCTTTTCAAAATTTTTTGAAATCAAAAAACCAACGAAAAACCCCACAAGGATTTTTTGGAAAAAATAGGAAATGTAAGGAGGTCGTGGTATATACTCTGATTGCATGAATTTTTAAATTAAGGAAGTTAGCTTGAAAATATAATTTGTAGAAGTCATGTGAGCCGTAACGGTAATGTTGGCTATTAAATCGCCAGTATGATATACCCTAACATATCAGCTTCGAGCGAGTTGGGGTTTACTAACGTTATATGACCCAGCCGGAAAGTTGACTACTTCTGCACTACTTCCGAAGTGGTGAAAATTCATACTGCGGCTACTCGCATTACTAACGCTAACTGTTAATGAAGTTTGTTAGAAGATGGCCGCTGTTTTCATTACATGCATGCGATAATGTCCGGCTTGGGAGTTTGAAATATAAAAAACGCGCAAGGTATATCTGATATACTATATTATCGAGAAATTGCAAATAAAAATGGAATTTGCTTTATTAGAAATGTTTAAAGAAGCTGAAAAAGCCAAAAGAATATTGGAAGCAATAATATTAGAAGACCATTGCAATAACCGCAGGAACAAAAAAAGAAACACACATCCAAACACATCCTTCACCTCCCATTCGCTGCGTGGGAAAGCTTCCCTGTCAGTGCCGTATTAAATATTAAACCGGTTTTTGTATTCGGTGTTAGCAAATGTAACTGAAATTTTCAAATGCAACTCTGCGCTAACCTCAGATATAAATGTTAACCCGGGGTTTATTTTCGGGTTAGATGATTTTTTTATATGCGTTTTGACATTTGAAACCCGGGGTTTCGCCGATAACCCTAACCCGGCCTAGTGAGAACATAGCATAAGGAAGCAAAGCGCTCAGACTGTGTCGAGCGTATAATAGTCCCTATATTTCTTTTTAAATAAAAGATTGTATCTTAGGTTTAATCCTTTTATTTAATGTTTTTGAATCCTTAGGTCTAAACACAATTACTATATCCTAACTTGAAACTGCGCTATGCTTCCGACGTCGTGGCCCCTGGATGAGTACGCTCGCAGAAGAAGTCCTCCTCCAGTCGTCGAAGCTCCGTTTATATAGATCAATACTGCTAATCTTGCAATATTGAATATTCCCATGGTCTGCGATCGTCGTCGATTCTTCCCGAACATATTGCATAAGCTTGACCGCGACCTTCACCTGCATTTGTACCAGCATTGCCATACTGTTGTTGTTGCTTTTACTTCCGTTCACTTAGTGTAGTTATTGCTGTTGTTTCCAGCGATCGGATTGCAATTGTGCATTCGCTGTACCAGTGCTGAGATTCGTCAATCGTGCATATACGGTGCCTGTGTTGTTGTTGCTAGCTGTCGCCCTGCAAATGCATGCACCGTGTTTGTGCTTAATGTTCTCGTGATTTCCAGCGATCGGGTTGCGCATATGCTTATGCTCGTGTTGGTGTTGTTGTTGTAGTAGCTAAACTGTCTCTGTCAGCGGTTTTCGCTGGCCGCTGTTTTTCAGTAGCATTGAATCACCTTAATGAAGAAATTGATAAATGCAGGCCACTGCCTTTTGTTTTCCGTTTGAGGTGACCACATGTGATTTTGGGAGAGACTCACAACATCTCTCCCCCTTTGAAGAAAGTCGCGCCAAGGCGACGATAAGAAACTCAGAATTTGACGCTTGTTATGTATAAGGTCGATTAAGTTGTGGCGGTTGAGATTTTACTCGATGATCATCATGTTAATGTAGCTATTGAAAGTTGATTGGAGCACAAGCGATTGGAAAATAATTTGTTGCAAGATGTGTTTGTGTCGCAGGTCTGATTTCACCTTGGCGATGGCTGGTAGAGGTGAACATTCTCGCTGTTCATCCTTCATGTTTTAATAAGGCTTGGTGCATAGTGACGTGCACATGCTTACCACTAGACTGTTATGTTACATTATTAGAAAGCTGTAATTTGTTGCTTTTTATACCCAGCGTAAGCGGGGTATATTAGTTTTGTGCAAATCTTGTAACAGGGAGAATTAAGCTCCAGAGATATGGAAAAATATATATAGAAATGATCAGGATCAAAAACTGAATCGATTTAGACATGTCCGTCTGTCCGTCTGTCCGTCTATCCGTCCGTCCGTGGTCGGATCTCCTCCGAAACGGCTGAACCAATGAAGTCAAAATTTGGCACACATGTATATCGGGGTCCCAGTGTACAGTGTATTTGGTGTACAGGTAATTTACGAAAAGGAACATATCCTAGAAAAAAATGGAAGCCGTCCTCCTCGAGCCACGCCCACAAATAAGCCCACAAATTAGGGCTTATCGTAACTTGTGCAGTAAAAGGCGTAGAAGCTTCAAATTCGCAACGTAGGTTGACCAAGGCAAATGAAACGTGTAGGAACAAAAATGTATGTAGCCCGCCCACTGCCACGCCCACAAAGGGAGAATTTTCGTAACTTCCGAAGTAAAAGGCGTAGAAGCTTCAAATTCGCAACATAGGTTCACCAAGGCGAATGAAATGTGTAAGAAAAAATTATATGTGGCCCGCCTACTGCCGCGCCCACAAATGAAGGTTTTTCGTAACTTCCGAAGCAAAAGGCGTAGAAGTTTCAAATTCGTAACATAGGTTCACCAAGGCGAATGAAAGGTGTAGAAAAAAATTGTATGTGGCCCGCTCACGCCCACAAATGCAGATTTTTCGTAACTTCCGAACTAAAAGGCGAAGAAGCTTCAAATTCGCAACATAGGTTGACCAAGGCGAATGAAAGGTGTAGGGAAATAATTTATGTTGCCCTCCCACTGCCACGTCCACAAATAGAGAAGCAAAACATAGTGCGCTCATAATGTCGGGACGCTGGGTATTTCAAAGTCGGGCTTGACCGATTTTAGCTTTCTTACTTGTTTATTTTGAATTGGTCTGGTCATCTGCAGTTTGGGGTAACACATCATCTTCGGTTGACAGTTAAGGGCTGAAGTTCTAAGTGGTGATTTATTGCTAACTTATTGCATAATTTAGACGTTAGTGTAAATGTTAATAAATTTTCTCTTTTATAATTTTGTTTTGTGTTCTATATATTTCTTAATTAACATTTTATTTTGATCGGGTTTTAATAGGTGTTTAATAAAATTTGTTTTGTAATCGATCCCTTCCCCCTCTTTGAGGAAGGTTGCAAATTTACTCTTTTTATAATTTCTTTCTTTTATAAAATCTTGTATAATAAAAAAAATTTTTTATTTTATTTTTTCCTTAATAGATATAATGTAATGAAAAACTTAGATTATATAAATTTTTCTTCACATAAAAAGCTGAACATTTATAAAGGTAAGGTACACATATTGTAAAAAAAATATTTTTTTCTTTCATTCTTCCTCTTTTACAATTTTTAGCATGGTTCGATTTTTTATTGAATGAAGTTTTAATTCACTGATTTTTATACCCAGCGTAAGCGGGGTATATTAGTTTTGTGCGAATCTTGTAACAGGGAGAACTAAGCTCCGGAGATATAGACATATATATATAGAAATGATCAGGATCAAAAACTGAATCGATTTAGACATGTCCGTCTGTCCGTCCGTCCGTCTGTCCGTCCGTCCGTCTGTCCGTCTGTCCGTCCGTCCGTCTGTCCGTCCGTCCGTGGTCGGATCTCCTCCGAAACGGCTGGACCAATCAAGTCTAAATTTGGCACACAGGTATATCGGGATCCAAGTATGATCCTAAGTAAAAACGGGAGACATCCGCCCACTGCCACGCCCACAAATGAATATAATGTGTTTTCAGTAAAATGCTTGTAACTTGCGAACCACTCAACACATTCTATTGATATTTGGTGTACTCGTAAACTACAAAAAGGGAAATATCCTGGAAAAAAATGGACGCCGCCCTCCGTGAGCCCCGCCCACAAATAAGCCCACAAATAAGGGCTTATCGTAACTTGTGAAGTAAAAGGCGTAGAAGCTTCAAATTCGCAACATAGGTTGACCAAGGCGAATGAAAGGTGTAGGGAAAAATTTAATGTGGCCCGCCCACTGCCACGCCCACAAATGAAGATTTTTCGTAACTTCCGAAGTAAAAGGCGTAGAAGCTTCAAATTCGCAACACGGATTCACCAAGGCGAATGAAAGGTGTAGGGAAATAATATATGTTGCCCTCCCACTGCCACGCCCACAAATAGAGAAGCAAATCATAGTGCGCTCATAATGTCGGGACGCTGGGTATTTCAAAGTCGGGCTTGACCGACTTTAGCTTTCTTACTTGTTTTAGGTTTATATTAGTGTCTTTTTTATTTTTCGATAGTAATTTAATATTTTTATATTATTTTAAATATTTTTTTTTCAAGTATTAGCATGTTTGTGTTTTTTACGAATTTAATTAATCTTTATGTGTAGAAAACAGTCGTTTTGTTCACTGTACCGAGCAAAACGGGTACATATAGCTTTGACTTATTTGTCATATTATCATAAAATACAATTCTTTAAGTTTAATAGTTTGTAAGAATGATTCGATTTAATTAGATTAATAACAGTTGAGATGTGAAAGGCGAAGAATACACACGGTTAGTGATTTCGCGCTTAGCTTAATCCCCAAAATGAGTGATGCAAGTGATGGTGAAGCTTTTATTTAAAAACTTATTTAATGAAGAATGGTGCATAGAGACGATCAAAAAGAGTGGAAATTTCCTTAAATTCTGCCACAATTTTTACCTAACTAAAAATCAAGATGTTTGCCTATCTGACCTCAAATGAGATTGTAATGTAGACACATTCAGACGTTTGCTCCGAATTCCTAAAGGAACAATAATCGAAGTGAATACTACAAACGAAAATACTCTGTCATTCCTTTTTTCATATAAAAACAAACAATTTTATCTTAATATTCCACTAACAAATGATATATTACAACTTAGCAGTACGGAGTTTCTAAAAATCTCCCACACCGCAAACGATTCAAAAAACGCAAGTACCGTTAAAAACTCTTATTCAAATCAATTAGAAAGACAGGAAAATACAACAACACAAAGACAAACGTTAGAAAACAAAATTGAAGTTTTAATTGAGAACATAAACAAGTTAAATGAGCTACTCTTTTGTGAGAAAGAAGAAAACATACGTTTGAGGTTTCAACTCGCGAAGTTAGAAGCAAGAGAGTCTGTAACAAGTGCCAAGCGGAAAAAAGCAAATAGAAGAGCAAATTATGTTGATGATATCGCTAGTTCGGAAGAGGAAGATTTCGAAATGAGAGACAACATAGAAAATGAGAATTCCATAAATGAGAGAATAGCGCAATCAGCAACTAAGGAGACCAATTTCTCTCCGAATGAAGGCAATGAAGCACCTGCGCTTAGAAATACAGTGAATAAGAATAAACGTAATAACAACATCCCTCCTGTGGTAGTATACGATACAAATCAAAAGCGTATGTCTGAACGCATTACAAATAGGCAAATATGCAAACGAAGCGATTATTACTTCGTACATGTGAACAAAAACAAATATAGAATTTTTGTTAGCACAATTGAGCAATATGACTCTCTTATAAACCTACTCAATGAACTGGGTATAAAGTACCATACATATACTCCTATTGAGAAGAAAAATATTCATGTTATAATTAAAAGAGTAGCATCATGCTACGATTCTGATGACATCGTTGAATTCCTTAAAAACGACCACGGCTTGACCCCTATAAAAGTCACTAAACTTGAAACTAAACATATGATAGAAAATAATATTCTTTCCTCTATGTGGCACGTATCATTTGACCCCAAAACAGACAAAAAACGAGTACTAAGCATAAAACATATAAAAAATCAGTTCGGAGTTATAATTGAAGAAATGAAAAACAACCAAATCGTACAATGTCGCAGATGCTGGCGATATGAACACACAGGTACAATTTGTAAATATGATATAAGATGTTTTCAATGCCTTGATAGCCATGAAGCTGGGAAATGTCAAATATAATAGATCTTAACCCTGGATTGAAACCTACATGCGTAGATTTTCGCAAAGATACACACGTAGCTTCTTCTAGAGACTGCAGTGTATATAAAAAAATATTAGACCGTATAGATAATAAGCAGAAAAATGCTCGCAATCACTCAAATGCAATTGTAGAAAATAACATAAGCTATGCACAAACAGTTAAAGGAATACCTCAAAACATCGCAAACAAGATTGAATTAAATAATATACTTAGTCATATAGTTAATTAATTAACATTAATCACTGCTCACATTCAATCTAACAACTCAAATGGATAAGCTGAAGTTTATAGAGTTAAATGTTAATTCACCTAGAAGCAAACACAAACTACACTGTCTAGATAATCTAATTTTGGAAGAAACCCCGGATGTTATATTGTTAATGGAAACTAAATTTAACAAAGACACAAAATTCGATATAAAAAGGTATAGAACCATACGAAATGACAGACTAACTGACGAAGGAGGTGGGACCGCAGTTATGAATAAATCAGTTTTTAATGCACAAGTCATCCGAACTATACCAAGTATAAAAAGCTTCGAATACACATCAGTTAAACTAGAAATGAAAAATAACAAAAACATTTACGTAACGTCCTTATACAAAAAACCATCAAATAAATTAAGTACCTCAGAACTCAGTACACTGATCGATACGTTCAACGATTCTCCCTGCATCATCGGAGGAGATTTTAACTGCATTCATAAATATTGGGGAAACAACGAAAATAAGCCGGAAGGGAATAAACTATTTAGTTGGATGCGCGACTCAATAGATAGATTTAAAATAATAGCTCCTAAACCTATAGCACCAACGTGCATAAGGATGAACTCGGAGTCATACATTGACTTATTCCTCGTGGAAGACAGTCTATCAATTGAATACGAAAAGAACTGGAATAAATTAAACACAATACAATTCGATTCAGATCATAATGCAGTAGTTCTTCGTATTACTCTACGCGATAGAGTAACTCGTGAAGAGCCCCAATCAGTATACAACTGGGAAAAAGCAAACTATAATAAAATGCAAAAAGCTATAGACAAACGACTAGATGAAATCTATTAACCAACTTCAATAAACATTGAAAACGATTTAATAGATACTGCAATAAACGGAATAAATAACATTTTCAAGTGCGCGATAGACCAATACACACCAACTAAAATTTCATATAAATCTTCAATTATCACGTTGTCAGAGAAATCTAATAAATTGCTAAAGCTAAAAAAATCTATTAAACGACGACTTTTTAGAAATATTAATAATCAAAACTCGAACATAATAAGAACGGAACTGAAGCTAATATCACAAATGGCGTTTAAATCCATCAACAATGATTACAATAAATTTTGGGAAAATAAACTTAAAAACTTAAAACCAGATTCCAATGTTTTCAGGAACTTTAAACTATTTTCAAACTACAAAAAATATGTTCCTGAAGTAATGTTATCACCGGACAATCTGAATGAGAGATTAGTAACAACCGAGGAAAAATCTTATGCTTTTGCTTCAATGTTTCAAAGATCTCACAATTTAACAATTAACTCTAAAAATGAGGAGCTAATAAACCAAGTTTGTGTATACATAAACTCTTAAGATAGCAGCAGAATTACGGATTTTGCCACAATATCAACAATCAATAATACCGAAGTCTTCACAAATGAAGCAGAAGTCATGGAAGTAATTAAACAAAGAAATAATAAGAAATCGCATGGTGAAGACGAAATATCGAATTATGTTTTAAGAAAAGTAGCAAGTAAAAAACTATGTTCAAAATTAGCTACACTTTTTAACCATATAATCAATAATTCTTATTTTCCGACATGTTGGAAAGTAGGAATTATAGTACCTATTCCTTAGCCGAATAAGGATAAAAAATTAGTTTCCAACTATAGACCTATTAGCAAACTCTCCTGCCTTTCAAAAATACTTGAAAATATAACTTCTTAAAAGCTAGAAAGTGAATGTAGCAAGCTGGATATTGATTTCAGTAGGCAATTTGTTTTTCGGCGAGAGCTCACTACAAGTCACTCTCTTTTCAAAATAGCGACAGAAATAGCAACAAACTTTAATTTAGGAATTCCTACTCATTTAATAGCTCTTGATTTCGAAAAAGCATACGATACTTTGTGGATTGAGGGACTGATCTATAAAATGCATAAACTAGATTTCACTGAGCACAGTTGCAAATTTATCCCAGGTTTCTTATCTAACCGGATCTATAAATTTCCACTCGCAAACACATTTTCCGAACCATACATAGCAAAAGCGGGAACAGCACAAGGCTCAGTACTGTCCTGCTTAATTTATATTATCTACTTTAGCGTTTTCCCTAGACATTCTGGATTTCTAAATATTAAAGAAGTGCAATTTGCTGATGACATTTTAGTTTCAGTACAAACTAAGCTTACGGCTTTAGCAAAAACCGAGCTAACCCAGTTATTAAACAAAATAAGCAACTATTGTAATAACTGTAAAGTAAAAATAAACATAAGTAAATGCGAGGAAATATCCATTGTAGGAAACATGCATCAAACAAGCAGGGCTGTAAGGCATAAAGCAAGTCATATAAATTTGAAGATAAACAATGATATTATTCCGAAAACTCAGAATCTTAAATTTTTGGGGGTTCACATCTCCCGTAACTTCAAATTCAACTTCCACTTAAATTATGTTAAAAATAAAATGCTTTCAGCTTACTTTGCCATGAAGCCAATATTCTTTAACCGAAAGATAAGTAAAAACGTAAAGCTTATTGCCTATAAACAAATTATGAAGCCAATTGCTCTATATGCAGCGCCTATATGGCTACAAGTATGAAAAGCCCAAATAAAAAAAATTTTTATTTTAGAAAGAAAAATGTTAAGAGCAAGCTCTGGAGTATATCGCAGAAAAGAGTCGGTTAAATGGCATTATAACTCAACACTCTTTGACGCTTGTAATATTAACCCGATTGATAGGGAGCTTATAAAGTACTCCTTAAAGTTTATATATTATATAAGCTTAATAATTCTGTGGATTATTATTTAAATTATGCACCAGAATCAATGAACTACATTCACTATTACAGTAGTAAGCCTCCAATCTATATAGATTACCTTTCAAAACAAGATGACCTGTTTGTCAATAAAGAGCTAGTATACTACTCGAATCTGCCAACACTAGCGGAATTTAGAAATTTTGAAAACAGTTAGATATAAGCGTAGGCTAGTATTAGTTCAATAAGTTTAGATTAAGTCTTTAATATCGCGAAAGCAATGTATATATTATAATAATATATATAACTTTTTCGAGAAATCGAAGTCCTGTTCACAATAGCCTTAGTAAAAGTGCATATAGCACTGTTAAGCTTAAATAAGTAATTTTAAGGCGAGTTTTGCACCTTTCACTTGTATATAAGTACTATGTTAATGTTATAAATAAATGTACACTTTCAAATTCAAAAAATTAGATTAATAAAAACTCTCGAAACGAAACGTTCTCTTTTTATTTCATTTCGGTCTGAAGTTCAACAACTCACAGGTTATGGGTCTAGCCACGTTTTTTTTTTAATTTGTTTAAAAATCACAAAAAAGGATCACTAAAAAATTATTCTTTAGAAGGATTGTTGAGGAGGATCGTCCAAGAGGATTGAAGAGGAGTAAGCAAGCAATATGGGCTCGCTTTACCAAATAGAGAAGCTGGATTATAGGAATTATGATTCCTGGAGCGTCCAAATGAAAAGCCTTTTGGTCCACGCTGATCTATGGAATGTAGTGTCGGGTAAGCTGCCAAAGGTTGAAGGATCGACCTACTTTAAGCACTGCAAATCGTCTGCGGAAGCTTGGAAGAAATTAAAGGACATTTAGCAGCCTAGTGGCCCTATACGAAAAGTGGCGTTATATAAAAAACTGCTAAGTCTACGAATGCTGGAAGACGATAGTGTTACCAAACATCTGAATTCGTTTTGTACCGTTATTGATCAACTCGCAGAGGTGGGCATCGAGCTGAAAGAAGAATTGGTGGTCATTATTTTGCTCTCAAGTTTGCCAACTAAGTTCGAGAACTTTGTAATCGAAGAAATGAGAATTTCGTTGGAGTAAAAGAAGAAACAGAACAACAGGCGTATGTAGCAAAAGGGAAACACAAAAGAAAGACGAACGCATACAAGACAAAGAAGACGGATATGCATAACATCATTTGCTACAAATGCGGCGAGAAGGGACATATTGCTGCGAAGTGTGGAACCAATGGAGAGCAAGGCAAACAGGAAAAGGCGTTAACATTCCTCGCGGCATCAGATCAACACACTTTCGATAAGACGAAGTTTTGCCTTGACAGCGGCGCAACGACTCATTTATGTTGTGAAAAACGAATGTTCACTACGCTTGAAGAGCATAAAGAGGAAATCGCGCTCGCAGGGGATATGACACTCTTCGCAGAGGGAATTGGTGAAATTCACCTACGAATGTATGTTCCCGAAATGAGAGGAAATTTTAAATCAGTAAGCCGCGCCGTTATGAATGGGTGTCAAGTGACTTTTGGCAAATCATATGCCGAAGTAAAAAGACACGGCGAAGTTCTATTCAGAGCTCAATTGGTAAATAATCTGTTTGTTGTTGGTGGAAATACAAACCTTGCCAAACTTGCGCGAAGTGCAAGATACACACTCAACCTTTTCCGAAGGCGAGTGAGTCAAGAGCAGGGAATATTTTAGATATCATCCACACGGATGTTTGTGGTCCGTCCTGACAACCGTCTCTTGGTGGGTCGAAGTATTTTTTAACATTTATCGACGACAAGTGCAGGAAGATATTTGTATATATCCTAAAGTCAAAAGATGGAGTGTTCAATAAATTCGTGTTATTTAAGAATATAAAAGAGTGTCAAACTGAAAGGAAAATCAAATGTGTAAGGAGCGACAATGGTGGCGAATACGTCAATAAGAAATTTGATGATCTTTTTGAGAAATGTGGTATAGTACGCCAGTTGACCACACCGTATTCGCCGCAGCAGAATGGAGTAGCTGAACGTGCCAACAGGACGATCGTGGATATGGCAAGAAGTCTGCTGGTACATTCGAATATGCCCGAAACCTTGTGGGCTGAAGCAGTTTCTACAGCGGTATACATACGGAACCGTAGCCCGACCAAAGATTTGTTGAACACCTTACCTTATGAGGCTTGGGCAGGAAGAAAACCTAATGCAACACATCTTCGAACTTTTGGATGCATTGCACGTGCGCTTGAAAATACACACCAAAAAAGTTTCATGTTCAGGGGAAAGAGTATCAAATGGTCGGATACTTCATGGCAGCTTAACCATAAAGACTTGTTGTGTCGTCTAGGGAGCGCGTCTAAGTAGATTAACGCACCGAATTACTCGAAACCATTTAATTTTTAATATAGCTTTTTTATTTATTTATTTTAAAACATAAACATTAAATCCTTATCCTAACTAACTTAACTGAGCTATTCCCTAGCTAACACGGAGATCCACACTTCAACATCCTGGCTCGTGAGTAGGTGCGTTAAAGTTGAGATCTACTGAATACTTCGTTTCACGGTTCTGATCGTAGTCCTCCTCCAGTGCACGAATCTCAGATTAAATAAAAAGATATTGCTGTTTTAGCAATATCGGTTGTTGCGACACTCTTCTGGGTTATCTCGATTGTTGTTGTTGCATGTTCCCAATATTTCAGGCCGATGAGGTCAGCTTACTCATTGTTGTTGCGTGCTGCTGTTGCTTAATACCTCTAGCGTCAGCTTTATTCCAGTCTTCGCCTGCTACGTGTTGCTGTTGTTATTATTATTGGAGCAGGTCAGTATTTAAGACGATGAACTTCTTGTGCATAGCGTATGCGACATAATTGCTGACTAGCTGTTTCGGCCATTTCGTCTTGCCGCTCACTCGCCCGATCCAATCGTCTGATGTTCTTAGTATTTGCGATCATTGGCTTTGATTGTTTACGCCAGCGTTAATGTTTTATTGATTCTGAACGCCGGTGTTTTCGTTGTTGTACTTTATCGCATATCGAAATAAGGTATAAGAACTGTTTGTGCGGTTGTGACACACAACTGTCCTCCCCTCCTTCCGCAAAGTCACGAGCATCGTGACTTTTCATCAAGTCATATCTTGTTGCCACCTCGTGTGGTGAAACGACTTTTCGAGTTAAGGTGCTTGCTGCATGGCTGCGTTGAAATTTAGTTAATTCCGCCGTTGTTTGTAGACCCGGCAATGTCATCGGTTATGCTATAGTAGCTGAAATTGGTGTGGTTGACGTGCTGCTTCTTGATTATACCATAGTTGTTGTACTGCCTTTTGAAGTGTCTGGTGTTGTATTGCGAGTTTAATTGGTCTCTCGCGCTGTTCTTGTGCTGCCGTGTTGTTGTTTGGTGTGGGATATGCCGCTTTCTGGTCATCCACATCTTTTCGTTTCATGGTGTGTGGTCTCCATGTTGAATAAAAGCCTTAAACTGATATTTCTTAACTCTACTATTTCAAAAGTTACTATTACAATCAAAACATTTAAAAATTTATTTTATATATTCATTTATATTCTCTCTGTATTACATTTTAAACATATATTTCTGTCAGTTTTTAGGTTGAAGCAAAATTATATTTTCTAATGATTTTACTTTAAAGCTTCTCGAAATTCTTAGTTTAGACATTCCTGCATATATTTTTATTTATTATATATGTTAGGGGGCAATTTATACATTTGTCAAATCTATTTCAAATTAATCGTAAGAATTTTTACGTCAAAATCGTTTTTTTGAATCGAGATAATATTTTAAAATTTTCACTCAATTTGATGTCAAACGTCAAAAGTGTAAATGAGCCCTTCCCAACTAACAAAATAGGTCGAAAATAAGTCGATTCGACTGCGTTTAAGGGCACACTATTTGTTTGACCTGACCTAAATAAAGCAAAATTACGTCCATTCGACGTTGATTCGTCGAAAGTGGGGAATAGAATGGAAGTCGATTGGCAGTAATAATAGGGCATAATAAGGCATTTAGTTGTTAAAGTTAGGGAGTTAAGAATGCAGTTCGACCAAAAATAAGTATAAAAGAAGTCAAAAGGACGTCGAAATTACGAAATTTTCACCTAAACTGGGCTTATGAATTAAATGAATTCAAGTAGAGAAAAAGAGAAAGATATAGGTATAATAATTTCTTACTTATTAATATGTATTTACACATAGTGCAATGAATGAAAGAATGAAAATTCTAGCAACTACTTATGTTATTTAAAAAAAAGAATAAATAAAATATGGGTTTTATGGAAAAATATTTTCGATTCACAAAACCAAATTATATATGCCAGCTTAGATTTATGGTGAAAGTATTTCTTGCAATTCTGAATTTTTCACGGGCCATTTCAATTATGAAAAATAAAAGAAAATTTTATTTAAAAAAATTTTTTTCATACTGAAACTGATTGAGAAGAAGAATTTGCAAACTGAAATACGAAACAAGATGGCAGAACGTAAACATGGACCACAAAGTCGAATATCCTTGTTTTCTTAACCAAATAGGTCAAATTCCATAAGGTATTCCAACTTATTGAGGCATTCTAGAGACATTTCGACCTAATTCGGCGTTTTGCCTTTAAATCGCCTTGAAAGTAAATATTCCGCCAAAATACTCGACATCAAGTAATACTTGCTCGACATTTCACAATCACGTGCGTGCAATGTACATTTAGCGCAAATAGAAAGAGATATGGCGTGACGTCATGAAGGAGTTTTTCATGACGTGGTTGTTGTCTTGCATGTGAATCAAGGGAACTTTTGTGTTTTATTTTTATATTTGAAGAGCTTAGGAACAAAAGGTGACATTTACACTTTTTATTTTTTTGAGTAAATTGAGAAATTAAATATTAAAAAGTAACTTTTTGCCCCAGAAGCAGCTTTTCAAGCTCATTTTTCTTCGAAGCAAGTAACTTTTTAAACTAATCTTACCGGATGATGATAAAAGTCAACCTTTTGAGTCGTATAAAAATGAAAAACCCAAAAATTCCAAACACGTAAATGTCACCTTTTGTTCCTAAGCTCCTCATTTAACTAACGAATTAATTAAAAAATCCTATTTTTTTGTTATATTTTACGCCGAGATTTAACTAAATCGAGTTTTGGTCCCGGTCAACAAACTGGGCATATATTTATGTTTGAATTAATGCATAAAAAACTCAAAACTTTTTACTTTGGAAAATAATAAATGTATTCTCTTACAGACAGACAGACAGACAGACAGACAGACAGACAGACAGACGGACAAATGAACAGACGGAGGGGCATACTTAAATATAAGCTTAATATAAAAAGGGCGTAACATGCATTTTCAGTATTTTACAGAAAAAAAAATAACTGAATAAAAGAGGAAGATTTGTAGTTTTGACTTTTTAATGTAGTTATTATATTATAAGAAAGTCTAAGTAATTGAATACTGTTAAATTGTTTAACCATTTTATATTTCCCATAAAACTGTTTTCGGTTTAAAATGTAATCCTTCAAAATATTTGTGCATTTCAAGTTGAATTTTTAATCGAAATGAATTCAGATTCTAGAGCATGCCTGTATATGATATGACCATCTACGAAATTCATCTATATTAAGCTAACGATATGTCTTTTTTACTCTATAGAAAAATATTGAAAACATTACCTACTATTTTCAAAAAAGAAAAACATTAAGGGGTCTCATGCAAAACATTTACACCGTGTAAACTGAGTTAAGTAAGTAAAAAAGTCAAAATTTCATACAAAATTTGACAGTTTTATTAACTTTTCTCAGTTTACACGGTGTAGCTGCTTTCCTTGAGGACCCTTATTGTAATTTTAAATATTTGAAATAAAACACAAATTTACTGCATTTGTACATAAAAATAAACATAAATAAAACACAAAAATTGGCTTGAGTTACACTCAAAACAACATCAGCGTCATATGAGAAGTTCTGACGTGACGTCATTTGCGCAGTGAGAGCTGAGAGCATCATGCTCTTTGGCGCTACGTTAGATCAAAAACATTCACGCTCTTATGAATTGGGCAAATATAGGGCAGAACAGGGCATATGATTTTTTTAGTTTGACTTATTTCGTCCTAATCGACAATTTGACTTTAAGGTCGAAAAATCAAGACTACTCGACTTATACGTTGAAGTATCCAATAAAATAAGTCAATTTTTGCCTTAATATAGCCTTTAAAGTAAAACGGACTTGATACTTGAATTTAAGGTAAAAATTTGGTTTATATGCCTTAAAAACTTCAGATAATTTCGAAATCAAAGTCAAGTCACTTCTAAGGCATTAAGGAGGGCATTTTTAACATTTTTTCAACCAAAAATTTTATTACAAGTTGAAATGACTTTGAAGGCATCGCAAAGGTAGAATTTAACTAATTTCTACCTTGAAAAAAAGACTTTAAAGACAGGTAATTTATAAGGCAAAAAAAACGGTCAAAAATAGGGAAAATTCAACCAAACTAGGTCGAATGGACTTAATGCTGGTCAGATTTCCCTATCCTGCTTGTTGGGCTTAGTTTTCATATTTGTGAGCCATGTGTGATTTTATGTTCTGAGTTTGATTGAGTTTAGATGAAGCTTGTTATATGTATGTATGCATGATTGTATGGTTTTGAATGCGAATGAAGCTTGCTATATGCTTGCTTATTAACTTCACTTGACCATTCGACTTTGATCGTGCGACATAAGCTCTTAACATTTGATATACTTATGTCTTAAATTGTAAGCATGTGCATGCATGAACGACCATCCATGCAAACACTTTTCTCATTTTAGGTATAGACAATATGGAAATGCATTTTTTGTTTTTTCAATTTGTAATAATAATAGACCCCTTCCCCATCTTAAAAAGTTTAAGGTTTGAAAACTTATATAAAAAAATTTTGTGGATGGATCTTGATGATATGATGAATGTACATATGTATGTTTTTGAATGCACAGCGCTTGCAAGGTAGCTTAAACGCACAAACGGAAAAAACCTATCTGTGTGCATTTCTTTTTGTTAAATTTCGATCGCGTAAAATAAACTTCAGATATATGTAGGTTCTTATGTCGTCATCTCTGAAGAATGTGCATGTATTTATTTGCCATCCATGCAAATACTTTTGGATCTGTAAATATAAGTGCGCATATACTATTCGATTTACTTATTTTTTTTTTCTTTTGTTTTTCATCAAGAAGTATGTGCACATTTGCTTGAAAAATTTATTTAGGCATGATTAGTCAATTTTTGTTTAAATTTTACCCTTTTACCTTCGCAAATTATTTGTATCTTTACTTGAAAGTAGCCATTGGTTTTTCGTTTATCATTTATTGAGTGAAGCATTTTAAGGTACACAGAAATTGTGCGCGAAAACTTTGTCTAGAAGAGAATCAACGATTTTGCTAATGAGAGTTCTTATATTGTGCTGGATGTCATTCCATTCAAAAATTTTGCTGCTGAGAATATATCTATACCTGTCGTGTTTCCAATTATACGATTGTTCATCTTTACGGACTCTACTTTCGATGCTCCTGTTTCTATTTATTGTCATTTTATCCTCGAGTAGCCGGTTAGAGTTCGGAATTATTCTCTTCTGAGAGGGAGGAATTGTTACAGCGGTTTCTGTACGAATCCAATGCCCTCTTCCTAACAATTGAACCTGGTTTCCATCAATCCTATCGGTAAAACTATTGCAACTTTTAATTTTTGATATTTTCTTTAAAATTTTTGTTCTCTTGGCGTCCGTTGCCATATCTTCAAACAAATATGTTTCTGCTCCTGAATCAACTGAACGAGATATGTTGTAATCGATAGCCTTGTTGCGGGGTAATTCGATCCACACACTCTCTTTTATTGCATTCTTCTCTGCATTAACGTTTCTCTTAAAAATCTTCTGCAATATAATTTCTTTATGCTCTTCTTCGAGTTGATTAAAAAATTTCATGCTCGATGACTTGTTAACAAATTCTTTTTTCTGCCTGACTTTTCCCTTGCGCAAAATTTTTCCGTTGGAAAGGTTTTCTACATCAATTGTCTCCACTCCTATTGCCTTAGCTTTGATCGTCACTGTCTCTGCAGTACAAATACTTTTGCTAACGTTGGTTATCGGAAGTGAGAGTGATGCTACATGTCTAGTTTTTTCATTGTTTTTGCTATATGTGAGGTTATTTTTCTGTTCAATTTTTCCAACATGGTCATCTATTTGACTCTTGCTATCAGTTTCCTTGAAAAGTATGTCCAGTCCTTCAAAGTACTTATCGTTGTCAGAAAATTTTCCTAAAAATTCTCGCTTAATAAATTTTGTGTCAATTTTAGTGCCAACTAACGGACTTACTGCGTTGTATGACATTAAATCCGATTCGTTCGTTTTGAGAGTTGTCTCAAGATCATTTAATTTTCCAAATGAAATAATTACTTTTTCTCTACTACTACGATTTTTGTGAAAACGATAAAATCTTACGGTTATGTTTTTAGCAAAGATTATAAATAAATCTACTATCAAAATCCAGAACAATTCAAACATGCTGATTATATCTTCGTCTTTATTTATACTGTATTCATCATCTTGAAAGTCTTGCCGTAATGTATCATTTAATGTTTCTATTCGTTCGGATTGAAAACATGTCATTAAATGTACGCTTTTATCTGATTTTGATGGAAGCCCATATTCGTAAGCTTGCTTTTTCTCTTCGTGCGAGTTCCTGCTCTCTGTACATTTCAAAATATTTTCTTTTTTACGCTCAATATGTTTTACTTTTTTAACAAACTCAAAGTTCATTTCATCTTCAACTCCAATATTTCGAAAATCTTTTTTAATTTTCAATAGATTTTCCTTTTTACTTTCTATATTTATTACTCTATTATATATCCCGGGCCTATCTAAATCTTCGAAGAAGATCTTACCCATGGTTACATTTTTAAAGGACGGCATTATTGTTCTACTATTAGTTCAAATTCAAATAAGCGTTGATAAGTGGTTTTTTGCTTCGGACTACATTTTGGCTGTGATTGCAAAACCGTTTTTTAAATTTGTTATGCCGTTTATTCTCAATATAACTCATGTTTCTAAAATATATGTAAAAAACCGTGCAATTATTATTCTGAGCCTCGGACGTGAATAAACAAGTGAATCTAACCAAAATATCGGAATTCATTGTTAACTTGTTAACAGTAAGAACTCTGGTCAAAAAAAAAATATTTTATTCCAAATTTTTTTTTTTTTTTTAACTCACCATATGTTTATGCGTGTCTTACGCTCTGTCGATTTTCTTCTTTCCGCCTTCCGATTACTTCCTTGGTCTTCAGCTCTGTCTTTTTACTCTATTTAATTATACAATTTTAGACTAATCTTGGATTTTCTTATACAACTCTCAATAAGCCGTATTGCTAGCTGTCCTTTGAAGTTATCAACTCTCCCGGACCCTGTTGGATTTGGTATCACCGCTCTCCAACAGTTTATAACAGTACAACTTAAATAAAGTTAATATAAAAATCATCGATGTTAGTCCGCCCACTTCGCGCAATTTTTACTAAGGTGTCCTTTGGAGTTATCAACTCTCCCGGACCCCGTTGGATTTGGTATCACCGCTCTCCAACAGTTTATAGTAACTGGTTCGAAAATAAGTGGAATATTCACCAACTTCAACCCATTATCAGGATTGTTGTTCTTTGAAAACCGCACGGATCGTAGTTCGTTCCCGACTAACTTTAGTCGAAAACCGGCTGCGCCATAAATGTTATATCATCCTACTGGCTGCGCCATAAATGTTGTGTCGTCTAGGGAGCGCGTCTAAGTAGATTAACGCACGGAATTACTCGAAACCATTTAATGTTTAATATAGCTTTTATTTATTTATTTTAAAACATAAACATTAAATCCTTATGCTAACTAACTTAACTGAGCTATTCCCTAGCTAACACGGAGATCCACACTTCAACCTCCTGGCTCGTGAGTAGGTGCGTTAAAGTTGAGATCTACTGAATACTTCGTTTCACGGTTCTGATCGTAGTCCTCGTCCAGTGCACGAATCTCAGTTTAAATAAAAAGCTATTGCTGTTCTAGCAATATCGGTTGTTGCGACACTCTTCTGGGTCATCTCGATTGTTGTTGTTGCGCGTTCCCAATATCTCAGGCCGATCAGGTCAGCTTACTCATTATTGTTGCGTGCTGCTGTTGCTTAATACCTCTAGCGTCAGCTTTATTCCAGTCCTCGCCTGCTACGTGTTGTTGTTGTTATTATTATTAGAGCAGGTCAGTATTTAAGACGATGAACTTATTGTGCATAGCTTATGCGACATAATTGCTGACTAGCTGTTTCGGCCATTTCGTCTTGCCGCTCACTCGCCCGATCCAATCGTCTGATGTTCTTAGTATTTGCGATCATTGGCTTTGATCGTTTACGCCAGCGTTAATGTTTTATTGATTCTGAACGCCGGTGTTTTCATTGTTGTACTTTATCGCATATCGAAATAAGGTATAAGAACTGTTTGTGTGGTTGTGACAAACAACAGATTTCACGAGGTCAAAGCAAAAGCTATTGTGGAGAAACGTAATGTTTTATTCAACGGAAGCAAATCTGAAAATACAGATGCATCAAACCTTGTTTCGTTCGAATTTTCCGGTATAAGGCAATACTCTGGAACAAGTGGCACGTCATTAGAAACTGAAAGTCACAACAGTGAGGAATCCGTAGTTGATTCTAGAGAAGAAACTTGCAATGAGGCGGTAAATTTACAAGACTAAGACATCTCTCCTGCAGATGACGTTGAAAACGAGAGTACTAATGACGAAGAGGACATTGTAGGCGAAGAATACGAGCGCTGAGGAAATCGAAAAAATTGGAGCAGGAAGGCCGCAAATTGTTCGTACGGGTAGACCCGGTCGCCCAAAAAAGGTTTACAAGGTTCTTCACTCTATGGAAGTGATCTCGGTACCAACATCTTATAAGGAGGCAGTACAATCACGTCTTGTAGCGAAAGGATGTTCGCAGAAATATGGCGTAAACTACAAGGAAACTTTTTCACCAGTGTGCAGGTTTGAAACTGTTCGACTTGTTTTGGCACTCGCAGTGGGGTTAAAAATGCATCTGCATCATACGGATGTATGCACCGCTTTCCTAAACAGTGACCTGCATGATGAAATATATATGCGGCAGCCAGAAGGTGTTACAGATGCACTGAAATCAAATAAAGTCCGGAAGGCTATATACGGTTTAAAACAGGCAGGAAGGGAGTGGTATGCTCATCTAGACGCTGCACTCAAGAGAATTGGTTTCTCATCCTGTAACAATGAGCATTGTTTATATAAACAAGAAATTTCAGGTAACTTATGCCTAATAGTCGTGTACGTTGACGATTTGATTATAGGTTGCAAGTCGCAAGATGATCTAATAAGAGTCAAAGAAAAAATTTCGAATAGTTTTGAATGTGTCGACAAAGGCCCTCTGCAGCTATTTCTTGGAATTGAAATAGAAAGATATGGGGAATATGGCTCACTATCAATTGGTCAGTCGCAGTATATTAAAGAGTTACTCCGAGAGCATGGTTTTGAAAATACCAGATCAGCAGCAACACCTTTGGATGCGGGCTATCAAGTCGCATGCCAGCAAACCACATGCAAAAGGTTTGACGCAAAGGGCTACCAATCATCCTTCGGAGCATTGATGTGGTTGGCTTTGACGACAAGACCGGATATTTTACATTCTGTGACTAAGTTGACCTCCTAAGCTTATTAATACACCTGTTGCACTTGCTGGTGATGAAGGTTTGATTTCTCAATTTCCTACCAACAAAGACAATACCAACAATAATGGATGGTCAATTGTATCAAAGAATAAGCGTAATACTAGTGCAATTGTGTTTGGATCGAACTCAAACTCTGAGCTTGATGTTGCAGTTCGGAAGAAATGGTTACACTTATCTTCGTTTCGTCCGTCGGTGACTGTTGATAACATTGTCGAATATGTAGCTAAACATACTAGCATCGCTGCTAATCAAATCTCTTGTTTCAAATTGGTGAAAAGAGATGCTGATATGGATTCTCTTAGAAGCGTGAATTTTAAACTTGGAGTTTCATCTACGTTATCTGAAAAGCTGCTAGAATCAACTGTATGGCCCGAAAATGTTCGTGTGCGCCCTTTTCGTTTTTTAAAGCAAATAGAAGGGGTGACCAAAGTCGATTAGCATCGTCGTCTACTGATTCCTCAGTCAGTCATACTAGCCTCAATAATCAAATACGAATATATTACCAGAACATTGGTGGAATGCGAACTAAATCGAGTTCTATATGTGGTATTACATCCCACGTAGATTTTGATATCTTCGTGTTTACGGAAACCTGGCTGAACAATGATTTTTATGATGAAGAATATTTTAGTCCTAATTTATTTCAAGTTTTTCGAAAGGATCGTGATCCAGAAAAAACACGCTGTCAGCGTGGTGGTGGCGTTTTGATCGCAGTAAAGAGATGTCTTGATGCCTCGATCATTCAATTAGTCAATAATGATTCGTTGCTTGATCAATTGGGAGTATTCATTCATGGGTGTGCGTATAAATTACATATTTTTGTATCGTATATTCCTCCGAATAGCTTGCTGAGCTTATATAAAGCTCATGTGGACAATGTCAATTATTTTGTTAACAATAACATAAATGATGGACAATTATGTGTACTTGGTGATTTTAATCTGAGTAGTTTACATTGCACACTGGGCCCGCAGCCCTGAATTTTGGCCAAAAGTCCGTTAAAAAAACTATGCTATTTCCTAAAAATAAGTATGCTATCCTTTTAAGAATGGTTTGACACACATCACAGCTAAATATTTCTGTCAGAAGATCACTATGTTCTTTTATATGACGCCTTAAAGTTGAAAAATTTTTTGTTTTTCTGAAACATGTAACTTGATACATTAGTTGTTTTTCTGTACACAGAGTGGGGGAATACAGATTTTCTATATTATTTTAAGTTGCAAATGGTTAGTTTAACTAAAAAATTAAAAAAAAATTTTACTTAAAATATTTTAGAACTGTTTCCTATGATCACAATAAAAAAAAAAGAAATTTTTTCGTGCTTCTACTCACTTTGCATATCAAATAATCGTAAATACTGCTATTTTAAGAAAATATTTGTTTTTTGTAATAAACGTCATACAAAACTCGATCGAAGGAGGTATGTGGAAATTTGCGGAATTTCATACGTCATGCCGAACAAGGAAACTTTCGCGAGTACTATAAACATTTCTTTCCTTTCGCGATGTTTATATGCAAGAACGCAAACTCAATTCTTTTGTTACAACCTTTTACGAAAATTCAATTTTTTTATGGTACTTCTGTGCTTATTATGTGCTTTCGAAATAATAAAAAACAAAACTGCTCTTAATTGATTTATTTTCGCATGTGTATAATTCTCAACAGTTTTATAAATTTTTCCATACATATTCTCTTTAAAAGTTTGATGAGCCACGAAACCAGCTGTGTGGTTTCGTTTTTTGCAGTCGTTGTTCTATTTATTGATATATTGATTTAATATGTATAAACTAAAAAAAGGGGTTGTTATTGGTGTTATTAATGAATATACCGATTTGGATGCTGCTGTTACAGTTATATTTGGCATTTTAAAAATTAATCGGGAAAGTGTTCAAGTTGAAGATGTCAAAAGGTTAAAAGCTTCACTATCTGCTTTAAAGCTTACAAATAGTAAGCGGAAAAATGCTGCCAGATTAGCTAAGAAGAGTAACGAAATATTTAATAGAACATGGCTGGATTCGGACTTTAACATCAATGTCCGGAATCCAAAGTACAATATGAGCACATCAAAGCCTGGCCGTCCCGCCTTGCCGTTTTCTGAAAAATCAGATCGTTCAAAACGCAGAGATCTTTCTTCGGTGAGTTCCAACCTCCAGAATGATCCAGAACGAATTTTAATGGCTTGTAAATTTGCCGCAAAACGTTCTGGAAATACTCAGCTTAGTTTATTGCTTAAAAAAATATCAAGACCTTCAGATAATATGGACGATTTTGTTGTTTTTTTATATCAACTGCATTAAGAGCGTCAGTACGCCAACTGCCCCCCGTGTTGCAAAGTTTTCAATAAAACTGACCACTTTTGGAAAATCAGTGGCCATTTTGGACCCGCCATTTTGTTTTTTTTAACTGAGTTCAGATTTGAGCTCAGCGATCTCAAAAATCCCCCATAACTGTAGTTTTAACCTTATAAAACAATTTTTAAGAATCAGTCCGCCATTTTGGATCCGCCATTTTGTTTTTGTTAAAAACTGAGTTCAGATTTGAACTCAGGGACCTCAATAAGCTCTGACTTCCAAGTTTCAGAATTTTGGCCAAAATTTTCTTGTTCTGGCCCAATGTGCATTGGGTTAAATCTTTAGATAATTATGGTTTCTTCTCCACGAATGTTTCAAGTGACATTGAAATTTATGTAATTGATGGGTTTCTAAGCCTTGATCTTCTGCAGATAAATAGTTTTTTCAATATTCTCAATAGATTGCTTGATTTGGTATTTATTAATAATAGCTGTAATTTCACAATCAATGAATGTATCTTTCCTTTATCGGCTAGCAGCATCCATCATATTCCCTTGGATATTGTAATTGAATTTTACAGCTTCCCAGATTTTGAAAGAAGTGAATCTGAGTTGCTGGATTTCAATTACAAACGATGTGTTTTTGATGTGCTTAGTACGGCTTTGAATAGTGTAAATTGGGTGCAGGAACTGAACACGTCTGATGTTAAGACGTTATTTCTTTCGTTTAAAAACATATTGTTTAAATGTCTAAATGAATGCGTTCCGCGTATTCGCCGTGGTAAATATAAAGTCCCTTGGCATACTAAATCGCTTAAAATTCTAAAAAATCTAAGGAATAAATTTTACAAAAAATTTGCTACAACTGGTAATTCATTATTTTTTCATAGGTACAAAATGTATTCTCGAGAGTTTAACTTCCTCGATAAATATCTGTTTAAGCTCTACATTGCGAGGTTTGAAGATAAAATTAATATTAATCCCAAAGAATTTTGGAATTATATTAATTCTAAGCGGAAAACCTCAAATATCCCATCAGGAATGTTTCTTGGCAATAGATCTTCGTCTTCCCTATTAGAAACATGTAACTTTTTTGGTGAATTCTTTCATTCAAATTTTGAATTACCTATTGAGTCTCATATCAATGTAACTTTTCCAAATACCCCATTAAATATAGGTTTTTTGGAGGTGACGAATTCTGATATCCTAAATGGAATTAGTAGACTTAAATATTCTGCTAAACCAAATATTGATGGTTTTTCGACTTCGCTATTTAAGAATTGCAGTAACTGTATTGCTGAACCGCTGAAGTTAATCTGTAATCTGTCTTTAAAGGCAGGTGTATTTCTTGATGGCTGGAAGGTGGCTGCTATAACGCCAATTTTTAAATCTGGTAACAAGAATGATGTTACTAATTATAGACCAATCTCTAAATTATCAACTTTTAGTAAACTGTTCGAGGCTATTGTTAAAGAGAAAATATTCTTCGAAGTTAAAAGCCTTATATCTCCTTCACAACATGGGTTTTATCCAGGGAGATCAACTGTAACGAACTTGTGTGTTTTTAGTGAATATTGTTTGTCCGCATTTTTGAGTGGTTACCAAATCGATGCGGTGTATATGGACTTTGCTAAAGCATTCGATAAAGTTTCTCATGCTCTCTTGATATTAAAATTAGCCGCGATTGGTTTTCATGCGAATATTCTTAACTGGTTTAGTTCTTATCTTTCTGGAAGAAGCTGTTACGTCAAAATTGATAACGTAAAATCGTTTCCTTTTTTGGCCTCATCAGGGGTGCCACAGGGGAGTATTCTTGGCCCCCTCCTGTTTATAATTTTTATAAATGATATATCTCAAGTTATCAAGCATAGTCAATTTCTTTTATTTGCTGATGACCTCAAGGTTTTCAAGAAAATAGAGAGTGTAGCTGATGTTACTGCAATGCAATATGACATTGATTCGATTAATGGGTGGTGTAATAAAAATCAATTGCATCTAAATATAAATAAATGTGTCTCTATAGGCTATAGCAAGTTGGTCTCTCCGGTTTATTCAGAATACCGTATAGGTTCACACAGCCTTGTGAGGGTTGATATCGTGAAAGATTTAGGTATTGTCTTCGACAGCAAGTTTTATTTTAATGACCACATATCGTTTATACTTGCAAAATCGTATTCAACACTTGCATTTATTCGTCGAAATAGTGTTTATTTCAATAATCCCTATACCTTCAGGGCTCTTTACGCATCAATGGTACGCTCTAAGCTAGAATATGCTTCTGTGATTTGGAGTCCATGCTATACCAAATATATATATCGACTTGAGCGTGTTCAAAAATCATTTTTACGGTTGGCTTTACGTAGTTTCAATTTTCATGCCTATTATCCTTCTTATGAAGCCCGTTGTCAACTTATTGGGTTGAAAACCTTAGAAACTCGGCGAAAAATAAGCTGCTTGCTTTTTATATCTGATATAGTTGGAGGAAGGATAGACTCTCCATCCCTGTTAAAATTACTGAATTTCAATGTCCCTAGGATCAATCTAAGAAATAATGAAATTTTTTATTTAGGTGTATGCCGAACCAACTATGAATCTAATGCGCCTATTTATAGATCCTTAAGCTTGTTCAACTTGGTATCCGTGAACTGCAATATTGAATTCACTTATTCCAAAGATAAGCTTAAACAAATATTAAATACCCATTTTTTATTTTATAATTGTAATTAATTAATTTTTAAGAAATCGAATGCGTGGTCTGTTAGAAATTTGAAATTTCATTGACCTAACCAATAAATAAATAAATAAATAAATACTATTCCCTTTTGCCCCTTTTGTTTAAAGTTGGAAGACCACTTCTTCCTTAGGTTTGCGATTTTTGTTGAAAAGCTGCTCTTGAAAAAATAGTAAAAAAAAAAAAGTATAGGTTAATGTGCCCTGAGTGCGAACTGTTAAATTTTTATTTTATTTATTCAATACTAATTTTTATTAAAAAAAAAAATGCATTAGCTTGTATGTTGCTTTAGAAAATCTTGTTTAATGTCTTGAAAACCAAAATTATTTGTATCTTTACTTGAAAGTAGCCATTGGTTTTTCGTTTATCATTTATTGAGTGAAGCATTTTAAGGTACACAGAAATTGTGCGCGAAAACTTTGTCTAGAAGAGAAGTAACGATTTTGCTAATGAGAGTTCTTATATTGTGCTGGATGTCATTCCATTCAAAAATTTTGCTGCTGAGAATATATCTATACCTGTCGTGTTTCCAATTATACGATTGTTCATCTTTACGGACTCTACTTTCGATGCTCCTGTTTCTATTTATTGTCATTTTATCCTCGAGTAGCCGGTTAGAGTTCGGGATTATTCTCTTCTGAGAGGGAGGAATTGTTACAGCGGTTTCTGTACGAATCCAATGCCCTCTTCCTAACAATTGAACCTGGTTTCCATCAATCCTATCGGTAAAACTATTGCAACTTTTAATTTTTGATATTTTCTTTAAAATTTTTGTTCTCTTGGCGTCCGTTGCCATATCTTCAAACAAATATGTTTCTGCTCCTGAATCAACTGAACGAGATATGTTGTAATCGATAGCCTTGTTGCGGGGTAATTCGATCCACACACTATCTTTTATTGCATTCTTCTCTGCATTAACGTTTCTCTTAAAAATCTTCTGCAATATAATTTCTTTATGCTCTTCTTCGAGTTGATTAAATAATTTCATGCTCGATGACTTGTTAACAAATTCTTTTTTCTGCCTGACTTTTCCCTTGCGCAAAATTTTTCCGTTGGAAAGGTTTTCTACATCAATTGTCTCCACTCCTATTGCCTTAGCTTTGATCGTCACTGTCTCTGCAGTACAAATACTTTTGCTAACGTTGGTTATCGGAAGTGAGAGTGATGCTACATGTCTAGTTTTTTCATTGTTTTTGCTATATGTGAGGTTATTTTTCTGTTCAATTTTTCCTACATGGTCATCTATTTGACTCTTGCTATCAGTTTCCTTGAAAAGTATGTCCAGTCCTTCAAAGTGCTTATCGTTGTCAGAAAATTTTCCCAAAAATTCTCGCTTAATAAATTTTGTATCAATTTTAGTGCCAACTAACGGACTTACTGCGTTGTATGACATTAAATCCGATTCGTTCGTTTTGAGAGTTGTCTCAAGATCATTTAATTTTCCAAATGAAATAATTACTTTTTCTCTACTACTACGATTTTTGTGAAAACGATAAAATCTTACGGTTACGTTTTTAGCAAAGATTATAAATAAATCTACTTTCAAAATCCAGAACAATTCAAACATGCTGATTCTATCTTCGTCTTTATTTATACTGTATCCATCATCTTGAAAGTCTTGCCGTAATGTATCATTTAATGTTTCTATTCGTTCGGATTGAAAACATGTCATTAAATGTACGCTTTTATCTGATTTTGATGGAAGCCCATATTCGTAAGCTTGCTTTTTCTCTTCGTGCGAGTTCCTGCTCTCTCTACATTTCAAAATATGTTCTTTTTTACTCTCAATATGTTTTACTTTTTTAACAAACTCAAAGTTCATTTCATCTTCAACTCCAATATTTCGAAAATCTTTTTTAATTTTCAATAGATTTTCCTTTTTACTTTCTATATTTATTACTCTATTATATATCCCGGGCCTATCTAAATCTTCGAAGAAGATCTTACCCAGGGTTAAATTTTTAAAGGACGGCATTATTGTTCTTCTATTAGTTCAAATTCAAATAAGCGTTGATAAGTGGTTTTTCGCTTCGGACTACATTTTGGCTGTGATTGCAAAACCGTTTTTTAAATTTGTTATGCCGTTTATTCTCAATATAACTCATGTTTCTAAAATATATGTAAAAAACCGTGCAATTATTATTCTGAGCCTCGGACGTGAATAAACAAGTGAATCTAAAATAGCCAAAATATCGGAATTCATTGTTAACTTGTTAACAGTAAGAACTCTGGTCAAAAAAAAAATATTTTATTCAAAATTTTTTTTTTTTTTAACTCACCATATGTTTATGCGTGTCTTACGCTCTGTCGATTTTCTTCTTTCCGCCTTCCGATTACTTCCTTGGTCTTCAGCTCTGTCTTTTTACTCTATTTAATTATACAATTTTAGACTAATCTTGGATTTTCTTATACAACTCTTAATAAGCCGTATTGCTAGGTGTCCTTTGAAGTTATCAACTCTCCCGGACCCTGTTGGATTTGGTATCACCGCTCTCCAACAGTTTATAACAGTACAACTTAAATAAAGTTAATATAAAAATCATCGGTGTTAGTCCGCCCACTTCGCGCAATTTTTACTAAGGTGTCCTTTGGAGTTATCAACTCTCCCGGACCCCGTTGGATTTGGTATCACCGCTCTCCAACTGTTTATAGTGTAGTCCAAAAGAGTTCGTGGCATGGATTTGAGTGTTAGAATCAGATTGATTTCTTTATTGAATATTTCTTACTTTTATACTTACAAATTGCTTACACAGCTAACTTACAATATTGATAACATTTGCAATTTCAATTAAAACAAACAAAATCGATATCAGCTAAAATTCGGAAATCGGGGAAAGCATAGCAACAGCGTCTCAAATTAAACAACACAAGCATAAGCACGGCTGAGCTACGCAACGCTCATCAACCAAACGTATGCAGTAGCATTCTTGCCAATTCGGCAATAACGCATTTGTCCAAACGACCGAAGCTTAAACGTGGATCAATTGTTTACCACGCGCAGTGATCGGATAAGCGGTCGAAAGCAATGTTTATGTAATCATTCGACCAAGAGTCGATGAATGCTTGTATGCCCTTGAACTTGAAAATATTGGGCCGTCAGCAAAGTGCTTATCGCTAATTTTTATAACTTTTGTTGCGTGCCTGCTTGTGCGCGATATGAAGTGTTTGTGCGTTCGTCTGCCCACGCTACACCTTCCCTCTTTTGGAAGAATGATCTTACACGGGATAGATCATTCTTTTTGATGAATAAAAATTTTAGTGCTTTAGTGAGTGTGAATTGATTCAATCTTACAGTATCTTATTAATACTACACAATATGAATATATGTAATTATATATATATTTTTTTTTGTTTTGTTTTGTTTTGTTTTTTTTTTTTTCTTTATGTGTATGAAAATATATTAATTTAAAAGTTTTAAACTGTTTTTGTGAACAATTAATTTTTTGTTATCATTCTTAAGATGAAAGTTATTTCTACGATCGATCTTTTCCACTACATACGGGCCCTTGTAAGTACTATCTAATTTATGCCTAGTTTCATCCTTAACTAACACTAAGTCTCCTATTTTAATTTCAATACTATTTTTATTTTTATCATATAAGTTTTTCTGTTCAATTTTGCTCTTAAGGAGCATTCTACTTGCTCGTTCCTGTGCCATTTGAAGCCTAAACTTTACTTCTTTTTCGTATGCTTCAATATTATAAACAGGTGAAACATTATTTTGCTCAACAAAATCGTATTTTGGTGGTTTTTTACCAAAGACTAGTTCAAATGGGCAGTAGCCATAAACAGTTGAGGGGGTGGTGTTGTAACAATATGAAAAATATTTCAACCACTCGTCCCAATCGGATTTATCCACCGAAATGTAAGATCTAAGGTACTCATTGAAAGTTCTGTGAACGCGTTCCACCGATCCCAATGTCTGATGATGGTAGGGTGTCGATGTTCGGTGGTCGATCTTCAAAAGCTTACACAGTTCCTCAAATACGTTATTTTTGTATTCAGTGCCCATATCTGTCATTATCGTTTTAATGAGACCATAAACAAGTATCACACTGTCAACAAGAGCTTTTGCTACTACTTTCGCATGTTTGCTGCGAACTGGCACCGCGATCAAGTATTTCGTCAAATTACACACAATTGTAACTGCATATTCATTTCCCGCCTCGGATCTCGGCAACGGTCCAACAGTGTCGATTTGGACGATGTCGAAAGCCGAAACCGGCGTTTCAGTGATTGTCATTGGTTCTTTTATATGCGTTGTTGTTTTGTTTTTATTACACTGTATGCATTTCTTTACGTATTGTCGAATATCTTTTGTCATGTTTTTCCATATGTATTCTTGTTTTATTTTATTTGTCATGCGATTTACGCCCGGGTGGCCACCTTGAACGGGATCGTCATGGAATTTGTGAAGTATTTTGTTAATTCTTTCTTTATCAGTAACCTGAGTGACTTTTGGTGTTAATGCAATGATCAGTTGCTTTAAAATTTTGTTGCCCTTTTCTTTGAAATCATCTAGATGAGTATATTCAAACATTGTATCGTTTAATGATATTTGCATTTTATCGATGCCTAAACTGTCGGCTTCTTCATTTAGCCTAGAAAATAATTGTCCTAAGTCAATTTTTCCGTTAACAATCAGGTCATCGCATTTAATTATGCTACAAATCCTTTTTCCTTTTTTTAATATTATTTTTGGAGGAAGAAAGATGAGCTGGACATGTCGTTTTACTTCTGATTTATATAGCGCTTCATATATTTTAATTTTGGGCTGTTTTCTTGATTTGTTGTTCTCAGTGTTATAGATTTCGTTTTTGTTCATAGATCTTGTTGTAATAAAAATGTTAGAGGTAGTTTCAGTTGTTAATTTTTTAAGATCGTCAATATCGATACGTGAAAGTGCATCTGCAATGGAATTTTCTTTTCCTGCTATGTACTCCACCACAAAATCGTACTCCTCTAAATCCAGTCTGATACGGGTTAGTTTGGAAGATGGGTTTTTCATTGAGAATAAGTAAGTTAGTGGTCGGTGGTCGGTCTTGACAATAAATCGTTTTCCGTAGACGTAGGGTCTAAAATATTTTATTGCCCAATGAATGGCAGCAAGTTCTTTTTCTATAGTGGCTTTGTTGCATTCTCCTTTTGTGAAGGAGCGCGATGCGTATGCAACAGGTAATTGCTTGTCTTCATATTGTTGGCTTAACACTGCTCCGCAGGCAAAGCCGCTAGCGTCTGTAGTAATATAAAAAGGTTTGTTGAAGTCTGGATATTGTAGAATTTTGGGACTAATTAAAGAGTCTTTTAAATACTGGAATGATTTTTGGCATTGTTCGGACCAAATGAAGGGTATGTTTTTTCTGCAAAGTCTAGTGAGTATTCTTGAATATGTGGCAAAATAAGGTATAAATCTTCGATAGTAGTTGCAAAAAGCGACGAATCTTTTGACATCGTCGGCCTTTGTTGGGATTGGGTAGTTTTTTACAACATTGAATTTACTCTCATCAGGCAAGATGCCTTTGTCTGTACATGTGTGGCCTAAATATGTGACTTGGGTTTTAAAGAAAAGACATTTTTCAGGATGTAATTTTATGTTATATTTTCGACACGTGGAAAACACGTCATTCAGATTTCTAAGCATGTGTTTTTCTGAGCATCCCAGCACCACTAAATCATCCATGTAAAGGAATGCCTGTGCAGGTGATAGTCCGGAAAATGCAAGGGTCATCATTCGCTGGAATGAATTTGGAGCAACCTTGAGACCATATGGCAATCGTGTGAATCTGTATGATCCAGTGTCGGTTGAAAAGGATGTAAGATTTCTTGATGTTTCTTTCAATTCAATTTGGTGGAATCCAGAGGTTAAATCCAAACAGGAAAAATACTTTGCTCTACCCAACTGATCTAAAATGTCGTCTATTCGTGGTAAAGGGAATTTGTCGGCTGTGAGTTTTTTATTTATTTGCCTATAGTCTACCACTAGTCTATATCGTTTGGATTCGTTACCTGGAATTCACTTTTTAGGTACTAATAAGATTGGACTATTGTATTCCGACATTGATGGTTCAATGATATCATCTTTTATTAGTTTATTTATTTGTCGGGTGATTTCTTCTTTGTGTGCGTGAGGGATACGGTAGTTTTTGATATACACTGGTTCTTCATCCTTCAAACGCAATTCCTGTTTGTAGAAGTTATTTGTTGAAACCTGTTCTGACTCTAAAGCAAAAATGTCAATGTATTTTGTACATAATTCGTCTAGCTGTTTAGATGCAAATGGTGGAAAATTTTTTCGTAGCTTTTCTAAGATTTTGGCTGAATTTTGAACTTTTATTGTAGGTTGAACAATTTCATAGTCATCTAGATTTTCAGTCTTGATTTTTAAATTTTGAATTGTTGTATTTTCATCTGTTGTGTTGGCAATTCTTATAAATGCCTGGTTTTGGCTAGTAATTGTATTAGCAATAAAAATTCCTTCCTGAATTTGCTGATGTGGTATTAGTACGTTGGGGTAATTGTTTTCAATTTTTATTAAACGAATGACTTCAGATCTAGCCGGGACAGATATTGAATAAATGCTTGTTGAATTTTGAATAGGAATAGCTATGTCTTCATGATAATCATGTGGTCTCAAAATAAGCCAGTCTTGTGTTTTTTGGTAATCAATTATGCAATTGTATTTTTTTAAGAAGTCCAGCCCCAAGATTCCTGTGCATGGTATGGGGAAATCGCTGTCAACAATATGAAATGTATGTTTAATTAATAAATCTTCGCAGAGAAGGTCTGTTTCAATAGTTCCAAGTGTGCTTACTGTTCCTTGCCCTACGCCGTTTATTGAAGTTATATTTGAAGTGTCTATTTGTACCTGATTTTTTGTATGATTTATTTTAAATATTGATATATCTGCTCCTGTGTCGATTAAAAATGTATTAAGTGTGTCACTAATTAGTGTCCTAGTTGAAATGAAGCTATTAAGATGTAAATTAAAGGAGTAAAGATGTTTTGTTATTGTACTATTTAATTCTGTGGTGGAGCTGTTTGGTTTTCCGATTGCTGTTCACTGTTCAGGGTTCGTACATTTCTATTATTTTGTCCCTGAGTGTAAGTGTTCTGTCTGTTCTGGTGGTTTTGTCTGTTAAAGTTGTTGTTATTGTTATAGCCATAATTTCGTCCACGTCCGCGAAAGTTTCCGCGTCCACGAAAGTTTCCTCGTCCGCGGCCACCATGACCACGCCTGTTATAGTTATAGCCATAGTTTTGGTTATAACTTTGTCGTTGTTGGTTCCTATAAAACATTATATTGCTCGGTTGGTTAACCGCGTCATTGCTGGCCTCCATGAATTTGGAAATAGCTGATTCCAAGGATTCAAACTGGCCAGTTTTCATGATCATTTTGACTTCCGCGTTTGAAGCGTTACTCTTAAATGCATCAACTGCTACTTGAGTTGAGTATGTCGATGCAAGACTTGACGGTACACCGTCGGAAATGTATGAGTTTTCTAACTGTTTTGTGAGTTCAATAATTTCAGTGCTGAAATCGTTTGCTGTTTTCTTGTCCTGTTTAATATTTTTTATTCGTGACTGCAGTGCTTTTGTTGATTCGCCTTTACATTTTAATTTCAACTTGTCTATGATTTCACTAATTGTGGATTCGTTTGATATGATCTTACGGGAATCACCTTTCAATTTACTTTTAACCAGAATGACTGCTGTACGTTCATGTTGACCCATAATTTCTTTCACAATTTCTAAGGAGTCAATAAAAGATTGTAAGTTTTGAGGTCGACCATCGAAGTCACTGACCACTGAGGCAGCTAATCGTAAAAACTCCTGCTGAGACATTTTAAGTACTGTATTGATTTTTTGAATTGGAATATTTGGATTGATACCTGTAGGATCGGCTTCACTTTCAGTTTCTATCTCTTCTGTGCCACTGCTCATTTGATTTAGGTCTACCACTATTGCTTCTGTTAAAGAATGTGAAATAGTGTCACATATGTTATGCTTGACCAAAATTCTCAATAATTTATCTCTCAGATCCCAATACGTTTTCAAAGCTAATTCTCTATACTCCTTGCGTAATTTATCACACTGAGCACCCAAAGACTCTCTAAATTTGTTTGTAATTTCTATGAGTTCTGTAAGATGTTTTATTAGCGTTTCTCGTTTAAAGTTTCGGTTTCTACTCAATAATTTGTAAATTCTTTTAAAATTGTCTTTTTCGCTTTCAAGATATGTACTATAAAGTGACCATCTTTCCATATCTAAACCTTGTCCAAGTCATTTGCCCTACTAACATATTTCTTTTTAAGGCTTCTATTGTGCATTAAGTAAATTTTAAGAGCAAGTTCTAAGGATGCGATTACAATTAGAATCACAAGAAAAATCTCTATTGATCCTAGACTAGGCTGTGACACCTCTACTTCGTTGACAACGTTTGCCTTTGGATCGCTAATCTTTGATTGCTGTCCACCCATAGTGGTGGAAAAATCGATGGAAAAAAAATTTTTTGAAAAATTTTACATTTTGTACATTTTTATTATTTTTTTTTCAAACAATGGTTTATTCAGGTAGCCGCGAAATTCGCGTCTTGCTACGCTAAATAATTTAACTCGCTTAAATATTAAAGGTGCTGTGAAGCACTATTGCGTTGTAGCGCCGCTTCAATTTCTGCTACTCTCTTCCAGTTGGTCTTCTTTATGTTTCCATTGGTTGTGGATTCTGCTTGGCGTATTAGTTGCGCTCTTAGCCGTCGAAGCCTGTTTTTCTCTCCTCCTCTTCGTTTAGGTGTTTTAACTGCTGGAATTGTGGTTAGTCGCTCCTCAAGCTTCTTTGCACGGTGTGCTTTGCTGATATTTGCCAGTTGCCGGGCTTGGTATTCCCGAATTGAAATTGGGCGAGGACCTGCTGTTACGTCAGCTTGCAGAGCCTCTTTAAGGCTTTTCTTATCCTTGATAATTGGCGTCAAGGATATTCTCGAAAGTAATATCGAGATTATTAAAGGCATTTATATGTCCTTTATTAAAACTTTAAACTATTTAACACACTTTTTTTTCTCAAATTCCAGAGGTTTCACTCTTTAGACTGGCAAGGATCGCCATGTAGTCCAAAAGAGTTCGTGGCATGGATTTGAGTGTTAGAATCAGATTGATTTCTTTATTGAACATTTCTTACTTTTATACTTACAAATTGCTTACACAGCTAACTTACAATATTGATAACATTTGCAATTTCAATTAAAACAAACAAAATCGATATCAGCTAAAACTCGGAAATCGGGGAAAGCATAGCAACAGCGTCTCAAATTAAACAACACAAGCATAAGCACGGCTGAGCTACGCAACGCTCATCAACCAAACGTATGCAGTAGCATTCTTGCCAATTCGGCAATAACGCATTTGTCCAAACGACCGAAGCTTAAACGTGGATCAATTGTTTACCACGCGCAGTGATCGGATAAGCGGTCGAAAGCAATGTTTATGTAATCATTCGACCAAGAGTCGATGAATGCTTGTATGCCCTTGAACTTGAAAATATTGGGCCGTCAGCAAAGTGCTTATCGCTAATTTTTATAACTTTTGTTGCGTGCCTGCTTGTGCGCGATATGAAGTGTTTGTGCGTTCGTCTGCCCACGCTACAATAGTAACTGGTTCGAAAATAAGTGGAATATTCACCAACTTAAACCCATTATCAGGATTGTTGTTCTTTGAAAACCGCACGGATCGTAGTTCGTTCCCGACTAACTTTAGTCGAAAACCGGCTGCGCCATAAATGTTATATCATCCTACTGGCTGCGCCATAAATGTTGTGTCGTCTAGGGAGCGCGTCTAAGTAGATTAACGCACGGAATTACTCGAAACCATTTAATGTTTAATATAGCTTTTATTTATTTATTTTAAAACATAAACATTAAATCCTTATGCTAACTAACTTAACTGAGCTATTCCCTAGCTAACACGGAGATCCACACTTCAACCTCCTGGCTCGTGAGTAGGTGCGTTAAAGTTGAGATCTACTGAATACTTCGGTTCACGGTTCTGATCGTAGTCCTCGTCCAGTGCACGAATCTCAGTTTAAATAAAAAGCTATTGCTGTTCTAGCAATATCGGTTGTTGCGACACTCTTCTGGGTCATCTCGATTGTTGTTGTTGCGCGTTCCCAATATCTCAGGCCGATCAGGTCAGCTTACTCATTATTGTTGCGTGCTGCTGTTGCTTAATACCTCTAGCGTCAGCTTTATTCCAGTCCTCGCCTGCTACGTGCTGTTGTTGTTATTATTATTGGAGCAGGTCAGTATTTAAGACGATGAACTTATTGTGCATAGCTTATGCGACATAATTGCTGACTAGCTGTTTCGGCCATTTCGTCTTGCCGCTCACTCGCCCGATCCAATCGTCTGATGTTCTTAGTATTTGCGATCATTGGCTTTGATCGTTTACGCCAGCGTTAATGTTTTATTGATTTTGAACGCCGGTGTTTTCGTTGTTGTACTTTATCGCATATCGAAATAAGGTATAAGAACTGTTTGTGTGGTTGTGACACACAACAGATTTCACGAGGTCAAAGCAAAAGCTATTGTGGAGAAACGTAATGTTTTATTCAACGGAAGAAAATCTGAAAATACAGATGCATCAAACCTTGTTTCGTTCGAATTTTCCGGTATAAGGCAATACTCTGGAACGAGTGGCACGTCATTAGAAACTGAAAGTCACAACAGTGAGGAATCCGTAGTTGATTCTAGAGAAGAAACTTGCAATGAGGCGGTAAATTTACAAGACTAAGACATCTCTCCTGCAGATGACGTTGAAAACGAGAGTACTAATGACGAAGAGGACATTGTAGGCGAAGAATACGAGCGCTGAGGAAATCGAAAAAATTGGACCAGGAAGGCCGCAAATTGTTCGTACGGGCAGACCCGGTCGCCCAAAAAAGGTTTACAAGGTTCTTCACTCTATGGAAGTGATCTCGGTACCAACATCTTATAAGGAGGCAATACAAAGCGCACAGAGTGAGTCCTGGAAAGCGCCAATGAAGAGAGAACTGGAGTCTCTTGAGAAAAATAAAACATGGGAATTGACTGATTTGCCGAAAGATCAACCCATTATCGGATACAGGTGGGTTTACGCCCTGCAATACAATAAAAATGGTGGCAGCGACAGATTCAAGGCACGTCTTGTAGCGAAAGGATGTTCGCAGAAATATGGCGTCAACTACAAGGAAACTTTTTCACCAGTGTGCAGGTTTGAAACTGTTCGACTTGTTTTGGCACTCGCGTGGGGTTAAAAATGCATCTGCATCATATGGATGTTTGCACCGCTTTCCTAAACAGTGACCTGCATGATGAAATATATATGCGGCAGCCAGAAGGTGTTACAGATGCACTGAAATCAAATAAAGTCCGGAAGGCTATATACGGTTTAAAACAGGCAGGAAGGGAGTGGTATGCTCATCTAGACGCTGCACTCAAGAGAATTGGTTTCTCATCCTGTAACAATGAGCATTGTTTATATAAACAAGAAATTTCAGGTAACTTATGCCTAATAGTCGTGTACGTTGACGATTTGATTATAGGTTGCAAGTCGCAAGATGATCTAATAAGAGTCAAAGAAAAAATTTCGAATAGTTTTGAATGTGTCGACAAAGGCCCTCTGCAGCTATTTCTTGGAATTGAAATAGAAAGATATGGGGAATATGGCTCGCTATCAATTGGTCAGTCGCAGTATATTAAAGAGTTACTCCGAGAGCATGGTTTTGAAAATACCAGATCAGCAGCAACACCTTTGGATGCGGGCTATCAAGTCGCATGCCAGCAAACCACATGCAAAAGGTTTGACGCAAAGGGCTACCAATCATCCATCGGAGCATTGATGTGGTTGGCTTTGACGACAAGACCGGATATTTTACATTCTGTGACTAAGTTGGCGCAGAAAAACATGCATGCAGAACAGTCAGGAATAAAGCATGTGCTTCGGTATTTGTCTTCAACCGTTGACAAAAAATTGCACTACGTTTCAAAGGGCGAAGAATTTCATGGCTTTGTAGACTCCGACTGGGCTGGTGATAGAACGGATAGGAAGTCTTACACGGGCTACTTTTTCTTTTTGGCTGGCGGACCAGTGTCATGGAAATCGGAAAAACAAAAATGCGTGGCTTTGAGTAGCACTGAAGCCGAATATGTAGCGATGTCCGTTGCCACCAAAGACGCAATACATTTGAGGCGTTTGATTATTAAATTGGATGCGGTGCTGATGGAACTTCTACGAAACTGTTTAGTGATTGTCTAAGTGCACAAAAGCTGGCAAAGAATAATGTATATCATAGCCGTAGTAAGCATATCGATATAAAATATCTTTTTTTAAGAGACGTTATTCAAAGAGGAGATGTAGAGTTGAAGTACGTTTGTACGGCAAATATGATAGCCGACATATTAAGAAAATATCTACCAAAAACGAAGCATTCAGAGCTAGTTAAAAATGGCTATGAAGTAATTTTTTAAATGCAATTTTTTTGGTTTTGTTCGTATAAGTCCGTATTGAGGAAGGGTGTAGAAAACAGTCGTTTTGTTCACTGTACCGAGCAATACGGTTACATATAGCTTTGACTTATCTGTCATATTATCATAAAATACAATTTATGAGTTTACTAGTTTGTAAGAATGATTCGATTGAATTAGATTAATAAAAACTCTCGAAACGAAACGTTCTCTTTTTATTTCTTTTCGGTCTGAAGTTCAACAACTCCCATTATGATATAAGTATATAAGTATGTACATATTGTATTTTGTAAAAAAAAATTTTTGTTTTTCTCATTATTTTCGTCCAAACAGTAAAAAGTGTTTTATAAGCGAAAAAATACCTATGCTTTCAAGGTAATGATTTTGAATTAAACGTTTTTGAGTATATAAAAATATTTTGTGAATATATGTATGTACTTGTTTATATTTACCAATTTATTTTGCTTTCCTTGCTCTACCGGCTCGCTATCGCTTTTGTGGTCAGACTCCTTGGTTAACCTAAAAAATAATAAAAATACAGAATATGTGCCCTGAGTCTCTCCTGGTTCTTTCAAATGCATGGGGTTCTTTACCCATAAAGGTACCCTTATATAATAATGATATAAACAGTCAGTTTTCGGTTTTGAGAATATTTGTTAAATTATGAATCAGACTACGGCACTTTGTAGTTATGGGCGAAAAATTTGTTTACATATTTTAACACATGCAACGGTGTTATATTAATTTTCAAGAATTTTAGTTTAGATTTTCTTTGTTTGAGAACAGACCCTTCTACAAATTTCTTATTTAGTGCTTTTATTGTGGAGAAAAACTTTTGCATTACATTCGGACTTTTGAAATACTCTTGGCACGTCAACTCGCTAACTTCTGATTCTTCATTTAGGTTTACTTTTTTAACTGATACCTTCTCATGGGGATTCCTATCTCTATCTGGTGGGATTCCTTTCAAAATATCTTCAACTATTTCTTTATTACCATAAGTACTTCTCTTCTAGTACCAAAAGAATTATTCTCGACCTCCTTGTCGAATTCAACTTCTTTATTACTATTTTTACCACAAAAATTATTCTCGAACTCATCGTCGAACTCGTACTCCAATACTTTCGACTTTTTATTCACAGCATCCCCACCGCTAGATAGTCCCATTTTATCATTAATTTCTTTTTTCGCAATTTCCTGATAGTCCAACACTAATTTCTCGCAAATCGGTGACACTTTCGCTTCCCTCGCTTTGGTCGTAACTGCCTCTGCAATACAAATCTTATCAATGTTGGGAACGACTAGTTGAAGTGGCTCTGATTGACTTAGCTCTGAATGCATAATCTCTACGTTTTTCTGAATGTCTATATTTTCTCCAAATCTGTTTTTTTCCTGAATCAGTTCGTATTTTAAACACACCTGACTTCATCAAACTTTTATCCGGCCCAGTGTCTACTAACAAGGCAACCCTATTACCCGCTTGTCCACAAGGAAATACTATAAACGCGTCGTCTGACGCTGAACTTGAACATTGCGTATTGCAGATTTGGAGGCTATTTCTAATCAGGTTCCTACAAGGTTCTTTCATTTGGCTTTTTAACCATTTGCTTATTTCATTGCTGAAACTAAATAAATTTTCCTTTAAAATTGCGAAGATATGTAACACAAAAGATAAAAATAAAACCAAATACTGGTTCTTATATTCGTTTTTACTTTTTGCAATTTCAGCAGTTTTCTCACTTAGTGTCTCTACTTTTTGGGAATGAAAATGACTTATTATATGTGCTTGTTCATCTAATTTTGATGGTTTCAAAATTTTTGAAGTTCCGATTTCTCTGTTCATAACTGGTATATCACTTTCGTAAGACATTGTCGTTGAAATGAGTCCTTGGTTTTTCTTTTGCAATAAACATTCTTTTTTACTGTCTATTTTTATACATGCACGGAGAGAAATAAGTGCCCAAATATAATTGGAACCAATTATATATGTGATTGGAGCCTTGCCCCGATTGTATTATTAATTGGAGCCAATTACAATATAATTAGAAAATGAAAAATACTAGTTGTGCTCAATTACTTATATAATTGAATTTAAATTTATCATATATGTAATTGCGTTCTGAACACATATGTAATAACATCTGATTACTTTTGCAATTTAAAGCATTGGTGCAATTATATATGTGATTGTATTTATTTTACAGCTTGTTTTTATATTTCTCAAATGATTTTAAATTTCTATCGTATATAACGTGATTGAATTTCCAAAATCCTTAGGCACTCCAAGGGGACGGTGGACCACGAATATGACGTAGTGAAATATATTCCGCCCAATCGTGCAGAATGCCTCTTTTTATATTGTTATATAGAATATATTTTTAATTGCAGGGGATCACAAATTTAATTAGACGCAGTTATGTATATAATTCGATACAATTACATACATCATTGCAGCCGATTATATATTTAATTGGACAGAATTATATATGTAATTGAAATTCTTTTTTTATCATTTGATACATATTATAATATATAACATATATAATTGGAGGTAATGATAAATATAATTGGATGTAATTATAAAAATATATTTACATCATACCCAATTACATATGTAATGCCTGCAAAATATAATTGGGTATGTTAAATTTTTCCTCTGCGTGTGTGATCTGTTTTTTTTTTTTTCAAAATTCCTGCCATTTATAGTTATCTGTTTCTCCCCTACATCATCAAAAAAATTCCTATTTATGTGTAATTCCTCTAATTCTATATAATTTATTGATTTGTCCTCTGTTGTTTTCAAATTTAGACTTTTATTTGGCCCTTGATATGCTCGCTCTGTCTGGGCATTCCGGTGCGTCGACCAAGACCGGGCCGCTGGGGGTTTTCCTGATTGTACAAATTAAAAATTCTTATGCTATTTGAATAAAAATTTTTCGCCATAGCCTTATTTATATGATTTTCCCTGTTTCGACTTTTTCCTCTAGTAGGTTGTGCGCCATTCTGGAACTGCCTTACTTCCGTAATATTTTTCTTCTTTTTCCGTGTGCAAAATATGTTACTCTTGTGACCATTCATTCCACAAATTACACAAAAATATTCTCTTCCTACTGAAACACGTGCTCTCTAAGTGGCCATTTCTTCCACAATAAGTACATGATTTCAAAATTTGACTTGTGGTCCTCATATTGTACCGTACGCTATATTCATGACCGTACTGGTCACAACTTGTGCAATAATGTGTGTTCCTTCTTTTTAAGCAGAAATCCCAAGAATGACCTTCAAATTTGCAAAAGGAAGAACGAAATTGTTGATTTTCTACTAAGGGTGTTTTATCTACAAATTTATTAGTATAACCTCTTCTAAAATTTTCTGCATGATCTTCCAAATCCTTTGCTATTGCTTCCATTGTTAAATTAACCGGAGACATTTTTTGATGTGTTGTAGGCGTTTAGTTCATTTCCCGTTTCGAATTAATAAGGATTGTTCTATCAGACAGGACTCCGAGCAATTAAATCGAATAAAAATTTTTACTTTTCATTCTCGTTTTATTTATTCTGCGCTTCTGGAATGTGTTGATTGATATGTTCTTTGCCTGGGAACTTTTGAAAAACATTTTATTTTTATATATTCTGCGCCACATTGCTTGGTGTAATCGTTGATTTAATTTTTTTGTGCTTGGTCGATTAAAAAATATTATTTTAATACTTCTGCCCAGACGCCAGGATTAAAAATAAATATTTACTTGTGTTAAAAAATATTGACATGTGTTTTACCATACAATCGTGCTAATGAATTGATCAGCGGTTTTTTGTAGCACTAATCGCTAATTTAAATTGACACAATTCCAATTTCAGGTTAAGTTCGTTTATAGCCGTTCATGTATGTACACTTTGGATATTAAATTATGTCTTCTTAAGCTCTTCTAAGCTTTTTGCCAGATATATTGGCAAGATATCCTTGACAATATAATCTTTGCTCAAAAATTACAATCTCGCATGCAACATAATAAGCTCTTTTGCCCTGTGGTAGCAACTAGTCGCTAATTAAAATTGACACAATTCCAACTAAGCAAAATGCGCCAATATGCGTAGCGATCAATATAATTTTGTTCAAAGCTTTGAGGAAACTGAGTTCTCATCCAACTGAAAGTCAGTCGAGTACCGGCTGCGCCAATTAATGTTGGAATCTAAGGAAGCAAGGCGTTCAGACGGGGTCGAGCGTATAAACGTTATTTTAATCCAATGCTGAGATACAAGAAGCCAAGCGCTCAGACAGTGTCGAGCGTAAAATGGTCCCTATATTTCCTTATAAATAAAAGATTGTAATTAAGATTTAATACTTTTATTTAATGTTTTTGAATCCTTAGGTCTAAACAGAATTACTATATCCTAACTTGAAACTGCCCTATGCTTCTGATGTCATGGCCTTTTTTCATTTTTAATTTTTTAAATTCCATTACGGCTGTTTTATTTTCTAGTTTGGGGCCATTTTTCTTTTCGTTTAAAAACACCTCTTTTTGTTTTTTGGGCCTTTTTAGAACGAAGTTCTTTATGAAACGATAGCGACAGGGTACCTAGTCGAGAAAAAGTTAAAAACCGCTATAAAATCCGTGTTACCTAAATTGAAGTTCGCAAAAAATGGTATAATAACCTTTACAAAAAGAAAGAAATATACATATATTTACGTAAAATGACTTCCTGATGCGGTCGAGATATTATACTTTTTTAGGCAACACTTATTTCCGACGATATCCCGAAAAAATAATTAATCATTAAATTCAGAAACTACACAGACACATACAAGCATAAATGCATTCAAACAAAACAAACCAATATGTGGTGCTGCCAGACTGAACGTTTTCAGAATAACTCCGATTAGTAGGTTTTTGCAAATATATAAGGGCATTTTAGGTAGCTTATATTTTTTTTGCGCTTTCAAAGGATACGTCAATTCGTACATAATTAAAACATATTTAAAATCATCGTCTGTACTCCGGGGCCTGCGGATGTAATATCGGTGTGAAAAATATCGATACTTTAAAATATCTTTATGTATGAAAATTCGCATTCTCATTTGCGATGGAAAACCCTTTTCACGTATGCTTTTTCAGTTCCAGTATATTCTGCTTATCTAACTTAGCACCTTGAGGGCTCAACGCTGTTAAAGTAAATTGAAAGGAAGTAACGAGCTCACTACTTTGAAGAAAGGAAATCAGAGTTGAAATTTCGATGACAGGTCGACAGAAATATAGGAAATGTGTGACTTAAATGCAACCATGTGAGTCCGATTACTTGTAATAAGCGTATGCGTTCAAGTAGCGAAAGTAAGTCAAAGTACTTATTTGTTTTTATACCCAGCGTAAGCAGGGTATCTTGTAACAGCCAGAATAACGCTCCGTAGATATATACATATATATATATATATATTCTTGATCAGGATCAAAAATTGAATCGATTTAGACATGTCCGTCTGTCCGTCCGTCCGTGTCCGGATCTCCTCCGAAACGGCTGGACCAATCAAAACGAAATGTGGCACACAGGTATACCGGGGTCCGAGTATGATCCTAACTAAAAATGGAAGACATCCGCTCACTGCCACGCCCACAAATGAATTTAATGTGTTTTCAGTAAAATGTTTGTAACTTGCGAACCACTCAACACATTTCATTAATATTTGGTGTACTGGTAAACTACGAAAAGGGACATATCCTGGGAAAAAATGGGCGCCGTCGTCTTCGAGCCACGCCCACAAATAAGGGTTTATCCTAACTTATGAAGTAAAAGGCGTAGAAGCTTCAAATTCGCAACATAGGTTGACCAAGGCGAACGATAGGTGCAGGAAAAACAGTTATGTAGCCCGCCCAATGCCACGCCCACAAATGGAGATTTTTTGTACCATAGTGCGCCAATAATGTCGGGACGCTGGGTATTTCAAAGTCGCGCTTGGCCGACTTTAGCTTTCTTACTTGGTTCCACATGTGTTTGGTATTGGAAATTTACTTGCAGATTAAGAGCGTAGAGCCCTTTAGCGCCCATGTAAGTTACATACCTGCACAAAAATATACTACGGCAGCATTGATGAAATTTGATATTTGATCATATTTAAAGGCCAGTAGTATTATTTCCAAAAATTGAAAAAGTGGGCGTCGCAGAAGGGCGGTTATCGAAAATTGTCTCGTACAACCGAAATTCAAATGGGACTTGAACGAAATTTGGCACTTATGCTTCGTTTGTAGCAATGAACATCCTCCAAAAAAATTTCCTTGGTCGGTCCTTTATTAAGGGTACCTCCAGAACTAGGGTCTGCCACAAAAATCCCAAAACTGCCTTTAAATCGGACTTTTTCGAAATATTTTAATGAAACTTAAAATTTGAGCGTATATTTAAGCCTCCGATTATAATTCAACAAAAATTGGAAAATTGGGCGTGGCAAAGGGGCGTTTTTCATAAAGAAATCTATCAAAAGGCGGTATATGGGGCCTCTAATGGCCTTAAACACCTCTGGATATGAAAAATTATTTGAACATGTGTGTCTGTGTCGGGTATTCTATTGTCAGGCTCGCCTGACTATAACACCCTTACTTGTTTTATTTCTAGTCAGTTATGAAAGAATTTTCCTTTTATTACAAAAGTTAATATTTTTTTTTGTTAATAAAATTAATATTTGGACGGCGTTCTTTTAAGAATTCAAGTGTTGTTAAAGACATTCTGATATGTTACTCAAAAATACATCAAAAAATTTCGGGTAGGTGCGTTTTTCGCGTAAGTGCATAAAATTGTCTGGAAAATAATTGAATGCAGCTAAGCAGAATATACTGTATCGCATTTTCGTTTGTGAAAAACAGTTGAAAACAACAAACAGCCGTCTTGTGTACATATATTTTTCGATTAATAAAAACAATTGAGTTTTGCGAAAAACCTTGCTGCGAATTATATTTACTAACATTTATAAATACCATAATGAACTTCGTTCTTATCTGGTGTCCTATGACACAACTCAACTTGTTTTATTTTATTTTGGGGCCAAATTTCATAGTTGATTTGGGGTCATTTTTCATAATGCAAAATGATCCCAAGTTCTGGGTTTTTTTTTCTTTTTCAGTTTGGGCCATTTTGCATTGGCGCCATTTTTCAGGGAGCCCTAAAGGACCTTTCAAAATATAAAACTAAAAAGTCGTCCCTACAGTGTTTTTAGATGCCACCTATCGAAAAATCAACAAAACTTCAAAATCCTTTTCAGGGTGCCGTAGTCGGCAAGACTCTTATAAATTCCACGATAAAAAACGAGCTCCAGGCGAGCTCGTTGCAAACGGTTGAAATTCTTGTCGCATTTTCTCTTCGAATCGAATGCAAAATACGATAAAAGTGCGATATCGATTCGATTCGAAATCGTTTAATGCGATTCGCGCTCTACGAATTCGATTCGAATTCGATTGGAACTCGTTATCGTTTTTGTGTTTATTGGGCAATAGCATTTTAACAACACCGTTTGAGAAAAACTCGCAGCTTGTGGGCGAGATCTTGCGAGGAAAAGACACAGCTTTTGCTGTCCACGGAAAAAAGCCGTCTCCTTTTCCTCCTATGGTCCTCGCCAAATAGCTTAAGGGCTGCCAACTTTTTAAGGGCAAAATAAAGTGTAAGCTTATTTAACAGAGAAAAAAATCAACCAGAAAATTGGTTAAATCAAAAGGAAAAATATACAAAACGGCTTCAACAAAGAATATTATTGTTTTAACAATTTTTCTTGTTGGAAAAAATAAAGATTTTCTTTTTGAATCAACCATATTTCAGTTTGAATTGAAATGATAATTTTCAAATATGGATTTAAATTTAAATTGTTGAAACAACCACGGACATAATTGAAATGACTAAGAAAAATTTCAAATAAAAAATACCTATAAAAGAAGAAATGTCAAAAGAATTTTAATTAACGTTCAAAGCAAATGGCCACAGAGCCCTCTGCTGAACATAACCCCAAAAATAGCCATCGGATGGACTTCATCTGATATCGTCACTCCGTTGTTGTGACTGCTTTCGCAATGCTTAAAAAGTTCTAAGATGAATACATATCTTATATGTCCTATTTTATAAAGCAAATGAGAATTATACGGAACGAAAAGAAATGTAATTAAACATATTTCCTTTAAATCAACCAAAAATGTTGTTGACTCAACCATTTTTCTTTTGAAATTTTTGTTCTGCTCGAAAATCAAAAGGACTGTGAATAACAATGCGCCCTTTTAAAAAAATCATGGTTAAGTTCGCTCAGTGTTAGTAAATAAAAATAAAGTATATAATAAGTATAGTAATACAAGTAAAGTAAAATAAAGTATATAATAAAAATGAAGTATTTTAGGATACTCTATTGTTCTAAAAAAAGTATGGAGTATACCGATCAGAAAAAATGTAGCCTGTATTATATAGTACGGCTGGCACCCTATTTAGTTTCGTCTTTTGATTTTTGTGCATGAGAGAGAGAGAAGCAATGATTCGGTGTTTTTTGCGCAATTGTTCTATTAAATTGTTCCTCTATAGATATATACAAAAAAGTGATCTTCATGCAGGTTCGCAAATTTAAGGAAATGGGAAATTAACTAACAGTTTTTGTAAAAAAGAAATTTTACGAAGCGCGACAAACTTTCCCATTGGTTTTTGCTTCGCAAAACGTCGTTAGCTAGTTCGCATAATAAATTGGGGCTGGCATACACGGCCAATCGCGTTTGAAAAGCCTAGGACTTATGGTACAAATTGTTTTAAACCTACCCTTTCGGAAATCGGTCGCTCAAGACAAAATCGTGCATGAAGTCTTCGAAGACATCGTTATTATAACCAAGCCGATTTTGAATTTTCCATATGGCATATAACTAAGCCGATTTTGACATTCTCATTTCGTTTGGCAGTCACGTTCTATGTTGATTTGTTAATATTTGTTAAATAGATTAAAAATAATCAATTATACAGTGAACCAAAAAACTTTACGTACACCTTGAATTTCTCAAGAAAACCGTTTTTTGCCGCAAATAAAAAAATTGAATTTTTTTTTTTTTAATGAAATATGCAAAAGAAGGCAATTTTATTTACAAGTAAAACAAATTTTTTTAAAAAGACCTTAAATAACGAATGCTTCGAGCAAAGAACACAAAAAAGGCACAAATTCATGTCAAAAAAGTTTACGTACATCATATATTAAAAAATCAAAAGCAGAGCGAGTATAGTTTTTTTTTAAATTTTAATACTTCGTTGGCCCACTTTTGCTTTTTATTACGGCCTTTAAACGACGTCTCATACTTTTTACGAGGACATTTGTGTCCTTGAGGCTTATTTTTCCCCATTCCGTCAATATGGCAACTTTAAGGCTCTCTTTTGAAGAAATTTTATGTTTTCTTATGCGAGTTTCGAGCAAATGCCATATATGCTCTATCGGGTTTATATCAGGTGATTGAGGCGGTGTGTGCAACTGCTTTGGGACATTGTATAAAAGCCATTCACGAGCAGCATAGGAAGTGTGCTTAGGGTCATTGTCCTGTTGGAAAAAGTATTTTCTGCAGTCAATTCCCAATTTAGCAACACTGGGTCGTAAATGTTTTTTCAAAATGTCAATGTAAGCCATCTTGTCCATTTTCGCATCAATGAAGGCTATTTCGCCAACTCCGCAACCCGCCATACACCCCCAAACCATTACATTTCCACCGCCATGTTTTACTGTAGGAATAAGGTTTTTTTCGTGCAGTGCTTCATTAACTTTTCTCCATACTTTTGTTGGACCGTCCCATCCAAAAAGGTTAAATTTGGACTCGTCACTAAAAATAACGTTATTCCAAAACTCGTCGCACTCGTATACATACTTTTTCGCGAAATCCAAGCGTTTTTTCCGGTTAACCATTGAAATGTACGGCTTACGCCTAGCAATCCGACCATGTAAACCAGCATCATGCAGAACATTTCTGACAGTTTGGGGGTTAATTTTTTTTTTAAACAACAGATTGATGTTGTTAGCTATCGATACAGCCGATACCCTTGGATTAGCTTTGACCACGCCCACTATATACCGTTTCTCTCGCGATGTCAATATTTTTGGCCTACCCGAACGCGGCTTTACTTGCAAATCTCCTCTCTCTGTGAAGCTTTTAATGACGGTTTGGATAGTAGAATGCGTTTTTCCAAGTATTCTACCGATTTCCCGGTACGTTTTGTTCTCCAAATAGAGTTTTAAAATAATTTTTCGCACTTCCACGGAAATTTCGCGACCACGACCCATACTGACTCTATTGTTCGCAACAAGTATTACAGTATGAGAAACGAGCTAATAGGCAATTCAACAAAGCTAATAGGCAATTCACCAAAGGCTACAACAACCACACGGCGTAACAGGCAATCCACCACGATGCCTCTTTGTGCATTGTTGTCGTCTCTAGAAATTGGGCACGTACAAGCAGTTAGTTTTTTTAAGGGATTTTTTTCATTTATAAACGGAGAAAATCAGATATTATAAAGATTTTTTTAAGAATGATTGTACCATTTTAAACTGTAGAATTTATTTTAACATTTATTTTTTCTTTTTAGTAATAGAAAAATTCACGTACTACAAAAAACTGATTTCCGAGTTTTTGGTCTTGTTTAATTTAGACGCTAGCGTGGCATCCATGGACAACAGATGGTGCCAAATGGAACGAGTCAATAGTGCAAATCGATGGTGAAAATAGTAACCGACTACAATTTGAACGTTCAGCTTTTAGAAATGAGACTTTCTGTCTGTCTGATTTTCAAAGATATCCCTTCGTTGTAGGGTTTTTTATAAAATTCATAAAAACCAAAATTTTTTGAAATACATAGTGGAATTATTTATTTGGACTTAGTTAAGGGCATAAAATGTAGATTCCAAATATAGAAAAGTGGCCGCGCCAAAATGCGTTATTCGAAAATTGAATTTTACACCCAAAATTTAGATGGCGCTTGAAACAAAGACTGCATAAATACTTATTTTTTAATCGTTGACATCCTCTACAAAAATTGATTTAATCGGCCGATTTTTAGGGGTCCTCCAGCGTTAGAGTCTGCCTCAAAAATCATCTGAATTGTGTAAAGTCACAAGCTTTCGACACATTTTTGTGAAATGAGGAATTTGAGCTTTGTTTTAGCCTCCGATTAAAAAATATATAGCTGTTTATCTGTGTAGGGTATACTATGTCTGGTTCGCTTTACTATAACACCCTTACTTTTTTCATTTTGAAACATGAATTTTAAAAATATATAAATTCCTTTTATGTCAAATTATCTTGCTTTTTTATTTGGTTTTATTATGTTTTAAGAACTCTGTTTAGTACTCGGTTAAGTATCGATAAAAGCTTTGCGCTTAGAGTATTTGTGCATCGCTAACGAAGTCGTTCAATTTAAATGCAATATTGAATACTGATTTGCGGGGGTCGCAGATACTCAAATGTACTCTAAAATGAAGGAGCATCTCTACTTTGTTGTTTGCAGCTTCAATTTTACTTAAAAAGGGTCAAAATATAAAGCTACGGCATGTTTAAAAATCGCAAATTCTTCGACTTATTTTTGACAGTCAGCTGATTTTTACTCAACTTCACCACACCATTTGGAGCCAAATAGCATTTTGACAGGCTTTCCCATACTGTAATACTTGGTTCGCAATTCGCAACTGATCAGCGAAACCAATTTCAACCCCAATTTGAGAAAAAGACAATAATTCCTGGAAACAGATGAAGGCGATGAAAACGAATAACTAGTACCGTTAGAACTTAAGAAACGCCGCACGTGTACGTAAACTTTTTTGACATGAATTTGTGCCTTTTTTGTGTTCTTTGCTCGAAGCATTCGTTATTTAAGGTCTTTTTAAAAAAATTTGTTTGACTTGTAAATAAAATTGCCTTCTTTTGCATATTTCATTAAAAAAAAAATAATTTCATTTTTTTATTTGCGGCAAAAAACGGTTTTCTTGAGAAATTCAAGGTGTACGTAAAGTTTTTTGGTTCACTGTATATGTATATACATATAAAAAATAATACAATATCATCTTAAATAAGCGTTTTATTGAAATTTTTAAAAAATTTTAAGAATTATTCATGTTTGCATTACGCAAGACCAGTCATGGATGACTTCCTCCACGCATGGGATGCATGACTTCATGAATGACATGTCCTGCAAAGTGTCGTGCACGAAGCTCGCGACATTTGTATGGATTTTGCGTCGACGCCACCTATGCTTTAGTATTGCAAGTGTCGTCAGCGATTTGTTCAAGTCGTGCAGCCAACATCGAAGACGGGTGCAAGACTGTGCCCAGAGGGTTAATTTGAAAAAGATATAAGCAGTTCAAAAATATATAGACTTTAATTCAGCTGATTTAAACAAAATTTTGCAAATTGCTTTTGAAGGGTCGCTCATGCAGCGTCGGAAAATTTGCGATCGCAAAATTTACGAAGGCTATTTGCAAACCTGCATGAGGACCACTAATATGTTGCCGCACCGCATGGACGAATAATGCTGGGTATACGAATGTCAAATTTTGGGCCAACATTGAAAGTGCGTTAAGCGCCCAATAAACATTCAGTCTAACTGATCAGTCACCCGTATACGTGTTGATGTACTCTTGCCAACACATTTAACACCATGTGTTGGTGTACCGCACACTTGCTCTTTTTTACTAATACAACCCTATAGTAAAAGAGCGGTCAGTTTGCAAAATAGGACCCACCTTAGGTGAGACTGTTAGCAACTAGACCATAAAAACTATGGAGCACGTCTAACCTAAGGTCGACCTCTATAGGTCTCACCGCTGACTGTTCCGTAAGAGATCGAGGGGCGGTGAGTTCATTTTTTTGAAGTGAAAACTTCTATAGGCGCGTTGAGCAGGGAGCAAATCTTTAAGTTCAAAATGCATTTGTATATGTTGTAACCGTCACGGTCGTCGTGTACGTATATCTCGGCTATATTAGTGTGCGTAGCTTTCAGTGAGAAGCATTCCTAAAAAGTTTTATGTGATTCGTCGACGTAACACCCCAGTCGGCAATTTGATATTCCATGAATATCTTCTTTTGGAAATTCATTGATGACAAAGGAAAAATATTACGTCTTAAAAATTCGTGAGTGGTTAAAAACAAATTCTACGATAGCTATCATTCATTTTTATGACATCGCAATTATAATTTTGAACGACAAATTCCGCATAGAAACTATTGCAAAAATAGTAATAGCTAAACATTGCATATTCCGACTGGGATTTGATTCAACTCGCTCTTGGTTTCTCACTTTGACTTCGGTTCTCTCAGTTCATTCGATCTTCTTTCTCACTACAGCGCAAAGAGAGTATGCAAACGGTTGCCATTTAAAAAGATATAAAAGTGCCACAGCGATTCAAAAAGAGCCAATGGGAATTAAAAGGGTCCAACACTTATATTACATGTATATATGTATGTATATTGTAAAACAAAAATTTTGTGATGTGGATTAGGTCCGCTAAATCTAAATTATTTTGAGTGTTTGCACCGAAAATTTTTTGCTTTGAATTCAAAGCAAAGTGGTCACTGAGTAATTTTTGTCGTGGCGTAATAAAGCCAAAAAAGAGCCAAATACAATGAAAACGAGCCACACCGCCGACTGTAAAATATAGTGTCAGTTTTGCGTTAAAACGCCAACTGTGGCAGCCATGAGTCATATCTGCTCAATAATGCGTGTATGTATGTTCCCAGCAGAATATAGTGTCGGCGGTGAACAAGTCCAAGCGTCTTTCATTGCGGACGCCTCGGTGATACCCAGCAAACATTTACGTTTACTAAACAATTGGAAGTAACTTGCGCCCGCAAACAAAAGGCTTGGATCCAAGTGTTGGAATTTATTTGGAATTCAAGTGTAAATAACCAAAACGGCTCCCTTTTTATTCAATTGGATTTCAGATTGGAAAACATATAAATCCAAGCAATCGAATTAAATATTTTCCAAGCCTAAACAAGCAGTACCAATCCGATGTAGGCGGGTTCAATCCCCGCTGCGGCGAGGGTTTTTTTTTTTTTTTTTTTTTTTTTTTTTTTTTTTGAATACTTAGGTAGATAATATAACATTTAAATAATATTTCAAAACTTAGAGGAATAGCTAGCTTTCATCCAAACATTTATAAAAAAAAAAAATTTTTTTTAAAGCACATGTGTATGCATTACGTTTCTGACGACCGGATATGAACCTAAAATTTATAACTGCCAACTTTCTTTCTCCCCTCTAAGTGGATCAAATTTTACCTCAGATATCTTTTCTACGTCCCAATTTTTCCACAATCTTTTTTCGCCCGCGACAGGAATCGAACTCGAGCCCTCCAGGTTACAAATCGCAACACGCTCCCATTACGCTACCGAGAGATCTCATTCGCGCGTGCTAGATTTAAAATATTAACGTTCGAAAAAATCGAACTGTAGACACCTCGTATGTATGTACGATGTATGTACGGATTTGCGAAGTACTTGAGAAATTTAACGTTTCCCAAACACATTTGGAAAGCGTTTGGGAAATGTTTGCGAATTTAATATAGCACATATATGCTTGGAAAAAGTTTGGAAAATTTCTTGAAAGCAAATGAATAGTAAGCACCTTTGTAAAAAGCTTATGCAAATGTTTGCTGGGTAGCTAGCTTGAGAGTTCTCAGTGAGCACATTTAGCGATTGTTACAAAATTTTATTCCAGATATCTAATCCTCATTTTCTAAACTTTAGGAAGTTCCAAACACTGACCCTATAGGGGGCAGGGAGCATTGAAATTATACACTTAACAAATTGCATTAAATTATCTACGAATGTCACCAGGGGGGGAGGGGGTAAAAGCTATACAAAAGTCAGTAGCTTGGAACGTTCCCTATGATGCATCGTATGACCGAATTGAAATTGGGACGGGTTGAGGCGGTAGGTTGTTGGCGTGGGAGTTACGCTGAAATCAAATTTAGCCGTTGAACTAATAGTAACAATTAGACGTTGAGATTCTTAGATTTATTCTTAATATGATTTACTATTAGGCGTCCGATTCACGATCTTCCTAAATTCCCATTTTTTTGAAACTTATAAAATTTGGCAAAGTTGGGCCAATTTGGCTATAGTGCAAATGGTAAAACTAATGATCCGTTCTGGAATTGTTAGAAAAGAGTGAAAAATATTTAAATAAAATCTTAATGTTTTTTGGAAAAAAAAATCCTAATTTTTTGAAAAACCATTGAATATTATTGACTGGAATGTCTTTTTTGTGTCTTAAATGTTTAAAATCCCCATAAGCTTAGTAACTTGAATTAACCAAATTTTCGAATTATATGGGCTTGCAATAATTTTTTTTAAATGTTGTAAATCTAAAAAATTTTTACTCATTTTTAGGGGTCCTCCAGCGTTAATTCTCATAAAAATATTTGTAAAGCAAATTTCGACCTTTTTTGAAATGAGGAATTTGATTTGTTTTAGCCTCCGATTAAAAAATATATAGCTGTTTATCTGTTAGGGAACTAGTCTGGTCGCTTTACTATAAACCCTTACTTTTTTATTTTGAAACTGAATTTTAAAAATATTAAATTCCTTTTATGTCAAATTATTTGCTTTTTTATTGGTTTTATTTTGTTTTAAAACTCTTTTATACTCGGTTAAGATCGATAAAACTTTGCGCTAATATTTGTGCATCTAACGAAGTCGTTCAATTTAAATGCAATATAAACTATTTGCGGGGGTCGCAAACTCAAAGACTCTAAAATGAAGGAGATTCTACTTTGTTGTTAGCTTCAATTTTACTTAAAAAGGGTCAAAATTAAACTACGGCAGTTTAAAAATAAATTCTTCGCTTATTTTTGACAGTCAGCATTTTTACCAATCACCAACCATTTGGACCAAATAGCATTTTGCAGGCTTTCCCAACTTAATACTTGGTTAATTCGCAATGTCAGCGAAACCAATTTAACCCCAATTTGGAAAAAAAATATTCCTGGAAACAATAAGGCATGAAAAGAATAACTATACCTTAGAACTTAAGAAACCCGACGTTACGTAAACTTTTTTGACAGAATTTGCTTTTTTAGTGTTCTTTGCTCAAATTGTTATTTAAGGTCTTTTTAAAAAAATTTGTTTGATTGAAATAAAATTGCCTTCTTTTGCATATTTCATAAAAAAAAAATAATTTCATTTTTTTATTTGGCAAAAAACGGTTTTCTTGAGAAATTCAAGGTGTACTAAAGTTTTTTGGTTCACTTAATATTACATATAAAAATAATAATATCATCGTTAAATAATTTTATTAATGATTTTAATAAAATTGTAAAAATATTCATGTTTGGACATTACCATATGTACACATGAATCATGACCGAATTGAACTTGGTACGCGTGTAGGCGGTGCATTGTGGCCATGCATGGGACGTTCATGTTCTAATGACATTTGCCGCTGGTACAAAGATAAAGAATCGATTGATTCATATTGTCTCTGGCATGAACATATTGTATGGATATTATGGCGTTCCGTACTGCCACAACTCCAAAAATGCCCATTTTTTGAAAGTATAAATTTGGCAAAGTGTCGGGTCAGGATTTGTCAAGTTCCGTGCAGTCGGAACATGACATGTATCCGGTGCCGATAGATGTGCCAGAGGTTAAAATAATTGAAAAAGATATATAAGAATTTTCGAAAAAAATGACTATTATTCTAAACCGAATTAAATATAACAACTATCGATTTTCTTTTTGGCTAAATTGCTTTTGAAGGTCAGCTCATTTACTTAAGATGCTAAACTGAATACGAATTTTCGAATCTAGGCTGAAACAAGTTTTTGACGAAGTGTAAAATTTGCTAAAATTTTCCTTGCCATGAGGACTCCTAACTGTTGACCGATTCATCTATGTAGAGGATAATGCTGTATATTTACTCTGTCTTTTATATGAATAAATTTTTTGAACGGCTCAACATTAAAATACGTTAAAAAATTTGCAAGATCCAAAACCTTCTTAGCTGAATGATTTATAAAACCCGAAGCTAACGTCAAATTTAGATATATTTCTTAGCGAACAATCGACAAAAGTTGTTTAATCAACGAAATTGTGTTGAGAGTGTAACTTATTGTTACAACTTTGTGCAGCAAATATTATTTAATAATACAACCTATAGTAAAAGAGCTTCAGTTACTGCCTAAAATGTCGACTCTCACTAAATTTAGGAATCAGATTGATTACAATAACTTAAATCAAACTATTATGCAGTCTAAACTTCAAGTACACTTCTATGTGTTCACCCTACTGTCCGAAGAGATCGATGGCCGGTGAGTGCCAACTTTTTTTTTTTGTACTCTTGCTATGCGCTTGTTGTTGTCTGCTTTAAGTTCGCATTCTGATCGACGTACCGTCAACAGTTGACGAGCGTAAAGGGTAAGACTCTCGCTCAGCAACCACGCAGGTCTAGGTTCGATCCGTGGCTCGATTGAACATTAATTTTCTTCTCTATTGCCTAGAGTTTTGTTTTTATGTTCATATTTTAATTAATTTTTTTTATTAGTTAATTTTGAAAAATAAAAAAATTTTTCTTTTATATGTAAGTATATTTTCATATTTAAATTTTTTGTAAAAGTATTTATTTTTCAATTGAAAATTTTTTGCTATGAAATATTCTATTTTATTTCACAAAAACTTGAGCACCTAAGAACTCAAGTCAGCATTTTGATCAACATATTAAATTTCCTTGTTTAGCGTAATGGTTAAGACGCAGACTTACCAACCCAGAGATCAGCGGTTCGAGGTTCGTTCGAGACGAGAAAATTAAAAAAATCATAACTAATGTTTAAACAAAAAGATTTAAAAAATCTGAAAATATAAAAATGAAGAAAAATTTCTTAAAATTTTTGCCTTTATCGCCCTATAGCTCCTAAGCTGTTGAGCCGATTTCATTCATATGTATGAGGGATATGCTGTATATTTACTCTTCTTTTATATGAATTAAATTTTTTGAAACGGTCGAACGATAAAACTACGACTAAAAAATATTGACAAAGAATCGCAAAACCTTTCTTAGCGAATATTTAAACAAGTAAGAAAGCTAAAGTCGGTCAAGCCCGACTTTGAAATACCCAGCGTCCCGACATTATGAGCGCACTATGTTTTGCTTCTCTATTTGTGGGCGTGGCAGTGGGAGGGCAACATAAATTATTTCCCTAAATCTTTCATTCGCCTTGGTGAACCTATGTTGCGAATTCGAAGCTTCTACAGCCTTTTACTTCGGAAGTTACGAAAAAATCTTTATTTGTGGGCGTGGCAGTGGGCGGGCCATAAAAAAAATTTTCCTACACCTTTCATTCGCCTTGGTGAACCTATGTTGCGAATTTGAAGCTTCTACGCCTTTTACTTCGGAAGTTACGAAAATCTTTATTTGTGGGCGTGGCAGTGGGCAGGCCACAAAAATTTTTTTCCTACACCTTTCATTCGCCTTGGTGAACCTATGTTGCGAATTTGAAGCTTCTACGCCTTTTACTTCGGAAGTTACGAAAAATCTTTATTTGTGGGCGTGGCAGTGGGCAGGCCCAAAAAATTTTTTCCTACACCTTTCATTCGCCTTGGTGAACCTATGTTGCGAATTCGAAGCTTCTACGCCTTTTACTTCGGAAGTTACGAAAAATCTTCATTTTTGGGCGTGGCAGTGGGCGGGCCATAAAAAAAATTTTCCTACACCTTTCATTCGCGTCGGTGAACCTATGTTGCGAATTCGAAGCTTCTACGCTTTTACTTCGGAAGTTACGAAAAATCTTCATTTTTGGGCGTGGCAGTGGGCGGGTCATAAAAAATTTTTTCCTACACCTTTCATTCGCCTTGGTGAACCTATGTTGCGAATTTGAAGCTTCTACGCCTTTTACTTCACAAGTTACGATAAGCCCTTAATTTTGGGCTTATTTGTGGGCGTGGCTCGAGGTGGGCGGCGTCCATTTTTTGCCAGGATATGTCCCTTTTCGTAGTTTACCAGTACACCAAATATCAATGGATGTGTTGAGTGGTTCGCAAGTTACAAGCATTTTACTGAAAACACATTATATTCATTTGTGGCGTGGCAGTGGGCGGATGTCTCCCATTTTTACTTAGGATCATACTCGGATCCCGATATACCTGTGTGCCAAATTTCGACTTGATTGGTCCAGCCGTTTCGGAGGAGATCCGACCACGGACGGACGGACTAGCGGACAGACGGACAGACGGACGGACGGACGGACGGACGGACGGACAGACGGACAGACGGACAGACGGACAGACGGACATGTCTAAATCGATTCAGTTTTGATCCTGATCATTTCTATATACATTTTTCTATATCTCCGGAGCTTAATTCTCCCTGTTACAAGATTTGCACAAAACTAATATACCCCGCTTACGCTGGGTATAAAAACGCGAGCTAACTTTCAAACTTAAAGCATATATTTTGCTTCAGCGAAACAAATACGACAAAAAAAAAAGTTGGTTTCAAGTCAAAGGAAAATTTAGTGTTGAGCAGTGTAATTAATTGTTAAAACTTTGTGCAGCCAGCAATATATTTCAATAATAAAATAATAAAATACTTTACATATAACATGCCTATAATTGTTTCTCTGAGTCTCACTAAATTTAAAAATCCAGATTGATTTTAATAATTTTAAATCAAATATTATGCATTTCAAACTTCAATACACATTCTATGTTTTCACTTCCAACGGCAGTTCCATAACTGCCAACTTTTTTTTTTTGTACTCTTGCTATGCGCTTGTTGTTGTCTGCTTTAAGTTCGCATTCTGATCGACGTACCGTCAACAGTTGACGAGCGTAAAGGGTAAGACTCTCGCTCAGCAACCACGCAGGTCTAGGTTCGATCCGTGGCTCGATTGAACATTAATTTTCTTCTCTATTGCCTAGAGTTTTGTTTTTATGTTCATATTTTAATTAATTTTTTTTATTAGTTAATTTTGAAAAATAAAAAAATTTTTCTTTTATATGTAAGTATATTTTCATATTTAAATTTTTTGTAAAAGTATTTATTTTTCAATTGAAAATTTTTTGCTATGAAATATTCTATTTTATTTCACAAAAACTTGAGCACCTAAGAACTCAAGTCAGCATTTTGATCAACATATTAAATTTCCTTGTTTAGCGTAATGGTTAAGACGCAGACTTACCAACCCAGAGATCAGCGGTTCGAGGTTCGTTCGAGACGAGAAAATTAAAAAAACATAACTAATGTTTAAACAAAAAGATTTAAAAAATCAAAACAAAAAATAAACAAAATGAAAAGAAGAAAAAAATACAACAAAAATTAAAATTTTTTTTCCATAAATTAACAAAATCGTCGATTGACCTCCAACTCACCCAAAACTTCTCACCATGGGTGAGTCTTACATGCACTACTCTCTTTCTAATGTAGGCCCAATGTTAAAGAGGTGAGTTGAATGCATGTAAGAGTAAATTATGTGGGGACTAGTTGTGGTCTTTTTGAGGTGCACCATAGGTGAGTAGGGGGTGAGTCTCAATTACTGCAGGAAATTAAATGCCGTGATGCCAACTAAGCGCTTTTCGCACTAGATCTAGCGCTTTTGAGAGGCGCGGCGCGAAAACTTTTATTTAGCACTAAACTATTTTCAGCGCGAAATCTAACGCTTTTTTGGTGCGTTCATTAAAGTTTTCAAAGTAGTTTTTCCTTCAATTTTTAACATTGTGTTAATGTACGCCAAGTATTGCTTCCTAGTACAACATCTTTAAGATGATGAAATCTGGCAGTTTTAATTTTGTGATTGCGCTTAGACCAAAGAGTATAGGTATTAATTTATTATTATTATTATTAATCTATACTCTTTGTTTAGACTAGAGAAACGTTGTGCGTGACTATTTTGTGATATAGAATAGAATGGCATATGGGAAAGAAAGAGATGGTTGTTCGGTGCCTTACTCGCATCGTTTTTAATCTAAACGCAGACTTTTACGATGAAATTTAGGGTGGTTTTGTCATCCTATCTGCCAATTAAATTTTTATTAACCAAATTCTTATGAAATTATCATCAAAATAATATTACTCACAGATTAAAAAAAGTGAGAAAACGGCCCGTAACCAATTATTTTATAATAAATATTTTTTAAAACGCCTTTATTTTAGCGCCTTTTGAAATTTGAAATTGGGAATCATTGATTTACGGTGCTTTTTACCGCGTTTTCAAAATTAATTAGCGCTTTTTGCTTCTGAGGAGTTGGCAACACTGATTAAATGACTGATTGATTCAGACTGAATGTTTATCTGGCATGTATGTAAGTTGCAAATATTATCGTACAAAGTCGTTTGAAAAATCAAATGCTTTGAATTTTGACGTGATAACGTCTTTTAAATCGATGATAGGACACTCGAATTTCGAGAAACTGACGCCGGAAAACTCAATGTGCGTTCAACATGTTCATCGTTCAATTTACGCGACACACAAACACATTCAAATACACAAAAGTTCAAACCGGTTTAGAGCAGAGAGTTCGCTCTCATGAGAAAGCAAATCGTCTCAATCGTCTCTTCACAAGCAAGACAAAAAAATATTCAAACGTCCAAATACAAATTTACGTATGGCTATGGGCGCACACACAAATTCACACATGTCACGCAATCGACAGCCAGCGCATATAGACAAGCGGGCACTGCCGAAAAACAATCAAAATGAAAAACACTTCTCAATGTGTTGAGGCGAGAAGCAGTGATGCCACTCGCTCAAAAAATAATGTCTCCAAATAATTTTTCAAAAGTATCAAAAAGTATCACCATTTTTTAAGAAAAGTATTAAAATTGTAATTTGATAACGCCAATGAAAATGTCCAGAAAAAATTGAGAAAACTCTACTAAAATAAGAAATGGAAAGTCTTTACTTTCTTCCGGGCGCATAAAAATTTAAAAAAAAAACTTCAAACTTCAATGTTAAAAAAAAGCCTTCATTTTCACAATTTCAAAAGATAAAAATAAAAAAAGGAACAAAAACAGCTATTCATATGCTTACAAACATAACAAACGGGATTAAAATACACATATGTTCATACTTCAATTCAAGGTGTAGGCACTCGGTTTAGTTCTTCGTTTAGTTCTAATTAGAGCTCGGATTTTGAAAATTTAAAATTTTTTGGAATTACTTGAATTTAACTGTGCTCTTTGAATATTTTATTCACTGAAGAAGGCTTTTTTTTGTTAATTTGACAATTCACCATTTTAATAGGCATACTAAATCTAACTAATTTGAATTTTTGACTGTGAATTTTTTGTTTTTTTTTTAATATTTCTTTGAACTTTTTTTTTCATTTTTTTACATATTCAAATTCCGAGTATTATTTTTCGATTTTAAAATAAGTATCGTAAATTAAGACTTTTTTCTGACTTTTAAATAAAAATCAAAATTTAAGACTTATTCTATGATTTATAAATGATTCTTACGATATAAGAGATATTTTTAAATTTTTATATAATTATTAGAAAATAAGTCTTATTTTGTAATATGTTGGAAAAAATATATATAATAAATATAATATAATAATTAAATCTCAATTTCTAAATAAAAATTTCAAATTAAGGTTTTTATTTTTTTTAGGTATTTCATAAAAACCAACAACTTTGGTGTATCTGAAGTGTCCATAGAACAAATAATGCCCAATGATTTTTTCTGTAAGAAATCAATGTCATAATTATTATTTTCGATCCCTAGTTTTTAGACTTTTTAGATTCAGTTTCTTTGCAACAACAAAGCAATGTGTTTGTATATAGGAAATTCAACCCCTTGAGAAACTCATCAGAAAGCTACCAACAACAATACGGGGAGACACAAAGTGGCACTATGATGCCACTTGCAAGCAAATTATCAAAAAAAAAAAAAAAAAAACACGGCGTCGGCTCGGTTTCTTATATTGCTTGAACAGTTCATAATTCAAACTTTAATAAATGTATTATGATATTTTTTTTTCCTAATGCGCACGAATCTTTTCATTTTGTATTAAATTGACATACATTTTTGACTACGGCTACGAATTTAATTGTACATAGAATTTAGTATTTTTGCTAAAAAAAAAAAAAAAGTGTGATCAAAAAGTTGTGTGGACAGAGTAGGACTAAAAAAATCATATCTATTTGTCCTTGATATTGAGTTTCCTTAATTAGTTTTGTGTTTTTCAAGCTTTTCATGTCATTTTATGAGCTTGGTAGATATTTTATATGTAATGTACTCGAAAATCTCCCAATATTAAAAATAAGAGTGGCAATGCATTTCACCAGAGCAGAGCTAAATTACTTACTAAATTACTCAATTACTTAGTGCGCGTTTAGACTTAAGAAATAGGTAGTGGTGATCTACAGGAAAAAGAGAGGGTCTTCTGTTGGCTATGTCGGCAAAGGTTGTGGTTTTTTTTTCGATATAACCAAAAGAGTGTTTAACGAAACAACAAAAGAGAGCTTCAAATCTTCTTGAAACATTGCTTCCTACGTGTAAACGCGGACTTGCCATATAAATACCCTGCAGTAATTCTGAGGTTATTTCCACAAAGTCACTAAACCACGGTAAGGACCAAACGTGACTAGTTAAAATGACGCTAGTTTTTTGTATGAAATATGACTGCAGCGGGACTAGATTCTTTTTAACCAGACCATGTCTAGTTAAAAAGAGATCTATGGAGCGTGAGTTTGAAAAGATTTTTATGCTTTGTGCTTACGAAGTATGAAAAAGTATTGTTTTGCTTTAAGTTCGCGTTATGATCACGAAACCAAAACGGCTTCTTTAGCTCAGTGGTTGAAGCTATCGCTCGGCGCCCGCGTTGGCCAGCGTTGGATTCCTGGCGTGAGTGATATTTTTTTTTTCAATTTCGGTTTTTTATTTTTATGTCTTAATTTATTTTTTTAATAACTTTTATTTTGTTCATCCATATTTTAATTTTGTTTTCTTTTTTTAAATATTTAAAATATATAAAATAAATAGGAAACTTATTTTTCAAGTAAAAAATTTTTTGAGTGCAAACTGCTTGTTTCATGAAAATCTGAGCAACCATTAACTCAAGTTAGCATTTTGAACACGAAACTAAATTTGCCTCTTTGGCCCAGTGCGTTAAAGCGTTCACCTGCGAGCCAGAGATCACCGGTTCGAGGCTCGGCCGAAGCAAAAGAATTAAAAAAAGACAAGGAGCTTATAGAAGAAAAACTAATATGAACAAATAAATATAAAAAAATAAATATATAAAAATCTAATTAAAAAAATTGCAAAATATAAATAAAATTGTTTTGTTTTTCATTTTTGACCCAAAATCGACCCAACTCCTGGTCTAGTCCACATGGTCAAAAAGTGTGACTAGTTATTTTCCAATGACAGCACAATTTTAAATGTGTCAGTTCGTTCCATGCAAAAGTAAATTAAGTGGGACCAGTTATAGTGCCTTTTGGTCTACTCCGGGGAGTAGTGATTCTTGATTCTTTTATCAGCTAATTTGGCTGCCCTCAAAATGGATTGAATTTTCCAAATTGTGTTATCCCGAATATCTCCGTTTTTAATGTTTTTTAAATCGAAAGAAACTTGCTGCCCGAGCCATTCATATTCGCTTCTTTCATTTAATCGTTTTGCAAGCAAACTCTGCATATTTTGCCAGCGCTCCTCTCTATTTGATGTTGCTTTCTGAAAAAAAATTTAAAAGAAATTTTATTTACAGTTTCCAAGAACAATCATCGAGTGGAGGGCAATTGCTGAGAGCTTCGCTATCAAGTGGCAATTTCCACATTGTTTAGGAGCTTTAGATGGCAAGCATATAACGTTCAAGGCCCTGCGAAAAGATGGGTCGTTCTACCACAATTATAAAGGGACGAATAGTATCGTGCTGCTGGCTCTGGTTGATGCGGATTGTCGCTTTATATACATAAATGTCGGATGCAATGGACGCGCACATGACGCCGGCGTTTTGCTGCAAAGTGATTTGAAAGAAATAATTGACAATGCAGACAAATACTTTCCGCCTGATGAGGTAATTGGAAATGGACGAAAACTTCCTTACGTCATTGTTGGGGACGATGCTTTCCCATTACAAAAGCATATCATGAAGCCGTATTCACACAACACAAACGTAAAGGAAAAAAAAATTTTCAACATTCGAATTACGCGTGCTCGACATGTAGTGGAGCATGCATTTGGTATTTTGTCGAACAGATTTCGAATTTTCCAGCGTACAATCAACACATCGGTTGAAAATGTAGAATTGTACACGAAAACTTGTTGCCTTTTGCATAATATGCTATTGGAGCAAAATGACAAATATTTACAACATGGATCTCCAGGATTCGAAAACGCATTCAAAAACCTGTATGAAAATAGGACTTCCGCTCAACAACAAAATTCTAAAGGTGCTGCACAGACGATAAGACAAGGCTTTGAGGATTATTTTAACAAAGAAGGAAAACTTGATTGGCAAGACTCCAAGCTATAGATACATACCCGTTTTCTGGAGGTTCGAGATGAAGCATCTTCCGCCTTCCGTGTGTCATCCCGAAAGAAGTCTGCTTCTTCACATTTCGCACTGTCATCCATCTAAAATATTAAATTCATTAAAATAAACGCATATTTAAAAAATTGTTCTACAAACTTACAAAAGAATTACTGGAGCATGAATTTACATCTTCATCGTTCTGAATTTGTGTAAAATTTCCGGAAGATTTATAAATGTTCTAAGGACGAAATACTCACAAAAGCTATATTTGATGTTGACTTTCTAGTAGCACAGTGCGGTTTTAAAAACTCCATTTGATCAAAACACAACAGTTTTGGTTGGTATACGTCTTCTATACCAACACCACTTCTTTTGCTTTTTTCAACTTCGCGCAATTCTTTGACATACTGGCTGCCAAAGTGTGAATTTTTGATTTAATTCCATCCACCGTAACATTTCGCTTTTTTAATTTCAGTTCCTCATAAATTTTGAAAAACGAGTCCGACCGTTTTACGCGGTGCATGTAGTTTGGGTCACGGACATTATAAAGATTTTCATGTTCTTGAAATTTTAGCAAAAGAATCTCTACGAGATCCCTTTTCCGCACGCTATTCTTTTCCATTTCTTTTTAAAATTGCAACAAAATTGTTTCCTTCGTTCGCGTTCAAAACTAATGTTATGACAGCTCTAAATTGTCTTCTTCTTATGTCTGTCACTTATGCAAAAGACAATAGTGGTATTCAAGCAACAGTGCAAATCGCAGTGTGCAATATTTGCACTGCTTTTTTTTTACGCAATTTGACAAGTGCAAATATTGCACACTGCGTTTGCACTGTTGCTTGAATACCACTAATAAAGCAAATGTCAAAAACACGCGTGGAATTCGTTGCCCTTGCGTGTTTGCCTACCCCGTTTACATCTCTACCCCGCCGTCCGATGAATTCGACACGCGCGTGGAAAAACGCGCGTTAAAACACCCTCGTGTATAATAGCTCTTCCATTAAAATGCAAAAATATTCGGCTTTTTCCAGCCGAAGCCGAAGATTAAGAATTGGCCGATTATGCCGATTACCGAAGCCGAAGCCGAACCTTCGGTCGGACACTAGTATATATACATATATGTATAGGCATATATGCATATAAATTATATAAACATTTACGATTTCACGCATGATTGCAATCAGTTATGATGCACAGTGAGGGGCTGGACGCAATATCTTATTAAGAGGGTGGAGGTATGCAAGGGGTGGTGAGCGCTATATACTTATAGTAATTCCGTTAATACATTTACTTTTTATTATTCAAAGAAATTATAATAATTATAATAAAAGATAATTATCTTTCATTGGTATTATTTTGAAAATCTAATGGTGAAATCTGGCATAATTTACAATTTTTCATACAAAATTTTGAAAATTAAAAAAAAAAAAAACGGCTCCACAGTTTTTTTTAAAACTAACAGAATTCATCAAAATAAAGAAAACTATAGTGTGCATCAAAAAATTTTTACGTCTTCCGAAATTCCATTTAAAATTTTTTCAAGCACACCGTGTGGCGAGAAGTCCGAATGTTTTGTTCGTGCCTTGGTACCTTCTACGAATTCATAGCGTTGTTTTCATAAAGAACCTATTCTTTCTTGTGACCAAATAAATTTGAAAAACACAGACAAATTACAAAGAAAATAACAGAGCAACAAAATATTTTCACTCCCCCTGCATACTCTATCGAAATTTTTAAAATTTGCGTGTCGCTGTTCGTTTGTATGAGCGTTAGGCTGCAATAAGTGTGAAGCTGTCATGTGTTTGTTGTATTTCCGCAACAACAAATTACAACAATCACATGCTTTAGCTTCATTATAATTGCAGCCTGGTACATCTAAGTAGTTATATACTCTTTGGTTACATTACTTCAACCTACAATTCTCATAAGAATTATGCGGATGAACATATAAGACGTAACAAAATTGTTCGAACAACTTTTTGCAATTTTTTCACGCACTCATATAAATTGTGCAGATTAATTTTTTAATAGAACAATTGCTACACCATCATACTCTGCACGTTAAATATATTTACACTGTGCCAAGTAAAAATTTAATTTTGTATGAACAGGGCCTGCAAAAATTTTGAAAACGAAGGCAGGGATCAGTGCTCGCATTTGAAAATTTTTAAAGGTAGTAGATTTTTAAAGAAGAAGGGGTAGATTCGTATAAAGAGTTGTAGATTTAAAATTGCTTAAAATCTTAATATGTATAGGAAAATATCTCATCTGATCATGCACAAAATTAGGAAAATTACATGCATACAATACTACAAGCGACACTCTCAAAATTTTTTGAATTTGCTTGTAGGTATGATAAGAATGTGTAGGATTGAAGGCAACGGGAAACATTTTGCATGAGTTCGACTGAAAAAGAAAGAGTTTTGTGAACGACTGCTGTGGTGAACAGTTCAACAGCCCTGCAGGAAGTATGAGTAGTTAAGCTCTAGCGTTTTACTAGTTCTAATTCCACCAGCACTGGTTCTTCTTTATATCCCTGGTTGTGTATTACTCTGTACAAAATTAACATTGCGTGTGGGCTACAAATCACTAATTGTACACTTGAACTAACGCTATTTTAGTGATTTGGTAACCAATTGGGTAAATTGGTTATAGTAAAACACTAGTTCCTTTGAAAGATTCTTGACCATATTTTGTGGTTTTTTGGTTATTTTTGTTCTAAAATTTTTTGAGCCTCCAATACGCAATATTTAAAAGACACCGAATTATTTTTCGTGTTTGTTTTATTTACAAAAATATTTGCAATATATAAAGATAGATTTTATTTTTGATTTCGGAGCACCAACGCCCTTTGCAACAACTATATAGTGGCAACTCTTATTGCTGACACGGAAAACCATTTTTCCATGCAATACTAGTCGGAGCTTTATACGAAGCTCTACCCCCCTTTGCACTAGTTCTTTAGTTTTGGTCAAAGTACTAGTTGCATCCGGGCAATATACCTCACGCTTCCGAGAGGGTAATAAGCTTTGAGCTCTGCTGTGTTGAAAGTCAGATTATAATGTCAATGTGTGAGTTCATCTGTAAACAAATCGTGGTGAAAGTCAGTTTATTTTATGTGAATGTGTTAACTGTGGGCAAAGTCAGATTGTGAATGGGCAAAGTCGGTTTATACAAGCTCCCCTTACCCGTCTTATATTGCGTTTATACGTATGCCTTACTCGCGATTAAAAATATTGCGAGTAGTGATTTTCACCGTATAAACGGTGAGTACAAATCTTACTCGCCATTAGCTAACTCACGAAAATAAGTCGTGAGTAGCGACACTAATTGCAATAAATTCGTCAAATGATGCCACTTTTTTCGATGATTTTACTGTTTTTGACGATCCGGCAGCGTTCTGTTTATTTCAATCATATGAGGCCATTTACACGTTAAGACATTTCGATAATGAAACACACTTTTTGTGGGCTAGGGACGCACGGGGATGTGGTGTGGTAGCGTTTTCCTCTCTTCCTCCTGCCTCCCTTGCCGTCGAAAATTTGTTTCATTATCGAAATGTCTTAACGTGTAAATAGCGTGTATGCGGGAAAACAAAATACGGAAACATGCTGCAAATGGGGAAAGAAACCAAGAGATGCAGTTGGAGCAAAGAGGAAATGAGTCATCTCCTTTCATTGATGAAAGAGCATCACGTCATGAATATGTTAGATGGAAAAAGTCGCCGAAACAGCAATGTTTACATGCTGCTTGAAGGCGAAATGGCGTTTTTGCATTAATTGCATTAAATACATTGCCATGATATTTGCCCTGTCTGAGTCCGACATTTTTATACCCAGCGTAAGCGGGGTATATTAGTTTTGTGCGAATCTTGTAACAGGCAGAATTAAGCTCCGGATATATAGACAAATGTATATAGAAATGATCAGGATCAAAAACTGAATCGATTTAGACATGTCCGTCTGTCCGTCCGTCCATCCGCCCGTCCGTCTGTCCGTCCGTCCGTGGTCGGATCTCCTCCGAAACGGCTGAACCAATGATGTCGAAATTTGGCACACATGTATATCGCGGTCCGAGTATGATCCCAAGTAAAAATGGGAGACATCCGTCCACTGCCACGCCCACAAATGACTTTATTGTGTTTTCAGTAAAATACTTGTAACTTGCGAACCACTCAATACAATCCATTGATATTTGATGTACTGGTAAACTACAAATAGGGACATATCCTGGAAAAAAATGGACGCCGTTCTCCTCGAGCCACGCCTACAAATAAGGGCTTATCGTAACTTGTGAAGTAAAAGGCGTAGAAGTTTCAAATTCGCAACATAGGTTCATCAAGGCAAATGAAAGGTGTAGGGAAATAATTTATGTAGCCCACCCACTGCCACGCCCACAAATAGAGAATCAAAAAATAGTGCGCCGATAATGTCGGTACGCTGGGTATTTCAAAGTCGGGCTTGACCGACTTTAGCTTTCTTACTTTTTTAGTTTTGTTATATTGTAAAACTCAAATCATATGTTTTCGTATGTATGCTACACTTCGTTTAATTTTCAGTCTGGTAGCACGAAACATTTGTTTAACTCTTGTTTATGTATTATCGTATAAACAGTGAGTTCGCTACTCGCGATTAATTTTTAATTGCGATTAGCCGCCGTATAAACTTAGTATTAGTGATTTTGGGAAACGTCGCTTGTAATATTGTATGATTACATGTTTTTAGGTATTTTGTCTTCTTTAAAAAAAAATGTGTCAATATTTATTGGATGTCGTCAAGCGCCAATACTGCCATTCTTGACACCATTCTAAACAATAGGAAGCTGTCAACATATTTTTCAGTAACACATAACATTGAAGCACATTTTTGATTCTCTCAATGATTCTAAATGATCATAAAATAAATAGAACAAAGGCATAAATCCGTAAAAAAAAAAAAAGTGGTAGATTTGAACCTAACGTGGTAGAAGTGGTAATCGTGAAGATAGTGGTCATATAGAACTATAGCTGCAACTTCGGCGAAATGCTATTACGTGGTGCACCACACTTTCTATTACGTGGTTCACCACAACACTCGAATTATGGCGTGGTTCACCACAGTTTAAGTTTTTCACCAAATCATGCCATAACGCGCCAAAATTTGGCCGAAGTTGCAGCTATAGTTCTATATGATAGTGGTCGATCTACCTTCAAAGTGGTAGTAGTCCGCGCACTGACAGGGATCGAAAATATTTATGACATCGATTTTGAAAACTTTTGTATGCAATTTTAATTTAAAAATTGAAGTATAATTAGTATTTTCTATTTTATACTTATATTAAAAATCGCCAAAAAAAAATTGAGAAATGAGACCTATTTTCTAACATCTTATATATTAATAGGCGAGCACAAAAAGTTTAATGCTTATAACTTAAGTTATATACCTTATTTTGAGCTTAAATTTTTACAGCTGTTAGATATTATCAAAATCTATTGCGGGGAGTATAAATTGGCTAAATCTGACTTCTTTCTCTATTTTAATCGGCGATAGAGTTTTTCGACAAACACATTTTTGCTCTTTCCGTGCTCTTAATTTTCATGTGCGAATTTCAGCGTTGTTTTTGTTGTTGTTTCATAGCACGACGTTGCTTCCGTGCTCGGTATGTTAAGAGTAAAAGACAAAGAGAATAGAATATCAAAAACAATTATAAGCAGTGCTGCCAACTCCTCAGAAAAAAAATACGCTAAAACTTAGTGATTCCTGATTTCTACTTTGGAAAAACGCTAAATCAACAAAAAAGTTTTTTTTTAAATAGAACATAACTGAGTTTGTTTGTAACGCACTGTTTGTTTAACATAAAAATTTGAAAACGTTTCTTGAACATTTATTTATTAGAAACCACTAACTCTATAATATTAACAGTTTATAAAAAATTGCTTTTATGGAGAGAAAAAAATGCTGTAAAGTGTGCGCGCAAACAATATTGGTTGAAGATAACAATAACTTAAGTATGCACATTTGTTATGAACCCAAAAAAAATAGCTAAGCGCTAAATGCGCTAGAGCTAAAAAGCGCTAAGTTGGCATCAAGTTGGTGGGTCGTGTCGGTTCCGGTTTGAGTACGAGGCTCACAACACATTTCGTGTGTGTCGAGGAGTGTATCGCAGTGCCGGCTATAAAACGGGGGATCGTCGATGCTGTGGCAAACAAAACAGCTTCTTCGTGGTTGGGCGGTTTGTGCCAATATTGTTATAACTGTCGAATGTCGACGGAGCCCATATTGGGTACAATTCGCAGCCGATTGCCGTAGAATCGTGCGAAAATCATGCGAGGCGAGGCTATCGACATCCATCATCGTATACGTTATCGACGGGATTAAGTCGAAAGTCAAGCGATGCAGAACGGTCATCGTTAACTGGATTCGTCATCGACGGGGTTGCTGTCGGAGACGAATGTCGTGAACCTCGCCGCTCGACTTGTGGTGCGTGTGTAGCGGTCGGGCGATCGTTTCTTCTTAGCCTCGAGTGTGTTGAAGCTGAAGCTAAGCGCCTAGCCCTTTCATTTAGGTTCCGCTTGAGTCTATCCAAATAGGAAATTTTAAGACGCACTAATTCATCTTTAACCAAAGGGATATTAAGGTCACGATGGATATTTTCGTTCCGTATATACCATGGCGCACCTGTAATTGAACGGAGAATTTTTGATTGGCATCTTTGAATCAATTCTATACTTGAGGAACTTGCATTACTCCATAACTGAAGGCCATATGACCGTATTGGCTTAAAAATACTAGTATATAAAAGTATTTTATATTCGATTTGCAAAGGGAAACGATGATTAATTAACCAATGAAGCTTAAAAGCTTGAAGTTTCATTTGGGTTTGTTTAGCTTCAATATGTTTGCGCCATGTGAGACGTTTGTCCAAGTGGATACCCAAGTAAACAACATCGTCCGTCTCTTGTACAATTATGTTGTTTATTCTTAAAGAAATCGGGCATCTATGGCGGCTTAATATGGCTGTGTCATCGGCAAAAGTGGATGTTGTAAGACTGCTGTTTACAGGGAAATCTGACGTATATAGTTAATATAGGAAGGGTCCAAGAACACTTCCTTGGGGCTCTCCTGCTTTGATTTCTATGCTTTGTGAAACAAAATCTTTATATTTGACCTTAAAATTCGTATGTTTTAAGTAGGATGAAAGTATTGCGTGAACAGTAGGAGGGAGAAGATATTTAATTTTTTGAATAAATCCTTTATGCCATACTTTGTCGAACGCTTGAGCTACGTCCAAGAACATATCTGAGCAGTATTCTTTGTATCCAAAAGCTTTCCTTATTTCATTGGTTATGCGATTTACCTGCTCTATAGTCACATGATTTTTACGGAAACCAAATTGGTGGTGCGGAATTAAATATATCCCTTTCAGAAACGAATGGAGTCAATTTGGAAAGCAGTGCTTTCTCAAAAAGTTTGGAAATACTTGGAAGAAGGCTTATGGGTCGATAAGAAGACACCATTGCTGCATCCTTGCCTGGTTTTGGAATCATAGTTATTAAGGAGGATTTCCATGCCTGAGGGAAATATGCAAATCGAATGATCGCATTGAAAAGCTTTGTAATGAACACGATGGCAATGTATGGCATCTCAATAATCATTTTAGGAGTTATGTTGTCCTCTCCAGGTGCTTTTTTGGGCGATAATTGACTTGTAATAATTGCTTTAATTTCGTTTGAGTGGAAATAGATTGGGTAATTTTGAGAATTTATTTGAAGTGTAGGCATTTCACAATTTATTTCTGGGTTGGAAAACTGACTTTAAATTCCCAGCAAAGGCAGTAGCCTTTTCTTCACTACTACGTGCCCAAGCGCCGTTGGTGTCTCTTATGGGAGATTCCCCCACTTTTGGGGATTTAATAAACTTATTTATCTTCCATAAAGATGATTTTCCGGAGGACTGTGGGGAAAGCTTCGAAACATATTTCCTTCACTCGTCATTCTTAAATCTTAAGAGAGCTTTGCTTAGCTCAGTTGTTGCGGCTTTAACTCTAAGCTTAGCCGCTGAGATCTATGTTGTTGCCATTCGCGTCTTAGCCTGCGATTTTCGTTCACAAGTCTTTCGATTTCGCTATTGGTTAAGGTATGATTCTTTTCATTGTTTTCGATGCAAGGCGTTGACTGCTCTGCCTCTGTCGTTAGCATAGAATTCAGTACATTTGTAGCCTCATCAAAGTGTTCTATGCAGTATCTGGTATGAATATGTGATCTGATGAGAGATCGAAAGTTGTCGTGGTTGTAACGCGAGATCTATCTACCCCTTTGACAATGGCGAAGTAAATGAGGTCGGGGATTTTTCTTGGATCAGAGGGCCAGTATGTAGGCTGACCAGGTGATAAAAAATCAAGCCTGCCCATGCTTTTAATTAGGGTGCTATACAATTGCCTTCCTTTCGGGCTTATCAGACGGGAGCCCCAAAGCATGTGATTCGCATTCAAATCTCCAGCTGCTAGGAATTTATTATCTAAAGTGCTAAAGAAAGCCTTAAATCTATCCTCGTTTACCGGAAAACGCGGAGGACAATAAACAGCAGACAAAACTAAGTTATTGCTTCGATTTTGTAGTCAAATTGACGTTGCCATCAAAAAGTTTTCAGCATATGACTGCAAGGGAAAATGTTTAATCCTGCTTCGGACTAAGATCACAGTACCGCCATGCGCTTTTCCGTCAGGGTGATTTGTTTTATAAAATTGATAACCAGGAATGGAAAAATTATTTTTATCTTTTAAATGCGTCTCTGAGAGCAGCATGACATCAACAGATTGCTTGGCAAGGAAGCAAACTAATTCTAGCTTATGTTGGTGGACGCCGTTTGCATTCCATGAGCATATGTTTAGTAAACTCATTTTTTAGCGATAAGTATTTGGAGCATTTGGTTTTGTGCTGGAACTAACTCTTGAAGAGTATTTTGCATGCTTGACATGAATTGAGTCATACACTGTGTCAGACTAAAAATCATGTTTTCTAAACTACTACTTTGTGGCTAAGGGGGATTTTGGGAGTTTATTCCGGACTTTAGTGCACTGGCGTAAGAAAAGTTGGGGTTAACAGACGCGTTTGGTGCAAGATTTTGAGGCGGAGGGCCTGGAACCATCAAAATTTTATTTTGAGGGTTGCGTGCAGCTTGCTTTTGCTGCGCTAGTCGGCTTTTAAGTTCCTTATAGATAAGACAGCCTCTGTAGTTGGCTGTGTGATTTCCCCCACAGTTGCTAAACTTTTTTATAATTTGGACAGTATTACCCTTAAAATTTCAGTTTGTAGAATGGTGGAACTCTCCACATATAACGCAGACAACGCGTTGGGTACAATATGACTTTGTATGGCCATACTCCTGACAATTCGCACATTGAACAGGTCCGATTGGCTTATGCGGTTCCTCAACCACAACTACGGTAAATAAGATACCGTAGATTGTAAATGGGATGATTCTCATTTTTCTTTAATTTTGTGGCGTCGGGGCATAAATCTCTTTTAAACATGGGTTGAGGCACTTTTTGTTTATTAAAAATATTAATTACGGCTTTCACCTGGAAGCCTTTTTCCTCAAGCGCTTGTTTTATCTCAGCCGGCTTTATATCTGATTCCAACCCTTTAATAACGACGGACAGACCTTTACTACTCTTGAGCTGATATGTATAGTAGCTGTTTTTATTATTATCAAAATGTTTAACCACAACTCGATAGTTATTCTCATTATAGACCTGAATTTTGGTCTCGTAAATGTTTCCCCGAGTTTGTGGGGTTATGTGGAAATTATCTTTCCCTATAATTTGAGTTAAACTCGTTACCTAGAGATTGGAGCTACGCTCACGAAGGTAAATTGAAGTTGGTTTTGGCGTTTTAGGAGCCGAACTATAAGTTCTCTCTTCAGAACTTGCGTTTTCACTTAACGCAGCAAATCTATTGCCCGCCAAAACATTTGTTGGAGCCGAAGTTGAAGTGGTTTGATTAACTTTAGCTTTGCCCACATTTGTTTTTTGAAGACTGAGCTTCCTTTTAATATTAACGTAGCGATCCGTATCTGCCTGGATCGCCGACTCGTTTGATTTTGCTTTGTGTGCAGTGTCAGGAGTGTTAGTTCTAGTAGCTATTTGGCTATTTTTTTCGGTGCTTTTACTTGTTGGTGTTGTTGTTGCGCGCTGGCTAACCCACTGTTCGTCCCTTTGTAAGCGTTTATCAATTGACGAATAAGCTTCGTTAATTACTACATAAGCATTCTTAACATTTTGAGTGCCTACAGAGTGACTACGAGTTCGTGAAGAGCTTTCGCTTTGCATGCGTACGTTTTGTATATCTAGTTTGAAGCTGAGCTTCGAAAAGCACCAGCTTCAAAGCTGTTATGTTTTTTTATTACCAGATAGTGGTTTTAGTCGGTCGCTAGTGGGAAAAATACAGGGAAGTATGTGAAAAATAAATAATAGAATTAAATGACGGAGCCCAAGGCAACAACAAAGCCTAAGGGTTCTTATTTAATTTTGGAAAAAGTACTTCTCACCTTTGGATGATCACAGATGCTATCCTCCAACCAGATCTTGGTGTTCCTCAATTGGCCTTTCGCTTATGGTGGCTCTCGACCAGCAATATCGGTGATATTCGGCGTTATTTACTTTTTATTTAAACAAACTTTCCGAGAGCGAAAGCCGACGTCTACGCGGCGAGGTGACCAGCTTTGAAGTGACTCTTACATGCATTCAATTCACCTCTTTAACATGGGGCCTACATTAGAAAGAGAGTAGCGCATGTAAGACTCACCAATGGTGAGACGTTTCCGGTGAGTTGGAGGTCAATTGACGATTTTATTAATTTAAGGAAAAAACTATTCTTCATTTTTGTTTTATTTATTTTAATTTTTTTTGTTTTTTTGGTTTTTTTGTTTTTGTTTAAAATCTTTTTGTTTAAACATTATTAAACTTTTTTTAATTTTCTCGTCTCGAACGAACCTCAAACCGCTGATCTCTGGATTGGTAAGTCGGCGTCTTAACCATTACGCTAAACAAGGAAATTTAATATGTTGATCAAAATGCTGACTTGAGTTTTTGGTTGCTCAAGTTTTTGTGAAATAAAATATAGTTTTTCATGGGAAAAATTTTTCAATTGAAAAATAGATACTTTAAAAAAAAATTCAAGTATGAAAAAATATTAACATATTAAAGATAAATTTTTTATTTATCAAAATTAACTAATAAAAAAAATTTATTAAAATATGAACATAAAAAAAACTTTAGGCAATAGAGAAAAAAAATATCCAACCGAGCCAGGGATCGAACCTCGATCTACGTGGTTGCTGAGCGAGAGTCTTACCCTTTACGCTAATCAACTGTTGACGGTACGTCGATCAGAATGCGAAGCAGACAACAACAACCGCACAGCAAGAGTCCAAAAAACAATGAACTCACCGCCCCTCGATCTCTTACGGAACAGTCAGCGGTGAGACCTATAGAGGTCGACCTTAGGTTAGAAGTGCCCCATAGTTTTTATGGTCTAGTTGCTAACAGTCTCACCTAAGGTGGGTCCCATTTTGCAAATTGACCGCTCGTTTACTACAGGGCATACTGAAATGCATACATACATTGAGAGCGTATGAAAGCAATAAGCTTTTTGCCACTTCAGAGAAGAGCAGAATGAACGGAAGTAAAACTAACTTCAGTCTTAGTTTGCTGCATGTAGGAGTGTAGGCATATAGAACTATAGCTGCAACTTCGGCCAAATTTTGGCGCGTTGTGGCATGATTTGGTGAAAAAGTTCATCTGTGGTGAACCACGCCATAAGTCGAGTGTTGTGGTGAACCACGTAGTAGAGAGTATGGTGTACCACGTAATAGCTTTTGGCCGAAGTTGCAGCTATAGTTCTATATGGTGTAGGTCTAACTGCCAACGTCGGGAAGGCTCTGCCGCTAATAAGAAGTTCTCCATTAGGTAGGTATAGGAAAGTCAACTCTTTCGAGAAACTCACCAAAAAGCTACTAACAAAAACCTTAAGCAGGAATAGGAAATTCAACTCTTTCGAGAAATTCACCAGAAAGCTACCAACAACAATACGGGTAGACACAATGATGCCACTTGCAAGAAAATTATCAAAGAAACACGGCGCACAGTGTCGCGACTCCATATATTCTGTGGCCAAAACTAGAAGGAGTGGTCGTAGAGCAATGAAATTTGGTAGGAGTATTACTTTGGACCAAATTAAGAAATTTTGAGAAAATCATATAATTCCGCCCACTGCACCGCCCACCTCCCATATAAAGTGATTTTCTAATTTACACAGTTGTAGTGTTAGAAAGCTGAGATTTGGTCCAAATGTTATTTAGAAAGAAAAAACGTAGACCCCAAAATGTTAATGGGGTACCTAGCCCCCTTCAAAAACTGTACCCCTTCAAAGTTCACAGTTTTATGGTGCACCTCTTCATATAGAATTTTTTTTCCTAATTAAAAAATTTTATAAACTATTTATGGATTTCAATACCTAAAATATATATTTATTACAAATCAAAAAAATTTTAGGTCCAAACGACGACAAGCGAAAATTGCAAAGCAGCGAAAATGCATGAAAATTCAACGAAAAAATTGCAGCACTTTCGCCCGTTCGCTCCTGAAATTATCCTTGCTGTTCAACAATACATTCAGTTTTGAATGGAAACTTTCGCTTTTTTTTATTAGAAATCTATCCACTTCTATTCCCCTTCTCATACAAATGCAAGCTATTTGGAATCATAACTTGATTAGTTTTGCACAAAATCGTTTTATCCTTAGTTAAAGTGCCGGGAAAAATTTTTTTCTTAATCTTCTTGCTGCAACACGTACTCTCGAATATCTCTGAAAAAACTCAAACGCATTTGAAACAATAAAAGTCTTCCAATTTTTGTTTTTTATTCCGTTATTATTATTATAAATTTTTTTTTCATTATTGAAACATAACAGTTTAATCACTTTCACAACTAGAGGCGCTCGGGACCATGTAATTTTCGTAAAGAAGAACTTTGTTCATCGGTATTTTGAGGAAGGACATATTTTTCTATATCACGATTGTTAAATTGCCTTGAAGAACTGGGGTTTCTATGACTAGATATTAGCGGCTCAGATGACAACATTAGGTGGGTCAAAAGATCTTTATTTGAAGCGGTTCTGGAGCATTTTTGCGTGTTGTTCAGACGAGCTAGTCTAAATTCTTTGTGTCGTACTTCCAAAGCTTCTTCCGACAACATTCCAATTGGGAGGTTAAAACTATTTATTATGTCGACACCATGAACTAACACCTTGTGGACTGTGACAGGCATATAATACCACGAGTATAGGTCTATATAAATTTGAAACGCCTTTTTTGTAAGAACAAGGTAGTTGGGAATATTAACAGATTCCTTACAAGAAAGAGTACGCAATATAAGAGAAAAATTCTGGATAAGATGAACATTTACTTTAGTGATTTCAGCAGACATTCCTGCATTGGAAAAGAATGTTCTGGCCGTATTTCCATCGTTCGAAGATCCGTAGCCATTTTTCACTTTATCCACTACTATTCCAAGACCTTTTTTAAGCTTCTGCTGAATTTCTTTCTTAGTTTCCTCAAACATGTTTTTATTTTCAGCACCTTGAACTCGCCACCTCTTAATGGGGATCCTGTATGCAATATGCAACACACATTCGAGGAATTTGATCCAAGCGTGCAACGTTGATAAGCCATATTTACAAAAATCGTCTTTCACAGGTCTTTCAAATGCACAGATTGTATTCCTTTCAATTGGTTTCGAACCGCATAAGTAGCACACGCTGGATGCTTTGTTTCCGCATAAAACATTTGCAACAGCACCATCTACCATAGTTAAGTGCATCTTATAATTTACCGTTACTTTGAAAGCACCAATTGCAAAACAGTACTCCACTAGTTTCTCTATTTGGGTCAAAAAATAATTTTCTTCCTCTTTCACTAGTTGGGCATTTTCCTTTAGAAAAACGAACTTCATTGGCCGACATAAAAGTGTCGAAGATGGTTTTTTGTTTTCCCAAATAGATACTGTATTGTCCTGAGTATCCGTTCTGACTATTTTAAGCGGAACGAAAGCAACAACGAATAGGAATTCGTCAGTCTGTGATTGATCGGAATACTTTTGCTTGTATACGCTATGGCCTGAACTGCCATCGAAGCCCCATTTACATTCCAAGACCACCTGCAGGTCTGTGCTTATTTCACATAACTGAAGCAAGCTATCAACAGTTCTGTTAAGAAAGTTCTGTAGAGGTACCTCTGCAGAAATTTCCGAAACCTTAATTTCAGAAGGCATCAGTTTGTCCATGCCCTGTTTTAGAGAATAATAGCTCGGAAAAAAATCTTGCTTATGAACATTGACGCTAGAACGAAGAGTATTGTATTTCCTCCTAGACAGCTTCAAGTCGAAAAATAATGCTAAAGCCTGGAAAATTTGCATAGCGTCATTTTGACCTTGTCCTTTTGCCACAAGTGATGCAGCCTTTTGCAGTTGTTTCGGATCACTTTTGGCAACAAGCTCATGAACTTTTCTTCGCTTACTTCGCTCAGACGATATTTCGAATTCAATTGCTGGTCTTCCACTACTTCTTTTAGTTTCCTGTAAATTTAATTGTATACATAGTTTTGGTTAACTTACTTATATAAAGCCCTATGCTCCTCAAAACAGTTACAGGATATAAATAACACATAATCACTAACATACCTCCTTTAATGCTTCGACATCGAAATCGCTTCTTAGCCAAATAGCATGTTTCTTTTCGAAAAAGTTTTTTTTTCTGCCGGAAGCAGCCCAAAGAGCCTTAAATTTCAACAGAAGTAAATCAGTCTTTTTACGAAATTTAGTAACATCTTTTTCTTAGCCAACTTTGGATTACAAAAAACTTAGAACCAATTCGACAGCATCTTTGTGTAGCTTTCCCCTGCAATGCAGCCACCATACTTCAAAAATGTCGCTAATTTTTAGAGAACATGACACTAGAAATGAACGAAAAACTTAGCTTGTCGCACCTCGTCGCACATTCTCTTTTTTTCTATTATAGAGTTTACATTACTCACTTTTGATCCTGTGAATTTCTTCGATAAGTTTTGATAAGTTTTTTGTATATTCAATTTCAAAGTTTTCGAAAGATTTACTTTTCACTTTTAAAACGCATTTCACAAAAAGTAACGGGACTTAGCATATGGGGCATTCCACGCGAAGCGGGCAACGAAAAAAAGGTGATGTTCTGAAAATCGTTCATATTCGGCTCAATTGTACCTCTATGAGATATGAATTAGGGGGCAAAAAATTTTGACTGAAAATCCGTTAGTTTTGAAAATATGGGCTTCTAAACATTGCCGCACATGAAAATAAGGTTTTGTTTGAATGCAAATATTCCAACTAAATTTTTTTTTTCTCAAAAATAAATAGTAGTGATCTGTTTAGAAAATTTAACAAATTTTTTAATAATAAGAACAAAATCACAAATATAATTTTTTTTTCAGTGTAAAATCAGAGATAAAAATTTCAAAGCAAAATCTAAACAACTTAGCCTTTTTTAATTTTTTTTAAATTTTTTTGTATTAAAGCCCAAAATGTTAAGAACATACTGTATAAGTTTAATAATGGGCCCAAAAGTGGTTTGGGAGTTAGAGCACTTAAAGCACACACGCATCGCCCTAAAATGGTACGTTGCGCTTATGCTTTGCGATGTTTAGAGCAATAAACAATCATAAGCGCCATCTCTAGGAATCGAAAGTAATTTTTTTTATACTGAATAACAATGGGAAATATATTGTTCATTCATAATAAGCGATGCGTGTGTGCTTTAAGTGCTCTAGCTCCCAAACCACTTTCGGGCCCATTATTAAACTTATACAGTATGTTCTTAACATTTTGGGCTTTAATACAAAAAAATTTAAAAAAAATTAAAAAAGGCTAAGTTGTTTAGATTTTGCTTTGAAATTTTTATCTCTGATTTTACACTGAAAAAAAAATTATATTTGTGATTTTGTTCTTATTATTAAAAAATTTGTTAAATTTTCTATACAAATCACTACTATTTATTTTTGAGAAAAAAAAATTTAGTTAGAATATTTGCATTCAAACAAAACCTTATTTTCATGTGCGGCAATGTTTAGAAGCCTATATTTTCAAAACTAACGGATTTTCAGCCAAAATTTTTTGCCCCCTAATTCATATCCCATAATGGTACAATTGAGCCGAATATGAACGATTTTCAGAACATCACCTTTTTTTCGTTGCCCGCTTCGCGTGGAATGCACCATATGTTGAAAGCATGTTGGAAATAATGGTTTTTGTATACAATAAACACCTATTTTATCATAACACCGGTTTTTTTTTAAATAATAGCAGCTATTAAACTACAATTTTTATTTAAAACTACCACAGTTTCGCATATAAAAATTCATGGAAAAATTTTTTTTTCCTCAATCAACTTTGATGGGCTGAAATACTTACTTACAACAGATTTTTTTGTTAAAAGCGATCTGATGCCTTCAAGTTGATCTATCTCCAATAGATTGACATTGAAAATGTTTTGAATTTTATCATTTCATTTTTTTCCTTTTTGGCCGCACTCGCGCCACTGTGCGGCGCACAGTGGTCCCTCAGAAATTCTATGCGGCCATAATTCCAAAAAATGAATGATGATGCCCAGCCTAAACAATGGTTTCAATGTGTTGTCTAAGGTCGAAAGCAACTGGTATTGCATGTGGTAACTGCCTCAATGTCGAAATTCGTTGCCACAGCAACGTACAAACGGGGAGATTACGACAGTGAGCTATTTCTGTAATGACGCGTGTGACTTTTAATCCTTTCTCAAGGAGGTACTAACGTGCTATTGAACCGTGTGCTTATATAACTAAATAGTGTTTTTTTCGCTGATTTCAAATCTATATATGTTTTTTTTTTTTATATTTTGGAACCCAAATACTAAGCACTTAAAGTAAGTAGTTTTTTCACATTTTATTTTTTACAAAAGTGACTTTATAAAAAAAGGTGAAAGTTTGCTAAAAAAACCAAAATCGCACATTTATTCCTGGGGGTGTGTATATTGACCACCAGTTGTTACCTGTTGCCCGTTTTTGCCCGTTTTGCAAAAAACACTAAAAATGTGTCGTAAAATAAGCTTTAAAAGGGCAAATCAGCGATTTTTCCTCAAAATTTTGACCCCACCCATGGACTGCCCTTTTGGACTTTGGGTAAAATTGATATGTGCAATGAATTTGGGAGGTTCGAAAACATATATTTTGATACCCCACATGACTTTTTGGAGATTTTTCGATATTTACCCCCATTCCCTAGGACCCCCTTTAAAGTTTTGGAATACATAGATGGCAGAAATGAATTTAGTAGGTTCGAAAACATTTATTTTGACACCCTGCATGATTTTTTGGAGATTTCACGATACTTACCCCCCACCACCAGGGGCCCCTTTAGGGTTTTGGGTTAAATAGATGGCAGAAATGAATTACGGAGGTTTGAAAACATATATTTTGATACCCCACATGATATTGTTGGACATTTTTCGATATTTACCCCCACCCCCAGGACCCCCTTTTAGGGTAAGCCCCAAAATTATTCAAAAAATGGATTCAGCGCCTTTGAAAACCCCCATGTGTCAAATTTCAGATTTTTGGCCGCATAGAATTTCTGAGGGACCACTGTGCGGCGTCGGCTCGGTTTTTTATATTGCTTGAAAAGTTCATAATTAAAACTTTAATAAATGCATTACGATATTTTTTGTTTGCTTTATGTGCACGAATGTTTTCATTTTGTAATAACTTGACAATAATTTTGGACTTTGGCTACGAATTTGATTGTACATAGAATTTAGTATTTTTGCTGAAACAATGTGATCAAAAAGCTATGTGGACAGCGAAGGAAAATTTCTATTTCTCCTTGATATTGAGTTTCCTTGATTAGTTTTATGTTTTTCAAGCTTTTTATATCATTTTATTAGTTTGGTAGATATTTTATATGTAATGTACTCGAAAATTTCCCGAATTTAAAAATAAGAGTAGCAATGCATTTCACCACAGCAGAGCTAAAGTTTTCGCTGCTTCTCTTTTCCTCATGATATATGCCTATGTTGAAGCAGCGTAGCTCTAACACATTGCAAGGATTTGGAAGAAGAAGAGTTAGACCTACACTCCTACATGGTTTGCTGTTGGCTGTAGAACTGCGAAGAATGCCACGACCGCAACGTTACCGTGTGAGGCCAGGAAGTAGGGCTCTTCGTGATCGTACGAGAAATACACGACTACGCAAAAACACTCTGCGTCAGTGCTCGGACTTGAAAATTTTTAAAGGTGGTAGATTTTTAACGAAAAAGTGGTAGATTTATATAAAAAGTGGTAGATGTAAAATTGTTTAAAATAATAATACAATATATCACATCTGATCATGTAGAAAATTGAGAAACTTACAAGTTTTTAGCTATTTTCTCTTATTATAAAAAAAATTTTTCAATATATATTAAATGTCCTTAAGCGCCAATACTGCCACTCTTGACAACATTATTGGCAATAGGAAGCTGCCAACATATTTTTCAATAATACATACCATTGAACTACATTTTTATGCTCTTAATTATTCGAAATGATCATTATATAAATAAAACAAATGCATGCATAAGTTTAAAAAAAGGTGGTAGAAGTCCGAGCACTGATCTGCGTGCAAACGCTTATGAAAATGAAATAAGAGGTATTGTAGAGGAAAAAAAAACAAATAAAATATACAAAATAAAATTATGAAAAACTAAAAAACAAATCAAAAACTGTCCTTCGAAATTCATGTTCCTATGTATCTTGCTTAAAGTTATGTTAAATTTTATCTTTTTTGTTTAGGTGGTATTTGTGTTCTAGAAATCGACGGAATGTGTCGGTCGACTGGGTTTACTAGTTTAAATTAATAAGTCTTAGGGTTGCCACCATCGATAGTTTCGATAGTCGATAATCTAAACCATCGATAGTATCGATATTACTATCGGAAGTTATATTTTAAGATTTCAAGTAATTTGATTCGCAGATTGCTATTGGTTTGAACTCACTTTTTCTCAAATAAAATGTTCGAACTGTTTCAAGTAAAAATATCCAAAACTTTTAAGTTTTAAGTTAAAAAAAAATAATTAATATTTATTCTTACAACTCAAAAATATAAAAACGAAAACAATAGTCAAAAACTTAACAATTCTGTACATGCTGGAGAAAAACCACTTAAACTATTATGTAAATATTGGGGAAAAGGCACTTACTTCTAACATATACTGTACATTTTGAGGAAAATCTCATATGGTTTTTGTGAGGGATCCAAAATACCGGTTATTTTAAAAATTTTTGATGGAAAAAAGCAAAGCGTTACCGAAGGTTTAAAAAAATTTTAAGCATGAATAAAAAATCCTTATGAAACACGGATTCAAAATTTTCAGAGATCTGACTTTTCGTGATTTTAAAAATAAAAATCATAGCTTTAAGCTTTATATTTTTTGAGCTAAAATACCGAGTCTTATTAGAAATATATTTTTTCTCTCAGAAAATAAAAATCAAATATGATTTTTTAGATTTGGATCTCAAAATAACGATTGATTTTGCTTTTTATATTTTTGAGTTCAATTTGGGAATTATTTTTGGATTTTTAATTATTCCAGCCGAAAATAAAAATCCTTGAAATGAAAAAGATTTTTTTTTCGGCTCAAAAGATTAAAAATCAAAATAGATATTTTCGATACAAGTGTCGAAATGAAGCTTTTTTTTGCACGAGTGGTAAATGTTGTAAAACGAGGCGCAGCCGAGTTTTACAATACCACGAGTGCGAAAAAAGCTGAGTTTCGACACGAGTGCCGAACAATATTTTATGCAATAAGATTTCAAATTGGATTTTAACCTAAATTTAAGAAAGCGTGTTTTTTGTTTGTTTGTTATTGTGAAGAAATTTTTTATTTTGATTTGACAGATTCATAATTTGAAAATCTATATTATACAACTTCGTAGTATGCTCTGCTTATTTTTGCCTTGTATTTTTTGAAATGCGTGCATTTTGAAATTTTTTATTGCACGCCTTGCCTTGTATTTTTTGAAATGCGTGCGTTTTGAAATTTATTATTGCACGCCTTGAAATTCATTCTTAAAAAACCATGTAGTATGCCATGCTTTTTGTTTGTATAAACAATTTTTTATACTTTCTCAAAACTAGTGTCATAATATGCTTCATTATGATTTTAAAATCGACATCATAATAGGCCTATTATGATGTCGATTTTAAAATCATAATGAAGCATATTATGACACTAGTTTTGAGAAAGTATAAAAAATTGTTTATACAAACAAAAAGCATGGCATACTACATGGTTTTTTAAGAATGAATTTCAAGGCGTGCAATAATAAATTTCAAAACGCACGCATTTCAAAAAATACAAGGCAAGGCGTGCAATAATAAATTTCAAAATGCACGCATTTCAAAAAATACAAGGCAAAAATAAGCAGAGCATACTACGAAGTTGTATAATAAAGAATTTCATATTATGAATCTGTCAAATCAAAATAAAAAATTTCTTCACAATAACAAACAAACAAAAAACACGCTTTCTTAAATTTAGGTTAAAATCCACTTTGAAATCTTATTGCATAAAATATTGTTCGGCACTCGTGTCGAAACTCAGCTTTTTTCGCACTCGTGGTATTGTAAAACTCGGCTGCGCCTCGTTTTACAACATTTACCACTCGTGCAAAAAAAAGCTTCATTTCGACACTTGTATCGAAAATATCTATTTAAATTGGGCCCGAAAATATAAAAAGTAAACGTTATCGTTATTTTGATATCAAAATTTAAAAAATCATATTTGATTTTTATTTTCTGAGAGAAAAAATATATTTCAAATAGCATTCGGTATTATCGCTAAAAAAAAATCATGAAATACCCGAAATTTTATATCGAAATAACATAAATCTTAAAATAGTCGATTTGAAAAAATTTCAAAAAAGGCATAACCGTTTAAGTCCGTGGTTTTTATCACTCAAAATTCATATTTTTGTTTAAAAATATAAGTTTGTTTACGGTTTTCGATTTCAAAGCGCACCTGCGGTCAGACTTATATGTCCAGCTTTGCTAAACGTCCTCTCCGATTCGCACGAAGACGCTGGGCTACAAAAGAATCGCTTACTTAAATTTTTTAGTATAGCCATGCATTCAGTGTTCATTAAAATTAATTTATGTTTAAAGCATATAAAGACATAATTACCTTCCAATATTGAAGAGGATCAATTTCTGCTGGTTGGGTTGATTCTTCGAAATATTGCCTCAAAGCAATTATAACGTTTACTTTATAGTTATGTATTTTGCTAAATTCTCTATGTTGCAAAAAGGAAAACATTTTCGGCTTTTCTTCCGGCGGTGCTGGCTGATTCCAATGGGCGTTGGACAGAGCACTGTAAATTTCCTGTTTAAGTGCTTTCGCAGCTTGGTCACAATTTGATGGCAGGCGAAAAACATATCTTTTTAGTCTTGGATCGAGTAACGTGGCTATTCTCGTTGGTGTGCGAGTTTCGTAATGAGCAAAGCGCTCAGGCAAACGCTTTTCCGACAACAACAAAGTGTTGATAGACTCTACGGATTTCATTTTATGTTGCATGTCACTTAATTTTTTCATTAACTTGCAAACAACCGGATTTACCAAAGAAATGATGACAGTTTTGTCTGCAGACATTTGCATAGTTGCATCATAAAAAGGTAACTGTTACGTACTACCACTTGGTGCCAACGAACGCTTACCTAATTTCAAGAAGCGTAAATGATGACTTGCAGTGCAGCTAACTTTCGGTGCTGCAATTTAACACTGCATTCAAAGGCAGCACACTTCTCCGGTCGTTGGCACTTATTGCGTTACTTGCTTTCTGTTTTTATTCTTGATAAATTCAGCAATTAATCAAATGTCGCATATTTTACCTAAATCAAACAATCAATAATTTCATTTCCGTTCGTTGGCACCTATTGCGTTACTTGCTTTATACTTTTATTTTTGATAAATTTAGAAATTAATGTCGCAATTTTTATAATTCTGAATCAATTATGTTAAGTTAGCATTAAATAAGTATAAATATCGTTAATGTTCAATAATTAAATCAATTTTCTAATAAATGCTCAATTCACCACCACCCGTGTTAAGTGAACTTGAACTTGCAAATAACTCAATCTCTCGAACGCGCAAATTGAATTGGAGTAACTCTTATTCAATACCCAATATTAGTGAAACATTAATATTGAAATACTACCAAGCACCTAAGCTTTTAGTAACAGCGAAAACATTGGTGACCCCAGCTGAAGAGATTGGGTTCGTGCATAAGTTCGTCGCGTTTTTTTAATCCGGTTCAAAAAATATTTTTTGTAAACCAGTTCGTCGCGTCTTAAATTCGCTTAAAATAAATTTGACAAATGGAAACATTCGAGGAGTTAATAAAGGAGCAACAATCGATTGGATCCGATATTCAAACGCTCATCAGGAATTTTAAAAAGGATCCAGCTGAGAGGAAGACAACAGACTACTATAAACGAAGGCTCCTGGCTTGAAGCATCATGGTCGCAGTTTCAATCAAATGATAACATTCTAAGTCCTCAACAAAAGGACCAAGAAAGTCATGAATATTTCACCACGGACTTGTTTAACCAATATTTCCAACTAAAGGAGCAGTACAAGACCTTATTCGAAGCAAAAGCAACCACGTCCTCAGCAACAGCACCCCCAAAACCTTCAAAGACGCAGGTTAATAGGCCTCCAGCGGTATCCAACCAGTCAGCAACAAGCACTTCTAACACCGTTCTTTTAATGATGCGTCGTCAAAATGAATTTGGGAAAAGTATCAAATGCCAATTAAAGGAAACAGAAGTCAACGTCGAAATGCCAGCTGCTCGTCGAGCCCTGCTTAAGGATTCCATACAGCGGTTATGGGTAAATTTTGAGCAGCTCCATTACAACATTTGGGACTCAGTAGCAGATCCGACATCCCTAGGATACGAAATGGATGAATTCATATCATTAGAGCATCGAATCCAGGACATGATGGTCGAAATGGACGAAGCAGAATAATTCAAACACCTCAACCACAGCCGTAACTCCATCAATAAATCTACCAAGAGTAACAATACCGAAATTCAGCCGAAATTACATGGAATGGAAGCAATTCCACGATCTCTTTAATGAAGTTGTTAATAAACAAACACTTGCCAATTGTCAAAAAGTGTTCTATTTAAACAACAATTTGGATGGAGATGCCGCGCGTCTCATAGCTCACTTGAGTTTATCAGAGGAGAACTATAATAGCGCTTAGGAAACACTTTGACAACGTTAAAACAATCAACGGCTCCTTGTGAATGCCTACATTGATAAATTATTTAGTCAACCTACATATACAAACGCAAGTGCCACCATAATTAAACAACTTCACGACACTAGTACTGAGTGCCTATTAGGAATTAAAATCTCGGCATTGCCGTCGATACGTGGGAACCATTTTTGGTTTTTGTGTTAACCAAAAAGTTGGATCAACCCACTCATAATTTGTATGAGCAAAACGTAAAAAATCCAAGAAGCCTTCAGGCGCTTAACGACTTTTTGCAGTTCTTGGAACTTCGTTTACAAGCGTTAGAAGCAACTGGCACAAGGATTGGCAACAAGGCATGCTTGAACACGACTAATGGATCAAATGCAATCAAATGCGCAGCATGCATTGAGGACCACAAAACAGCCACATGCAAAGGTTATCTAAATCAATCTCCGGATGCTCGACGAAAACTTATTTTAAAAGCAATGCGTTGTGTCAATTGCTTGCGTCCCGGACATTTTCCAGCAAAATTTTTATCGCAAGGCTGTATGACTTGCAAAAGAAAGCATCATACCTCTCTACACAACGCATATGAAGCACCAGGCGACTCACAACAATCCAGCGCAGCGCAAAATCAAACTGACAAAAATGACCTGGAGCAGCCATCTGCAACTCACGGAGCCACGTCGCTCACTGCTCGTATACCAACTGAGCCCAAAAGAAGTTATGGACTACTGGGAACAGCAATAATAACCTTAACTAGGTCGAAAGGGCAATTGTTCGAATTCCGAGCATTATTAGATTCCGGCTCCCAACTCAACATTATAACAGAAAAAGCAGCTCGGAAACTTGGCCTATCACAGTTCTCTAGCCAAATGAATGTGAGCGGAGTGGGACTACTCAACAAAACTACAAGTAAACGCATCTACGCTCCAATTTCATCTAAGTTTACCACATTTAAAACAGAGCTAGAGGCTTACGTCATGCCAGCAATAAAAAACAATCAACCTGCGATGGTGCTGGATCCATCCACATGGCCAATCCCAAGGAACATTAAGTTAGCTGATGATCGGTTTCATCAACCAGGACCCGTAGATGTCCTAATTGGAGCAGAGATATATTACGATCTCGTGAAACCACAACAGCTCTCTTTAGGTAAAAACCATCCCATTCTTCAAAAAACTGTCTTTGGATGGATGGTAACCGGTCAAAATGCCAACTTGCGGCATACTCACTAAGAGTATTGAATTGGACTTACAAAAATTCTGGGAAGTGGACGATGTTCAGGAAGACTCATCCCCACAGACAAACGCCGAACAATCGTGTGAAGAACATTTCAATCGAACTGCGCAAAGGACACCTGAAGGAAAGTTCAAGGTAAAATTACCATTTAAGGAAGAAGTTGCGATCTTAGGATACTCACAAAATTTTCCGAAACTTCGTTTCTTCTTAGTAGAACGAAGGCTTAGTCAGAACCCCGCACTAAGAGCTGCGTATCAAAAATTTATGAAGGAATACATCGAATTAGGCCATGTGACAGAAATAAGTCCTAATGAAGTCACACAACCGAGCTACTTCCTGCTTCACCATGGCGTTATCCGCCCAGATAGTTCCACAACCAAACTCCGCGTCGTTTTCGACGGCTCTGCGAAGACTTCAACAAATGTCTCATTGAATGATATACTAGAAACTGGACCCACTGTGCAGGTCGACCTGTTTACTATTCTTTCAAGATTTCGATTACCGAAATACGTCTTCACAGCCGACATCGAAAAGATGTATCGGCAAATTTTAATTGATGAAAGTTATCGCCGATTTCAATTAGTATTCTGGAGAAATGGGAAATGAGACGCTCAAGATATATCAACTCAATACAGTGACGTATGGAACCACGTCAGCACCTTATCTTGCCACAAAATGTTTACAGCGGTTAGCCCAAATTGAAAATGACAATCACCCCGTCGCGGCAGCAATTCTACGAAGAGACTTTTACGTTGATGACGTGATGTCGGGATCCAACTCGTTATCTGAGGCCTTGCATGCTCAAGGAGAACTGGTAGCTATATTAAAAAAAGGAGGATTCAACCTACGCAAATGGTGCAGCAACCACCGCAAATTACTGGAAGGCCTTCATATGTCAAATATTGCCGTTAAATTAGACTTTAACTCCAAGGACGACGGTCACATCAAAACACTTGGACAGGTTTGGATTCTAACTAGTGACGAGTTTCGCATTCAAATCAACAAAACTACGCACGAGGAATGTACGAAAAGAACTGTATCATCAGAAATTTTTCGTATCTTTAATCCTTTTGGATTAGTAAGCCCAGTAACTGTTGAAGCAAAGTTATTCCTGCAACATTAATGGACAATGAAACTTAATTGGGATATTAACCTCGATGAGAACCTTGCTACTAAATGGTCACGCTATATGGAGAGTCTTGAAACCCTGAATGCATTAATATTCTCACGACACGCATTTGGTGGCGAAATTCTAAGGTCCATCCAGCTCCAAGCATTTTCAGATGTCTCTGAACGAGCTTATCGTGGAGTAGTATATTTACGTTCAACAACTTCAAATGCACGAGTCATAGTACGGTTATTATGCGCCAAATCGAGACTAGCACCTTTAAAAAAAACTCACGATTCCAAGATTAGAATTGTGCGCGGCTGTATTAACTATTCAGCTCGTATCTAAAGTAAAAAGGGCTATTCAACTCGCAGATATGCAAACATTTTATTGGACAAACTCCGAGATAGTCCTATCTTGGATCAACGCCAAATCAGCCGGTTATTATGCACTTGTAGCCAACAGAATAGCTAAGATACAAGAAACCTCAGACAAGCATCAGTGGCGACAAGTAAGATCCAAGGACAATCCTGCCGACATACTCTCTCGGGGCAGTGTTGCGCATAAATTACAGGATAATAATTTATGGTTTTACGGACCTATGTTCTTGCACGGCAGCGAGCAGAGTTGGCCACCACCATTCATTCACAAATCCACATGCAACGTTGAGCGTAAAACCACCGTGGCAACCTGAGCGGCTGATTCAACGAAGCAGCACCTCATTCACAGAATCGATCATCACAACTCATTCTCAAAACTAGTGAGAATTGTAGCTCATGTGATAAGATTAACGAAGATAATTCAAAAAATGTCGCTGGAAGGACGAGGCTGCATCCCCTCTACAGCAGAGCGTGAGGGTTCAAGGCGGATCATTTTCCTATTGATTCAGCAGGAAGGTCTACCAGACGATGTCCAATCACTAAAGGCCAAAAAGGAAGTCAGTAAATCTAGTGCAATCAGTAGCCTAGCTCCCTTTCTAGACAACTATGGTTTGATTGTGCTACCCGACTGTTCATTAACCAGGATATAAATGCAGGAAGTACATATTAAAAACAAGCACATTGGGCCTCAAGGACTAATAGCCATTATGCGACAAAAATATTGGCCACTTAAATCCAAATTTCTAGCCAGACAAACTGCTCACAAATGCGTGGCATGTACAAGAGCTAACCCAACGCTGCTAAACCAAATACTGGGAGGTCTGCCAACTGATCGCATTGAACCTGCTCGTGCTTTCATTCATTCAGAAGTAGATTTCTGGGGGCCAATATGGATTCATCATCGCATTCGCGGAAAAAGGCCAGCAAAAAATTACATAGCAGTCTTCTGTTGTTTTTCAACGAAAGACGTTCATATGGAGGTGGTAACAGGTCCAACCACGGACGCCTTTATAATTGCATTAAAACGGTTCATCGGCCGAAGAGGCACATGCAGGAAAATTTACTGCGACAATGCTACAAACTTCGTAGGAGCCAAGAACGAGATTGGAGAGCTAAGAAGTGCCATTTTTGATGAATCCAGTCAGGAGAAACTAAAGGGCGTCGGATGCCTTTATAACATTGACTTCATCTTCATTCCAGCAAGAGCACCAGACTTTGGAGGTATATGGGAGGCCGCTGTTAAATCAGGAAAAAATCTATTCAAACGGAGCGTGCACTCTGCTAGTTTAACGTATGAAGAACTGGAGACGCTTGCAATAGAAATCGAAGCAGTTCTAAATTCAAGGCCCATCACGGCAGTCCCATCAAGCGCCAACGATTTGGCGTCCATAACGGCTGGACATTTCTTAATCGGAGAGCCGCTCACTGCAACGATCGACGTAGAAACAAAACCATTGCAATTAAGTCTCAAGAAAAGATTCGAACGCGTCATCAAACTCAAGGACGAATTCTGGCAACGTTGGAGATCCGAATACTTGTCCCACCTACAGCAACGTTCTAAGTGGCGTCAATGCAAGGATAACATCAAGGTGGGCCAAATGGTGTTAATCCATGAAGACAACATCCTATCTCTGCAATGGCCCCTAGGCAGAATTGAGGAAACAATTGTTGATCTAGACGGAAACGTGCGCGTAGCTAAAGTGCGTACAAAGAATGGAATCTCGACAAGGGCAATTCACCTACTTGCTCCACTGCCAACAGAAACTGAAACGTCTCACACGACACCAGAGCGATCAGCCGCAAGTTGCACTTCAAGCGAAGAAACCCCATCAGACATTGAACCGGAGGTTACTCCGCGCAAGCGGAAGCGAATTAGCACCAGCTCCGCTCTCCTTTCAATGCTATTAACATTAAGCACCGAGAGCCCAGTTCTAGAAGTCCACAACAAACCAGGCATTTATTTCGAGAGCATCGGAACAACCAACATCGTTTCAAGCAACTGAAACATCATAGTTTACAACAACTTAACTTCTTATTGGCATGCATGGACCTCAATAAAAAACGCTACGAGGAATTTAGAGAATCTATGCGACGAATCAAACAACCATCACATATGTGGGCGGATAGTGTCAACATTTCACCAGTGGCAAGGAGATTTGGAGCTAGAAAAAAACTTAATATCAGCAAAAAACTGCGACAAAAAAGGGGAGCCTTCAACGTCAATGGCAATGTAGCGAATTCGCTATTCGGCGTGCTGGATTCAGACTATGAAAAGGACATGTCAGCTAAATTAGAACATATTTATGAGAATGAAGCTGAACTCAACGCCCTACTTCAGAATAACACGTCAATTATGGATACAACCTGAAACATAATGAAGCGAACTCAAGAAGAATCACATCTAAAATTCTCCGATCTGAATGGTCACATGGACAGGCTCACCTCGGCAACCTACAATATCAGCTAACGCAAAATTTACAAACACAACAACAAACTATAATGGACACTCTCATTGCATGGAAGGGTTCATCCCATGTTGTTATCGTCCTAACAGCTGAAGGATGAACTCAAAACAATATAGGGTCACTTACGACCAGACCTGCACCTTCCTCTGCCAGATAACGACATCTTAGAATATTATAATCTTATCGAAATAAAATCCTTCATCACTAAAACTGCAATAGCATTCACTCTAAAATTGCCGCTAATCAATCCTGATACATTCGAATTATTTCAACTCACACCAATCTCTGTTCTGATAGATTCAAGGCTTGTTTTAATTAAGCCAGTATCTAGTTTCGTCGCATTAAATCTACAAAACGAACAATTATACCCAATTGAGAGAAGTTTGGTAGAATGCTTTCAAGGCAACAACAAAAGGTACCTATGCTATCAACGTCATCCAATTTATCGTGCGAAGGCGTCCTTTGGAAGATGTGAAATGGATATATTTCATAACAAGAAGAGTGATGCCTGCCAATTGCATCCACTCGACTCCAAAATGGCCTGGTTTCAATTGCACAACTCCAACCAATGGATCTATGCTCGAAGCGACTCATCTCCTATCAATTTGATTTGCAACGACACCATCGAACCTTATACCATACAACAATCAGGCAGACTGCAAATTCAGAACAATTGTGTACTAAAACACGACCAGCTGATAATACGTAGTCACCATGTTTACAACAGCGAGATCCATATAGCATATGCTCGATTCAGTTCAGTCCCACTCCCAAATTCCACGTTTAATTTTCCAACAATCTCATACTCCGCAACAGAATTTTCGGTTAAATTAGACGAAATTGAACACTTACGGAACTCATTGCAACACTCAACATTGTCTCAGCTTCACAAACACAACGTAAATCACTATGCTTTGAACATCTCCACACTATGCATTGTAATAATCACTATTATCATTGAAGCAGCATGGCTGAATACGCGCAATAGAAGCATGCGATTCCCGACGCCAGCACCAAGAAATCAAGCATTTATAATAAACATTGACGAGCTACAACCCGGACACAACAATTAACCATTTAATCATGTAAAAAGCTCATTCATCTTGAATCTTCGATTGCAGTTCAGCTAACTTTCGGTGCTGCAATTTAACACTGCATTCAAGGGCAGCACACTTCTCCGGTCGTTGGCACTTAATGCGTTACTTGCTTTCTGTTTTTATTCTTGATAGATTCAGCAATTAAGCAAATGTCGCATATTTTACCTAAATCAAACTAGCAATAATTTCATTTCCGTTCGTTGGCACCTATTGCGTTCCTTGCTTTAAACTTTTATTTTTGATAAATTTAACAACCAAGCAAATGTCGCAATTTTTATTATATATAAATATATAAATATATAAATATCGTTAATGTTCAAAAATTAAATCAATTTGCTAATAAACGCTCAATTCACCACCACCCGTGTTAAGTGAACTTGAACTTGCAAATAATTCAATCTCTCGAACGCGCAAATTGAATTGGAGTAACTCTTATTCAAGACCCAATATTAATGAAGAATTAATATTGAAATATTAGGTGTAGTAAAAAGAAATCCACTTTTCCAATAGATGGCGTTATTTAACTGCATCTCGCGTTGTATAAGTCCGATCGTGTTCCGCTAGGGGGCATTAGAAAGATGACAGTTCCTACTAAAAAAGCTTTTTTGACACTTTTTTGATTGATTGATTCAGTTTTGTTTGAGAGCTTGTCAAAGATGGACATCAGCAAAGAGAAAATTCGCTACATTTTACAGTTTTTCTTCGATAAGGGAGAAAACGCAAGCCAGGCGGCTGAAAATGTGAATAGCGTTTATGGACCTGATACTGTAACAGCCAATGATGCGCAATTTTGGTTTCGTTGATTACGTTCCGGTAACTTCGATGTCAAGGATGCACCACGCACTGGAAGGCCAATTGTCGAAAATGTCGATAAAATCATGGAAATTATCGAGTCCGTCGAACCATTTGAATAAGGCTGGATACACAAAGAAGCTCGATGTATGGGTGCCACACGAGTTAACGCAAAAAAACCTCATAGACCGAATTTCCATCTGCGAATCGCTGCTGAACCGCAACAAAATCGACCCATTTCTGAAGCGGTTGGTGACTGGTGATGAAAAGTGGGTCACTTACGACAACGTCAAGCGAAAACGGTCGTGGTCGAAACACGGTGAACCGGCGGAAACGGTGGCCAAGCCAGGATTGGCGGCCAGGAAGGTTTTGCTGTGTGTTTGGTGGGATTGGCAGGGAATTATCTACTATGAGCTGCTCCCATACGGCCAAACTCTTAGCTCGGAACTCTACTGTCAACAATTGGACTGTCTGAAGAAAGCAATCGCCCATAAGCGGCCAGCTTTGGCCAATAGGAGAGGAATTGTGTTCCATCAGGACAACACCAGGCCACACACATCGATAGTGACTCGCCAGAAGCTCCGAGAGTTTGGTTGGGAGGTTCTTCTGCATCCACCTTTTAGTCCGGACCTGGCACCAAGTGATTACCATCTGTTCCTGTCCATGGCGAACAATTTTGCTGGTGAAACATTCGCTTCAAGAGAGGCTTCTGAAATTCGACTGTCTCAATTTTTTGCTAATAGGAACGAGGGCTTCTATGAGAGAGGCATAATGAAATTACCTTTAAAATGGCAACAAGTTATCGAACAAAACGGCGCATATTTGACCTAAATCGAGTCATTCTAACTATCTTAAATAAAGCCCTCAATTTAATGCAAAAATAATTTCTTTTTACTACACCTAATACTATCAAGCACCTAAGCTTTTAGTACCAGCGAAAACAGTAACAATATTTCTGCCAATTCTTTTCATGTGTCAGGATTATGCGTTTAACCATCATATAGGCGCTGTTCCAAAGCGTGGGAACTTCCTGAATTAAATTTAATGGTTTTGTAACAGCTTGTGCTTTCTTAGATTTCTCGCTGGCAATTGAACTGCTTTTAAAAAAGGCTACTATGCGTTGGCGTTTAATTAAAATCGGTTCTAAGCATGGCAACTTTATAACTTCTTGTACAAGTAAGTTAATGGTGTGCGAAAAACGGGGCAAATGTTTTTTCTGTAGAAGTTCACAAGCTTTCTTCATCGTACTGTCGTTGTCCGTCACTATTGAGACCACTTTGTTAATGATGCTAAATTCAATCAAAACACAGCAAAAGGTGTCGGCTATATTATCAGCTTTGTGGTTAGTAGGTGTTAAAACGCTTGTCAGTTGACAAGACAGCGGATTTTAACTGAAAATCGTCGTTGACAAAGTGGCAAGTCACAGTTATTTATGTAGCCCTCATTCGACTTAGATGTCCATATGTCTGTTGTAATGGCAATATCCTCTACTTTTTCTAAGATAGCTTTTAATTTTTCTTTTAGGACTTCATAGTCGTTCGTTAGCACGGTGTCGCGAAGATGCGTCTTACTTGGCAATTTGTATCGCGGATCCAATTTTATTACTAGTTGGCGGAAACCTTGGTCATTTACAACGCTGAATGGCTGTACACCCTTTGCTATCGTATCCATTATCGCTTTGTCAAGTTCAGTTTTTCGAACTGAGCTATTTGTGTACGAAGAATCTTTTTCAAGGAAGTTTTTCATAACTTGTGCTTCACAACCCGGCTCTGTCGTTGAATCTTCTGGTTGTGCGCGTTTTAAATTATCGAGAGTTATGTATTCTTTTCCACACATGATGCATATAGCAACTTTGTCCTTTTTCGACCTTTTGAAATGCAGCCATACAGTAGAAATTCTCCGTTTTCGTTTTACATCGTTCATTTCCGCCACGAAATTTTCCTGTTTTTCCTGTAATAAAACATTCTAAATTAAATAAAAATATGGCACAAACGTAACATTCCTCGATGCAAAGTACGTTGGAATATACAATGAGGCGGATCTTTCTAATTTTTTAAGAATCTGTCCATTTCAACGAAAACCCGGGTAACCGCCAGCACCACCTTTCCAAATCTAAAGTAAATGACCAAAAATTAACGTAAAATAAGTTAAATTGTGAAAATAATAAGAGTGCTTCTACTTACCAGTTCTCCCGCTCTTTTTGGCTTGATGTTTTTCTTATTTGGGATGCATATAAACTATCGATAGTAATTAAAAAACCATCGATGTTTACGATAGTTTGAAACCATCGATGTATCGATAGTGCCATCGATAGTTTCTCCAGCTCTAGCGGAAGGTTGTCGCTTTGTTGAGTAGAATTTTAATTTTTGTTATTCTCTTATATGTGTGTACGCACGTTAATGTGTGCGCAAATGCCAAGCATTGCTCGTAACATATTATATATTTCAGCATAACGAGCAAGTGCGTTCGGACTGTAGCTGCGTGAGTAAGTGTGTGTAAGTGAGTATGCTTAGGTATGTGCGCACTTCTCTATTGGAAATTTCAAGCCAAAATTCTAATCGCTGTCGATTTTATTATTCATAGATGAGAGAAAAGATCCGTACAAATCGACCGAACTACTTAATGTTCTGTAGGGAGTTGCAATGAAGAAAGCAACAACAAAACGAATAAAAGTTTTCGGTAGTGGTCGACTATTTATAATATTGGCGGTACGCATTTTTTGTAATTTCTCGAATATATGAATACTTTAATTTTTTGTGCATTTCTTTATTTTTAAGCTTAAAATTTATCCAATGTTCCTTCAAAAGCGTTAACACCTTTAAGAAAAAGAACTCGCATTTCTTTTTTTTAAGCTAAAAATTTATCCAATGTTCCTTCAAAAGCGTTAACACCTTTAAGAAACAGAACTCGCATTTCTTTATTTTTAAGCTTAAAACTTATCCAATGTTCCTTCAAAAGCGTTAACACCTTTAAGAAAGAGAACGCACATTTCATTATTTTTAAGCTTAAAATTTATCCAATGTTCCTTCAAAAGCGTTAACACCTTTAAGAAAGAGAACTTGCATTTCTTTATATTTAAGCTTAAAATTTATCCAATGTTCCTTCAAAAGCATTAACACCTTTAAGAAAGAGAACTCGCATTTCTTTATTTTTAAGTTTAAAATTTATCCAATGTTCCTTCAAAAGCGTTGACACCTTTAACAAAGAGAACTCGCATTTTCATACTTTAACCATAAACATATATATATAAAACAAAAAAACACAAAAAATTAAAGTATTCATATATTCGAGAGAATATAAAAAGTGCGTACCGCCAATATTATAAATAGTCGACCATTACCAAAAACTTATATTCGTTTTGCTGTTGCTTTAATCATGGCAACTCCCTACAGAACATTAAGTAGTTCGGTCGATTTGTACGCATCTTTTCTCTCATGTATGAATAATCAAATCGACAGCGATTAGAATTTTGGCTTGAAATTTCCAATAGAGAAGTGCGCACATAGCCAGCGGAGCCGGCCGTATGGCCTGTAGAAGTCATACCCAATAAGGCCACACACCTTATGAATTAATCCTGCATGAATTTCGGGTGGAATAAAGAAATTAAGTAGTAAATGAGATAAGAACGACAAAAATTTCCCACAGTTTTTGTATTTAAAAGCATTGAGCTCAGGCATGACTTTGGGCTATACCGGAGAAGAGAAGTTGTCATGCCTATTGAAGTTTTCGACTGCTTTCAGCCATTTAGAACTATAGCTGCAACTTCGGCCAAAAGCTCTTACGTGGTACACCACACTTTCTATTACGTGGTTCACCACAACACTCGACTTATGGCGTGGTTCACCTCAGTTGAGCTTTTTCACCAAATCATGCCATAACGCGTCAAAATTTGGCAGAAGTTGCAGCTATAGTTTATATACTTTCAGCGATGGAGGATTGAAAACCGAATACATAAAATATTTTCGTTGTTGCGTTCGTTTCACTTCGTGAATCTGATGCGACGCGTGCCAAAATTACAAGAGCGTTGTCTCAGTTCTTCAAGAATCGTCAACGGGGACGGACAAAAAAAATAATAGACAGTGTAAAGAAAACACGAACGCCGGCTTACCTCAAAGCTTAGAGGATAAAGAACATGTATTTATTTTAATATGTATATTCTCCCTAAACAGTTTACCTACCATAATTAAAAGCATTATCTACCAAGGCTTATAAATAAAACTAGTAAACCCAGTCGACCGACACATTCGGTTGATTCCTAGAACACAAATACCATCTAAACAAAAAAGATAAAATTTATCATAACTTTAAGCAAGATGCATAGGAATATGAATTTCTAAACACAGTTTTTGATTTGTTTTTTAGTTTTTCATATTTTTATTTTGTATATTTTATTTGTTTTTTTTTTTTTCCTCTTCAACACCTCCTATTTCATTTTCATTAGCGTTTGCACGCCGAGTGTTTTCGCGTAGTCGTGCATTTCTCGTACGTTCACGAAGAGCTCTACTTCCTGGGCTCACGCGGTAATGTTGCGGTCGTGTCATTCTTCGCAGTTCTACAGCCAACAGCAAACTAAGGCTGAAGTTAGTTTTAAGCTGAATTTCCAATAGCGCAGGAGGTGCGTAACGTGAATTCCTGCAAATGTTCAACACCTGAAAACATATGGAACGACGTCCAATCAACTTCCTGCACACGCAAAAGTTCGAAAAATTGAATATTTCCTGCGCGTGAGCAACATGACAGCTGAGTATAACAGTTGAAGAAAGGAATATAACAGTGTTGTAGAAACTATTGAGTACTTTTTTATGGTACTTGGTACTACGGAGGTATGCTTTTCTTCCTTAATGAATTAATATGCATTAAATAATGTTTTCATTTAAGCTTCGACATCTATATATATGATTTCTATAATTTATTTGCTAAGTAAAAGGGAATATTACATTCCGTTCATAGAAAATAAGACGAGTACAAGAGTAGCTAAAAATTAACTGAGTCAAGTTCACATTCAAAACCGCAGCACTGACATGCTCATGCACACGCATTATTGGAAATTGCATTTTTCCTGCCCCTCCTGCAGCAGGAAATTTCCTGCAGCTCCTGCGCTATTGGAATTCAGGCTTTACTTGCGTTCATTCTGCTCTTCTCTGAAGTAGCAAAAAGCTTATTGCTTTCATACGCTCTCAATGTATGTATGCATTTAAGTATGTCTATCCCAGCCGGAAAGTTTCTCATAAAGGACAAATTCATTAATTTTTTCACCAAGAATATCAAGGGGAAAATTTGAGTACTTCTCAATTGCAATAGCATTGCCATCGAGAGAAGGTGTTTTTTTATCGCAATTGCAATCGCAGTGTCATCGAGAGGTAATGTTATTCATCGCAACTCCAATGGCACTGTCATCGATAGAGGTATCGATACGACGGAGTAGATCTACTACACTTTCGAAGACCAAATCGTGACATGTGCTCTTAAGACTGCCAATGTGTGTTAATTTCATTAGAAAAATGGTGTATTATATAATCAGGAGGAGGCTCTATGTCATGCTGAAATCATTGATTGTTTCAACGGGACATTTCCGGCTGGGACATACTTAAATGCATACATACATTGAGAGCGTATAAAAGCAAATAGCCAGTGATGCCAACTTAGCGCTTTTTAGATCTAGCGCATTTAGCGCTAAGCTATTTTTGTTGCGTTCATAACAAATGTGCATACTTTAGTTGTTGTTATCTTGAACCAATATTTTTTGCGCGCACACTTTACAGCTTTTTGTTTCTCAATAAAAGCAATGTTTTAAAACTGTTAATATTATAGATTTAGTGATTTCTAATAAACAAAATGTTCAAAAAAACGTTTTCAAAATTTTATGTTAAATCACCAAGTTTTAGCGTATTTTGCTTCTGAGGAGTTGGCAGCACTGGTTATAATTGTTTGTGATATTCTATTCTCTTTGTCTTTTACTCTTAACGTACCAAGCACGGAAGCAACGTCGTGCTATGAAACAACAACAAAAACAACGCTGAAATTTGCATATGAAAATTAAGAGCACGGAAAGAGCAAAATTGTGTTTATCGAAAAACTCTATCGCCGATAAAAGTAGATATAGAAGTCAGATATAGCCCATTTATACTCCCCGCAATTGATTTTGATAATATCTACCATCTGTTAAAATTTCAGCAAAATATAGTATATAACTAAAGTTATAAGCATTAAACTTTTTGTGCTCGCCTATTAATATATAAGACTTAATATATAATAATAAGATTTAAGACAGGAATTCTTACCCCTAGGCAGGCCTTAGTCCTCACCTATGAAGTATGGTATGAATACCTATTCCGGGATATTCATACCATACTTCATGCGGGAGTTCTCAGGCCTGCCTCAGGGCTGATATATAAGGCCTGATTTCCCTATGACATCAGTGAATAAAAGGAAATCAGGGGGTATTGCTGGATATCATGCATTAGCATTACCATTCAGGCCAGAAATATTGTAATAGCTCAGGGCTGAACGCACCACTGGGTACCTAAGCATACTCACTTACGTACACTCACTCACGCAGCTACAGTCCGAACGCACTTGCTCGTTGTGCTGAAATATCCCTGCAGTAAATGTGGGGCAAATTGACCCCTGCGTCACCACTGTCATTCTATAGACATGGTCAACGAGGAGGTCCACAGTTCAATTTTCTTCAGCATTCATAAAATGAATTTGCTGCACGAGAATCAGAAGGCTCTGTAGCGTAATGGTTAGCATGTCCGATCATCAATCCGAAGGCTCGTGTTCGAATCCCAGGGGAGGCGAGAAAAAGTGGAAAATTGTAAAATTCGGTGCATTATTCTTATGGATTCTTATGGTTAAGAAGAGAGAAAAAATGTTTCCATTCTGAATTCTCGTGAATGCTTTCACAGTTCGTGCGAAAATTCTCATGAATTATGTTTTCAATAACTTAATTTTTCCAATTTTTTCGCAAAAAAAAAAATTTTTTAAAGCCTATAATATTATCCACTTAAAAAAAAAAAAATTGGCACCCACCCGAGCGAGATTCGAACACGGGTCTGCAGGTCGCTAGGCCAGACTCTTCACACTGAGCCATCCGAGCCCTGCGCGCGGCGCTTTCCATTTACGTACTATAGCTAATGAGCTGCCTCTACAGCATCACCAGTTCAATCGTCAACTAGTGTCCGCTCGAACATATGCTCATACAAAGTGTCCATAGGAGAATACATTGGCATGGGTACAGTTGGTCACTAGTGACGGTGACGGAGGAACTGGTGACAGATTGAATCAGTCACTAGAGATAATTACTGCAGGGATATGTAAAAAAAAATGCTTGTCATTTGCGCATACATTAACGTGCGTACACACAAACAAGAGAATAATAAAAAAAAAAATTCAACTCAACAAACCCTATAGAAAGTATGTCGATAATTGTCGCTCAGCGAGTAGAGCTCCACCAGAGAAAAAGTCTCTAGTGCAAATGGGTACAGTTAATCAACTATGAGCGAGTCGAGTTTGACTAGTGCAAAAGCCACCAGTATACTTCTAGTTCAAAAGTCAATTAAAAGTTCACACACCCAGAAAAATTCTGAAAACAACAATGCAAAACACTTGTTTTAGAATGAATACGTCAAGTAAGCATTTTTATCTTGTGTGATTAGATGTTAAGCTAGTGCTTTGTTAAAACTTCCGCGCAACAACTCAAAGGTTTCCGGTTCAAGTCCGGCACGGGGCAAGACAACTCTTTTAATAAATTTACCGAAAATTTTTTTTTTTTTATTCGGATGTTTTTTTTTTTGTTATTAGAACGAAGTTCTTTATGAAACGATAGCGACAGGGTACCTAGTCGAGAAAAAGTTAAAAACCGCTATAAAATCCGTGTTACCTAAATTGAAGTTCGCAAAAAATGGTATAATAACCTTTGCAAAAAGAAAGAAATATACATATATTTACGTAAAATGACTTCCTGATGCGGTCGAGATATTATACTTTTTTAGGCAACACTTATTTCCGACGATATCCCGAAAAAATAATTAATTATTAAATTCAGAATCTACACAGACACATACAAGCATAAATGCATTCAAACAAAACAAAACAATACGTGGTGCTGCCAGACTGAACGTTTTCAGAATAACTCCGATTAGTAGGTTTTTGCAAATAAATAAGGGCATTTTAGGTAGCTTATATTTTTTTTGCGCTTTCAAAGCATACGTCAATTCGTACATAACTAAAACATATTTAAAATCATCGTCTGTACTCCGGGGCCTGCGGATGTAATATCGGTGTGAAAAATATCGATACTTTAAAATATCTTTATGTATGAAAATTCGCATTCTCATTTGCGATGGAAACCCCTTTTCACGTATGCTTTTTCAGTTCCAGTATATTCTGCTTATCTAACTTAGCACCTTGAGGGCTCAACGCTGTTAAAGTAAATTGAAAGGAAGTAACGAGCTCACTACTTTGAAGAAAGGAAATCAGAGTTGAAATTTCGATGACAGGTCGACAGAAATATAGGAAATGTGTGACTTAAATGCAACCATGTGAGTCCGATTACTTGTAATAAGCGTATGCGTTCAAGTAGCGAAAGTAAGTCAAAGTACTTATTTGTTTTTATACCCAGCGTAAGCAGGGTATCTTGTAACAGCCAGAATAACGCTCCGTAGATATAGACATATATATATATATATTCTTGATCAGGATCAAAAATTGAATCGATTTAGACATGTCCGTCTGTCCGTCCGTCCGTGTCCGGATCTCCTCCGAAACGGCTGGACCAATCAAAACGAAATGTGGCACACAGGTATACCGGGGTCCGAGTATGATCCTAACTAAAAATGAAAGACATCCGCTCACTGCCACGCCCACAAATGAATTTAATGTGTTTTCAGTAAAATGTTTGTAACTTGCGAACCACTCAACACATTTCATTAATATTTGGTGTACTGGTAAACTACGAAAAGGGACATATCCTGGGAAAAAATGGGCGCCTTCCTCTTCGAGCCACGCCCACAAATAAGGGTTTATCCTAACTTATGAAGTAAAAGGCGTAGAAGCTTCAAATTCGCAACATAGGTTGACCAAGGCGAACGATAGGTGCAGGAAAAACAGTTATGTAGCCCGCCCAATGCCACGCCCACAAATGGAGATTTTTTGTACCATAGTGCGCCAATAATGTCGGGACGCTGGGTATTTCAAAGTCGCGCTTGGCCGACTTTAGTTTTCTTACTTGGCTCCACATGTGTTTGGTATTGGAAATTTACTTGCAGATTTAGAGCGTAGAGCCCTTTAGCGCCCATGTAAGTTACATACCTGCACAAAAATATTCTACGGCAGCATTGATGAAATTTGATATTTGATCATATTTAAAGGCCAGTAGTATTATAATATTTCCAAAAATTGAAAAAGTGGGCGTCGCAGAAGGGCGGTTTTCGAAAATTGTCTCGTACAACCGAAATTCAAATGGGACTTGAACGAAATTTGGCACTTATGCTTCGTTTGTAGCAATGAACATCCTCCAAAAAAATTTCCTTGGTCGGTCCTTTATTAAGGGTACCTCCAGAACTAGGGTCTGCCACAAAAATCCCAAAACTGCCTTTAAATCGGACTTTTTCGAAATATTTTAATGAAACTTAAAATTTGAGCGTATATTTAAGCCTCCGATTATAATTCAACAAAAATTGGAAAAGTGGGCGTGGCAAAGGGGCGTTTTTCATAAAGAAATCTATCAAAAGTCGGTATATGGGGCCTCTAATGGCCTTAAACACCTCTGGATATGAAAAATTATTTGAACATGTGTGTCTGTGTCGGGTATTCTATTGTCAGGCTCGCCTGACTATAACACCCTTACTTGTTTTATTTCTAGTCAGTTATGAAAGAATTTTCCTTTTATTACAAAAGTTAATATTTTTTTTTGTTAATAAAATTAATATTTGGACGGCGTTCTTTTAAGAATTCAAGTGTTGTTAAAGACATTCTGATATGTTACTCAAAAATACATCAAAAAATTTCGGGTAGGTGCGTTTTTCGCGTAAGTGCATAAAATTGTCTGTAAAATAATTGAATGCAGCTAAGCAGAATATACTGTATCGCATTTTCGTTTGTGAAAAACAGTTGAAAACAACAAACAGCCGTCTTGTATATATATATTTTTCGATTAATAAAAACAATTGAGTTTTGCGAAAAACCTTGCTGCGAATTATATTTACTAACATTTATAAATACCATAATGAACTTCGTTCTTATCTGGTGTCCTATGACACAACTCAACTTGTTTACCAAGTTAACCTCCCTATTCAGGAAAAAATTTTAAATTTAAAAGGCTGACAAAATACAATTTTTGTATAGAAAATTTGATTTTTGTCAGCATTTTAAATTTAAAAAGTTTTTCTGCCTGAGCAACTCAAGTAAGGATTTCGATCAGTGAGTTGAAATTGGCTTGGTTAGCTCAATGCGTTAAAGCGTTTGCTCAAAGAACGAGATGTTGTGAGTTCGAACCTCAGCCGAGTCAAAATAGTTAACAGAATTTAAAAGACAAAAAGCATATACATAAAGAACACAAAAAAAACAAAAGGCAAAAAAAAAAGGAAAAAAACAATTACAAAAAATTATAATTTTTTGATTTTTCTCAAAATGCGCCAACAATTTTAATTCTTGAACAAAGTATCGATAGAGAGCTATCGATACATGACGTCCTAGTGACTATTGATTCACTAGTAATTAACTATATCCAAAAAGATCAATTCACCCCTAACACTCTACTTCTGCACTAGTTCAAATGCGACTGTCGATTTTCAAATGACACCTCAGAGTAAAAATTGACAGTTCAATGCATTGGCGGGGAAATTACGAGCGAGCAGTACTGTTGATTTAGGGAGTAGTCGAAGACTACTTCTGCACTAGTTCAGTTTCCTGCAGGGAAGCGACAACCTTCCGCTTCGGAGTTTCAATTTATGGTACCAAATGCTACCAGAATGATATAAATAGATCTCAATTGCTTTGTTGAACATACTCCTTCTTCGCAACATTAAACCGCTTCATATATTTTTTCTTCCTTTATTTCTTCATATATTTTCATATTTTTTTTTAATTTCCGTTCATTACTTTTCTTATACCTCTACATTTTTTTCAGTCAGAAAAATTTGCACAAAATGTCAATTTAAGTTGGTTTTTCAATTTGACGTACAAGTTTTTTTTTCACTGTAAGCTTTTAAAAGCTTTCAACACATAGACACTTATGCGTATGTATCGTACCCTGACAACCTCTGATTTATAATGACCATGTAGGAGTGTAGGAGTCTATCTCTTCTTCTTTCTAATCCCTGCAATGTGTTAGAACTACGCTGCTTCTACATAGGCATATAGCATGAGGAAATGAGAAGCATGCTATGGCAGCGAAATATTTAGCTCTGCTCTGGTGAAATGCATTGCCACTTTTATTTTTGATTTTAGGTGATTTTCGAGTACATTACATAAAAAATATCTACTAAACTCATAAAATGATATAAAAAGCTTGAAAAGCATAAAATTTATCAAGGAAACTCAATATCAAGGAGAAATAGAAATTGTTTTTTTTAGTCCTGTCCTGTCCTGTCCACATAACTTTTTGATCACACTGTTTGAGGCAAAATGCAAAATTCTATGAGCAATAAAATTCGTAGCCGCAGTCAAAAATGTATGTCAATTTTTTACAAAATGAAATAATTCGTGCACATTAAGCAAAAACATAACCGAATATGTACATTTATTAAAGTTTCAATCATATATTACTTTATATGTCACTCTCATAGATTTTGGGCGGGACATTTCGCGCCAGTTAGAAAGAGATGTTACTCGGCAGGCAAAAAAAGAGCGAGAGAGAAACACTTTTGGTGAGTACCTAAGTGAAAAATTCTCATTTTGGTGGTAACCAAAGCAATTCAAATTCAAATATTTCAAGCAATATAAAAAACCGAGCCGACGCCGTGTTTCTTTGATAATTTTCTTGCAAGTTGCATCATAGTGCCACTTTGTGTCTACTCGTATTTTTGTAGGTATCTTTCTGGTGAATTTCTCGAAAGAGTTCAATTTCCAATTCCTGCTGAAGGTTTTTGTTGGTAGCTTTTTGGTGAATTTCCCCAATTTGATGAATTTCCTATACCTGCTAAATGGTGTATTTCCCCATCGCGGCAGAGCCTTTTCGACGTCGACAGTAAGACCTACACTCCTACATGATACTGACTTGAATTTGATATGTGAAGCCAAACCAATTTGCAAACGCAAAAACTGAATGCTTCCGAACGCTTGAATTGCGTTTTGGGGTGCTAGAGCCCAGCATTACTTTCAGCCAATTTTTTGTCTTACGTGAGACCTCTATATGTTATTTGCTTAAAGATCATACATATACGTTTTTGACTCCCTTTTCCCCCATTTCCTTAAGTATTAGTTTGACTATTTATTAAATTCGTTCCAATTTTTTCATCGAGACGTTTCAGTCCCATTACAATTCAACGACCAGTTATACGTACATCTTTTCTGCAGTTGAAGTGAAAGATTTTACCAGGAAATGTCACGAATGATATATCGAACCGAAGTAGCGACAAAATCCCTTAAACGCAGTATAGTCAATTTTTTGCCATCTGATTTTTAAAAAATTTTCCTTACGCTGGCTTAAAACGTCCCTTCTACTTCCAACGCTTAATACACGATTGGTCAATTTCTAAACCTAATAGAGCGCTTTGTTGGGCTTCGAAACAGGCGATTAAAAAAACTTCGTGAATTGTGGTTTGGGACAAAATGTAACCCGAGCACGGTTGCCACTATCCAAAAAATGACCCAAAACCCAAAAAAAATTGTTACAAAAAAATTTTCAGTTTCTCATATTTATTGTACAAAAAAGCAATAAGAACTTAATGGTATTCAGTCAAAAATAAAAAAATTGGTGTCTGTTAAGTCAATTTACGGACGATAGTTTTACGTGATAACGTCATAAGATAACACTCATTTTGTACATAATATGGAGCATTCAAGTTCACGTACGCTATTTTTTGACGATTTTTGAAATTCTCTTAGACTTATTAATTTAAAAGTTAGAAAATAAGTCTTATTTAATATTTTTTTGGCGATTTTTAATATAAATATAAAATAGAAAATAATAATTATACTTCACTTTTTAAATTCAAATTGCATATTAAAGTTTTCAAAATCAATTTCATACATTACACGTGCAAAGTGAAAAATTGCAAGAAAATTTTCGGACAATTTTGTTACCTCTCATATGTTAATCCGCATAATGCTTATGAGAATTGTAGATTGAAGTAATGCAACCAAACACTGCATAAATACTGAGATGTCCAAGGCTGCAATTATAATGAAGCTAAAGCGTAGGCTGTCATGTGTTTGTTGTAATTTTTTGTTTCAGAAATACAACAAACACATGACAGCTTCACACTAATTGCAGCCTAACGCTCATACAAACGAACAGCGATACGCAAATTTTAAAAATTTCGATAGAGTATGCAGAGGGAGCGAACATATTTTGTTGCTCTGTTATTTTCTTTAAAAATACAGGATTCAGGAATTTGTCTTTGTTTTTCAAATTTGTTTGTTCACATATCCAAAGAGTATGTTATGCTAAAACAGGATTTAATGTACTCTTTCGTTGCTTTTAAAAATCTAACACTGAAAGCATGCAATCGAGGAAAGATTTTGACGATCACGGCAACAACAAAACAATCGGACTTCTCGCCTCAACACATTGAGCAGTGTTTTGCATTTCCCAATAAACACAACAACGATAACGAGTTCGAATCAAATTCTATTCGAATTCGTAGAGCGCGAATCCCATTGGACGAATTCGAATCGAAAGGAAAATACGATAAGAATTCGAACCGTTTGCAACGAGCTCGCCTCAAGCTCGCTTTTTTGTCGTGTAATTTATAAAATGCGAGCTCGCGATTTTATCGTTTTTTGAGTTCGATTCGAATTCGATTCGAAGAGAAAATGCGATAAGCATTCGAACCGTTTGCAACGAGCTCGCCACGAGCTCGCTTTTTTTATCGTGCAATTCATAAGAGTCTTGCCGACTACGGCACCCTGAAAGGGATTTTGAAGTTTTGTTGATATTTTGAATATTCCTTGAGGTCTCCCTAAAAAATGGCCCCAAACTGAATATGAAACAAGTAAGAAAGCTAAAGTCGGTCAAGCCCGACTTTGAAATACCCAGCGTCCCGACATTATGAGCGCACTATGTTTAGCTTCTCTATTTGTGGGCGTGGCAGTGGGCGGGCCAATTAAAATTTTTTCCTACACCTTTCATTTGCCTTGGTGAACCTATGTTGCGAATTTGAAGCTTCTACGCCTTTTACTTCGGAAGTTACGAAAAATCTTCATTTGTGGGCGTGGCAGTGGGCGGACCACATAAATTTTTTCCCTACACCTTTCATTTGCCTTGGTCAACCTATGTTCCGAATTTGAAGCGTCTAAGCCTATTAATTCGGAAGTTACGAAAAATCTCCATTTGTGGGCGTGGCAGTGGGCGGGCCATATAAATTTTTTCCTCCACCTTTCATTCGCCTTGGTCAACCTATGTTGCGAATTTGAAGCTTCTACGCCTTTTACTTCACAAGTTACGATAAGCCCTTATTTGTGGGCTAATTTGTGGGCGTGGCTCACGGAGGACGGCGTCCATTTTTTTCCAGGATATGTCCCTTTTCGTAGTTTACCAGTAAACCAAATATCAATGGAATGTGTTGAGTGGTTCGCAAGTTACAAGCATTTTACTGAAAACACATTATATTCATTTGTGGGCGTGGCAGTGGGCGGATGTCTCCCATTTTTACTTAGGATCATACTCGGATCCCGATTTACCTGTGTGCCAAATTTCGACTTGATTGGTCCAGCCGTTTCGGAGGAGATCCGACCACGGACGGACGGACAGACGGACGGACAGACGGACGGACGGACGGACAGACGGACATGTCTAAATCGATTCAGTTTTTGATCCTGATCATTTCTATATATATTTTTCTATATCTCCGGAGCTTAGTTCTCCCTGTTACAAGATTCGCATAAAACTAATATACCCCGCTTACGCTGGGTATAAATACCCCGCTCACGCTGGGTATAAAAAAGTCCCAAATTTGGGGTTATATTGCATTATGAAAAATGACCCCAAATCAAAAATGAAATTTGCCCCAAAATCAAATAAAAAAGGCCCCAAAAACAAAAAGAGGTGTTTTTAATCGAAATGAAAAATGCCCCCAAACGGCCGTTATAGAATTTAAAAAATTAAAAATGAAAAAAGGCCCCAATTTTGGGGTAATTTTGCATAGTGTAGGTCTAACTCTTCTTCTTCCTAATCCCTGCAATGTGTTTGAGCTACGCTGCTTCAACATAGGCATATACCCTGTCCACATAACTTTTTGATCACACTGTTTGAGCAAAAATACTAAATTCTATGTCTAATCAAATTCGTAGCCGTAGTCAAAAATGTATGTTAATTTATTACAAAATGAAATAATTCGTGCACATTAAGCTAAAACATAACCTAATAGGCTTTTCGCACATAGTGCTAAATCACGTGATTTAGCTAAATCATTCAAAGCTAAATCACAACTGTTCACACGAAGTCGAAGTAATATAAAAAAAACCAAAATATTTGTATTATTTTTTGAATAATTCGAATTTTTTCATTAATCACAAATAATCCCGATTATTTTTGAATAATTTCGTAATCGTAAACTTTTTATGTGCAGTTGTGTGTGCAGATAATCAAATACAGGCACGGCAGAACGTTTACATGGGTATTTTACCCACTCGAAATTTTCCAAGTAAATTTAGGTGTAGTAAAAAGAAATCCATTATTTTTCCAATAGATGGCGTTATTTATCTGCATCTCGCGTTGTATAAGTCCGATCGTGTTCCGCTAGGGGGCATTAGAAAGATGACAGTTCCTACTAAAAAAGCTTTTTTGACACTTTTTTGATTGATTGATTCAGTTTTGTTTGAGAGCTTGTCAAAGATGGACATCAGCAAAGAGAAAATTCGCTACATTTTACAGTTTTTCTTCGATAAGGGAGAAAACGCAAGCCAGGCGGCTGAAAATGTGAATAGCGTTTATGGACCTGATACTGTAACAGCCAATCATGCGCAATTTTGGTTTCGTCGATTCCGTTCCGGTAACTTCGATGTCAAGGATGCACCACGCACTGGAAGGCCAATTGTCGAAAATGTCGATAAAATCATGGAAATTATCGAGTCCGACCGTCATGTTAGCACTGTTTCGATTGCAAAAGAGCTAAAGATTGCACAAAAAACCGTTTGGAACCATTTGAATAAGGCTGGATACACAAAGAAGCTCGATGTATGGGTGCCACACGAGTTAACGCAAAAAAACCTCATAGACCGAATTTCCATCTGCGAATCGCTGCTGAACCGCAACAAAATCGACCCATTTCTGAAGCGGTTGGTGACTGGTGATGAAAAGTGGGTCACTTACGACAACGTCAAGCGAAAACGGTCGTGGTCGAAACACGGTGAACCGGCGGAAACGGTGGCCAAGCCAGGATTGACGGCCAGGAAGGTTTTGCTGTGTGTTTGGTGGGATTGGCAGGGAATTATCTACTATGAGCTGCTCCCATACGGCAAAACTCTTAACTCGGAACTCTACTGTCAACAATTGGACCGTCTGAAGGAAGCAATCGCCCACAAGCGGCCAGCTTTGGCCAATAGGAGAGGAATTGTGTTCCATCAGGACAACGCCAGGCCACACACATCGATAGTGACTCGCTAGAAGCTCCGGGAGTTTGGTTGGGAGGTTCTTCTGCATCCACCTTATAGTCCGGACCTGGCACTAAGTGATTACCATCTGTTCCTGTCCATGGCGAACAATTTTGCTGGTGAAACATTCGCTTCAAGAGAGGCTTCTGAAATTCGACTGTCTCAATTTTTTGCTAATAGGAACGAGGGCTTCTATGAGAGAGGCATAATGAAATTACCTTTAAAATAACAACAAGTTATCGAACAAAACGGCGCATATTTGACCTAAATCGGGTCATTCTAACTATCTTAAATAAAGCCCTCAATTTAATGCAAAGATAATGGATTTCTTTTTACTACACCAATATAAGTTGACAGCTATCAGCTGAAAAATAGAAGAAGGTGAACACTGTTTGCTTGATTTTTAAAATATGAGCGCCAATATGGACTTTGGAAAGTGGTCAATTGTTTTTTACAATTTGATGCAGTTAAATAATATTTTGGAGCTGATGTTCAGTGATAACAGCGATTTGGAAAACATTGAGATAGAGATGTGACAGATGTTTTGTTCAAAACTATCGATATTTCGATGAAAACGCCGGGTTCATATCGAGTTTGTGTAATACAGTACTTCCCGCTTAATTGACACACCAAAATTTCTCGACTTTGTATGCAACTAAGCGGGGATATCAAATAACCGAGTATTCGGATAATTGCAATATAATTTCAAAAAAGCGAATATGTGGTTAAATGACCGTATATTGCATTTAATAGAGTTTAAGTACAACTTAATATGTACATATTTACATATTTTTCTTTGTAGGAATTATCTAACAGTCTTCCCGAGAGAAGAAGTGTGTAATCTTAGACTGGACCCGATTTTTATCAATTGTTTTCAAGACGTCTGTTTCCATTTTTTCAAATTCAATAGAATATTTGTCGACAGGTAGGAAAAAGTCTCTTAAAACATTAATTGCCATGACTGCTTCGTTTGCATCTGGGACTTATTGTCACTCAATCGTAATTAGATATCGAATTTTTCATAGCTGCCAGATAAGCGAGTTTTTTTTCGTACTCTTATAATTGGTAGTTTTTAAAAACCGTGGCAATTAAGAGAGTTTGGCAAATAAGCGTGTGATAAATAAACGAAGAAATTAATGTTACGTGATATGGGGAAAACTCATTGCAAAAATTTTATTGCAATTATAAGGGTTTTGCAATTAAGCGAGTTGCAATTAAGCGGGAACTACTGTATAGTGCGTGATTAAGCTTAAATCACGCCAAATAGCGTGATTTAGTTTGACATTTTTTGTATGGGTAAATTAACAGGTTGGCTGATAAGTCCCCGGTCTGACACATAGATGGCGTCGCTAGTATTAAATGCATATTATTTTTATATAGTGGCAACCTTCAAATGATTCGTGTCAAAATTTGACGTCTGTAAGTCAATTAGTTTGTGAGATAGAGCGTCTTTTGTGAAGCAACTTTTGTTATTGTGAAAAAATGGAAAAAAAGGAATTTCGTGTTTTGATAAAATACTGTTTTCTGAAGGGAAAAAATACAGTGGAAGCAAAAACTTAGCTTGATAATGAGTTTCCGGACTCTGCCCCAGGAAAATCAACAATAATGGATTGGTATGCAAAATTCAAGCGTGGTGAAATGAGCACGGAGGACGGTGAACGCAGTGGACGCCCGAAAGAGGTGGTTACCGACGAAAACATCAAAAAAATTCACAAAATGATTTTGAATGACCGTAAAATGAAGTTGATCGAGATAGCAGAGGCCTTAAAGATATCAAAGGAACGTGTTGGTCATATCATTCATAAATATTTGGATATGAAAAAGCTCTGTGCAAAATGGGTGCCGCGCGAGCTCACATTTGACCAAAAACAACAACGTGTTGATGATTCTGAGCGGTGTTTGCAGCTGTTAACTCGCAATACACCCGAGTTTTTGCGTCGATATGTGACAATGGATGAAACATGGCTCTGTCACTACACTCCTGAGTCCAATCGACAGTCGGCTGAGTGGACAGCGATCGGTGAACCGTCTCCGAAGCGTGGAAAGACTCAAAAGTCCGCTGGCAAAGTAATGGCCTCTGTTTTTTGGGATGGGCATGGAATAATTTTTATCGATTATCTTGAGAAGGGAAAAACCATCAACAGTGACTATTATATGTCGTTATTGGAGCGTTTGAAGGTCTAAATCGCGGCAAAACGGCCCCATATGAAGAAAAAAAAAGGGTTGTTCCACCAAGACAATGCACCGTGCCACAAGTCATTGAGAACGATGGCAAAAATTCATGAATTAGGCTTCGAATTGCTTCCCCACCCACCGTATTCTCCAGATCTGGCCCCCAGCGACTTTTTCTTGTTCTCAGACCTCAAAAGGATGCTCGCAGGGAAAAAATTTGGCTGCAATGATCGCCGAAACTGAGGCCTATTTTGAGGCAAAACCGAAGGAGTACTACCGAAATGGTATCAAAAAATTGGAAGGTCGTTATAATCGTTGTATCGCTCTTGAAGGGAACTATGTTGAATAATAAAAACGAATTTTGACAACTTATCAGCCAACCTGTTACGTGATTTAGCTCTTAATCACGAATGAATGCTAAATCACGTGATTTAGCCTATGTGTGGAAAGCCTATTATGGAAAAATCAAAAACGTAGCACGCCCCCTGAAAATTCCGGTGCCGGTCTAACAAATATTTTATAATCTTGTAACATGAACTAAAATTTTTGTTAAAATTCAAATATATGTAAGTGTTAATCAATGGTTTTTCATAAGAACTCATTTTATTTTTCAGGAAAATATGTTAGTTTTATAAAATTAAAAACTATTAGATAAAATTTTGCGCATATTATTGACGAACGCTAAAGCAGAGTACTCATGCGTCGAATATGACCGATTCTTTAAAAGTTTGAATTCCACCTTAGAACAGCTGATATGAAATATTCAGTGATAATGTAACTAAAGTTGATCGATACATAACTAGTTGCTCAAGTACTTATTACATATCATGTTAAATAGAATGCATAGAGTATATATTTTTGGATCTCTTCTGAATGAAAAGGGTACAGAATTGCATAAACTATCATAAAAACCTTAAAAAACTTTACATTAAAAAGAAAACGATAAAAAATTTCAACGCAACTATGTGTAGTTACAAAATTGAGTGCTTTCTCAAAAAATTATAGCATCACTAGTTCACCACGGAATTCGGTTCTTGTTGTAAGTGTCCCCTATATTACCATATGGTTTCAATTATGCACTTTTAAGGCAATATAAAAAACCGAGCCGACGCCGTGTTTCTTTGATAATTTTGTTGCAAGTGGCATCATAGTGCCACTTTGTGTCTACCCTAACCTGACCACATATTTTTCGGGAAAAATCGGAGCACAAAAAAAAAAAAAGGTTATCATTTTTTTCGCCTGAAATCGGATCTCCATAAACGAATTCATTAAAAAACGGTACAAAGAATGATATAGGAAATAATTTATTTTGTAATCATACAAAAGCAAGTCAATGGGGGCTGTTACAGGCTCTCCTTTATTAGAACGAAGTTCTTTATGAAACGATAGCGACAGGGGACCTAGTCGAGAAAAAGTTAAAAACCGCTATAAAATCCGCGTTACCTAAATTGAAGTTCGCAAAAAAGGGTATAATAACCTTTGCAAAATGAAAGAAATATACATATATTTACGTAAAATGACTTCCTGATGCGGCCGAGATATTATACTTTTTTAGGCGACACTTATTTCCGACGATATCCCGAAAAAACAATTAATTATGAAATTCAGAAACTACACAGACACATACAAGCATAAACGCATTCAAACAAAACAAAACAATATGTGGTGCTGCCAGACTGAACGTTTTCAGAATAACTCCGATTAGTAGGTTTTTGCAAATATATAAGGGCATTTTAGGTAGCTTATAATTTTTTTGCGCTATCAAAGTATCCGTCAATTCGTACATAACACAGCCACACAAAAAAAAATATTTTTTCGGGTCTGGAGGTCAGACCATGTTTACTATATGTTTTCGGGGTCGCTGAATCCGAATCCGAGGTCCAAAAAACCCCAGCACGTCAGGGTTCTGACATAACCTCAAAAAACCTCATACAAAATTATATTCGAGTCCGGGGGTCAGACCATGTTTACTATATGTTTTCGGGGTCGCTGAATCCGAATCCGAGGTCTAAAAAACTCCAGAATGCTGGGATTTTTTGAACGACGAATTCGGATTCAGTGACTCCAAAAACATGTGGTAAACATGATCTGAGCCCAGAACTCGGAAAAGAAAAATTTTATCAAGTTTTTGAGGTTATGTCAGAACCCTGACGTGCTGGGGTTTTTTGGACCTCGGATTCGGATTCAGCGACCCCGAAAACATATAGTAAACATGGTCTGACCCCCGGACTCGAATATAATTTTGTATGAGGTTTTTTGAGGTTATGTCAGAACCCTGACGTGCTGGCGTTTTTTGGACCTCGGATTCGGATTCAGCGACCCCGAAAACATATAGTAAACATGGTCTGACCCCCGGACTCGAATATAATTTTGTATGAGGTTTTTTGAGGTTATGTCAGAACCCTGACGTGCTCGGGTTTTTTGGACCTCGGATTCGGATTCAGCGACCCCGAAAACATATAGTAAACATGGTCTGACCTCCAGACCCGAAAAAATATTTTTTTTGTGTGGCTGTGTAATTAAAACATATTTAAAATCATCGTCTGTACTCCGGGGGCTGCGGATGTAATATCGGTGTGAAAAATATCGATACTTAAAAACATCTTTATGTATTAAAATTCGCATTTTCGAGACTATCTCATTTGCGATGGAAAACCCTTTACACGTATGCTTTTTCAGTTCCAGTATATTCTGCTTATCTAACTTAGCACTTTGAGGGCTCAACGCTGTTAAAGTAAATTGAAAGGAAGTAACGAGCTCACTACTTTGAAGAAAGGAAATCAGAGTTGAAATTTCGATGACAGGTCGACAGAAATATAGGAAATGTGTGACTTAAATGCAACCCTGTGAGTCCGATTACTTGTAAAAAGTGTATGCGTTCAAGTAGCGAAAGCCAAAGTCCTTATTTGTTTTTATACCCAGCGTAAGCAGGGTATATTAGGGTATCTTGTAACAGCCAGAATTACGCTCCGTAGATATAGACATATATATATATATATATATTCTTGATCAGGATCAAAAACTGAATCGATTTAGACTTGTCCGTCTGTCCGTCCGTCCGTGTCCGGATCTCCTCCGAAACGGCTGGACCAATTAAGTCGAAATGTGGCACACAGGTATATCGGGGTCCGAGTATGATCCTAACTAAAAATGGAAGACATCCGCTCACTGCCACGCCCACAAATGAATTTAATGTGTTTTCAGTAAAATGCTTGTAACTTGCGAACCACTCAACACATTCCATTCATATTTGGTGTACTGGTAAACTACGAAAAGGGACATATCCTGGAAAAAAATAGACGCCGCCCTCCGTGAGCCACGCCCACCAATAAGGGCTTATCGTAACTTGTGAAGTAAAAGGCGTAGAAGCTTCAAATTCGCAACATAGGTTGACCAAGACGAATGAAAGGTGTAGGAAAAAATTTAATGAGGCCCGCCCACTGCCACGCCCACTGCTACGCCCACAAATGGAGATTTTTCGTAACTTCCGAAGTGAAAAGCGTAGAAGCTTCAAATTCGCAACATAGGTTGACCAAGGCGAAGGAAAGGTGTAGGAAAAATTTTGTGGCTCGCCCACTGCCACGCCCACAAATGAAGATTTTTCGTAACTTGCGAAGTAAAAGGCTGTTGGGAGTCACGCCTTGACTCCAACATTAAGGTCCCCTCCTGCTCCACCTCTGCAAACTGATAGAAGTGTTTGAATGTTGTAACTCATCAACCGAACCGGGCATGATATCCGATACTCAACAACAACAACAAGTATCATGCACAACGACCGACGATGAGCGAGCAGCGATCAACTTGGCAGAAAGACAGACAAAAAGAAAGAACAATAAAAGACAACGACACCAGCAACGCGGAAGTGCAATTCAGCACTTATGACTGGGCGAATAACTAGGTCAAATGTTCTGTGGCAATATCACAGCAAATCAACAATAGTGACAAGAAGAAAGTGCATCACATCAAAATAATATTGCGACAGAGTCAAGTCAGCACTTTCACTGAATATAAGCGGAGTCTCGATCAACGGAAAAGGAGACTGATTGTGACCGTTCCAGCAGAAGTCTCGTCTAAGCGCACGTACTAACACGAAGCCACGACGCTTAGATCTAGAATAGGGAAGTTTCAAGTAAATTGTCAGGAGCTAGGATTCACATATATTTCTGTTAGACATAAGGATTACATTTTATAAATAAAAGGATTGAACATTGTCAATCTTGACTTTTATTTAAAAGGAATATAGGATTGTATGACGTGCGTACCTACCCAAGTGCCACGGCGTCATACCTTTTAATCCCCATATCCCAACATTAATTTCATGGGATTCTTTTTAAACAATATAACTATAATTACCGCAACTATTATAATAAAAAGAGATGCACTAATTCCATATGAGACATTTCTATGTAGTGTCAATTCTTTGATGAATGGTCGATTTTTAAAATTATTAACCACAATGTTCTCAAAAATAAGTGAGTTGTTTGGTATGGTTTGAAGTATTCGTTCTTCGGGGTAGTAATAAATGTCTTCTATTATCGTTTTTTCATGTACAAATTCTTCGTTTCCGACTGTAATGCTGCAATTTGAAAAGGTAATAAGGGTGTTACCGTTCAGAGTGAGATTCCTTCTATCGCAATTATTTTTTATCTTTATTTCGTTTGCGTTTTTAACGATAATTGTTCCCTCATCTACATATTTAATAAAGGTTCTATTATTGAAAATAAAGTTGCAGTTATTTTGAATAGTGCAATGGCTGCTCCGTTTCAATTCTTTGAATACTGAATTTTCTTTGTAGGTGTAGGTTGTTTTATTGATTGAAGTTACCAACTCGTCTTCTGCCATAATTTCATAAAATTCTGTATTTGGTACGGCCGTGATGAGGTTTACCTCTATTTCCTGTAATACTTTTGGAATTTTGATAACAATCACGAGACGAACAAAATTCTTCTACACCCTCTAATCCAAAATTACCAATAATTAGGATCAACATGACGCACCAACCACAAATAGGTGAAGTAATGGACAAAGTTAATCGGTTGATACCTTATTTTGCAGAGAACAACAATACAGACATGAGTGCAGAAGTTTTGAAATTTATTACTGGTTTAGAATTGGTTAAAAAAGCTTTAAGTAATGTTGACTCAGAGACTATTCTACTTTGCATTAAACAGAGAATGGCAGGGAAAATTTTTATAAAAGCTAATCAAATTAAATTCAATAGTATTGACGAATTAGCCGATTTTATAAAAAAAGAATGTTTACCACGTCGAAATCTGGAAATTATTAGGAGGGAGTTGGCAAATTCAGAACAGAATTTAAATGAGTCAGCATCTGCATTTGGAAGAAAGATAGAGTCCTTGCTTAGAGAGGCAGAAGAAATGATTAAGAAATCATGGAACCAAAGCGAAGCGGTATCCGCACTAAGTGAATACAGGGGTCTAGCAACAAGGAGATTTATTTTAGGAATCAGAGATCCTTTCATGAGACATCGTTTAGAGTTGCATAAGCACCAACCTATTCCAGAAATAATAAAAATAGCGGAAGAAGCAGAAGAAATTGATTCAGTCTCAGTTAAATTCTCAGAACAGATTCGATGCTCTTTTTGTAATATAGACGGACACACGAGAGACATTTGCCAATTAAGAAAAAACACACCGTATTGTGAAAATTGTATGCAATACGGATACGAGACTAGCTCCGTTTGCAAGCGAAACAGCTCGCAGCAAGCGCAACACCAGGTTACGTGGACTTATTGCAGCAAAGTAGGGCATACGGAAATTCAATGTAACAGTAGACGCAGAAACCTATTTTGTAATGTTTGTCGAGTAAAAGGGCACGATACGAACCCATTCTGCAGACAGAGAAATGACCAGAGGGTACATAATCAGTATAGGCCACAACACAATGGTAACACGGAAAATGTAAGACAAAGCGATCAATTTAATTCAAAATTCTTGGAAAATAATAGGGCATCTGCTACTCAAAATGCGACTGTACCTAGAAATAACAATAGTCAACCTAATACTGGCATTCGGTGTTTTAAATGTTCTCAGCACGGCCATATAGCTAGGAACTGCCCCAATAGTCAGGATCAGGGAAACCCCCAGCGGCCCGGTCAAGGTCAATAGACCGGGATGCCAAATATAATGTCAAAATTCACAGGCCAAATCTAGTTTCCTCGGACATGAAGAATAAATCAAACGAAGTTAGGCAGACACGTTACGAATCAGAGGAGCTAGATGTATCGAAAATTTTTTTAAACGATTTAAATAAAGAAGGCAGCAGTCAAAGAATGACGAATATAGACAGCAAAAAGGAATTCTTATTAAGAAGCCAAAAGGCGAAAAAAAGGGTAACATTTAATGACACGGTAGGTTACGCTAAAGAGGAAAATGACACATCACAAAATGAAAAGGAAATAAGTAATACAACGTTGGGTATTAGGGAAAGTTTAATTTCGCATTGTCAAGCAATTACGCGGAGAACAGCAAATTTAGGAATTCGAAAATATTCTTATGAAAAAATTTTTAATAAGTGTGAAAATTCACACAACATAGAAGATTTGCATACAGGGTCAGAGGAGGCATTTATATTATTCCCTTGTGAAACAGCAGTAAATAAAGAACTTAAATTATTGGTGGATACTGGGGCAGACACCAGTTTAGTTAAAATAGAAGCTCTGAAGAGCCAGGAAAATCTAAATGAGTCCGAAAGGAAAAACTTTTCAGGAGCGTTCGGAGCCTCGATATTTAGCAAAGGTGCAATAACGTTAACTAATTCAAAAGACACAAGATTAAAATGGAAATTCCATGTTTTGCCGGAGGGGTCAAAAATTCCAGCAGATGGTTTGGTCGGCCGAGATATATTTCAGGATAGAGCTATTATCAACCTTATCGAGAAAAATATTTTGCTTTTCAATGACGGAAAGAAAATAGCGTGTTTACCATTTATTGGTGCCAAAAGCGACAGGATTTTTACGACAGAGACAGTCAGGATCCCAGCTAGAGCCAGTAAAGTAGTTTACTTTTTCGCAAATACCTCGAAGGTGGAAATAGTGGTCTATAAAAAGGAAATAAAGAAAGGCGTCTTTGTGGGCGAAACTATCACAAAGGTAATAAATAATAAGGCCTATGTACCGATTTTAAATGCAAATGAGTATGATGTGGAAATAACTTCAGATATCGAATTAGAATTCGAGGATGCAAACGGTTTTGAGGAGAACAACAGTTCAACCATTAATCATCTAAGCTCATTTAAAGATAAGGATAACCGTTTCAAATTTTTAATGCACACGATTAAACTCGAAGAGACACTTAATACAGAAGAACTAAATTCTATGACAAGAATAGTCAAAGAATATTCGGATATTTTCCATTTGAAAGACGATAATTTATCATATACAACTGTCCTAGAACATGAAATTCCCACAGAGCTGGGATATGCCCCGATAAATTCAAGACAATATAGGTTGCCAGAAGCACACAGAAAAGAAATTAATACACAAGTAGATAAAATGTTGAGTGACGGTATTATAACTCCAAGCAAATCCCCTTGGAACTCACCTATAATATTGGTTCCAAAAAAGGCAGACAAAAATGGCCAAAAGAAGTGGAGGCTAGTAGTTGACTTTCGCAAACTTAACGAAATAACCTTGAAACAAATTTTTCCCATTCCAAGAATAGACGAAATTCTCGATCGATTAGGATGTAGTCGGTATTTTTCTACACTTGATCTGGCAAGTGGATACCACCAAGTCCTGGTTAAAAAGGAAGACAGACAGAAAACAGCATTCAGTACTGGGTTAGGTCATTTCGAATTCGCAAGGATGCCGTTCGGTCTTACTGGGGCACCAGCCACTTTCCAGAGGATAATGAATAGCATATTGACAGGATTACAGGGAATTGACTGTTTTGTCTACCTCGATGATATCGTGATTTACGCTAGAAATTTAGAGGAACATGAAATGCGCTTGAGAAAGGTTTTTCAAGTTCTAAGAGAAAATAATTTAAAGTTACAAACAGAAAAATGTCAATTTTTGAAAAGAGAAGTAGTTTATTTAGGACATAAATGTTCGGAAAAGGGAGTTCTGCCTGATCCAGGTAAGGTAGAATGCGTAAAAAATATAAAGCCACCAAAGAATGTGAAAGAATTGCAATCCTTCCTAGGGCTAATCAATTACTACAGGAAATTCATTCCAAAAGCCGCAGAAATTTCGCTACCATTGACTAAACTTTTAAAAAAAGAACAAAAATTTTTGTGGTCAGAAGATTGTCAAAAAGCCATGGATACTTTAAAATTTGCTGTAACAGGCCCTCCCATATTGCAGTATCCAGATTTCAATAATCCTTTCAGTTTAACGACAGATGCAAGTAATGAGGCTTTACGAGCCGTACTCTCCCAGGGAGAACAGGGGGAAGATCTCCCAATTTATTATGCTAGCAGGGCACTTAGCGGAACTGAAAGACGCTACTCCACCATAGAAAAAGAATTTTTAGCAATAGTATGGGCGGTAAAAAATTTTAGAACTTATCTTTTAGGGAATCATTTCAAAATCTACACAGATCACAAGCCACTTAAGGGAATATCTAATTTGAAAGATCAGGACACCAGACTAGGGAGATTTCGGTTGAAACTGTTAGAATATGATTTCGAAATAATTTACAAGCCAGGAAAAAATAATTTAAATGCAGACGCACTAAGCAGACTTCCAGTTAACATATCGGTAGTTACAAGATCCATGACAGAATCAACCGACCCAAAAGAAGATTTAACAGGCGATTTGGAAGACATAAACACTAAAATAGAGAATAAAATGGGAATAGAGAAGGAAGATACAGCGGTAGTCCTTACCGACCCCCAGGAGATTAAGAATGTGTTAAAAATTTTTCATGACACACCTATAGGAGGACATAAAGGTTTCTTCAAAACCTATGGTAGAATCAGAAGACAATTCAAGTGGGAGGGAATGCAAAAACAGATTAAAAACTACATTGACGCCTGCCAGCTTTGTCAGAAGAACAAAAGTTCTCGCTTAGGTAAAATGCCTATGGCATTAACAGACACACCTTTCAGGCCATTTGATAAAGTATTCATGGATATAGTGGGACCACTTCCTATTTCATCAAGAGAAAATAAATATATTCTTACCTTTTTAGATGACTTTTCCAAATATTTTATTTGCGTCGCTATACCCGATGCTGAGGCATCAACGGTCGCAAGAGCCTTTTTTAATGAAATCATCGCAAAATTCAATATACCAAAAGCCTTAGTCACCGATAACGGCACAAACTTCACTTCGAGGTTATTTAAAGAAGTATGCAAAATTCTTGGCATCAAAAAATCACAAACTTCGCCATACCACCCTCAAGCCAACGGGGCTCTCGAACGAAGTCACCGCCCTCTTGCAGAATTTCTCAGAAATTTTGTCAACGAGGACGGTACCAATTGGGATGAATGGCTGTATCACGCTATGCACGTGCATAACAATACAGTTCATTCATCCACTAAACAGACCCCATGCAAAACACTTTTTGGTTTTGAATTTGAAATTCCGATTAAATTAAAACGTAAACCTGCTCCTATTTATAATACGGATGATTACAGTAAAATTTTAAAATATCAAATTCAACGCAGCCACGAAATAGTAAGAAATAACCAAAAATCAGCAAAATTGAAGGCAAAAGCATACTACGACAAGAATATAAATGAAAAAAAATTTGAAGTAGGAGACAAAGTCTGGCTTAGGAGCCAAAATAGAAAAAATACATTTTCACCCATATGGGAAGGACCATTTGAAATAGTTTCCATTCCATCTGCGTCAAATGTAAAGTTAAAAATAAAGGGAAAAGACAGAACGTTTCACAAAAATTTGATCAAATTAAATCGCAAAATAAATTTTATAAAAATCGAAGAAACTCGGAAACTACTCCATAAAGAAAAGAAGAAAAAACATAAACAAAGAAAAGTTCAAGCACCTACAGACAGTGAAGTAATATCTCCAAACGATAGATCAAAGAAGAGATATGCAGACGTACCTTGTTTCGAGCACACGCGAGTCAAGCTGAAGGGGGGATCAGATTACATTCACGCCAACTTCATAGACGGACATAATGCAAAAAATGAATATATTGCAACACAAGGGCCAATGAAGAACACAACAAACGACTTCTGGCGCATGGTATGGGAACAGAACTGTCACAATATAGTTATGCTTACGAAAATAAAAGAAAACAATTTAGAAAAATGCCATCAATACTGGGGAAAAAATAAAAATGAATCTGTCTATTGCAACGATTTTGATATAAAAACTTTAGAAGTGAATCAGAAAAATGAATCAATTGAGAGCAAGCTGGAAATCAGACATAGAAAGCTTAACCAAGTGCGTATAATTTTACATTGGCAATTTTTAGAGTGGCCTGACAATAAAAACCCAGAAATCTCGCGCTTGCTGCAATTTTGGAAACATTGGCGACTCTCGTTAATAAAACAATCAAGAATTATTATACACTGCAGCGCAGGCATAAATCGAACAGGCACATTTATCGCAATAGACATAGCTCTCCAGGAAATGATAAAACGCCATAGCTTCAGTATTCCGGACATAGTAAATAATATTCGGTGGGGTAGAGCACTGGCCCTACAAGAACCTAGATTATACCAATTTCTGAATGAAGTAATTCATATCGCGAGTCGACATCACCAACACATCCGAAAATAAAACAGAATAAGTTAAACAAATTTGAATTATCTTTATTGAATTAGACGTATGATATTATTTACACTTTTCGTCCCAAGACAATTTCGGCCGGATTAAAATTTTTCCATTCGGTCCCAAATAATGGGACAAAGGCTTAACCAAGCGCGTACCAGGACGGGTAAAGGTTCACATCCGAAAGCGTAAAGGGGGCACGACGAGTGACTGTTTTACAAAAAGGGTATCGCGTAACAGCAACAAGTCGCGATCCGCATCGCTCACGTTTCCGGATAGAACCTCATATAACAATTTATTAGCGTTTTCACGAAAGCTCAGTAGGTCATCGTACCTACTGGCTTTCTCAGAAATCTGAGAAAACCAAATCTCATGATTATAATCGGGTTTTCCTATGTACTGTCCGACATATTCCATCCTCAAATCCTTCTCTATCCTGGCTGCAAGGATAGGGATAACTTTTCGACGCACCACAGGGATATAATAGCTGCTGCCTAGATAGTGCACAAACAAGTAGAGAACAGACTCTATCACGGTGAGTTGACCCGAAGTTTTTTCTAAAAAATGATAATTGGCACACCGCAGTGCCTGAACTCGACATTTTTTTCCCCGACGACAGAAGAAATGGCAAAGCACCCGACATCGTAGAATTCGTATATGCCTAGACCATTCTGGTTTAACGTGATCGTTTAAGATGGCCACACAATCAATAAAATCGTCCCAATCCTCTATAGCCCTGTTAAATATCCAATAGTAGCACTAAAAAAAAAAAAAAAAAATTAAAAATTAAAAATAAAAAATATTTAGAGATATAAAATAAAATGAAAGTACGAGCTATATGCCATCGAGCAACTTACCGAGGTTATACATAGTTGGGTGTTTAGGGCTATCTCAGGACCTAGAGCGATAATCTTGTGAACACCGTCTATCAAAATGCTCATGAAATGTAACAGTTTTCGACACGATGGCCAGTTGCAACACTAGAAACAAATAATAATAAATAAAAAGAAATGTACATGTCCTAGAGATCTTTCTTACCAAATCCATACATAAAGCGATCCATAAAATCAGCAGGTATAAAGCATTTAATCCAGTCTCCTAAGAATAGGTTGAATATTAAATTTATTACGCGAGCAATTATATAGTACTTACCATTGCGAGTTCAGAATTGGAATGAGGAATTTCATTATATTGACAACAATTGCCACGAACTCAATTTTCGTATTTTTCAGGTTGCACTTCTTCTAATTTGTGCCGCTACACACGGATATTTGGTGGTATCACCAATTAGAGACGAACGCGGATTTATAGAATTACATATGCATAAAACAGAGATAGTCAGGGATTCTATCACGGTGCTACATGTTATATACCCCAAAGAAATATCCGACTGTATAGACTCAATTGAGAATTTTATCATAAAAACAGATATACGAAATAAGGAACTATTGATAAAAGAAATTAAATCCATAAAGACAAAGCTGAAGTCGATTGAACCATCGCATGCGGGAAGAACAAAGAGAGGATTAATTAATGCTATTGGAAGGGCAACCAATTGGCTATTTGGTGTAATGGACGACCAAGATCGCCAAGAGATCGAGGATCATTTAAAGATTGTTACAGAAAATAGCCACAATGCCATTGGTGGCCTAAACGAACAGATCTCTATTAATAACTATTTCAATGAAACTATAAGCACTCTAAAAAGGGCAATAGAACAAGATCGAAAAATTTTTGACAATGCTAACGCGATAAATAAGGATATTTTTAGACATGTCTTGTTCAATGATCAACTTTACAAGCTTAAAAATATAGAAGAAAAGCTGAACCTAATTCAGGATAGTATAGCGGCGGCAAAACATGGGATCGTACACCCAAGTATTCTCACCACAGAAGAAATGGAAAAATTTGAAATAGACTTTTTTAAACTGAAATTCGTGAGAGTGGGAGTAATGTCATTTGTAGAAAAGGCACTCGTGATTGTTATCAAAATTCCAAAAGTATTACAGGAAATAGAGGTAAACCTCATCACGGCCGTACCAAATACAGAATTTTATGAAATTATGGCAGAAGACGAGTTGGTAACTTCAATCAATAAAACAACCTACACCTACAAAGAAAATTCAGTATTCAAAGAATTGAAACGGAGCAGCCATTGCACTATTCAAAATAACTGCAACTTTATTTTCAATAATAGAACCTTTATTAAATATGTAGATGAGGGAACAATTATCGTTAAAAACGCAAACGAAATAAAGATAAAAAATAATTGCGATAGAAGGAATCTCACTCTGAACGGTAACACCCTTATTACCTTTTCAAATTGCAGCATTACAGTCGGAAACGAAGAATTTGTAAACGTAAAAACGATAATAGAAGACATTTATTACTACCCCGAAGAACGAATACTTCAAACCATACCAAACAACTCACTTATTTTTGAGAACATTGTGGTTAATAATTTTAAAAATCGACCATTCATCAAAGAATTGACACTACATAGAAATGTCTCATATGGAATTAGTGCATCTCTTTTTATTATAATAGTTGCGGTAATTATAGTTATATTGTTTAAAAAGAATCCCATGAAAATAGAAGTAAAACAAGAGTTACCACAAAGAAATAGTCATAGAGAAAGTTTAAGATCGATAAGTAACCGTTACAAAGAACAAGCGATGTAAAATTCGGAAAACACCAACAGCACTCTATATATCGAATTAGTAAGTAAGAACCCAAAGAATTCAACAAAACCGTCATTACGAAACATAAGGAAATCAAGCTCAGAGGGACTCAGGGTTAATAACTTATAATTTTGATTTTCTTTCAAGACAAACCGCCGAACGAAGAGGAAGAGACATTGGAGAGCAGCTAAAAGAAGAAGGAATAAAGAATCAAATAAAAAGAATTTAACGAAATTGGTGGAAAAGACAACCTAAGTGAAGTGAGTATAAATATTGTTGGACATGACGGACTTTAACCTTTGTACATACATGATAGGAAACCGATCGAACAATATTACCCAGGACGACTACAATAGATTGCTCAATAATAGGTGGTTGAACGATGTACACATCAATGTTTTTATGAACTGGCTATTTAAATTACATTTTTCAATTCACAAATCAGTTTACGTTTTTGATTCATTTGCCTACACAAGTATTAAAGCGGCAAAAGGAATAAACAACAAAGCAGTATCAGAGATAAGAATAAAATCATTGCTAAGAAACATTGATGTGTTCATGGTAAAGACATTAGTTTTTCCAATTTGTGAAAACAATCATTGGATGCTTGTGGTAGCACACTCTGACTTTATATATGTGCTTGACTCCCTCAAACCGCATAGTATCCATGAAATAATCACAAATATTAAGTTTTTTTTTGACACAGCAAATAACATAAAAGAAAATGAAAGTTTTTCTAAAATAAGAGAAGCAAAATATCCAAATTGTCCGCAACAGGAAAATCAAACAGATTGCGGGTTGTTCATTTTAAAATTGGCACTCAGCTTATTTTGCTGCATAGAGAAAAAAATTGAATATAACCCTAACGAAAATATGTTTCAACATGAACCTCTAAATTTAACAAGAGAATTGTTGGGGGAAGTAATTAAAGATTGGCAACAACAAAATTTAAGCAATATAGCGGAAATAACAAATACTGAAAAAAGAATCTTATTTAAAATAATGAATTGCCTAAGTAAGGAAAAAAGGAAAAATCAAAGGATCAAAATAAAGATCACACTGAACAAAAGAAATTTCTGCATCAAAATCAGCAAAAAAAAATATATTTGCAATCAATCTATGTAAGAAAAATAAAAAATAACCATTTAAAAAAAAAAAAAACAAAGTTTTATGTGAGATAATGAACAATTATGTACCAAAAATATGTTATGGTGAGGGGTAGTAACTAAGTCAGATAGAAATTAAGAGAAAATCAAATTTGTAAGAAGAAATATATAAATAATTTATCGAAAATATCTTATGGTGAGGGGTAGAAAATAAGTCGATAGAAATTAAGAGAAAATAAAAGTTATGAATAAATAATTATTATAATATTAAGTTCTTAATATTGATAAATTGTAGAGTAAAGAATTAAAGGAATAAGGACAATACCCATGTATATGTTTGGTAGTATCTAAGACTGATTTATGTAAAATAAATAAAAAGAACGTGCCAAAGTCAACAAGTCTCCAGCAACAACAGGCAAAAGTCTCAAAATTGCCTTTCTTCATCAATAGTCTCCAACAACAACAGGCAAAAGTATCAAATTGCCTTTCGTCAACAAGTCTCCAGCAACAACAGCCAAAGTCTCAAAATTGCCTTTATTCTTCGCCACTACAGCCGCGTGAAGATAAATACTTCGACATCAACTCACCAATGCAGATAACCGACTTCTTTAAGAAGGGGAGAGAAGGGAGCCAACAATGACTCCCGGACTGAAACATTTTGCACCGATCAAGCTGGGTCTTCAAGTCTAATTACAAGGCCAAATCAAACTTGCACAGTTACACAATCATCACAAGTTATTCATTCACGCTGACATATCCAGCTCGACGAAGTTATGCTAACAACAATTTGAAATATAATATTTTTTCGAGTCTGTTGCGTTGAAAACTTTTGAGTAATAAAATGATTCGGAATTTTCACTTTTATTTCAGTCGCTTTATTTTGTATATATCTATACGTATTTCGGCGAATTCGCTTCCGCCTTCATCAGGATGATTCCTAATTCTCCTAAGAATTAAGAATCATCCTGATGAAGGCGGAAGCGAATTCGCCGAAATACGTATAGATAATTACTCAATTTGAAGTCGAAACAGCAGTAGCCACTATATAAAGCAAATGGCACGTGACAGAAACACAAGCAATACCGAGGGTTTTTCATCGCTAAGGTCGCGATTTTCTTCAAAGGGGGAGGGATGTTGGGAGTCACGCCTTGACTCCAACATTAAGGTCCCCTCCTGCTCCACCTCTGCAAACTGATAGAAGTGTTTGAATGTTGTAACTCATCAACCGAACCGGGCATGATATCCGATACTCAACAACAACAACAAGTATCATGCACAACGACCGACGATGAGCGAGCAGCGATCAACTTGGCAGAAAGACAGACAAAAAGAAAGAACAATAAAAGACAACGACACCAGCAACGCGGAAGTGCAATTCAGCACTTATGACTGGGCGAATAACTAGGTCAAATGTTCTGTGGCAATATCACAGCAAATCAACAATAGTGACAAGAAGAAAGTGCATCACATCAAAATAATATTGCGACAGAGTCAAGTCAGCACTTTCACTGAATATAAGCGGAGTCTCGATCAACGGAAAAGGAGACTGATTGTGACCGTTCCAGCAGAAGTCTCGTCTAAGCGCACGTACTAACACGAAGCCACGACGCTTAGATCTAGAATAGGGAAGTTTCAAGTAAATTGTCAGGAGCTAGGATTCACATATATTTCTGTTAGACATAAGGATTACATTTTATAAATAAAAGGATTGAACATTGTCAATCTTGACTTTTATTTAAAAGGAATATAGGATTGTATGACGGGCGTACCTACCCAAGTGCCACGGCGTCATACCTTTTAATCCCCATATCCCAACAAGGCGTAGAAGCTTCAAATTCGCAACATAGGTTCAGCAAGGCGAATGAAAGGTGTAGGAAAAAAATGTATGTGGCTCGCCCACTGCCACGCCCACAAATGAAGATTTTTCGTAACTTCCGAAGTAAAAGGCGTAGAAGCTTCAAATTCGCAACATAGGTTCACCAAGGCGAATGAAAGGTGTAGGGAAATAATTTATGTGGCCGTCCCACTGCCACGCCCATAAATGGAGAAGCAAAACATAGTGCGCTCATAACGTCGGGACGCTGGGTATTTCAAAGTCGGGCTTGACCGACTTTAGCTTTCTTACTTGTTTGTTAATAAAATTAATATTTGGACGGCGTTCTTTTAAGAATTCAAGTGTTGTTAAAGACATTCTGATATGTTACTCAAAAATACAGCAAAAAATTTCGGGTAGGTGCGTTTTTCGCGTAAGTGCATAAAATTGTCTGGAAAATAATAGAATGCAGCTAAGCAGAATATACTGTATCGCATTTTCGCTTGTTAAAAACAGTTGAAAACAACAAACAGCCGTCTTGTATACATATATTTTTCGATTAATAAAAACAATTGAGTTTTGCGAAAAACCTTGCTGCAAATTATATTTACTAACATTTATAAATACCATAATGAACTTCGTTCTTATCTGGTGTCCTATGACACAACTCAACTTGTTTTTTTAAAACCGTGATGTGAACACTCAGATCGTTGAAAGCAAATAAAGCAGACGTCAAAAACTCGATCGCAGCCAACGTCACGAGTACGTGCAACTAAAAAATCCCTAACTTTTCCCTACCTCCCCGTACTTCGTCTCTCCAAAAACTTAAAATTGGCCGTCAACAATTGACTAATGTAAATGGCCACAATAGGGCAGTCTCAGTCCCAGTATTCAGCTGATACTTTAAATAGCGGCATACTGCCACTGCCACTGATCCTGCCCTATTGTAATCAGGCCTTTACTCTAATGTCCAAAACAGTGCTGCCAACTTAGTTGTTTTCCCTAGATTTTTTGGGGAAAATTTTTTTAACAGTTGGACTGCGCCAAAAAGGAATTTAGAGTAACACGTAAAATGCAAAATGCCACAATATATTTATTTTTTTGCGAGAAGCCAAAATCGGACCTGTCGGACCTTGGTTTGAAAAATCGGACCAAGTCCGACAAAATCGGACCACCTGGTCACGTTAGTCTACCCGTATTGTTTTTGGTAGCTCTCTGGTGAATTTCTCGAAAGAGTTGAATTTCCTATACCTGCCTAATGGTGAATTTCCTATTAGCGGCAGAGCCTTTTTGACGTCGACAGTTAGACCTACACTCCTACATCCCAGTCATATAGAACTATAGCTGCAACTTCGGCCAAAAGCTATTACGTGGTACACCACACTTACTATTACGTGGTTCACCACAACACTCGGCTTATGGCGTGGTTCACCACAGTTGAACTTTTTCACCAAATCATGCCATAACGCGCCAAAATTTGGCCGAAGTTGCAGCTATAGTTCTATATGATCCCAGTAGTCAGCGGAGCCACCACAACACAAGCGATTTCACTAGTCACCGGGTGTCGAGGGTCGGTCCCTTTCCTATCCAAGACGCTGGCGAATTTAACATTACGATCTCATTGCCGGGGACAGGTCGTCCTTTTATGCGCCACCTTTAACCAGTCATTTCACTAGCGAAAAGGGGCAGGAAAATGGCCTAGCACCAGCGACTGAGAAAAAAGAAAAATTTCATTTTTGGTTTGACTTTTTTTAAATTTATTTATTTTATTGTTTATTATTTTTTTTTTATCTATTTTTTATTTTAAATCTTTTTTATCTTACTTCTCTTAAAATTTTCTCGCCTCCACCGAGCCTCGAACCGCTGACCACCAGATCGCTGGGCGAACGCCTTAACCATTACGCTAAACGAACGAATTTAATTTCTTGGTCAAAATGTTCACTTGAGTTTAGCGTTGCTCAGATTTTGGGAAACGTATTTAACGAATTTTTTCACTCCAAAAATTGTTTACTTGAAAATGAACCATTAAAAAACAAATAATAATAAACCCTTAAAAATTTTGGGGAAAATGTTTGTCTTCCAAAATAACTGAACTATGAACCAAACAAAAACTCTAATTTATAAAACAAGTAAAAAATTTAGGAAAAATTCTCGCCGCCCGCAGGGATTGAACTCCGAACCTCCCGGCTATCGAGTCATAGTTTGAACCACTGCGCTATCGAACGCTTGACGGGCAAATGATCAGAATGCGACGTAAAAGCAGATAACAGCAAAAACAATCATACGCAGCGAATAGGGAAATGTGAGCTGAGGCCTATCTACTCTAGTAATTTCTTATTTTTCAAACGAAAAAACAAGTGAGTTTTTCATTTCCAACTTGTATTATAATATGTTATGTATACGACTCTCCGATTTGAGTTGCTTTAGAAAAACCTCTATATCGTGGAAATTGTTTGTGCTGCAGTTCTTAGGTTTGACATATGTACACACAATTTATTTGCAAACAATTTAAAATATCGTTTTTGGAAGGGGGACTGCTAATGAGTGGGCTATGTTCATTCAAAGTCCAAAAATAATAAAAATCTTTGACAAATTTTTCAAATTTTCGACTTTGAGCATCATTTTACACCATTCATTTAACGTTTTGTTAGTTATTTTTGATGTCATATTAAAGAATGATGTTTTAAACACATAAAAGATTTAAAAATTTTAAAATATTTTAAGCCATATACGAGCAAAACGAGTTTCAAAAAAGCAATGGTCGTTAAAAACTCTTACGCGATTTTCTCGAAATTCTGACGTGAGGGAATTTTTTTGAAAATTTTCAATTTTTCAGCACACAAAAATCTAATAGAATCACTACTTCAATTTCAAAGGGGATTTTTGATGTCAGCCTGTGTAATTTGCTTTCAACTTGAGCACAACTACTGGTTGTCAAAATTCTTTAAAATTGAAGCTATGACATAGGCTGCACGCAGCTTGAAAGGCAATTTTATTTTCAAAATGCCGTCGTCAAGGAAACAACTTAGAATGCTATGCAATAGGCTTGGCCAAAAAATATCGATAATATCGAAATATCGCAACGATATTTGTACTCGATACTTTATTTTTTTAATGTTTCGATGTGTCGATACTGATTTGGCAGTATCGAAATACGATATTTTTTTATCAATAAGAAAGCCAGTGTTGCCCAATCAATGCTATTTATCACTAAGACGAGATTTACACAGTAAGACTTTCGGATAGAAAAACATTTTTTTTTTTCAAGAGACGCACGGGGAAGAAAGAAAAATGCCTCCATATCACATCCCCATGCGTCCCTTATTAAAAAAAAAGTATGGTTTTTTAAGTACTGGTAGAGTTGGAACTAATAAAACACTCGGGTTTAACTATACGCGTTTCCTACAGGGTATGTACTGCCGATATATCAATATATCGATTTTTTTTTAAACAATATTTTGTCGATATTCGATATAGTTTTGAAATATCGAAATATCAAATATCGATATATTTCTTAGTTCTGGACACCCCTACTATGCAACTATGATCAGCTGTTAAAAACTTGAACGTAAAATTGAAACCATACAATACTACAAGCGACACTCTCTAATTTTTTTGAATTTGCTTGTAGGTATGATAAGAATATACGGGTGCGATAGAGACAGAGAACAGTTTACATGAGTGCGACTGAAAAAGATAGAGTTTTGTCAACGACTGCTGTGGTGAACAGTTCAACAGCCCTGCAGGAAGTATGAGTAGTTAAGCTCTAGCGTTTTACTAGTTCTAATTCCACCAGCACTGGTTCTTCTTTATACCCCTGGTTATGTATTACTCTGTACAAAATTAACATTGCGTGTGGGCTAAAAATCACTAATTGTACGTTTGAACTAACGCTTTTTTAGTGATTTGGGAACCAATTGGGTAAATTGGGTATAGTAAAACACTAGCTCCTTTGAAAGATTATTGACCATATTTTGTGGTTTTTGGGTTATTTTTGTTCTAAAATTTTTTGAGCCTCCAATACGCAATATTTAAAAGACACCGAATTATTTTTCGTGTTTGTTTTATTTACAAAAATTTTTGCAATATATAAAGATAGATTTTATTTTTGATTTCGAAGCACCAACGCTCTTTGCAACAACTATATAATGGCAACTCTTATTACTGACACGAAAAACCATTTTTCCATGCAATGCTAGTCGGAGCTTTATACGAAGCTCTACCCCCCTTTGCACTAGTTCTTTAGTTTTGGTGAAAGTACTAGTTGCATCCGGGCAATATACCTCACGCTTCATAGAGGGTAATAAACATCGAGCTCTGATGTGTTGAAAGTCAGATTGTAATGTCGATGTGTGAGTTCATATGTACACAAATCGTGGTGAAAGTCAGTTTATTTTATGTGAATGTGTTAACTGTGGGCAAAGTCAGATTGTGAATGGGCAACGTCGGTTTATACAAGCTCCCCTCACCCGTCTTAGTGATTATGGAAGTGTCGCTTGTAGTATTGTATGATTGAAACAGAGCTTGAATGAAAAATCCCAGTTGACCAAAACATTCGCTTGCGATTCTAAAGCGAACGTTAACGCGAACAAAATGTTCGCTTTCGAATTCGAGAATAGTTCGCTGGCACACACTTTGTCGCTCAGTTATTAGCATGTCCTATGTTATATGGTTATTGGCAGCAAATTGTTCGTTTACGAATTCGGGCTGACTTTCGCTTTGGATTCGCTTTCGGATGATTTTGTGAAGGTTGGGCGGGTTTCGCTTTCAAGTTGTTCCTATCGGCAAAATGAGTTTACTACATATTTGTTTTGATTTCTTTTTTATTTTATTGAAAATTTATGAAGGAGTAAGTGCCTTATTACATAGTGTTGGGATCTAAAGGAAGTGAAGCGCTCAGACGGGGTCGAGCGTATAAACGTTCCTTTATTCCAATGCTGAGGTATAGGAGACCAAGCGCTCAGACAGTGTCGAGCGTATAATAGTCCCTATATTTCCTTTTAAATAAAAGATTGTATCTAAGGTTTAATCCTTTTATTTAATGTTGGAATCCTTAGGTCTAAACAGAATTACTTATCCTAACTTGAAACTGCCCTATGCTTCCGACGTCGTGGCCCGTGGGTGAGTACGCTCGCAGTAGAAGTCCCGTTGAGTCTCAAACTGAGTCTGAGCTTCCAGTCGTCGAAGCTCCGTTTTTATAGATCAATATTGCTGATCTTACAATATTGAATATTCCCATGATCCGCGATCGTCGTCGATTCTTCCAGAACATATTGCATAATCTTGACCGCGACCTTCACCTGCAATTGTACCACCATTGCCATACTGTTGTTGTTGCCTTTACTTCCGTTCACTTAGTGGAGTTGTTTTTGTTGTTGCCAGCGATCGAATTGCAATTGTGCATTTGCTGTTGTAGTGCTGATGTTTGTCAATCGTGCTTATACTGTGCCGGTGTTGTTGTTGTTACCAGCGGCCGAACTGCATGTTTGCATTTGTCAGCAATTTACGCTGGACAGTGCTTTTGAGTAGCATGGAATCACCTTGAAGTAGAAATTCATAAATGCAGGTCACTGCCGTTTGCTCTCGGTTTAAGGTGACCACATGTGAGTTTGGGAGAGACTCACAACATCCCTCCCCCTTTGAAGAAAGTTGCAACAAGGCGACGATAGAAAACTCCGAACTGGATGTTTTTTTGTCATGCATCAGTTCGATTAAACTGCGGCGGTTGAGATTTTACTAGATGATTTTCATGTTAATGTTGCTGTTGAGAGTTGTTATCACATAGACGTTGTTTGAAGAAAAAATAATGCAGGCAGGTTGTTCAGAACTTTTAATTGAGGGACAACCTTGACTCCCTCCTCTCCCCTTCTTAATGAAGTCGCGTACTAGTTGTTGATGATTTAGATGAACGAAAAATGTTAACATATGATGTATACCGTATGCATCGTTACTGTTGCTTGGTTGCTTCATGATTCAAAGGAGACAATGTTGAAGCGTTTAAGGTGATTGTCTTTTAATGGTGGTTAAGAAATTTAGATGTTTGCCTAAGGCTGGCGAAGACGTTGTTTTTAGGCAAATGATGAATCGTGAAATTTATGTCTATGCGTGTTTGAGGTATACCACTGCTGTTCTTTAAGTGATACTCCCGCTGTTTTGATAGTGCGTATCCAGGCCATTCTTTGGGCTTAAATCTAATATATAAAATTTATTTCATAGTATACTTTCTTATTATCTATATAATGTTTTGAATTCATTTTCTTGCAGCTTGTTTAACAATCATGTATACTTTATTTATTGTTTATTTTTTCTTAAAATTTAGTTTTTATTGTTCAATTTCATATTTTCTTTTATAATTCTTTTTTTCTATTATTTTCAGAGATCCTAAATAACTATTAAATTTTTTTTAGAATCGAAAAAATTGCTTTTAAAACGACGAAAATTTTTGACGTTAGTCGATAATACTTATGATTGGGATTTTTTTGTTTTTTGTTGCTCAAAACTTTTATTTTTTGAAAAATATTTTTTACGCTGCCTTGTCACAATTATGAATGAGAAAAAATTTTTTCCGTTGCTCATAATTTTAAGCGTTCAATCAATATTTTTTACGTTGCTTCAAAACGATTGTGAATGAGAAAAAAACTTTTCCGTTTCTTATAAGCTTTTATTTTCAATTAATAGTTTTTAATTTATTTCGTTAAGAGAGAAAATATATGTATAGTGGTATACTGGTGATACCATTCTACTGATATCATTAATAGCGCTGCTGATCGCGGTCATTATTAGGCAACGTAAAAACAATTTATTGAAAAATAAATGTTATAAGCAACGGGAAAAAATTTTTCTCATTCATAATTGTTATGAGGCAACGTAAAAAATATTTATCGAACGATAAAAATTATGAGCAACGGAAAAAAAAAAATTTTCTTCAATAACTGTTATAGAAAAATGAAATATATTTTCATTGTTTGAAACTGTTATCTTAAAATGAATTTTTTTTAATACAAACTTTAATAGTTATAGTCCAATTTTTTTCCTTATTTCTTATAACTGTTATGTCTCTGATTATTTTTCTTAAATTGTACTATGTTTATAAGAGTTTCAAAAACAAAAGTTTTGTTAGGTACCTATACTTTGAGGTTTTTGTCTGTGATTATAATTTATTTATTTTTTTTTTTCTACCGTTTGTTTTCACAGTTAATAATACATATATTGTTTTCTTATGATGTACCGGTCACCGTAATTAAAAATTGATAAAAATTTGTAATTTACTTTTTCTCGTAGTTTTTATTTATTTATTTTATATATATATATATATATATTTTTTTAATTTTATTTTGTATTCTATTTTACATATATAAGTTGCTTTCCTTTTTCTTAATAATTTTTTGTTTTAACATTCTCTTTTAGTCAAAGATTTTTCCTCCATTCTTTTTATTTTAAAATTTTTAACCATGGTTTGATTTTTTATTGAATGAAGTTTTAATTAATTGATTTTAGTTTTAAATTAGTGTCTGTTGTATTATTTGGAATATTTTCTATTTTTTTTTTTTCAAGTATTACCATATTTGTGTTTTTTACGAATTTAATTATAATTTTTTTTTTTTTTTTATATGTACTTATGTTATTCTCTCTAAAAAAAAATTTTTTTTTTTTTTCATATTCTTTTCGTCCAAACAGTAAAAAGTGTTATAAGCGCAAAAAATACATATGCTTTCAAGGTATTGATTTTGAATTAAACATTGTTGAGTATATAAAAATATTTTGTGAATATCTATATATACGTGTTTATATTTACCAATTTATTTTGCTTTGCTTGCTCTACCGGCTCGCTAGCGCTTTTGGGGTCGGATTCCTTGATTAACCTAAAAAATAATAAAAATACAGATTATGTGCCCTGAGCCCCTCCTGCTTATTTCAACGTCGTGAAATTCTTTACCCGGAGAGGTGAAACGACTGAGACAAAATAGATTTTCCAAAACTTGAAAATTCGTATAACCGCAATGTTTAAAAAAAATGTTTTTTTTTTCTATTTGTAACGGAATTTATTTGAGTTATATTTTTATTTTTCGTTGTCATTCCTTATTTAGACATCGCAGCAAGCGATATTAAAAAGAAATTTTTTGTGACAGTAATGATTAGATATAAAAACAGTCAGCTCTCGTTTTAGTCGAGATGAACCTATGTTTTGGGACAGTATTTTGAATTTTAAATAAAGCTACGGCACATTATAGTTATGGGCGAAAAATTTGTTTCGATCTTTTAAATCTCTTGTATGTTTTATCTTCGTTTGCAAGATTTTTAATTTAGATTTGCTTTGTTTGAGAACAGATTCTTTTACAATCGAGAGAACCTTTTGAATTGATATTTGCATTACATTCGGACTTTTGAAATACTCGTACAACGTCAGCTCTCTAACCTCTGACTCTTCATTTAGGTTTACATTTTCAACTGATACCTTCTCATGGGGATTTCTATCTCTATCTGGTGAATTTCCTTTCAAAATTTCTTCAACTACTTCTTTATTACCAGTAGTACCATCTCTTCTAGTACCACAAGAATTATTCTCGACCTCCTTGTCGAACTCAACTTCTTTATTACTATTTTTACCACAAAAATTATCCTCGACCTCCTCGTCGAACTCATGTCCCAATTCATTAGACTTTTTATTCACAACATTCCCACCGCTAGATAGTCCCTTTTTATCATTAATTTCTTTCTCAATTTCCTTACAGTCCAACACTAATTTCTCGCAAATCGGTGCCACTTTCGCTTCCCTCGCTTTGATCGTAATTGCCTCTGCAAGACAAATCTTATCGATGTTGGGAACGACGAGTTGAAGTGACTCTGATTGTCTTAGCTCTGAATGCATAATCTCTACGTTTTTCTGAATGTCTATATTTTCTCCAAATCTGCTTTTTCCTGAATCAGTTCCTATTTTCAATACATCTGATTTCATCAAACTTTTATCCGGCCCAGTGTCCACTAACAAGGCAACCCTATCATTTATAGCTTGTCCACAAGGAAATACTATAAACGCGTCGTCTGACACTGAACTTGAACATTGCGTATTAAAGATTTGGGGGCTATTTCTAATCAGGTTCCTACAAGGTTCTTTAATTGTGCTTTTTAACCATTTGCTTATTTCATTGCTCAAACTAAATAAGTTTTCCTTTAAAATTGCGAAGATATGTAACACAAAAGATAAAAATAAAACCAAAAACTGGTTCTTATCTTCGTTTTTACTTTTTGCAATTTCAGCAGTTTTCTCACTTAGAGTTTCTACTTTTTGGGAATAAAAATAAGTTATTAAATGTGCTTGTTCATCTAATTTTGATGGTTTCAAAATTTTTGAAGTTCCGATTTCTCTGTTCATAACTGGTATATCACTTTCGTAAAAGTGAACCACGACATTGTCGTTGAAATGAGTCCTTTGTTTTTTCTTTTTCAATAAACATTATTTTTTACCGTATATTTTTATATATTTGATCTGTTTTCCTTTTTCAAAATTAATGCCATTTATAGTGATCTGTTTCTCCTCTACATCATCTAAGAAAATCCTATTTATGTCTAATTCCTCTAATTCTATATAATTTTTTGATTTGTCTTCTGTTGTTTTCAAATTTAGACTTTGATTTGGCCCTTGATATGCTCGCTCTGTCTGGGCATTCCGGTCTGTCGGCCAAGACCGGGCCGCTGGGGGTTTTCCTGATTGTACAAATTAAAAATTCTTGTGCTATTTGAATCAAAAATGTTTGCCATAAATTTATAAGTATGATTTTCCCTGTTTCGTCTTTCTCCTCTATTAGGTTGTGCCCCATTCTGGTACTGCCTTGCTTCCGTAATATTCTTCTTCTTTTTTCGTGTGCAAAATATGTTACTCTTGTGACCATTCATTCGACAAATTTTACAAAAAAAAGTTCTCATCTTACTGAAACACGTGCTCTCTAAGTGCCCATTTCTTCCGCAATAAGTACATGATTTCAAAATTTGGCTTGTGGTCCTCATATTGCACCGTACGCTATATTCATGACCATACTGGTCACAACTTGTGCAATAAGGTGTGTTCCTTCTTTTTAAGCAGAAATCCCAAGAGTGACCTTCAATATTGCAAAAGGAACAACGAATTTGTTGATTTTCTAGTAAGGGTGTTTTATCTAAAAATTTATTAGTATAACCTCTTCTAAAATTTACTGCATGATCCTCCAAATCCTTTGCTATTGCTAACCTTGTTAAATTAATCGGAGACATTTTTTTATGTGTTTGTAGGCGTTTAGTTCATTTCCCGTTTCGAATTAATAAGGATTGTTCTATCAGACAGGACTCCGAGCAATTAAATCGAATAAAAGTTTTTACTTACCATTTTCGTTTTATTTATTCTTTCCTTCTGGAATGTTGAATGTGTTGATTGATGTGTTGATTTCCTGGGAACTTTTGAAAAACATTTTAATTTTATTTATTCTGCGGCACATTGCTTGGTGTAATCGTTGATTTAATTTTCTTGTGCTTGGTAACTGCTACCGTCGATTCTTGTAAATAAATATTATTTCAATAATTCTGCCCAGACGCCAGGATTAAAAAAAAAAAATATTTACTTGCGTTAAAAAATATTGAGCTGTGTTTTACCATACAATCGTGCTAATGAATTGATCGGCTGTTTTTGGTAGCAACTAGTCGCTAATTAAAATTGACGCAATTCCAATCACAGGCGAAATTCGTTTATAGCCGTTCATATATGTACACTTTGAATATTAAATTATGTTTCAATATCTCTTCTAAGCTTTTTTGCCCAGATACATTGGCAAGATATCCTTGACAATATAATCTTTGCTCAAAAATTACAATCTCGCATGCAGCATAATAAGCTTTCTTGCCCTGTGGTAGCAACTAGTCGCTTATTAAAATTGACACAATTCCAACTTAGCAAAATGCGCCAAGCTGCATAGCGATCAATATAATTTTGTTCAAAGCTTTGAGGAAACTGAGTTCTCATCCAACTGAAAGTCAGTCGAATACCGGCTGCGCCAAATAATGTTGGGATCTAAAGGAAGTGAAGCGCTCAGACGGGGTCGAGCGTATAAACGTTCCTTTATTCCAATGCTGAGGTATAGGAGACCAAGCGCTCAGACAGTGTCGAGCGTATAATAGTCCCTATATTTCCTTTTAAATAAAAGATTGTATCTAAGGTTTAATCCTTTTATTTAATGTTGGAATCCTTAGGTCTAAACAGAATTACTTATCCTAACTTGAAACTGCCCTATGCTTCCGACGTCGTGGCCCGTGGGTGAGTACGCTCGCAGTAGAAGTCCCGTTGAGTCTCAAACTGAGTCTGAGCTTCCAGTCGTCGAAGCTCCGTTTTTATAGATCAATATTGCTGATCTTACAATATTGAATATTCCCATGATCCGCGATCGTCGTCGATTCTTCCAGAACATATTGCATAATCTTGACCGCGACCTTCACCTGCAATTGTACCACCATTGCCATACTGTTGTTGTTGCCTTTACTTCCGTTCACTTAGTGGAGTTGTTTTTGTTGTTGCCAGCGATCGAATTGCAATTGTGCATTTGCTGTTGTAGTGCTGATGTTTGTCAATCGTGCTTATACTGTGCCGGTGTTGTTGTTGTTACCAGCGGCCGAACTGCATGTTTGCATTTGTCAGCAATTTACGCTGGACAGTGCTTTTGAGTAGCATGGAATCACCTTGAAGTAGAAATTCATAAATGCAGGTCACTGCCTTTTGCTCTCGGTTTAAGGTGACCACATGTGAGTTTGGGAGAGACTCACAACAATAGAGATGCTCATTTTTATATTTGTAAAAAGCTTATAAATTATAAGTTATAGATTATGAATCACATTCTGAGTATCACTGCAAAATAAAATAAGTGCTCATTTCCTTAGACTTCTTTCCATACTGACTCGCACATTCTGCAAATTTCTAAACACCTTTTTTTAAACACTTTTCAATCGGGTAGAGGCACAAACATGAGAGAGAGAGAGAGAGATCATGAAAAACTACATGGATACAGAAAATGGCACAACAAATGAGAGAGAGAGAGAGAGAGAGAGAGAGAGATTGAAGTTCACTGTTTCTTCGCCTGAGCGAACGTTGGGCGGCTAAAATTAAAATACCAGGTTCGCGTTTCCTTCGCTTGCGCGAAGACTTGGTGAATTTGTGTAAAATTGACGTTCGCTTTTGTTTCGCCTAAGCGAACCTTCGCCCGTACGCGAATCTCTGGCCAACTGGGATTGAAGTCAAGTTGGCGTTCAAGTTCTAAAAGTGTGAGTGTGTTAGTAAAATGTTTTGAGTGTATACCCTGCAGTTATTCTAAGGTTAATTTCCACAAAGTCACTAGACCACGGTAGGGACCTAACGTGACTAGTTAAAATGACGCTAGTTTTTTGTATGAAATATGACTGCAGCGGGGCTAGATTCTTTTTAACCAGACAATGTCTAGTTAAAAAGAGATCTATGGAGCGTGAGTTTGAAAAGATTTTTATGCTTTGTGCTTACGAAGTATGAAAAAGTATTGTTTTGCTTTAAGTTCGCGTTATGATCACGAAACCAACACGGCGTCTTTAGCTCAGTGGTTGAAGCTATCGCTCGGCGCCCGCGTTGGCCAGCGTTGGATTCCTGGCGTGAGTGATAGTTTTTTTTTTTTTGTTTTTTTCAATTACGGTTTTTTATTTTTATGTCTTAATTAATTTTTTTTAATAATTTTTATTTTGTTTATCCTTATTTTAATTTTGTTTTCTTTTTTTAAATATTTAAAATATATAAAATAAATAGGAAACTTATTTTTCAAGTAAAAAATTTTTTGAGTGCAAACTGCTTGTTTCATGAAAATCTGAGCAACCATTAACTCAAGTTAGCATTTTGAACACGAAACTAAATTTGCCTCTTTGGCCCCGTGCGTTAAAGCGTTCACCTAGCGAGCCAGAGATGACCGGTTCGAGGCTCGGCCGAAGCAAAAGAATTAAAAAAAGACAAGGAGCTAAAAGAAGAAAAACTAATATGAACAAATAAATATAAAAAAAATAAATATATAAAAATCTAATTAAAAAAATTGCAAAATATAAATAAAATTGTTTTTTTTTTCATTTTTGACCCAAAATCGACCCAACTGCGTATACTCCTGGTCTTGTCCACATGGGCAAAAAGTGTGACTAGTTATTTTCCAATGACAGCACAATGTTAAATGTGTCAGTTCGTTCCATGCAAAAGTAAATTAAGTGGGACCAGTTATAGTGCCTTTTGGTCTACTCCGGGGAGTAGTCCACGGAGTAGTCCCACTTACTGCAGGGTAGAAACTAGAAGGGCAAAAATTGAACGTGTGGCTGCCGTGTTACAAGTTTTTAACAACTGATCATAGTTGCATAGCATTCTAAGTTATTTCCTTGACGACGGCATTTTGAAAATCAAATTGCCTTTAAAGTTCCGTCAAAGAGCTTATAACTAACAAGATGCGTAACGACGAACAAAAAAATGTCCACAGGAGCCAGAGAAATCTAAAAGCAAGAGATTTTCGATTTCGTTAGTCATTGGCTTTTGTGAGAGCGTAATGCGTTGCTTACTCAATTCATATGCTCGTTTTGACGACGTGTTTTGACACGAGGTCCAACCGAAGCAGTGCCGTAGCAACCATAGGGGAAAGAGGGGATTTCCTCCCCACGCATTTTTGTTTTTGCCCATGAAAAAAATTAGAAAAGGAGAATAAATAAATGATAATCGAAAAAACGTGCATTGAAAGCGTGTATGTAATGTGGTTTTAATTAAAATAGACGTTAAAATTAAAAAAATAATTTTTCCTCCCCACGCAAATGAAAAAACTAATTTTCCCCTCCACGCAAAACGGAATTGCTACGGCACTGAACCGAAGTGTTTTTTGAGATTTTTCGTGCATACGAGTACATGCATTCATACAAATGAACTGAGAAAACATACAAACTATAGGCGCAGAGTGTTTAGCTTCCCTGCAGGAATTCTGTCGCCATATGGCCCCATGTCTATATTGATGTCAATATAGACAAGAGAACTAGTGACAACGTCAACAATATTTACAGGCGGTGTCATTAGAGAAACTGTACTATCAAGAGATATAGTTCATCTCTATTGACCATGTCAACAACGTGTCTCCTTATAAAGCCAAAAAGTACTCCTTTTGTCTACATAATACTACCGACGTCACTAGTTCGTCAATAGTTTTTCGGTCTACTGTCGATATTCAATCACAACTCAATGTTAAATGTCTATAGCGCAAAGCATTGCGACGGGTATAGCTGGTCAGTAGTACTGTCGACGCGGTCATTAGTGAAAGAGTATAGATTCACTATTGACATTTCCTGCAGGGTTGCTTGAATGGGAATGAATGTGTGTATGTATGCACATATATATTCACTCACATAGTTACGCTACTACATCTTTCATCGACTATTATTTGACACAGCGCTCACGCTACCATTCGGTTACTGAGCTCACAGCCGACTAAAATCGGCGTAAAATACGAATGTCACAGAAGCCACTTGATTTCGTTTCGCTCTCAAAAATATGCCTTGGCTGTGGCTTTTTAATAGAGCCACCTCGAAAAATCTTATGGATTTTCAAATGTATGGTCGTTACGCATCTTGTTAGTTATAAGGTCTTTGGTTGCGTGCAGCCTACGTCATAGCTTCAATCTTAAAGAATTTTGACAACCAGTAGGCGTGCTCAACTTGAAAGCAAATTATTGAACGTGAGGCTGTAATGTTATCTGTTTTTGACGTTTGCCACGTTCGTGCAGGGTTGATTTTTGTTATACATTAATATAATATAATTTTGCATCCCTGATCTATGTTTGATTTTAAGAAAATTTTATATCTACATATAAATACGTCTTATGCTATGTTCTCACTATAGGGGTTAAGTACTTAACCCGATACTTTAACTCAAAGCGTTCATATCAGGTTAGAGCGAGTTAAAGTTAACAAACGTCGTATGACCCAGCCGGAAAATTCACTACTTCTGCACTACTTCTGAAGTGGTGAAAATTCATACTGCGACTACTCGCATTATTAACCTTTACATCTAATGAAATTTGTAATGAGATGGCCGCTATTTTCAATACTTCCAAATTAATGTGTTATTCATTGGGAAAAGAAGTGGATGACCCTAGTCCGTATGAAAACTTCATTTGACAAAAAAGTACATGCTGGCTGGCTAAAATGGATCAAACGTGCATGATTATTTCATTTGAAAAAAGAGTGTATGCCACTAACATGAATGAAAATATCATTCTGAACAAATACTATGGTGCCAACGGGAATGAGAATTACATTTGAAATAATAGTATATGCCGCGGGGATCTGAGAGGAGAATATTTTAACAAATTTCCGGATATGGTCATATTTTGTCACTTGTCTTGAAACATCTTAAGAAGAGCATTGCAATGTCCGCAGGAACAAAAATAGATTAATAGCATTGACAGATATATGGTGTAAAGTCTATAGACTTCACACTACAATGGAAAAAGTCTATGTTGGGGTGACACACTACAATTGATCGTGGATTTCTATTGTGGACTTCTTTAAAACAGCTGATAATTAAAAATTAAAACAACAACAAAAACAATAAACACATTTTGGCAGCATTTAGCCTCGATTTTATCTCAAAAAATCCATGAAAATATCGTTTGTTTGTTATATAAATCCATACCATGGAATTAATTTCATGAATTTCGCATAAATTACTTGAAATTAGAAATTAAAACATCTGGTTTCCGATAAAATAATCGATATTTCGTTTAATTTGGTGCAGCGTTGCCATATCAATCTAAGAAGTCCACAATAAATCCTCCCTTTCAATGTAGTGTGAAGTCTATAAAAAGTCTATTAGCACTGACAGACATATGTATTTTACACCATGATGGTGTGAAGTCTAGGTGACACACATAGGTATTTCTCAAAAGTCTATCGTAGCCAACATAGACTTTTTATAGACTTCACACTACATTGAAAGGGAGGATTTATTGTGGACTTCTTAGATTGATATGGTAACGCTGCACAAAATTAAACGAATAATCGATTATTTTATCGGAAACCAGATGTTAAAATTTCTAGTTTCAAGTAATTTATGCGAAATGCATGAAATTAATTCCATCGTATGGATTTATATAACAAACACGATCTTTTCATGGATTCTTTTGAGATAAAATCGAGGCTTAATGCTACCAAAATGTTTTTATTGTTTTTGTTGTTGTTTTAATTTTAAATTATCAGCTGTTTTAAAGAAGTCCACAATAGAAATCCATAATCAATTGTAGTGTGTCACCCCAACATAGACTTCTTTCATTGTAGTGTGGAGTCTATAGACTTTACACCATATGTCTGTCAATGCTATATGTTGGCTAAGGTAGACTTTTGAGAAATACCTATGTGTGTCACCTAGACTTCACACCATCATGGTGTAAAATACCTATGTGTGTCAGTGCTATAATGGAGCTAATGGTGAAAGCGGCATCACAAAATGTTCCAAGACTTGTGATCAAAATTAACATTTCCAAACACATCCTTCACCTCCCATTCGCTGCGTGGGAAAGCTTCCCTGTCAGTGCCGGGTTAAATATTAACCCGGTTTTTGTATTCGGTGTTAGCAAATGTAACAGAAATTTTCAAATGCAACTCTGCGCTAACCTCAGAGTTAAATGTTAACCCGGGGTTTATTTTCGGGTTAGATGATTTTTATTATATGCGTTTTGACATTTGAAACCCTGGGTTTCGCCGATAACCCTAACCCGGCCTAGTGAGAACATAGCATTAACACGCCGAAAGAAGAAAGCATATATTACTATATATCGTCTTTGCGACTGCAAAAACGCGTAAAAGCAATCTGCAATGCGCCCGTTTAGACGTGCTTCAACATCGTTCAACAAAACGCAGTTCGATGGAGAGACGCTAGCGGGGAGAGGAAGATGGTTTTTGTTGAACGTACTCAGCTATTCTCTTTGTGCCTATATTCTTAGCGTGAAACTTGAAAACAACCCCTGTGCGATTTTTACATTTGCTTCAAATATTTTGGTCATTCGAGCGGAAAGGTTCGAATGCCTTCGCTAAAAAAAATTTTTTTTTTAGCATCTCGTTTGATATTTTTCATTTTATTAGCTTTTTAATTATTTTAAATTCGAAATTTGATTTTTATTTTTGAACGAAAAATGATATAAATCAAGCAATAATTTATTTTTGATTGTTTTAAATAAAACTTATAACTGTTACAATCTCTCCTATTTATACATTTAGATGCAAATAAAAACAAACATATCCAAGCAATATTTAATAGTTTTTGTTTTTTTTAAATTGCATTGTTGTATTTGCGTTCAATACATTCGGAATATCAATCCTTTTTGAGAGATGCATAAGGAATAATTTTCTTTCATTTCTAACATCGTTCCTACGCGCAAGAGGGAAACGTCGAAATATAAAATGTTGAAGCATTTGTTGAACGAAGCAGTTTTTGGCTGTGTGGACACGAACAAAACATGAAAAGGGAATCTGATATTTTGTTGAACGATGTTGATCATACGTCTAAACGGGCGCAATAGCGCGTATTTACAAAAGTCGCAAACATGAAATAGTTTTGGTGAGTACCTAAGTGAAAAATACTCGTTTTGGTGGGTACCAGAGAAGTTCATGAATGCATTCATTTGGCGAGATGAAACACTCTCTCAAAAACGAATGGCGACCCTGCAGTAATTCCAACTACTCTCCAACTACTCCCCAACTAGTCACAAAAATACCAGGACTACTCCCTCTTAATTTGCCAACCAATGCTTTGAACTGTCTTTTTTAACGTTGAGCTGTCATTGGAAAATAACTAGTCACAGTTTTTGCTCATATGAACTAGACCTGGAGTATATACAGTTGGGTCAATTTTTGGTCAATTTGTTTTTTTGCACATTTTATGAAAAAAAAAATTATTTTCTCTTTGTTTCGTATTTTTTTTTTCTCTTTTGTTTTTTTTTAAATCTTTTCTCTTTCACTACTTTTTTAATTTTCTCGCCTTGACCGAGCCTCGAACCGCTGATCTCTGGGTTGGTAAGTCATCGTCTTAACCATTACGCTAAACAAGCAAATTTAATGTATTGATCAAAACGCTCATTTGAGTTTTTGGTTGCTGAAGTTTTTGTGAAACGCACGAGTAGAATTTTTACTACAAAAATTTTTTAATTGAAAAATACATATTAAAAAAAAAAGATATAATAGAAAAAAAAAATACTTAAAAATTTAGCGAAACATTTTTTTATTTCAAAATTAACTATTAAATAAAATAAATTAAAATATAAACATAAAAAAAACTTGGTAATAAAAAAAAAATTATTCTCACCCGAGCCAGGGATCGAACCCCAACCCATGAGGTCGCTGAGTGATAGTCTTAACCGTCTAGCTAACTACCTTTCGGTGGCGCAACGATCAGAATGCGAACTTAAAGCAGACAATAACAATTTCTTTTCTACTTCGCAATCGAAGCACAAAGCGAAAGGAAATCCTGAAACTCACCCCCCGTAGATCTCCGTAGATACATAAAATACTGTTCATTTTGACTAGTCATATTTTGAGTAACCTCAGAGTACTCCTATTTGGCAAATTGACCTCTTCATTACTGCAGGGGAGCTAGAGCAGTTCAGTGAGAGCGTGAATGCTGCATACATACCATTCACTTGAAAGCAGTGCACTACACTATCCCTGCAAAGAACCGACTGGTAGACTACTCGTAATTTGTATGGTGAGTATTGGTAGAACTCCGAGTAGGTTTGCAGTTAAACGCTTATGGGAGTATAGAGAGTTTTACCGAAACTTTTGCTAATGCATGTAGCAACCGTCTTGCTCTGATCTACATAAGACTTCAATTAGTGCCTCTCTTTCTAACGCATAGGAAGTTTCAGTAGCGTTTGAGTAGGTTTACCTGGAGTTTTTAGGTACATGCTGTGAAACTTTACGAAAAGTGTTCTTTAGTAAAAACGCATTTATTTTTGTTAAATATTTTTATTTTTATTTTATTTTAAAAAGCAGTCTTCTTTTTAAACACATTTAAAATGAAATAATTAAAAATGACAATGACAATGCGATGTCACATTGCTCGCCATTTGCAATTTCACAGTTAGCATTTTCCAAAAACCTTCTTTTTTCCAGCCATTTGTACTGGTATATAGTGCTTCTTTTCATTTCGTAAAGGACTTTCACGCACTGATGAGAAATCTTCAAGAATTCTTTATATAGCACTTGACATTAAAACAAATTTGTATACTCACATTCAACAATTATAGTTTTTGTAAATGCCAATCCCCAATGTCCAATGTCCACAAGCTGCAACCGAATTAGTGAAAGCAAAACTAAAAAGTATTCAAATCACTATTCACATAGAAATACCGACTTTTTTTCGAAAACTACATCACTGTCTTTTTGGCGTTTTTTTTTTCCTTTTGAGTGTGTGCGTAAAAACCCAAATCGCTTGTTTGTATTTGTGACTCTTGGTACCCAGCAGTTATGTGTCATGTATGGTAATGCAAAATGTCATGCAAACGGCTTTCTGTTTATGCATTCCGGAATCGATGATTTTTAACACGGCGATGTCCTACGAAAAGTAAGGCATGAACTTTTGCATTACCATTTATAGGAAAGTAATCGAATTTTAAGTGCATTCTTTTTTGCACTCTCAAGGAATGCAAAATTGGTTGAATATAGGGTTTGTATTGCATTACAATTTGCATTCCTCAGTAATGCAAAATTGCTTAAATTCAGGGTCTTAAATTCTAGCCTAAAATTATGCCTGAATTTTTAAGGAATATAAAAATACGTTCAAAAATATTTCAATTATACATATTCATTTTAGTTTTATTTATATTAAGTTTATAACAATAAAAATATAATGAACTAGTTTGGTGTTTTTTTAACTGCTGTTTGCTTATAGTGATTGTTTTTAATTCTGTGAAATGCATATTGGATATCCTTTTGGTATTCCGTTTTATTATATCCCTCTTTCATTAAACAACCTGAAAAAATATTTTTAAAAGTCTTTTAGTGTTTTTATATAATCGAAATTAGTGTACTTACTAAATATAGCATCATTAAAATTTGTTAGGTCCTTAAAGCACTTTTTATCTTTGAGGCCGCGGTAGTTGAATTCAAGCAGCACATCAATCTGTATAAGTTTTGGAAGACATTTCACAAGAGATCCTTTTAGCAATGGTTCCATTATACATTTCTGCGAATTATAAGACAAAATATAGTGTCAGTGCAAAACATACGCGTGTCTTCTAGATAAATAGTAATATATTTCCTGTTTCCATTGCTAATAACTCACTTGAAAATATTAGGAACACACTTTTGAACTTTTTACCGCGCTTTTTAATGTTAATATTGTCGGTTTAACTTCACTTGCGCTTTTAAATTAACACAATTCGATCAAAAGTGATCAGTTTTTCAAATCCCGTTACCATTTATTCTTGACATACTTACATATTTTTCGTTTGTTTCCTTTAAAACGGAGTTATGCCAAAGAACGTATATACATGCGTCCATACATATATACTTACCCAGTAGGACGAGTCATGGTGAAACAATTCATGACTAGAACATGACATTAGACCTATGACCCTTCCACATTTTAAACCAAATTTATCGTTGAAAATTTAGATTACTATAATATTCTCTCGATAACGAGGTCATTATCTTTGACCAGTAACCAAACTTATCTTTTCATATCCCCAGTTAAAAAATTAATGACTGCCCTTTATGACAAAAAGTCTGCATGGGTGCACATTCTATTTTGTTTCCTCCTCTGCTATCTGACATGATTTGCTTTCGCAGTAAAAACATTCGGCTACACATGATCTTTTCGATTACCTCTCCATGCAAATTGGTTCAATTTATTTTGCATTCCAATTTTGCATTGCATTGGAATCGATGAAAGATTGCATTTCTTTGGTAATGCACTCCCTAAATAACTGCTGGGTAGGTCTGCTTTGCTGGGTACAGCACATCATCAAAGCATTAGCGATTCTGCCCAGTGATGCCAGATTGTGGGTTTTTCCCCATATTGTGGGTTTTTTTCACTCAAATATCGTGACATGGGGAAAAGTATGGGTAATTTTATATCGAAATTTATGCACTACATATAAGGGAGCGTCCATAAATGATGTCACGCATTTTTTGCGATTTTTAGACCCCCTCCCCCCCTTTGTCACAAACCTGTTACATATGAGCTAACCCCCTCCCCCCCTGTGTCACGTCACAATTAATATGAAAAAACAGTATAGGCCAATTCACAATTAATGCTAATTTAAGGTTAAATATGCTAACATGTTTTTTATATGGAGTTTGACATCTCACGCCTACTTTAACACATTAAACCTTAAATTAGCTTGCACTTTGTGACACATATCACTAATTTATAAATATGATGCTATTTTTCATATAAAAAAATTAATGTAACAAAATCTTTATTTTATATTTTGTTTGTAGTAACAACGGTAACAACGTTTTCTTCCTTAGTAACAGTTTTATTTTTAAGAGCAAAAATAATTTTTGTCACTTAAAATGGAACCTCTGCGGATGAATTTAATTTACATGAAAAACATTATGAATTTGTGCAAAAAACTAATTAATTAATTTATATATTAATATTTTTATATACTTAGTTCATAGTACAAAAATTAACGCATTTTTTTAAACAAATTTTACTATGAAAAGTGTGACATAACATGCTTGGGAACCCCCCCTCCACCCTATGTCACAAAACTGTCACAAATGAGCTGACCCCCTCCCCCCCCCCCCCCACCAAACGTGACATCATTTATGGACGCTCCCTTAAGGTATATTTACTACTTATGAGAATGAAAATCGTGTTTTCCCTCTTCCAGTACCATGCATGACTCTTTTTGCTGTATCTAGTCGCGTGTTCCCTAAGTGTTGTAAAGTAACTTGGTTTTTTTGGGTCATGAATAAGACTGAAATTTTAAGTTACTTTTATTTTTTGTTATTTTCTTGATACTTTTATTAAAATATTAAAATATTGTGTTTAAATGCAATGTTCAATTTTGAAATCGGTACGCCCATATTTTCAAAAAATCATTCTGGGTTTTTTCGTGGGTTTTTAGTTTTTGAAAATGGGGAAAAGTGGGTTTTTTTCCAATATATGAGGGTTTTTTTTATCGATAAAATCTGGCATCACTGATTCTGCCTGCGACGCGAATGGTTTATAATTAAGTGCGCAGAAGCAGAATGGAAGATGTTATGGACGCTCGTTCATTTAAAAAACGGTATTTTCCATACGCGTACCCCTTTACGCTCGCTCTCTCATTAGCGTAATGCAAGATCGTCTCGTAGGTATACAAAACAACCAGTGCTGCCAGTACTTCAGAACCAAATTTCCCTCGAAAACCAAACAAAAATCCCTTTTTCCCTCAGTGACCGATAGAAATTTCCCACGAAAATTCCCTCAAACAAAAACATATTTTTCCTGAACAAAATGTTGATAATCGCTATATTTCTTAACATTAAAAACTTAAGGTAGCTGCGTAAAATTACATATTTTATTTTAAGGAAATGTACGTTTGAAAAGGCCCCAAGACCACTACTATTAAGGCAAGTTAGTGGAGATTTTAAAGGCCATTAAGGGCGTCAGTTTTGTTCAATTTCTTCATGAGAACTGCTCTCTTGCCACCCCTAATTATAATTATCATATATTATATGATAATTATAGGCCGATCGCTAAAGCTTTTGGAGAGGATGTTTATTACCAAGAGCAAGCAAACATGAAAAATTTGGTTCATATCCCATTTGAATTTCAGCAACGCCCAACTCTTTAATTTTTGGAAATTCTTTTTAAAACCCAAAAGTGAAATGCAGAACATGATATATCTATATACTTATTAACAATAAATACCTACTACAAGTTTGTTATCACATCCACATTCGAGCATGCTCGATGCGATGCTCGATCGTAATAGGTGATGTTGGCGAGCCAATTCATCAACCAACATTACCACATTCGATCGAGCATTGCATCGAGCCGAGCCGCTCTCAGGAGCATGCTCGAATGTGGATCCACTTAACGCTTGATATCGATTATTGAAAAATCCCTCTATCGTGTTCAACAAAGCAAAGAAAATCCCTTTTTCCCTTTTGCCAATATTTGGTGAGAAAATTCCCTCAAAATGGGAAATATCCCTCAACCTGGCAACACTGAAAACAACACGAACAGCTGCCTATACTGACCATTCACAACCATTTGCAACCATTCGCTACCATTCGCCATGTAGGACTGTAGGTCTAACTGTCGACGTCGAAAAGCCTCTGCCGCGATGGGGATATACACCATTAGGCAGGCATAGGAAATTCAACAAATTGGGGATATTCACCAAAAAGCTACCAACAAAAACCTTAAGCAGGAATACGAAATTCAACAAATTCGAGAAATTCACCAGAAAGCTACCAACAACAATACGGGTAGACACAAAGTAGCACTTGCAAGAAAATTATCAAAGAAACTCGGCGTCGACTCGGTTTTTTATATTGCTTGAAAAGTTCATAATTGAAACTTTATTAAATTTATTACGATATGTTTTTGCTTAATGTGCACGAATGTTTCCATTTTGTAATGAATTTACATACATTTTTGACTACGGCTACGAATTTAATTGTACATAGAATTTATCATTTTTGCTGAAATAGTGTGATCAAAAAGTTATGTGGACAGGGTAGGACTAAAAAAACAATTTCTGTTTCTCCTTGATATTGCGATTCCTTGATTATTTTTATGTTTTTCAAGTTTTTCATATGATTTTATGAGTTTGGTAGATATTTTATATGTAATGTACTCAAAAATCTCCCAAAATTAAAAAGAAAAGTGGCAATGCATTTCACCACAGCAGAGCTAAAGATTTCGCTGCCATAGCGTGCTTCTCTTTTCCTCATGCTATATGCCTATGTTGAAGCAGCGTAGCTCTAACACATTGCAGGGATTAGGAAGAAGAACAGTTAGACCTACAGTCCTACATGCCATTCGCTCAGGCAGCGAGTGGTTTTTGGCGCAGTACTATGGTAAGTAAAAGCAACGTATGAGAGAAAACACTCAACGTCACTACACTACAGCGTTCGCTCTGGCTAACGGCACATGGAAGCAGCACAAAAGCAACGATTTACGCTGCCATTCGTCTATGCGAATGGTTCGCTGAACATCTCTGGTGGGTACCCAGGACCGTGGTGGGTACCCAAGACCGTGTTGAAAGGAGCCAAAACAGAAACGGCTCCTGAGTGACATACATAGTTGTATATGGAAGAAAGCGAATAAACCAAATGTCTAAAATTTGCTCGCAGCCAACTTCATGTTTGACACAACGAAAGAGAGCAAAACGGAATTGCCGAGTACGGGCAATTGTAAAATGAGCAATTTTCTCTACAACCCCCCCCGCACCTTCTCACGGCTATACAAAAAAAATTTCCGGCAATAATTGCCCTAATGTAGAAGGCCACATTGCGTGCCGCACTTATGCACACACACGAGTTTGTGTGTGCGGCAATGTACATACCATATAGAACTATAGCTGCAACTTCGGCCAAATTTTGGCGCGTTATGGCATGATTTGGTGAAAAAGTTCAACTGTGGTGAACCACGCCATAAGTCGAGTGTTGTGGTGAACCACGTAATTGAAAGTGTGGTGTACCACGTAATAGCTTTTGGCCGAAGTTGCAGCTATAGTTCTGTATGGTACATACATACAATACTACAAGCGACACTTCCATAATCACTAAGACGGGTGAGGGGAGCTTGTATAAACCGACGTTGCCCATTCACAATCTGACTTTGCCCACAGTTAACACATTCACATAAAATAAACTGACTTTCACCACGATTTGTGTACATATGAACTCACACATCGACATTACAATCTGACTTTCAACACATCAGAGCTCGATGTTTATTACCCTCTATGAAGCGTGAGGTATATTGCCCGGATGCAACTAGTACTTTCACCAAAACTAAAGAACTAGTGCAAAGGGGGGTAGAGCTTCGTATAAAGCTCCGACTAGCATTGCATGGAAAAATGGTTTTTCGTGTCAGTAATAAGAGTTGCCATTATATAGTTGTTGCAAAGAGCGTTGGTGCTTCGAAATCAAAAATAAAATCTATCTTTATATATTGCAAATATTTTTGTAAATAAAACAAACACGAAAAATAATTCGGTGTCTTTTAAATATTGCGTATTGGAGGCTCAAAAAATTTTAGAACAAAAATAACCAAAAAACCACAAAATATGGTCAATAATCTTTCAAAGGAACTAGTGTTTTACTATAACCAATTTACCCAATTGGTTCCCAAATCACTGAAAAAGCGTTAGTTCAAGTGTACAATTAGTGATTTTTAGCCCACACGCAATGTTAATTTTGTACAGAGTAATACATAGCCAGGGGTATAAAGAAGAACCAGTGCTGGTGGAATTAGAACTAGTAAAACGCTAGAGCTTAACTACTCATACTTCCTGCAGGGCTGTTGAACTGTTCACCACAGCAGTCGTTGACAAAACTCTATCTTTTTCAGTCGCACTCATGTAAACTGTTCTCTGTCTCTATCGCACCCGTATATTCTTATCATACCAACAAGCAAATTCAAAAAATTTAGAGAGTGTCGCTTGTAGTATCCCTGCAGTAATTCCAACTACTCTCCAACTACTCCCCAACTAGTCACAAAAATACCAGGACTACTCCCTCTTAATTTGCCAACCAATGCTTTGAACTGTCTTTTTTAACGTTGAGCTGTCATTGGAAAATAACTAGTCACAGTTTTTGCTCATATGAACTAGACCTGGAGTATATACAGTTGGGTCAATTTTTGGTCAATTTGTTTTTTTGCACATTTTATGAAAAAAAAAAATTATTTTCTCTTTGTTTTGTATTTTTTTTTTCTCTTTTGTTTTTTTTCAAATCTTTTATTTTTCACTACTTTTTTAATTTTCTCGCCTTGACCGAGCCTCGAACCGCTGATCTCTGGGTTGGTAAGTCAGCGTCTTAACCATTACGCTAAACAAGCAAATTTAATGTATTGATCAAAACGCTCATTTGAGTTTTTGGTTGCTGAAGTTTTTGTGGAACGCACGAGTAGAATTTTTACTACAAAAATTTTTTAATTGAAAAATACATATTAAAAAAAAAGATATAGAAAAAAAATACTTAAAAATTTAGCGAAACATTTTTTTATTTCAAAATTAACTATTAAATAAAATAAATTAAAATATAAACATAAAAAAAACTTGGTAATAAAAAAAAATTATTCTCACCCGAGCCAGGGATCGAACCCCAACCCATGAGGTCGCTGAGCGATAGTCTTAACCGTCCAGCTAACTACCTTTCGGTGGGACAACGATCAGAATGCGAACTTAAAGCAGACAATAACAATTTCTTTTCTACTTCGCAATCGAAGCACAAAGCGAAGGGAAATCCTGAAACTCACCTCCCGTAGATCTCCGTAGATACATAAAATACTGTACATTTTGACTAGTCATATTTCGAGTAACCTCAGAGTACTCCTGTTTGGCAAATTGACCTCTTCATTACTGCAGGGATTGTATGGTACATACATACATTTAAATACTCTTTGCAGCGTTCCCACTTTGCTCCGATTGGAGTAGATTTTTTGAAAAAAATTTGAAATGTGCCCTTGTACACTAGGGCAACTATTGCCGGCAATACTTTGGTTTAATGGCTTGACGAAGCGCGAGGATGTAAAGAAATTACCCCACCGCGCTTCATCTCGCCCATTAACTTATTAACGACGGATGGGTATTTAAATACCCATAAATTAAGCCATTAAAAAAAAAAATCTAGCAGGATCCGAATTTCCACAATTATCAGAATTTATAGCAACACTTTGTTCTGTTTGTTCTATTTGGGAGAGCATAGCTCTAACTGTGGCTAACACATTCTCCTTTTTATCTTTTGATAAAAAATGCATCTCTTTGAATGGTGGATTAAGAAATAGTCCGACCAAGTGGACAGTTGTGGGACTGAATCTTCTCAACAGTGACTCCATTGTCTTAGCTTTTAATTCAACTATAAGTTCTGAATCAAAAGCATCTGTTTGAAAAAATTTTAATAACTTTTCTGACCACAATATAAAAATGTGTACCGATGGTTCTTTATCCGAACTTAATTTTTCAGAACAATCTTTAAATGGCTTTAAAAATGTCAATAGATGTTCAAGCAAACCAAAATCTAAATCTGAAATGCGTTGAAGTTCATCTTTTTTTTAAATAAGATTTTTAATTTCGTCTTTGACGCAAAAAATACTATCCAGCATTATAAATGTTGAATTGCAACGAGTTCTAATATCTTGCTTTAAAGTTTTAGATAGCTCGTCGCCCGGGGATTCATGTGCTCTACGTGCAAAAAACACATTTCGAGTAAATCGAAGTTGAAGTTTGAAACTATTTTTTTCAAAAACTGTACGATTAGGTTTTTTGTGTGTTTCACTATTAATTTGTGCGAGAATAGATATTCGAAGAGTATATTTTCGAATCCTTAACGTAACGCATAAAAGGGTATTTCATGGCTTTAAAAAAAATCCACTTTGCTCTATACGCCATTTCAAACATATTTCGGTGAAAATGTAATACATAGAGCAAAGTGACATAAAAAAAAATTTTTCAATATAAATATTTTCTTTCAAAATCGGTTGAGAAAATTTGGTATGCGAGCTCACCGGGACATGAGTAAGAACAAGTTCGAGAATTGACCCTATCGGACCATTTTTAGGGGCACCTCCAGTACTAGGGTCTGTTACGAAAATCACAAAAACTGCTCTAAAACCGGAGTTTTTCAAGATATTTTGATGAAATTCGGTATTCGAACATGCTTAAAGGCAAGTAATATGATTTTAAAAAATTTGAAAAGTGGGCGTGGCAGAAGGGAGTTTTTCGAAAATTGTCTCCTTCGCCCGAAATTCAAATGGGACTTGAACGAAAGTTAGCACTTATGCCTTCTTTGTAGCCACAAATATCCTCCCCAAAAATTTGCTTGATCGGTCCATTATTAAGGGTACCTCCAGTACTAGGGTCTAACACAAAAATCCCAAAACTGTCCCAGAATCGGACTATTTCGAAATATTTTAATGAAACTTAGAATTTGAGCGTATATTTAAGCCTCCAATTATAATTCAAAAACAAGTAAGGGTGTTATAGTCAGGCGAGCCTGACAATAAAATACCCGACACAGACACATGTTCAAATAATTTTTAATATCAAGAGGTGTTTAAGGCCAAAAGGGGCCCTATATACCGACTTTTGTTAAATTTCTTTATAAAACCCGTCCCTTTGTCACGCCCACTTTTCCAATTTTTTTAAAATTCTAATCAGAAGTTTAATATAGGTACTCTCAAATTCTCATTGAAATATTTCAAAAAAGTCAGACTTTAAGGCAGTTTTGGGATTTTTGTGACAGACCTTAGTACTGGAGGTACCGTTAATAATGGATCGATCAAGGAAATTTTTTTGGAGGATGTTTATGGCTACAAAGGAAGCATGAGTGCCAAATTTCGGTCAAGTTCCATTTGAATTTCGGGTGTAGGAGACAAATTTCGAAAAATTCCCTTCTGCCACGCCCACTTTTACAATTTTTGGAAATCATATTACTTGCCTTTAGCATGTTCAAATATCAAATTTCATCAAAATATCTTGAAAAACTTCGATTTGAATGGCGTATAGGGCAAAATATCACAAAAATATTGTGTTTCAAGGGATATAGAGAAAATGGAGATGAGTTATCTCAGTAACTAGAAGATATAGCCAAAAATGGATTGCGGAATTAAAAAATTTGGCATTGAAAATGGGGGATGGGATCCTTAACTCAAATTCGTTAAAATGGCGTATAGAGCACATGAATCTCCGGGCGACGCGCTTATTATTGAGCTCCGAGTGCTTAAAAAATTTCACAAGTTTTTTTGAACAATCTATTAAAATTTTAATTTTCGGAAGTGGATTTTTTTCTATTATGTCATCCATCACTAAATTTAAATTGTGACAAGCACAAGATATTTTCTTGAAATGGTTAAATGCTGCAACAACATTTGCACCATTTTCAGTGACAATTACTGAGCTTTGTAATTTTTCCAACATATTGAAATCCACTAACATACTTTTGACGTAGCTTTAAATATTTTCACCTGTTTTCTTGTCCTCTGAAAATTGCCTTAATCCTAACAACGAAACTTTTAGCTAGAATTCTTTGTTTATATAATGGGCAGAAAGCGAAATAAAATTTCTTTTGGTGTAGTCGTCACTCCACATATCGGTTGTAAAAGCTAGATTATGGTTTTTTAAATCTTCTAAGATTTGAGCCTTCAACTTATCATATTCTTCTGTCATAACAGTCGTGGACAACGTTTTTCGTGAAACGGCCAGGTCGTCAAAATTCTGACTGCCGTATTTCGCGCCAATGTTGATAAGCGCCTGTGCGTAGTTAGGAAAACCAGAACCTGCCAATCAATAAAAACTTCTTTATTTTAAATTGGAAGGCTATAATTTGTTTTACTTACCTTCGGTTATGCTTAGTGGATGCAAATCTTTTGTAATAAAGGCGAGTTGTTTACGTGCCAAAAAATTCAACACACGTTTCGGCACATTTTTCTTGGAATAAAACTCTAATTTGGTTTGCTTGCTTGTCGAGTTTTTTCTGGATTGCACTTGTGGCGGCTTAATGTTCCTGTGCCTTGTTTTAATGAGTACTAGTAAGCCCAGTCGACCGACACATTCGGTCGATTCCTAGAACACAAATACCATCTAAACAAAAAAGATAAAATTTAACATAACTTTAAGCAAGATACATACATAGGAACATGAATTTCTAAAGACAGTTTTGGAATTGTTTTTTAGTTTTTCATATTTTTATTTTGTATATTTTATTTGTTTTTTTTTTCCCTCTTCAACACCTCCTATTTCATTTTCATTAGCGTTTGCACGCAGTGTTTTCGCGTAGTCGTGTATTCCTCGTACGATCACGAAGAGCCCTACTTCCTGGCTGAAGTTTGTTTTACTTGCGTTCATTCTGCTCTTCTCTGGAGTAGCAAAAAGCTTATTGCTTTCACACGCTCTCAAGGCTCAGTTACTCTTGATTGAACGTTACTTGACTTAACTTATAGAAATCTGTTTTCCACAGATTCTTATCTTAAGTCAAATTAAGTTTTCAGTAACTGCTCCCATAGAAAATGTACTAAACACATCAAGTCAGCTGATTAAATAGGTAAGTAAAGTCAAGTTACGTTCAATCAAGAGTAACTGAGCCTTCAATGTATGTATGCATTTAAGTATGTCAATCCCAGCCGGAAAAATTCTCATAAAGGACAAATTCATTAATTTTTTCACCAAGAATATCAAGGGGAAAATTTGAGTACTTCTCAATTGCAATGGCATTGACATCGAGAGAAGGTGCTTTTTATCGCAATTGCAATGGCACTGTCATCGATAGAGGTATCGGTACAACGGAGTAGATCCACTCCACTTTCGATGACCAACTCGTGACATATGCTCTTATGACTGCCAATGCCGCTAGTGTGTTAATTTCATTAGAAAGTTGGTGTATAATCAGGAGGAGTCGCGGCTCTATGTCACGCTGAAATCATTGATTGTTTCACCGGGACATTTCCGGCTGGGACATACTTAAATGCATACATACATTTACTACGTTTATGCATCATGTTAACCCAGGTATATTCAACCCGGGTAAAAAACCTGAGCATAAACGGGCAATTTTGAACTTGAGTTAAAAGACTAACCCAGTTTTATTCTTAAGAGACACTGAACAGCGATGCGGCATGACATACACGAAAATTATGTTTTTAGAAATATAAATGTATGGGACACACATTACAATGCATGACTAAAAGTCGAAATGAGTTGAATTTTTTGTCATTCGCTTCGATTTGCCTAAGCCCTCGTGTTTATGCACAAACTTCAACTCGAGTTGAATTTTCTACCCACTTTAAATAAATGTGTTTATTCAACCCGATTAAATTCTCTAACTCGGTTATAAATAGCGTTTATGCGAGGGGGTTGAATTGACCTGAGTTGAATATACCCGGGTTAACATGATGCATAAACGTAGTAATTGAGAGCGTATGAAACTTAGACCATATAGTACATGGACTGCTAATACTCGTATGCTTGTCGTCGTTCATACTATGAGACAAGACAAGCGAGAGACACGGTGAATTCTCTTTTGGTGTCTTATTCGTGTTCATACTAGTAAAAATTGTCTCTGCGACATTTGAAATAGAAGAAGAAACTGGTTTTATACAGTGCTGCCAGAAAAAATATTTTGAAATACCTACAATCTGAATTAAAAATCCCCTACGCTCTTGAAATAAGATAAATAAATTATTATCACGGTTTTCGACAAAATAAGTTGGTCCAAAGATCTTTTTTAGAAAAAGTGTAAGCTATTCTCCACAATTTTTCGTATTTAATACTTCAAAGCTAGCTTTTTAAATTATTTCCGAAATCTGTAGATATGCTTCTTCATAAGAAGAGAATATTTACCCAAATATGGCAGCAATATTTTTATGATGAGAAGGACAAGCACAAAGCGTGTCGCCGAGTACGTAAGACACGTACCCCTCTCTCTACCCCGAACGTCCCTTGCCAACAACCACCGTGTCTCTCGCTTGTCTTGTCTCATAGTATGAACGACGACCTTCTCAGCAAAAGCAAGCGTGTCAACATGATACGTCACATCGCGAACAATCGCGAAATAGTGACAGAGAAAAGTATAGCAGCGCAGTAGCAGCGCGAGTGCGAGCGAGCGAGCAAGAATGTCGTAATGTGACGTCATCATGACACGCAAATGCTTGTCTAGTAGCAGTCCATGTACTATAAGGTCTAAAGCGGCCCGCACATAGCGCATCATGCAGCGCTGCACGTAAGGGTGTATGAGTGATATGGAAGGGTATGTGTCACACCTACGATGCAGCGCTGATTACCAAATGGATTAGATATTTCATCGTTTCAGCGCTGCAAATTCTAGTCAGCGCTGCACGTTTGCGCGCAAAATAGCGCTGCATTCATTTTAAACCGAATTTCACAGCGGCCGGTCGTCATGGCGGAGAGAGAAGAAAAAGTTTATTATCGAATTAATTGAACTTTACCATAATTTACTGGCGTTGTGGGATATTTTTGGAACAATTCTAGTATCTGGCCGTTTCTGGGATCTTGGTTTGCGGATTGCGGATTTGGAATCAGGGGGTCATTTTCTATCAGTTGGCATCAAAAAAACAAAGATCCCAGAAACGGCCAGATACTAGAATTATGCCAAAAATTGCATATATTCTTCCCGTATGTATCTTGCAAATCGAGTCGAATTTTTGGCATACGCAGTTTGCAAGCGACACGAAATAGCTTCCTTCTCTATTAATATATCGTTGCATTTGCTCATTAAAAACCGATGACTATGGAAAATTATTTCGTGCCCTTCTTAGCAAAAAATGGTTCAGGTATTAAAACGCAAGTACTACCTGTACCCGTTCAAGGAACTAATAAATTTCTTTAGCAAATATGAGTTAAATAAATAGTAAATAATTAGTAAATAAATATATAAGGTCCAATCATATGATAAGATGAATTACCTAGTCTTATTCAGTTTTTAGTCAAAAAATACATATATATATGCATCATATAACAAATTTCGATGTGATAATGCATTCCTTTTCCAGAATTATTTTGTCATTCACATTCCTCGTTTTCGGCACTTTAGCTTCTAATCAGAAACTACAACCGCTGCTAAAGAAAATTTCATCCGCATTTGGAATTGTCGTCCGCACTCAAAACGGGCAAACGAAAAATGAAATAGCAGCGCGCCGTGTGCGGGCAAGGCGCTGCACACGTACACGGGCTTGCAGCGCTGCATGATGCGCTATGTGCGGGCCGCTTAAGGTATGAAAGCAAATAGCCAGTGATGCCAACTTAGCGCTTTTTAGATCTAGCGCTTTTAGCGCTTAGCTATTTTTGTTGCGTTCATACCAAATGTGCATACTTATATTGTTTTTGTTATCTTCAACCGTTATTGTTTGCGTGCACACTTTTTGTTTCTCAATAAAAGCAATTTTTTAAAACTGTTAATATTATAGATTTAGTGATTTCTAATAAATAAATGTTCAAGAAACGTTTTCAAAATTTTATGTTAAATCACCAAGTTTTAGCGTATTTTGCTTCTGAGGAGTTGGCAGCACTGCTTATAATTGTTTGTGATGTTCTGTTCTCTTTGTCTTTTACTCTTAACGTACCAAGCACGAAAGCAACCTCTGCTATGAAACAACAACAAAAACAACGCTGAAATTTGCACAGAAAATTAAGAGCACGGAAGGAGCAAAAATGTGTTTATTGAAAAACTCTTTCGCCGATAAAAGTAGATATAGAAGTCAGATATAGCCCATTTATACTCCCCGCAATAGATTTTGATAATATCTACCATCTGTTAAAATTTCAGCTCAAAAGAAAGTATATAACTAAAGTTATAAGCATTAAACTTTTTGTGCTCGCCTATTATTTTAATGAGTATGCTAACACGGTTTTGCAGTTTCGACAGCATACGAAATCCACTATATTGTTCTTGTACTCGATTAAATCAAAAAGCTTCCAAACATCACTTCGGCCTTTTTCATTTTGAATTAGTTTTACAGATTCGTCGTTCCTTTTCAAAGCGTCTTGTGTATTTTGGCGCGACATTGTTAATAGGATAAACTATGTACTCTTATTATAAAAACACGCTTTTTTTTTTGAATTTTGATTTAAATGGCTGGGCGCTTTATTTAGGCCTCATATGCTATGGTATGCCCTCAGAGTATTATTTGTATTATTAAATGCGTTTAATTGACCGCCGTCAGTTTTAATTTCACGAATAAATGACCGTTTATTATAGTTGAATTGAATTTAGCCCGATTCGAGTGCCCTTGAGTACTTATATTCCTCCTGAGCACACGCTTCGAGCAATTCCCGTTTTAAATTACCGGCGTCAGCGTTCAAACAAAATGGCGATTCTTTAAAATTGGCGAGCCCGGCCCGAGCGTAAATGAGTCCTATGTTACCTCATTGACATTCGTTACGAAACAGATAAAAACACGCTTGATATTTAAAAATAAGCCGGTTATTATAATTGCATTGATGTATCGATAGTCAGTATTGCCACAAGGGAAAAACATTTGTTAACACTTGAGCTCAAAAAAGTTAACAAAATGAAAAAAAAAAGTTTACAATTTTTTCTTTTATAAATTTTTCTTAATAAAATAACCGATTGAAATCGGATTCGTTTATTTATTTTTCTAGCAGTCGTAGAAATCATCTTCCCTGCAGTGTTTAAGAGCTCAAAAAATTATCCAAAATAAAGGTATTTAGCAAAGTAAACATCATTTTTCAGGGTTAGAAACATCTTTATTGAAATTTTTTAAGATATTATAAACACTTAGGCCCACTGTTCGGGTTAAAGGTTTTCGTTACGATATCCTCTCAAAATGCCAAAATGTTCATACAAATTTTTCGTTTATCGGAACGAAAAAATTTAATCGGAACAGTAGCAAACGGGACTTAAAATATTTAAAACTTTTAAACATTTAACGCAGTCAAACAACTTCAAGCTAAATATTCTTTAAAATTCAAAACCGTTTCACATACCACCTCAAATATTTCAAAAAAGTAGTTAAACTTAGCAAATTCTAGCTTAAAAATTGTTATTAAAGTTAAAGAAAAATTGGATCAAAATTAATCAAATTAAATTGAAGAGATATTGACTTGACAGACTTGGAATTGAACTCGCACACGGCAGTCAATCTTTTTGCATTCATGAAATATTCATATGAACAACGTGAGTCCTATTTGCCGCACTGCCTATATACAAAATTGTTAAAAGTCAAGACTTCAAATAGATGTACATGTAAGCGCGGATTCAGACACGCCGATTTTAAGCCGATTTTGCTCGCCGATTTTTTTATTTCTTGGCAAAGGTGGAATGGCGAGAAAGGGAACAAATACAAATCGTTCGTACCAACGATTTTGCGACAATTTGTACTCCTTCCCATTCTCGTCACTCCTCCTTTGTCAAGAAATAAAAAAAATCGGCGAGCAAAATCGGCCAAAAATCGGCGTGTCTGAAACCGCACTAAGCAAATTGGAAAAAAGTTCACAAGTTCACATTAAGATAAAAAGTTGGCACTTTTGCTTAGAAATAAGCAAAACGGCAACGCTGTCGATAATACAGATAAGTAACCGATTCTTCATATTTTATAAATCACGACATAAGCATTCAGTCTGAGTGATCAGTCACCCGTGTACGTGTTAATGTACTCTTCGCCATTCATATATCATCATTTAAGCTCAGTCTCGCATTCCTCCTGTTCTTTTTCCTTTTCTTCTTCTTTTTTGGGTTTGTGTATATCATATTCGTTCCACCGATGAATTAAAAAGATTTTCCTACACACGATACGTCAAATGCGCATTTGAATGAAACATCATGACAAAATATTGAACTCATTTTGATATTTTGGCTCACTTATGCATCAATAAATAAACGTGACGGTGTATAGCCTACATTCCCGATAGGAATTTCAACTAATTTTAAACTAATTTAAAATTAGTTGATTTTCAGTGACAGCTAGTTGTAATTCTGACTTTTTTGTATGGAGCGAACTAACCTTTTTAGCATTACGGTGTCCTACGAGTAAGTCAATTGTCCAGTTCTGCATATCTTTTCAACTAGTTGAAAATTACTTTATTTCAAATTGCATAAAAAAAATTACATTAAAAATCAAAGTAGTATTTCTTCTTCTTCTTTTTCTTCCTCATTTTAGTCACAAACTGACTGTTGACTGCTTATAATTTCAGTTAGTTTTAGAACAGTTTGTTTTACAACTGATTGAAAAACTAACTTTTTTATTGAACTAACTGTTTTCGTTCCCACAGGGATTCTTTTTTGACTAACACAATCAAATTACTGATTCAGTCAGACTGAATGTTTATGTGGCACGTAATAGCCTACTTGTCTCACATCAAATTTCGTAAAATAAATGGGTATTGCCTACCGTAACTGGCTTAGCACACCAAAATATACCGATTTAAAGTAATAAATACTCAAGATGGCTGTATAATGTCAATTTAAAATTTGAATTTTTTGAATTTTTTTTCAAATGTTGAAAACGCTGTCGGCCATGATGTGACGTCATACAGTTTGTAAACAAATAAACGTCATTCATATGTCAATTATGAAATCGTATAGAGATGTAATAGCAGGGTTGGAACCTGGCGAAGAAAAAAGTGCAGCAGTTTTAACAAAAAAGGGCAGTAGATTTGAATTTTGCGCAGTAAAAATAAAAATCATTACATATATTTTTTTTATAACAAAAATATATTTTATTTTTTTCAAATAAAAAGAAAAAATAAACAAAAAGTACATTTCATGTAAATATTTCTCCATATTGCGCGTCTTCCAATGTGAAGCGAAGATTTTTGGCAAGATTTTTTTCTGTTATATCAGCTGTCAAACTGTTAATATCGCGACATATAAGCTTCAATGGAAAATCCAAGATGTTAAACAAGGACAGCAATAGTATCTTTGTTACAAATAGAATTGCGGTGTTGATAATGTATAGGCAAAATTGGTACTTTTTTGGTAGTTATCGTAAGGAGTTTAGTTTGACAAAAAAAAAATCGAGTGACACCAGGGACGAAAATCGCAGTAGATTTTAAGCTTTTCGCAGTGTCGCAGTAGATAGTGGTATTCAAGCAGATGGGGCAATTGGAGTGGGCAAATTTTGAACTAGCAAATTTTGCACTTTTGCTTGAACAACCCTCTGAAGAACGAGTGCAAAAATTCAACGATAACAGCTGTTTGCTTTTAAGCTCCATAGCAACTGTCCCTCTCTTGCACGTTGGAAATCGCATATGTGTGAGTGAACATCAAAATACTTGCATTTGTGTTGGTAACATTTCGAAGCAGATTTTACTGGGAGAATGATAAAAAAGAAGATTACGCACATCGTGCTTCAAAAGTGTTTCGTTCTGCGCATCTACGTCATAAACAAATAGATGGTTAAAAAAGCATTTGTTCGTTTTAAATGAAATAATCTCCCTTCTTCCTCATTAAATAGGATGTAGCCAAATACAGCTTTTTTGTGAACAAATATGACGAAACTTGCGAAAGAGGCAATCCCCTTTTTATCATTTTTGAGTTGAACACAAGTTAGCTATGTACAATGTACATCCCAAAAGGGTAGAAAATTTTCGGGCTTTTAGGGTCAGGCCCGGGCCCGCACGAAGCCCGCACGAAACTCACTTTTGAGGCCCGGGCCCGTGGTAAAAAAGCAAAGGCCCGCGGGACACGACAAAAAGTCCGGCCCGCGCCCATCTCTAGTCCTCATGCAGGTTCGCAAATAGCCTACGTAAATTTTGCGATCGCAAGCTTTGCGACGCTGCATGAGCGACCCTTTGAAAACATTAGCAAAACTGATTGGTTTTCCATAAATTGAAATTTATCTATCTTCCAACTGTTTCTTTCTTTTTCAAATTAAAGGTTAAAACCATTTTTACCATAAGTCTTAAGCTTGTCAAACCCGATTGGCCGTGTATGCCCGACCCAACTTATTGTGAAAACTAGTTAACACTGCAGCCACACGTTCAATAATTTGCTTTCAAGTTGAGCACACCTACTGGTTGTCAAATTTCTTTAAAATTGAAGCTATGACGTAGGCTGCACGCAACTTGAAAGGCAATTTTATTTTCAAAATGCCGTCGTCAAGGAAACAACTTAGAATGCTATGCAACTATGATCAGCTGTTAAAAACTTGAACGTAAAATTGAAACGGATCTTGAAAGAAAAATTGAAGTCAAGTTGGCGTTCAAGTCCTAAGAGTGTGAGTGTTTAGTAAAATGTTTTGAGTGTATGGGAACTTGAAAGCCAAAAATTGAACGTGTGGCTGCCGTGTAACGACGTTTTGCGAAGCAAAAACCAATGGGAAAGTTTGTCACCCTTTGTAAAATTTCTTCCATGCAAATTTTGAAAGTTCATTTGCCATTTTGAAAAGCTTCCCATTTCGTAGAATTCGCGAACCTGCATGAGGACCACTAATATGTGTGTGAAAACTTTATTTTGGACCTTCTTAATGTGATGCAAACTATTTTTTTTTTAATCTACTCCGATATTCCTTTTTTAGTTCGTTTTTTACGGTTGTTTACTACGGTTTTGTTGTTCAGAGGTCGGAAAGCTGGCTCCTTGGATACGCCAGCGCTGCCAGGTTTTTGCGAGGCAAATACCCGTTCTTTTGCTCCAAGCGCAATGTTTTTCCGCTTTTTATTTTTTATTTTCTCCGTGTTTTCCCCGATTTTCAATGATAAGCGTAAATGTGTGGTTTATTTAATATATTGCACACTCTCTTCTAAGGAGACAATACTCAAAATTTGTCATTTTACAGAAAACCCAAAAAACAAAAAGCGTCGCAGTCTCAATCAAAGAAAGCAGAAAGCATTGACGGGGTTTTCCGGCTTTTTATAATAACAAAAACGGAATAGAATTTTTCGTGCAGGTAGAGAGGTGAACTTTGATCAAGTTCAATATGTTAACTCAAAATTTACGATTTTTGAGTTGTGTCACCTTAGAAGAGAGTGTACGATATGTTTTTTGTTGAATATTATTCATTACAAACAGTGAAAATATCATAGTTTGTCTTCTTGTTAGTGTTCCTTTGACCAAGTTTCCTAAGTTTGTGTGTTATAGGTGCGGGGTTTTAGGTCGGAAAATCTGAGGCAATTCAAAAAACACGAATTCCTTTTTACTCCTACGCGTTTCCACTTAGTCGCTTTGTAGTCTCAGGGCATATATAATATTTTTATTGACAAGAATTTTTTAAAAATATTTTAATAAGATTTATTGATTTTAACTTACATCTTTTTTGTAGATAAATTTTTTCAATAGTTGGAGTAGCCTTCTTCTTTGAATTAACAACAAAATTTATTCTTAGCAAAAAAATTCTTCTTCTTTTTTAAATGAAATAAAATTTAATATCGCATAGACCGAAAAATCGGAAACATAGGTACTGTTTGATAAAAGAAAATGTATACCGTTGACTCGTTGGGGTTTTCCCCGTGTAGTGTATCCTTCGCGTAGAAGAATTAATATTTTTATTTTATAGTTTTTATTTCTTTATATCCTAAAGGTTTTTATTTTGTTATGTCCCGCTATTGCTGAGCGGCAGGACTCGCAAATCTATTTGGCGGCTAGCGCCCAATATCTCTATATTTATACGGCGGAGATACGCCAAAGGAGTCAGCGACTAGCGCTTAATTCACCTTTTTATATTTATCCGGCGAAAGGTGCGCCAAATCGAGAATGGATAAGCAAAGGGTTTCGCATGTAAATCCAATCTGAAGTTCCAACTGAACTTCAAGCTTAATTTATATCAAAAATATGTTAAGTAAGCATAAATGAATTACAATTGAAAAATATAGAATCTTATGAATTAGCTTGTGAGGTATGCTGACAAAACACTTTCCCACGATTCGACGACGCTGCCTGCAAAATATGTTGCTCATGCAATGAGTGCAGCTTGCAAAGAATTTGGTCATATGAAACCATTTATGTCGTGAATGAAGTGGAAAAATGAGTTTGTGCGTTCGTGTGTATACATTAGGGCTGCTCTTAATTCCCGAAATGGAATTTCAATCGGTCTCAGGGTCCAGAAGTGTTCCATTGGACATGGAGGAGAAACGTGAGAAATTTGGAAGCAATCGGATAACGGGAACCCGTGGCAGTTTTCAATTGAAGTTTGGGAAATTGGCAAAAATAGAGAGGAAACGGCCCTTAACTCCCCACAAGGCGCCCCTACGGATATATAATGTATGGCCAACCCCCATTATTTTTTTACTCCGAACATTTTTTCTGAACAAACCTACCCCCTATCTCCCCTCCTTAAGGGGGCTCCCATACAAAAATAATTTTTTAAAAACTTTTCCCCCCATCTTCCTAACTAGCCCCAGAGTGCTCCTAGAGGAGTCAAATGTATGACCGACCCCCATTAACTTTGTCCCCCTAACATTTTCTCCGAACATACTTAACCTCTATCTCCCCCCCTTAAGGGGGCTCCCATATAAAACTACCTTAATTTGAGCAAAAATTCATACAAAATGGCTGTCACTACAGTCAAACCCCTTCTAGGAGGATGATATATATGACCGACCCCCATTATTTTTTTACCCCAAACATTTTCTTCAAACATACCTACCCTCTATCTCCCCTCGTTAGGGGGGTCCCCATACAAAATTAGGCTTAAATTAAAGAAAAATGCCTCACGAACTTCAATCTATAATATAGATGCCGTAGGAACAAGAAAGAGCATGTTCAGCATGCATATTCGAAAAATTTACAAAATTACCTTTTAAACGAGCCTAATATGAAGAATATTGGATTAGTTTTTGGTGTGTTTTTATAATATGATATATTTTATTACCTTTTTTTTTAAACTGAATTTTGGGTTCCATCCCCTAACTGGCCAAATAATGACCCTAGTAGAAAAAAATAAATGTTCGAGTCAAATGCCGCAAACCTCAATCTATGACGACTTTTTTGAGACTATAACCACTAAAATCGGTTAGTGGTTTCTATTCATAAAATTAATTCAAAACAAATATTTTTTGAAACGCATTATTCACTGTTTTCACGTTCGTATTTTGTATGGGGACCCCCCTAACGAGGGGAGATAGAGGGTAGGTATGTTTGAAGAAAATGTTTGGGGTAAAAAAATAATGGGGGTCGGTCATATATATCATCCTCCTAGAAGGGGTTTGACTGTAGTGACAGCCATTTTGTATGAATTTTTGCTCAAATTAAGGTAGTTTTATATGGGAGCCCCCTTAAGGGGGGGAGATAGAGGTTAAGTATGTTCGGAGAAAATGTTAGGGGGACAAAGTTAATGGGGGTCGGTCATACATTTGACTCCTCTAGGAGCACTCTGGGGCTAGTTAGGAAGATGGGGGGAAAAGTTTTTAAAAAATTATTTTTGTATGGGAGCCCCCTTAACGAGGGGAGATAGGGGGTAGGTTTGTTCAGAAAAAATGTTCGGAGTAAAAAAATAATGGGGGTTGCCCATACGTTATATATCCGTAGGGGCGCCTTGTGGGGAGTTAAGGGCCGTTTCCTCTCTATTTTGGCCAATTTCCCAAACTTCAATTGAAAACTGCCACGGGTTCCCGTTATCCGATTGCCTCCAAATTTCTCACGTTTCTCCTCCATGTCTAATGGAACACTTCTGGACCCTGAGACCGATCAGAAACTCGCTACAAAATTTCTCCATAGAGTTAAGAGCAGCCCTAGTATACATACTACACCCGTTCTCATGCCGATTTTCCTCGTCGTCCCTTTCGTTTTTTTTTTTTTTTTTGGGCTTAAAAAATGGCTTTGGGTCACATTAAGTTCCTCATTAGCCAGGGTATATTCCGCGTTTATATGACATAAGTCAGGTATATATCGGCTAGGTTAGATGACCTGCGTCAGGGTTAATTTACGTTTGACCCCTCCCCACCGCCCTCAGACGGGATACTGGTTCCAGGGTTGGTTGACCGTCGTCAGTTGTGTTAATTATAGTTGAGTTGAATTTAGCCCGATTCGAGTGCCCTTGAGTACTTATATTCCTCCTAAGCACACGTTTCGACCAATTCCCGTTTTATATGACCGGCGTCAATATTCAAATTCCCGTTTTATATGACCGGCGTCAGTGTCCAAACGAAATGGCGATTATTTCACAATGGTGAGCCCGGCCCGAGCGTAAATGAGTCCTATGTTACCTCATTGACATTCGTTACGAAACTCCTCGTCGTCCCTTTCAGTTCAAAAAATCCCGTCAAACGGGGAAAATCCCGCCATCTGGGATCGCTGGGATACGCCAAGTTGAATGTTCCAGCTAGTGCTGCCACTAAACCTTAGATAAATTTTTAAAAAAATGATCTTTTCGAACAAAATTATACATATAATTTTTTGAATTATACATAAAAGATACACAACGCAAAATAAACCATTTTACAAATGGCACAGCTAGACACATTAATTACTATATCTCCCACACTACTTTTGGGTCCATTTTCAAACTTGCACAGTACATTTCTAACATTTGAAGTTTAAGTTCGAAAAAATAATCAGGGCCGATACATAAACTACTCCAGATGCTGGCACACCTAAAACCTATCGATATTGTATTAGCATGACGATGCGGTTTTATGTGCAGCATTTTTTTCTAACAAAAAAATCCAATTTTTTTAACATTAGCAATTCGCCTTAATTATACATAAATTGTTTGAAAAACAAATTATACACTGAAGATACGAAAGCGAAAAGATGCTAATTTCGTATAATTATCCGCAAAGTGGCAGCACTGGTTGCAGCGACATGTTTGAAATGATCTTCTCCGCAGTGATGCCTGGTTGAGGGATTAGTCCCATTTTGTGGGATTTTCCAGTTTTGTCTTGAACCAAAAACCACTGACACTGCAGCCACACTCCAGCCTGACATTATCGCATGCATAAAAAAATCATTAATGCAGAAGAAGTGAAGCATTCATTTTTAAAGAGGCCAATTGGTGATTTTTCGGACTATCTTCTAGTGAAAATATCACAGAAGCAAGAGCTCGTTGCAACAGACCCTTCTTCAAATGAAATTTTCATTTGAAAGAGGGTTGTATACTCCTATTTTGAATGAAGAACTTATGAAATTGTCATGATAAGATATTTTTTAATCGGTGAGCTACAATTCTCAAAATTTTTATAATTTTGTTGTACTTAAGATGTTTTAAGAATTGAAACTCTTAAGTCTTTCCAAAGGCGATAATGTGTCGGATCACGAAGTGACGAAATATGCCAATAACCGCCAATTTTTTTTTTTTAATATTCTCAGATCCCCGCGGCGTATACTATTTTTTTCATATGTAATTCTCATTCGCGTGGGCACCATATACTTTTTTCTAAATGATGTTTTCATTCATGTTAGCAGCATTTACTCTATTTTCAAATGAAATAATCATGCTCGTTGGATCCAATTCAGTCAGATAGCATGTACTCTTTGACCAAATGAAGTTTTTATGCGGACCAGGGTCATACACTCCTCTACCTAATGAATAACACATGAATTTTGAAGTACTGAAAATAGCGGCCATCTCCTAACAAACTTCATTAGGAGTAAGGGTTAGTAGTGCGAGTAGTCGCAGTATGAATTTTCACCACTTCGTAAGTACTGCAGAAGTAGTGAAATTTCCGGATGGGTACAGTATTAAAATAAATAATATCTTTGGATAAAAACTCTACCGCATTTTGCAGAAATCTACCTACATTTTTTGAGAACTCTACCGCATAAAAAAAAAATAAGTGGACACACTGTGTGCGACATGTTAAAATCAGCGTTGCCGCGACCAAAAATTTTTAATGGCCAAAAATAGACAAAGAAAAATAGCCAAGATGCATAAACAATAGCCAAATATAAGTTTTATTTTTGTAGAGAAACTAAAGCAACTTTTCTTTATTTTTTTTTCATATTAATATACAAAATAAAACAAAACATAATTCTTCCAAAATAACTTAAAAAACGAGTAACGAGTAAACGAGTAAGTAATGTGGAAAATCTCCTATAACTTTTTTATTTTTCAACCGATTTGGAAGAAATTCTGTTAACTATATACTTTAAATATGTGTTTATCATTTTAAGTTACCGAAAATTTTTTTAGTACTTAAAAGTTAAAATTAAATTTTGAAAATTTAAAAAAAAAACCGAAAAAAGTCACTTTTTTGCAAGTTCAAATGCCTATAGCTCAAAAACTAAGACACTGATTGTAACAAGTAATATATCGTTGCAAAAGGGAAAGTTTTTTGCTTCATACTGATAAAATTTTATTTTATTTAGGCGAGCTGTTTTGGAGTTATTTGGCAAAATCTCAAAAAGTAACAAAAAAACACGTTTTTTGTGCATATCTCAAAAACTATTCTTTGGGGGAAAAAACGGATGCCATTTTCGTGATCAGCGACCCCAATTTAGTCTAAAAACCATCATTTCGTCTCTGCTCGTTTGTTTGTAAGCTAGTGTAATAGCCAGAGCGGCAACGCTGGTTAAAATGTGTGAAAGGGAAGTTTCCCAGCCGGAAATTTTACTACTTCTGCAGTACTTCCGAAGTGGTGAAAATTCATGCTGCGACTACTCGCATTACTAACCCTTACTTCTAATGAATTTTGTTAGGAGATGGCCGCTATTTTCAGTACTTCAAAATTCATGTGTTATTGATTAGGTAAAGGAGTTTATGCCCCAAAATCGCATGAAAACTTCATTTGGGCAAAAGGTACATGCTGGCTGGCTGATATGGATCAAACGTGCATGATTATTTCATTTGAAAATATAGTATATGTTGCTAACATGGATGAAAATATCATTCTGAATAAATATTATGGTGCCAACGGGAATGAGAGTTACATTTGATATAATAGTATATGCCGCGGGGATCTGAGAGGAGAAGAAAAAGAATATTGTAAAAAATTTGGCGGATATGGCCATATTTCGTCACTTCGTGGTTGTGAAACATTATCGCCTTCGGAAAGACTTAAGAGTTTCAATTCTTAAAACATCTTAAGTACAAAAAAATTATAAAACTTTTGAGAATTGTAGCACACAGATTGAAAAACATCTTGTCATGTCAATTTCATAGGATCTGCATTGAAAATAGGAGTATACAACCATCTTTCATATGAAAATTTCATTTGAAGAAGAGTCTGTTGGAACGCGCTCTTGGTTCTGTGATATTTTCACTAAAAGATCATCCGAAAAAGCACCAATTGGCTTCTTTACATATGAATGCTTCACTTCTTCCGCATTAATGATTTTGTCATGCATGCGATAATGTCCAGCTGGGTTGTTGTTTTATTTCTATAGAAAACAGAACAAAAGGGATTTTATTTAAGTATCCGAGGGAAAATGGCTTCCCAAATACTGGCATCACTGCGTCTCAGTGATGTTCGGATCAGTGATGCCAGATTGTGGGTTTTTTCACTCAAATATCGTGACATGGGGAAAAGTATGGGTAATTTTATATCGAAATTTATGCACTACATTTAAGGTATATTTACTACTTATGAAAATGAAAATCGTGTTTTCCCTCTTCCAGTACCATGCATGACTCTTTTTGCTGTATCTAGTCTCGTGTTCCCTAAGTGCTGTAAAGAAACTTGGTTTTTTTTTAAGTCATGAATAAGACTGCAATTTTAAGTTACTCTTATTTTTTGTTATTTTCTTGATACTTTTATTAAAATATTAAAATATTGTGTTTAAATCCAATGTTCAATTTTGAAATCGGTACGCCCATTTTTCAAAAAATCAGTCTGGGTTTTTTCGTGGGTTTTTAGTTTTTGAAAATGGGGAAAAGTGGGTTTTTTTCCAATATATGAGGGTTTTTTTTATCAATAAAATCTGGCATCACTGGTTCGGATGATCGTTCCCAACTGCAATCAGTAGCAATGTTGCGCGCTCACGAAGTGGTTTGAATGAGCGACATACGGCACGGGCAACTTTCGGGATCTTTCGAGATTTTTAAAAAATTTTATTTTGTGTGGCTTAAGTTTGAGTGTTTTAAAGTGAGCTTCTGAATGTCCTTTGTTTAAATAATAAAAAAAGTCAAAGAAGAGTTCGAATTCATTAATTCCTAAAAGTAAATAATTTGATTGCAAGTTTATTGTGATAGAAGGATAAGAATTCCGAATAAAAAGTTTTTGATTCAAGTGCGTACCTAAAGACTTGCGACTGTAGATACGCTATTTAAGGAGAAACACAAACGCACTGCGTGGCATGGCATAGCATAGAGAAAATTTGTAGTAAACAGTGACGCACAGCAATCAGCTGGTTTGTTTCATATTTTAATTTGCTCTATTTTATTTATGCTTTTGCAAAACTGATGGTTTCCTTATGAGAAACAAATTATAATTGAAATGAACTTGAACTGGCCGCTTTGCAAGTAATAAATGCAATTTTCCAAACAATAGCAATACTACAGCTGTCAAATTAGCACATAAATCTAAATTCTACAGAGCGCTATGCCATGCTATGCTATGCTAATTTTTGACTGTTCGCTTTCATACATTTTCATGTATTTTGACTTCTATGTGACAGATGGCATTGCGGCGCAGTGCATGAGTGTTTCTACCTTTAGACGTTAAGACAATTCGATAGTGAGACACACTTTTTGTGGACTAGGGACCGGCCGGGATGTGGTATGGGAGTGTTTTTCTCTCTTCCCGCTGCGTCCCTTGCCATCGAAAATTTGTTTCATTATCGAAATGTCTTAACGTGTAAATCGCGTAAGAGCTGCCAAGACGTGATTAATTGCAAAAAATATTATATATATATATATATATATATATATATAATATTAATATATATATTTATGGGTGATATGTTTTTGTTTTATTGTTAATACCTATAAGTGAATTGATGGCTTTGATGTGCTTTCATTAAAATGGAAAACCGATTGTGGAATTATGATGCGTTGTTATGTGGGAAAATCATAAACAGTTAATAACATAATATGTGGAATTGTTGAAAGAGTAATAAACTAAATAGTGCTGAGTGTCAAAATTGAATTCAATGCGAAAAATTATATACATATAACAAGTAAATAAATAAAAAAAATGAATGAATGAAACCATTTGTTTACTTAATAAGGCTTTTATAATAAATGAGAAACAATTAATCAAAATTTTATGGAAACTTTCATCGCAATAAAGACGAAACATACATTATTTACGTTGAAAATGAAACATAAAAAAATGAAATAATAATAATAAGCCCAATAAAAGTAAATTGAGATATCATTAAATTTGAAAAGCAGAATTGCAAATCTACTTTATAGGCATAACGTTCAATTGATTGTCTTTTACTTAAAACCTCCCATTTTCATAAAAGATTTTCCGCTTGTGTGTTTGTGTATATATGTGGTCTGTATTAGATCAATTTTTTCCTTTTTTGCCGTAAATTAAAAAAGCTTTAGTCCTGCGAGTTATCTCCAAGAAGATTAAAAACAAGTCTGTTAGAAAACGTTCTTAAACTCGAAGTGAAAAATGGCAGCCCTTCTCACATCGATCGCAACATGTTCTCGCTGTTTTTGCCTCTCTCTCATACTTTTGTCTCGACGCTCCTTGAGTTTTGTTTGTTTGTTCGATAGCATAGTTAAAAAATTGCCTGCGTCTGCTTTTTGATCTTTTTGTTTTGTTATTTTTTTTCAATTTCTGTACACAAAGAAACCAGTGCTGTCGGAAGTACTACAATTGTAGTATATCCCTGCAGGAAGTCTGTCGTCATATGGCCCCATGTCTATATTGACGTCAATATAGACAAGAGAACTAGTGAAAACGTCAACAGTATTTATAGGCGGTGTCATTAGAGAAACTGTACTGTCAAGAGATATAGTTCATCTCCATTGACCATGCCAACAACGTGTCTCCTTGTAAAATGTGCCGCAAAATTGAACAAGTAAGACTCGTTAAAACTTAAATGCATGCTAATTTTATTGAAAGCGGAAAGTATAAATATATATATTAATTACTGGTGACTAGCGAAAAAGTACTCCTTTTGTCTACATAATAGTACCGACGTCACTAGTTCGTCAATAGTTTTTCGGTCTACTGTCGACATTCAATGACAACTCAATGTTAAATGTCTATAGCGCAAAGCATTGCGGCGGGTATAGCTGGTCAGTACTACTGTCGACGCGGTCATTAGTGAAAGATTGTAGATTCACTATTGACATTTCCTGCAGGGATTTTACTACAATTTCATCACCCATACTACAACACTACAAAAATACAAATATTACTACAGTTTTGGAAAAATGAAAAATCTATATACTAGAAAACGAGTATCCGTCAAACAAATATTCTCAAAAAAAACGAAAAAGGACAGCTAACAATTTTCTTTAAATTTTTTTAAATTCTGTAAAATTTACGAGGCATAAGCACCATTCATATTCCGTGTGTGAAACAGTGTTAATATGAAAAATAAAATTATTTTTTGTTAAAAATATACCTACATAATAGTTTGTTTCGAAGAAAGAAACTAAAACATCGTTAAAAAATTATATTTCAAACCCATATTATTTCATTTCATAAAAGTACTACAAATTATGCCAAAATACTACTAAAAACAACAAGTTATACTTACTATTAAACCAAATTTGAAAACGACAGCACTGAAAGAAACTCGTTTTCCTGCTGTCTTTTAGTTTCCGTCGTACACATTTCCACTTTAAAAACACCTTTTTCTTTAACAACTTTAAACTGCGAAATATTCCAAGCAATAATTATAATTGAATCGGCGCGGTCACTGCAATAACACTAGTTTACGAAAATTTTAAAAATTTGCTTCAGATTTTGATTATCATTTCTTAAGTAAAACTTTCTGCTGAATCCGAATATGTAGTCAGATAAATTTTAATTAGAACAGTTTTTGAGATGTAGGCGTTTTTCCGTATTTTGACTTTTAAAAAAAAGTATGGTTGGTAAATTCTAATTCTCTCCGGACATACTTAAACGATTTGAAGTTCTTAACTTTAAAATTAAGGGTAATGACATTCTCTATTAACGACGCATCCCAGCGGAAAAACGGTAAGCGTTGAAATTTTTCTTTCATTATTTCGTCATGGAATATTGAACGAATGATTTCTTGCATGATAAAGTAATGGAGAGTTTGTTGCAATAGGTAATGCCTTACCGATTTCCCTTACCTTGTAAGGGGCTCTCTCCAGCTCTGTCAGAAATGAAAAACTTCACATAAAAAAACGATTCAGAAAATTTTTGATTCATTTCTGAAGCGTTTTTTTATATGAAGTTTTTCATTTCTGACAGATCTGGAGAGAGCCCCTAAGCGAAAACTTCAGGCTGTCAAAGTGTTTTTGTCTAGAAAGATTGGCTTACATATCAATGCATAAAGTAAGCCTTACCGTTTTGCTTACGCCGTATGGTAAACGTTCGGCTATAGATACATTATCTGAATACTGAATTTCTGCCTTACATGGTAAGCGAAGTCGGTAATGCCTGAATTTCCAATGACATCGCTGTTTTAAAATTCAGGCATTACGTAAGGGGTGGCTCGCATGAATTTCTTGTAGAAAAATTCAGATTTTTACCGCTGGGATAGAACACTTTTTAATTCAACCATTGGCTAAAGCTGCTCACAAACGCATATACAAATCCATCAATCGGTTGAAATCGACGCAAATTTGCGTGTCTGTGGCTTGGTTGACAAACAGATCGCAAGTTTGTCGAGAGTCAGACACACGAACAAATGTTCTGAAACAATTAAGTAAGTAGAGAAAGACGAGCGAAGAAAAGCGACAGTTGTTTGTTAAATGTTCTGTGCTTCTCTTTCTTTCTCATGCAATAAAATGGAATTGTTACGAAACATGTTCGTGTGTCTGAAGCAGGAATTTTCAAAAATTTTTGATAAACTGCTTTGTTTCTCAATCGGTTTGCTTGTCTCTAGCTTTCTTTACAGTTTTCGGCATTTTTGCTTCTCCTTCGTATCACTTCGTTTGAGTTCGTGTGACTTGTTCATTTCGTTGCTCACTTCGAAGAGTAATCAACGCGACGCACAGTGTAACGTGAGCGGCCAAAATGGAAAAAAGGTGATGTGAGATATGTAAAGAAAATTGAATGGAAATTCATTGGAAAATATTTCATTAGAGCTCTCGAAAAATTTTAGACAAAATGACACTCATCTTCTAGTGTTTTAGGGCTCTCAAAAATGAGAATTGTAAATTATTGAAATTTAACATGAAAATTTCAATTTTTTCGCCCGTTTTTAAACTAGTGTAATATCATTTGTTTCAGAGGGAATTTAATATATAATACATTTTCTGTAAGGCTGATTATTTTGGAATTGAGGAGATATATCTTAAATACTCTATGCCTTATACTGTGTTTACACCACTAAATGCAAAAAACCTTTAAGAAAAGTTAGAAAAATTAATTGTTTTAAAAATTCAGCAGAATATATCTGCACTTATTGCACATGATAGGTGCAACTGTGTACTATAATAATCAAAAATAAAATTCTGCCCCAACTTGCCCCAATTTTTTTTATGCATTTTGATAAAAAAAACTTCCAGATGAAATTTATTGTTTTTTCAAATTCGGTTATTAGGGAGCTCTATAAATTATAATTTAATTTAATAAAATTAGATTTGTTATATTTAATTATAACAATGTAAACAATCAGTATTTCATATAGCTACATAAATAATAAAAACCAATATTTTCTTTAACTTTACCAACACTCGCGGTAGAAAAATAAAAAGTATAACTTTTGGAAAGCTATTAGAAGAAACAAACTCAATTTACATTGAAAAATATTCATGGTTCTACATGCCAGAACTGTTCATAAAATTCTAGTTAATGGTTGCGATATAATTAAATATTTCAGTATACCTATTGGTTTTTTGACCGAAGAGGCACTCGAGGCTCAACATAAAGAGTTTCGAAAATTTCGGCTAGAAAAAACAAGGAAAAACTAAAAAGAGCTCTGCAACAACACCTTATAACACATTTGCTTTTATCATCGGAACCATTGATTACAGCTGATAAGAGGCTATGTAGTAAAAAGCAACGTCTTGGTAAAGCAATTGACGTTTTTTAGAATCAAACTAAGAGATTTTAGAAACTGAGGATGATGAAGACACAGTCCTCGAAGACATTGACGTTACCTTCTTTATTTCAAGGGAAATAGACTTTTCCCATGAAAGTGATAGCGACTAAAGCCCAAAATCCAACATTGCGAGAGCCCGATGCGAGAGTGCGCGACGTCACGAAAATGTTTTGCGTGACGCATTTCAACCTCCAATAAGAGTTTTGCGTCACGCAGATGATAGCATAATTTCGCTTCTAGTAATGCAATATTTGAACCAAGTACCAATCTAACGAGTACCGAGTACTCATAAAAATTATACGTTATCACTGGAGTTTAAATTTTAATTCAAAATTTTCAAGTTTTCAAAAAATTTTAAAAATGAACCAAAACCCGCGAAATATTTTCACGGAACGGTTGCTTTTATTGCTTGCGACGAATTACTGCAAGCAGAAATCAGGAGGAAGTAGTGGGTACGCCCATTGTTTCAACAACGTAGCGAACATGGGATCTATGAAACATCATTTCGCTAGTTAAAAGAGAAAAATGAAGAAATGCATGCTAAAGCCACTCGAATGAGCCCAAACGAATTTGACGTCTTTTTAAATCTAATTAGTTTTAGATTGCAAAAACACTCATACCGAAAACCTATTTCCGCGGAATGTCGATTGTTCTTTACATTAATGTGAGTAAAATATATTTTTTTTTTGTTTTCGCAAATAAATTTTATTTATTACAGATATTTAGCACATGGAGGCCCGCGATATACGTACGCCTTTAAATTTAAAATGTCTACCACAACTGTGGGCCGCATTGTTTTTGAAACTTGCCAGGCAATATGGGATGAACTTAGTTTTGTATATTTGTCTCCCCTCAATCCTGACGAATGGCTTAATATTGCTGACGGTTACGAAGCCAAATCGAGCTTTCCCCATTGCCTAGGAGCGATAGATGGTAAGCATATATCGATGGTTTGTCCCCCCCATGGGGGATTGCAATATTATAATTATAATGGTCGACATGGAATCGTACTACTGGCTATTTGCGATGCAAATTACTGTTTTTTAATGGTGGATGTAGGAGCTTACGGGAGTCAAAGCGATGGTGGAGTTTCGGCAAACACTTCGTTTTGGAATCTGAATTGCCGATTCCGGTTGCAGATACGCTTGGAAGAAGCTGTGAAAAGTTTCCGTACTTTTTCATTAGTGACAGCGCTTTTCCTCTCAAAAAAAATCTTATGCGTCCATTTGCAGGTGATAAGTTAGGGAGTGTAAAATATTATTTCTAAAAATATCGCGTTTGTAAAATTTCAAGTAACAATTTGTCAACGGATGAGGAAATATTCAATCGGAGACTTTCCCATGCTCGGGTAACGATAGAAAATGCTTTTGGGGTGATGTCGGCACGGTGGAGGATATTACTCAACAGCATCCAAGCAGCGCCTGAAAATGTGGAAAAAATTTTAAGGGCCATATGTGTTTTGCATAACTACCTTATGCTCAAGCAGAGTTCATCATGTTGCCCATGAAATTATGCTGACACATATGTAAATGGCGTGATACAGCCGGGAATGTGGAGGAATACTCAGCTGTTTAATTAAACCCAATACCCTCAACGCGAAGCCACAATTCAACACGAGAAGCTTATAATTTAAGGAAAAAATTATCAGAACTAAAAAATACAATAAATAAAGAAAACATTATTATATATATATTAAAGTATTTTATTGTAATTTTAAAAACGTTAACAAAACTACTTGCTTCTATTTTCAATGATATTTTGCACCCGACGGGTCACGTCCCCCATTATTTCGCTTTGGAGAATTGCGAGCTCCATATTTGTCAAATTAAAACTTTTGACAGTTTTTGCAACCGATTGGAAAAGCATTTCTGTGCTATCTGGCTCAGCCCCATCGATTTTAGAGACAAGTTTGTCTAAAAACCCGGAAAATGACACCTCCTGAGTCCTCTTCCTCTTTGAAGCGTTCCCACTTCCACTAGGCCCCCACATATCTATTGAGCTGCCAGAATAGGATATCGGGGAGATCTCTGGTGGTTCAATAGCTACAAGCAAGAAAATACAATTTGTGATAAGAGTGTATCTTCCTCCAAGTAATTTTTACTTACTCGAAGACTACGCTAGACATAGCGCCAGTGTCAGTACGGTTCAAAAACCAAATGTCTTCATCGACTTCTTGACTTCTTGGATCTGCTATTAGTATTGCAATTTCATAAAAGCGTGAAAAGAATTATTCGTTTAACATAAAATGACTTACTCTTCTCAAAAGTGGAGGTCAGGGACTCAAAATCATCGTCGACATCGACGGAGTCGTAGTTACTACAAGTTCTACTAACAATATTGAATGAGTTTTACACGTATCACTTCTTTCTTACCGTCGGGGCTCGAGAGAGTCTTTCAGGAAAAGGAGAAGGTCAAAGTTCTTGTACTTTTTTTGCGTTTGCAGCCTGCCCAGTTTTGCCTCACATTTCCTTAAGGCTCTTTTGAAATTGGTCTCTTAGAGACCTCCAGGCCACTTTTCAGTCAATCTCTATACCAGAAATAATAATTCGATATTTCACGAATATGCAGTAAGATTTTTATTTATTTATTTACCATCCACATCCAAATTTTTGGCTTTTTCTTTCCAGGTCTGCACCTTCCACGAAACCTTTTTAAATAACGAGCTTCGCTTGTCATATAATCCCGGCTTCTCTCTTACGAGGTCTATAAGCTGATGGACTTGTTCAATATTTAATTTGTTCATTTTTGAACAATTTCGCGTTCAGTTTTTAAACTTAATCTTCACAAAATTAATTTGAACATTTTTGGTTTCACTAGTTTTAACGAGTACCCAATATCGAGTACTTAAAAAAATATCTACATCATTAGTTGTCAAACTGCCTCGCAACGAGAAATATTCAATTTTTCGAACTTTTCTCGATTCGAGGTCTCGCAGTGCGATACATTGGAGCTTGAGCCATATAATTGAATGTATTGAAATTCGTGTGCGTCTCGTCTCGCGCTCTCGCATCGGGCTCTCGCAATGTTGGATTTTGGGCTTGGAACGCTTATTTATTTTATCATTTGTATTTTTTTTTATACCTAATTTAAAAAACATTTTATATATTTTTTTTTTTTTTTTTTTTTTTTGGGCTTTAGTTACGGCTTCGGGTCACATATAGTTCCAAATACAGCCATATATACATTCGCTCGTTTATATGACCGGCGTCAATGTTCAATCTCACGTAGATAGTGCCAATGTTAGCGTTCACTCCCTCCCCACCGTCCTTAGAAAGGATACTGGTTCCAGGTGTGAATGACCGCCGTCAACTTCAGTTGTAAAGTGATGAAAACTTCTATCTCCGCACTTGTAGCGCAAACTCGCGTAGCGGTATCAAGGCAGCGACTGGGCGATTATTGGTGACTTAGATGACTTGAAATTAAGATGTTAGCGTTAAACACCCTCCCACCCGTCCTAGGACGGGATACTGTTTCCAGGTGTGTATGACCGCCGTCAGCTGCAGTAGTAGTGTGATGAAAGATTCTATCTCCACGTTCGGTGTGTGAATCGAGTAGTACGAAAAAACAAACTGTCCACGACACGGCCGCAGAAAGAACGCTTTTTCTTGAAGAAGTCAAAATTAATTAGATAAAAATAATTGAATTAAAAGGTAAAACCAGCTTTTTCAATGAACCTGGCAAGTTCAGACCAATCTTCCAGGTTTCTTCCCATCATTAAATCATGACGATTATCGTATTTATCAAATATCGTCGTCCGGAGATTCATGTGCTCTATACGCCATTTTAACGAATTTGAGTTAAGGATGCCATCCCCCATTTTCAATGCCAAATTTTTTAAATCCGCAATCCATTTTTGGCTATATCTTCTAGTTACTGAGATAACTCATCTCCATTTTGCTCTATATCCCTTGAAACACAATATTTTTGTGATCTTTTGCCCTATACGCCATTTAAATCGAAGTTTTTCAAGATATTTTGATGAAATTCGATATTTGAACATTTTTTAAGGCAAGTAATATGATTTCCAAAAATTGTAAAATTGGGCGTGGCAGAAGGGAATTTTTTGAAAATTGTCCCCTACACCCGAAATTCAAATGGGACTTGAACGAAATTTGGCACTTATGCTTCCTTTGTCCCCATAAAAATCTTCCCAAAAAATTTCCTTGATCAGTCCATTATTAAGGGTACCTCCAGTACCAGGGTCTGTCACAAAAATCCCAAAACTGCCTTAAAGTCTGACTTTTTTGAAAAATTTCAATGAGAATTTGAGAGTACCTATATTTAAACCTCTGATTAGAATTTAAAAAAAAATTTTAAAAGTGGGCGTGCCAAAGGGACGGTTTTTATAAAGAAATTTAACAAAAGTCGGTATATGGGGCCCCTTTTGGCCTTAAACACCTCTTGATATTAAAAATTATTTGAACATGTGTCTGTGTCGGGTATTTTATTGTCAGGCTCGCCTGACTATAACACCCTTACTTGTTTTTGAATTATAATTGGAGGCTTAAATATACGCTCAAATTCTAAGTTTCATTAAAATATTTCGAAACAGTCCGAATCTGGGACAGTTTTGGGATTTTTGTGTTAGACCCTAGTACTGGAGGTACCCTTACTAATGGACCGATCAAGCAAATTTTTGGGGAGGATATTTGTGGCTACAAAGAAGGCATAAGTGCTAACTTTCGTTCAAGTCCCATTTGAATTTCGGGCGAAGGAGACAATTTTCGAAAAACTCCCTTCTGCCACGCCCACTTTTCAAATTTTTTAAAATCATATTACTTGCCTTTAAGCATGTTCGAATACCGAATTTCATCAAAATATCTTGAAAAACTCCGGTTTTAGAGCAGTTTTTGTGATTTTCGTAACAGACCCTAGTACTGGAGGTGCCCCTAAAAATGGTCCGATAGGGTCAATTCTCGAACTTGTTCTTACTCATGTCCCGGTGAGCTCGCATACCAAATTTTCTCAACCGATTTTGAAAGAAAATATTTATATTGAAAAATTTTTTTTTATGTCACTTTGCTCTATGTATTACATTTTCACCGAAATATGTTTGAAATGGCGTATAGAGCAAAGTGGATTTTTTTTAAAGCCATTGTTGCGGCGCGGGTTTAACAATCTCTTACTTGACTTTAAATTCAGTGTATTCGAATGCGAAAATTGTTAAGAGTTAAGAGCAAAAGCGCGATTTTCAATAAAGGCGGCGCAGCGAATAAAAAAGCGGCGTATGCGTTGCGAACTCAAACCTAGCGATAAGCGAAAGGAAAGAACGTCGGTTTAATTCGGGTGCGTTTATTGAACTGAACTTCCTTATCCTAATATCTCGTTATTTCTCATAGCGAGTGCGTACCCTACATCGGGTCGTGCGGGAACATACCGCCGGCCTTGAACGACTGAGTTCAAAACATGAAATGCAATGCCCTTTTTTTCTTAATTTTCTACAAGGCTGCGGTCAATAGAATTATCTAGGCATCACGGCTAATTGTATAGAGAACTGACTTAATAAGAACCTTTCAAATAACAAACAAAATTGCACTCTCCTATGCATTTAGAGGTTAATAACGTAAGTAATACAACAGTTTAGTCTCAAACAGAAAAGATGTCATCCTTTGTTGGTAACAGACATAACTTTTGAATCGGGCGCAGTAACTCTCCGTCAGCTGTTTTAACGGCGACCGTTCTCGTCAGACCGTCGTCACCTGGCATACATCTTATTATCCTTCCTAGTTTCCACTTGGCAGGGGGTGTGCGCTCTCCCAGAATGGCGACAACATCACCTTCCTTAAGATTGTCTGTTGATCGATGCCACTTAGAGCTTTGCTGCAAGGTTGAGGTGTACTGGACGACACATTTTTGCAGTGTGTCCAAGAAGACCACATTTGTAACATTGTTTGAGTGATGGAACATAAAATTCTACTGGGAGCGAGACGTGGAAAGGGAAACCAATTTTCATGATGTCCATAGGGATAAACACATCCTTGTTATCTTTATCGCGTTTTTGAAATCGTTAAACTGAGATAATCTCATTCTCAGAAACAGCGCCCTTAATGATATCATCCTCGCTGAATTCACATGGAATATCACGTATGACACCATATGATTCGAAAGCTGATCTTGGGATAAAGGAGTTAAGACCATTTGACTTAAGAATTTCATTTTTAGTGCATTCATTGGCTGCCGCAACATTATTGAAAATGATTTTAATTAGATTTTTACCGATAGTAATTATTTTGAAGATGCCCTTGATTTTAAAATTTTTTATAAGGCCCAACAGGTATAAACCATTGCGCACATTCTTATACTTTTGAGATATGGCATTTGACGTGTCTAGTAGTGTAAAGGGCACCCCTTTATAATTTTTTGGATATATATTTGATGTTCTTTTATTTTGACTAGATTCATTATTATCAGGTATGGGCACCACTACATTGTTGGTTTGCGTGCATATTTGTATGCGTGGCACTGGAAAAAATATTTTGCGTGAAATAAAAATTTATAAAACAGATTTGCTTTTTTCATAACTGTAACAGGAAAAGGCTTTTGGTTGTATGGTGGAAGCGGTATGAGCAACAAACGCAGTCAAAAAATTTTCAATTCGCTTTTCTACAATGTACTTTTTCGTCTATTTATATTCTCTCTTTTCGCGCGATGCGGCACACGTCTGACTTGCTTCGAGTTTTTAGTCAGACTGAATCAATTTTCATTACTCTGCTTGCTTTTTCGTTTTTGTGTACGTATACATGAGTGAGAGAGCGCGGCTCCGAAACAGCTTCCGTGCCCATAGCTGATTATTATTAATAATGTGATTACAAGATTCATTATTTTGAGCTTCATTACCCAAGAAGACAAAATTCTTCACTGTAGACTTGGAGGAACTATCCAAACCATCAGCAGGACTACTATTATTATTAGAAATGTCAATTGACATAGATTCATTTGATGAATCCATTGCAGTTTCAAGTGAATTGGAAAGATTGTTAGAATTCGCAGAATTGGCGCTGCAAGCGCCGTTCAATTCCTCGAATTCACTAAAATCTTTGAGACTAGCATTCAAGCCGCCATTTTTGTCGCGCGCCAACATGGCGTCGACTCTTCCTTTTTATACCCAGCGTAAGCGGGGTATATTAGTTTTGTGCAAATCTTGTAACAGGGAGAATTAAGCTCCGGAGATATAGACATATATATATAGAAATGATCAGGATCAAAAACTGAATCGATTTAGACATGTCCGTCCGTCCGTCCGTCTGTCCGTCCGTCCGTGGTCGGATCTCCTCCGAAACGGCTGAACCAATGAAGTCGAAATTTGGCACACATGTATATCGGGGTCCGAGTATGAACCTAAGTAAAAATGAGAGACATCCGCCCACTGCCACGCCCACAAATGAATTTATTGTGTTTTCAATAAAATGCTTGTAACTTGCGAACCACTCAACACATTCCATTGATATTTGGTGTGCTGGTAAACTACGAAAAGGGACATATCCTGGCAAAAAATGGACGCCGCCCTCCTCGAGCCACGCCCACAAATAAGCCCAAAAATAAGGGCTTATCGTAACTTGTGAAGTAAAAGGCGTAGAAGCTTCAAATTCGCAGCATAGGTTGACCAAGGCAAATGAAAGGTGCAGGAAAAAAAATTTATGTAGACCGCCCACTGCCACGCCCACAAATAGAGAATTTTCATAACTTCCGAAGTAAAAGCCGTAGAAGCTTCAAATTCGCAACATAGGTTCACCAAGGCGAATGAAAAGTGTGGGGAAATAATTTATGTGGCCCACCCGCTGCCACGCCCACAAATGAAGATTTTTCGTAACTTCCGAAGTAAAAGGCGTAGAAGCTTCGAATTCGCAACATAGGTTCACCAAGGCGAATGAAAGGTGTAGGAAAAAATTTTTTGTGGCCCGCCCACTGCCACGCCCACAAATAAAGATTTTTCGTAACTTCCGAAGTAAAAGGCGTAGAAGCTTCAAATTCGCAACATAGGTTCGCCAAGGCGAATGAAAGGTGTAGGAAAAAATTTTATGTGGCCCGCCCACTGCCACGCCCACAAATGAAGATTTTTCGTAACTTCCGAAGTAAAAGGCGTAGAAGCTTCAAATTCGCAACATAGGTTCACCAAGGCGAATGAAAGGTGTATTAATTACACAAATCAATTAAGACAAATAGGAGAAAAGATAAAAAACCTTTGAATGAAGATTGTTTACCTGTTCAGGTATATGAAGAGCTATGCGATGAAACAAATAAAAACTCTTATTGCGAAATTCACACTTGATAAAAAAGTCACACAAAAGGCACTAAGCGTCTTTCCACGACCGAAGGTTGCAAGCAACTCGAAACAAACATTTTATATTTAAGTAAAATTTTTGAATTGAAAATATTTCATTTGGGCATACCCGCGTGCACATCAGTAACAAAACGAAATTCAAAGAGATGCAATTAGTGTGGTTTTGTCCTTCGATTTTTTTGTTTTTGGAGGACTATATTTTTTTGGGGACGAAGTCTACACTTCGGTTGCTTGTTCATAGTAAGGTGTGTGCCGAATTTCAAGTCACTAGGTCAAAAACTCACGAATTTGGCTTGTTGAGTTATTTGGGAGGTGGGCGTGGCAGTTGACGGATTTCTAAGATTTTTTCAAAATTTCTTAATTTTATTTAAATAAACGTCCATGCCAAATTTCATTGCTCTACGACCACTCCTTCTATTTTTGGCCACGATATGTATGGGGCGTTACACTGTGCGACGTTGGCGCGATGACAGCCCTGTGACCCTGACATCGAAGTTGAAGGAAATTTTTTTTATACCCGACACACTCTGTGTCGAGGGTATATTGCGTTTGTGTGGTTGTGTGTAACACCCAGAACCAGTCGAGATAGACTATACAAAATATATATAGAAATGATCAGCGTCACCAGGAGATTCGATTTAGACGTCTGTCTGTCTGTCTGTCTGTCTGTCTGTCTGTCTGTCTGTCTGTCTGTATACAGTTTTCTTATCGAAGGAGTTGAGCTATCTTGACGAAATTTGGTATGCGTGCTCACGGAGACATGAGTAACAACAAGTTCGAGAATGGACCCGATCGGACCATTTTTAGGGGTACCTCCAGTACTAGGGTCTGTTACGAAAATCACAAAAACTGCTCTAAAATCTAAGTTTTTCAACATATTTTGATGAAATTTGATATTTGAACATGTTTCAAGGCAAGTAATACGATTTCCAAAAATTGGAATAGTGGGCGTGGCAGAAGGGCGGTTTACGAAAATTGTCTCCTACACCCGAAATTCAAATGGGACTTGAACGAAATTTGGCACTTATGCTTCCTTTGTAGCCTCAAATTTCCTTGATCGGACCATTATTAAGGGTACCTCTAGTACTAGGGTCTGTCACAAAAATCCCAAAAATGCCTCAAAAGCGGACTTTATTGAAATATTTCAATGAAACTTAAAATTTGAGCGTATATTTAAGTCTCCGCTTACAGTTCAACAAAAATTGGAAAAGTGGGCGTGGCAAAGGGACAGTTTTCATAAAAAAATCTATCAAAAGTCGGTATATGGGGCCTCTAATGGCCTTCAGCACCTCTGGATATTAAAAGTTATTTGAACATGTGTGTCTGTGTCGGGTATTCTATTGTCAGGCTCGCCGGACTATAACACCCTTACTTGTTTTTATTGCAAAGGTTTGTACCAGTTTAGTACCTGATTGTACCACCTTTTATTTCGTTAGTACTAAAAATTCGCCATTGCGGAACTTTTGTAAGCGGATGCGCTAATGCGAATCTTTTAGTGCTGGGTCTGCATCCGCACGAATTTCGAGATTTTCATTCGCAAAGGTTTAAAAACCGCGTCCGAAGCATATCTGGCTGGCTTCCGAAATTTTACGTTTTCCAGTAGCATTTAAATGTCAAGGCTAAGTTCCAAATCGCTAGTACTTTTATGTACCTCTATATTTATGATCAAAACATCAACTACATAATTGGTACTATCGTCCGCAATGATTCAACAACTCTTTTTGATTTTGGTACTAACGTTTTAAAATATGGTACTAACGTAAAGTGTGAGAAAGACATCTATATTCACGCTCCTTTAATTCTTTAAAGTATGCCAACAATTTAACACCTTCGAAGTCGGTGTTAGTATTTACTTTGAAAAATGTGCCGCAATCAGCTGTCCTGGCATTTACTTCGCATAAAAAATTGACATGTTCATTTCTATGGCGAAGTAAAGCAGGAAAGTCGCATGCAACCCTGCGCCCTTGATTACTTGACATCTCAGTATAAGCGAAAGTAAAGTAACTTCTAAATTTTTTTTGCACGTATTTCTTATGGGCGCTTTACTTACTGTATATCTCAGTATTAGCAGCAGCGTTGCCGCTTGGGGATTTTTCTAACAAATTTGTTAGGAAATTTTCCGCTTGGTAGGTTGGTAGGACAAACACGAGTTTGGTATGTTTTGAAATCGTTGCTCATTTATAAAAAAAAAAGGAAATTTAAAATTTCGTTGCTTATTTATAACAAAAAAAAAGGAAATTTAAAATTTCGTTGCTTATTTATAAAAAAAAAAAAGGAAATTTAAAATTTCCTTATTTTCGTAGTGAAAGAATATAAAAATCTACTTTTTGGCAGCCCTGTTTATAGCAGTGCAAAATTGTAAACACATATGTACTCACCCACACAATCTCATTTGGAATTTTGGAGTGAATATGAGAGAAAGAGCAGAAAATGTCAGAAACGTTACGTTTTAAACGTAGACGCGCTTTGTTAGCATCAACCAGAGAAAATTCAATTGAAGACGGGCGCATTTTGCAAAAAGGAAAGGAAAAGATTCTGGTGTTTTTGGAGCACCTAAGAATTTTTCTTGAATTATGGATAAGTAAGCACCCTCTACAAACCTTATTTAATAAAAACAATAAAAGCTTTCGGTTTCAGATTTTTAAGCAAAAAACCAAAACCTGCTGAACAGGAGAATGGTGATTGCGATAATGAAAGTGTACAACTTATTTGGGGTAATGAATCCGTCAAACAACAAAATGGAAAGAGGAAGTTTCGAGCAGAGTGGTTGCAATCTTTCACTTGGTTGTGTGAAAACAAAGCGACCGCGTTTTGTATTCCGTGCGCAAAGACTTTAGTCAGCCATCTTAGCCATCTGAAGGTTCATGAGAAAAATTCTCTCCACATTAAAAACTATGAGTCGCAATAGAAACAATTTACAATGGAGAAGTTCTGCGATGTCAAGCAGCAAAGACTAAATAAACAAGTTAGGGATGCCGAATTAACACTTGTTATGTTTTGCATAACGCACAGCCACCCTCTCTTGTTAATGGATTATCTGCCAATGTTATTGATGGAATGCTGTCCTGATTCCTCGATAGCTAAACTCGTTAAATGTGGAAGAACAAAGGCTACGCAATTAACAGAACTCATAGCTAAGCAGGCAAGTGACAAAATTATATCAACGCTAAAAAAAACAAAATTCTCTTTGATTGTGGACGAAACCACTGATGTATCGATGACTAAATGTATTGTTTTAGTTGCACGCTAACTCCATAACGGTCGATCAGTACGAGACGGGCTTATCGCCTTATTAGAAATCACCAAATCAGACGCCGTTTCAATTTTTAATTTAATAAAATAGTTTTTTACTATGAATGGCATTCCTCTTAAAAATTAAATAGGCTTTACAACAGACGGCGCCAATGTTATGGCTGGTGACCTTGGTGGCTTAAAAGCCTAGCTGAAATCAGAAGTTGATTTTTTTATATAAAGTGCACATGTCACTCACTGCACTTATGTTCTAGTTATGCTTGTAAGCATTTGCCGAAGAGCATTGAGATTCTTTGTGGTAGTATTTATTCTTTCTTCTCCCACAGTCCTAAAAGGATAAATGAGCTAAAAGAGTTTCAAGAATACTGCTCAGTAAAACTCATAAATTTTTAGGTGTGTCGCAAACCAGATGGCTTTCCCTGGAGGGGGTCTTAATAAGGATTATTGAACAATGGGAAAGTTTAAAATTATATCTCATTTCTTGCTATTACGAAGTAAATGGTGTTCAACCCGCAAAATTAGCAGAAGAAATGAGTAATAACTAGTGTCCGACCGAAGGTTCGGCTTCGGTAATCGGCATAATCGGCCAATTCTTAATCTTCGGCTTCGGCTGGAAAAAGCCGAATATTTTAGCCGAATATTTTTGCATTTTAATGGAAGTAAAAAAGTCACGATAGATTTTCAATTGCTTCATTGAGACCTTTTACACTAGTGAATTATTGCCGTAAATTCTCACTTTGTGGGCGACTAAAGCGAAAGAATTTAGAGAAAATTTGAGCGGTTTTTTTTTGTGCTTGTCAAATGAATAAAGACTGATTTTGTTTCCTTACTGTAAAATGTCTTGCATTCGGCTTCGGCCTTCGGTCTTCGGCCGAAGTCTTCAACTCTGCCGATTGTTCGGCTTCGGCTAAAAATCCACCTTCGGTCGAACACTAGTAATAACATGAAATGATATTTTCTTTTCTTATCATACATATTGCCTATTATTATAAATTAATAATTGGACGGTGTTCTTTTATTACATTTATTAACACATAAAATAACAAAAACAGTCTTCAATAATAACAACATAAACAGGCTTCAATAAAAAATTTAAAAACAAAACAAAATCAGTTGTAATTCAACACTTACATTTTAACATTAAAGGAAAATGAATATGCTTATTTAAAACTATATTCTTAGGAAGCGTACTTTAAAGAAAATGTATTTTAATTCCTATTAAAATCTTTTGCAGCCGACCATACATAATTCGAATCATTGTTTCTTATAAGTTCCTTGCATTATGTTACATTATGTAATTGATAGTATTTATTTCAAGCTTATTTCTCAATTTTGTCTTTATCAATGAAAATGTAAAAAACATCCTCTCCGCAGCTGCAGAGCTGTGAGGAAGTGAATTTATTCCATTTTTAATGGTTAAAACTCTTTCCCAAAATGTATCAATATCAAGAATTTTTTAGATGTTTATTTCACTTAGACGTAATAAATTCCACTGTGTGGTGATGAGATCTGGGTCGCATTCTACAAGATTTGGAAATTTCAAAATAAGAGGCAATATTGGCAATTTTTCATTGGAAAGAACTTTGGCTGGTGTAACAGTTTGTAAAAGTTTAACATCATCGCGATTGAAATCAAATCTCAAATTTATTTGTTTTAAAAGCTCGATGTAGAATCCAAGTATTCTTGTTTTAATTTCCACTATTTCCTCATAGCTTAAGTTTTTTTCAATAAAAATTTCGGCTTTTGTTCCGATAAAAATTTTGAAAATTTCTATATGATTATCACTTTTGTTAAAATCAATATCCGTATTATTTTTTACCACTTCTCTTTTAACAAAATTACTTAAAATTAGAGAATAGTTTGACTTAATACTCGAATATAAATATGGCAATCTGGATGATTCCGATTGGAACTCTTTGTTGAGGTTGTTAATAATAGGCAATATGTATGATAAGAAAAGAAAATAGCATTTCATGTTATTACTCATTTCTTCTGCTAATTTTGCGGGTTGAACACCATTTACTTCGTAATAGCAAGAAATGAGATATAATTTTAAACTTTCCCATTGTTCAATAATCCTTATTATGACCCCCTCCAGGGAAAGCCATCTGGTTTGCGACACACCTAAAAATTTATGAGTTTTACTGAGCAGTATTCTTGAAACTCTTTTAGCTCATTTATCCTTTTAGGACTGTGGGAGAAGAAAGAATAAATACTACCACAAAGAATCTCAATGCTCTTCGGCAAATGCTTACAAGCATAACTAGAACATAAGTGCAGTGAGTGACATGTGCACTTTATATAAAAAAATCAACTTCTGATTTCAGCTAGGCTTTTAAGCCACCAAGGTCACCAGCCATAACATTGGCGCCGTCTGTTGTAAAGCCTATTTAATTTTTAAGAGGAATGCCATTCATAGTAAAAAACTATTTTATTAAATTAAAAATTGAAACGGCGTCTGATTTGGTGATTTCTAATAAGGCGATAAGCCCGTCTCGTACTGATCGACCGTTTTGGAGTTAGCGTGCAACTAAAACAATACATTTAGTAATCGATACATCAGTGGTTTCGTCCACAATCAAAGAGAATTTTGTTTTTTTTAGCGTTGATATAATTTTGTCACTTGCCTGCTTAGCTATGAGTTCTGTTAATTGCGTAGCCTTTGTTCTTCCACATTTAACGAGTTTAGCTATCGAGGAATCAGGACAGCATTCCATCAATAACATTGGCAGATAATCCATTAACAAGAGAGGGTGGCTGTGCGTTATGCAAAACATAACAAGTGTTAATTCGGCATCCCTAACTTGTTTATTTAGTCTTTGCTGCTTGACATCGCAGAACTTCTCCATTGTAAATTGTTTCTATTGCGACTCATAGTTTTTAATGTGGAGAGAATTTTTCTCATGAGCCTTCAGATGGCTAAGATGGCTGACTAAAGTCTTTGCGCACGGAATACAAAACGCGGTCGCTTTGTTTTCACACAACCAAGTGAAAGATTGCAACCACTCTGCTCGAAACTTCCTCTTTCCATTTTGTTGTTTGACGGATTCATTACCCCAAATAAGTTGTACACTTTCATTATCGCAATCACCATCACCATTCACGTTTCTGACATTTTCTGCTCTTTCTCTCATATTCACTCCAAAATTCCAAATGAGATTGTGTGAGTGAGTACATATGTGTTTACAATTTTGCACTTCTATAAACATTTTTTTATAAATGAGCAACGATTTCAAAACATACCAAACTCGAGTTTGTCCTACCAACCTACCATGCGGAAAATTTCCTAACAAATTTGTTAGGAAAATCCCCAAGCGGCAACGCTGCTGCTAATACTGAGATATACAGTAAGTAAAGCGCCCATAAGAAATACGTGCAAAAAAAAATTTAGAAGTTACTTTACTTTCGCTTATACTGAGATGTCAAGTAATCAAGGGCGCAGGGTTGCATGCGACTTTCCTGCTTTACTTCGCCATAGAAATGAACATGTCAATTTTTTATGCGAAGTAAATGCCAGGACAGCTGATTGCGGCACATTTTTCAAAGTTAATACTAACACCGACTTCGAAGGTGTTAAATTGTTGGCATACTTTAAAGAATTAAAGGAGCGTGAATATAGTTGTCTTTCTCACACTTTACTAGCGATTTATAACTTACCCTTTGCTGTGATTATTAAGGGGATGTATCAGTCTGACTCCTCCAGACTACTACATAGACCTAAATATCCCTTATAAATAAAATTCCGGACACAGGTAATTCAGTTAAGTCCTTTTATTATTTTACTTGTTATTTTAATTACAATGTTTCGATCCTAATCTATCTCCTTTTGACTCGAAACGACTTCCCTAATTCCCTGTCTAACACTTAAGTCCACGCTCCGCTGTCGTGGCCCTTGGATGAGTACGTGCACCGGAGTTGAGACTTTGAATACTTAATCAAGAGTCCGCGTTGTCGACGTTGATGCTTCCCTTTTATAAGGAGAAAGTGCTTAGGCTGCACTTTCCCGCCAAATCTGGAACACTTCCGCAATGATGAACTGCTGTTGTGGAATCGACTATAGCCCAATTTCTATGACTTCGTATATCAGCTGGTGCTGACGTAGTCATCGTTCTCATTTTCGCTGACCTACTTCTGCGTTCCAGTTCTAATTGCTGTTTGGTGACGATATTGCGTCATCGTCTTCGGTCGTTGCATTTCTTCTATTCGCTTTTGCCCGTTATTCGCTGGTCTTGCGAAAACGGTTGACTTTTTGTTGATCAGTTCACCTAGGTAACACAGTGAGTACTCGTATGTTGTAACTCACAACATTCCTCCCCCTTTTGAGGAAGTCGCGTTTATCGTGACGAAATTAACCCTCAGAGCAGTAAAGTGCTGTTCGTGCTCTTGCAAGCCTTGGAATTTTACGCTGTTATCAAGACGATATTTCTTTATTACGCCTTGGTGTTGTTTTGGGTACTTCTCTTGACTGTGAACGCGATTATGGATCATTGACTTCAATTTCGAGTGCTGTTATTGTTTTGATAGCACATTTGTTGCTGGTCCCAAAAACCGTTGATGCAGCAAATATGACTCGACCTTGACAATGCAGCTTGGCAAATTGTGGATATCTGATGTATGCGCGTAGATTGTAGTTTTTCATCCACCAGTAGCTCGTGAGTCTATATTGACTGCCAACTCTCCCCCTTTTAACGGAGTCGCGAGTATCGTGACTGTGAAATGTTTCTGCCGAATACTTTGCTGTTTACGAGACATTGGGCTGATGTACTGATTTATATTTTTTCTGGCAATATGACATCTTGGTGCCGGGAGTTGTTGTTGGGCAATTGAGACGGTTGCCTTATGATGCTTCTTTTGTTATGTTGATGGGCCATGTTGATGTGTAGCAGAGCAGATGCCGAAGTATACTTAAAAATATTGTAATTTATAAAATACCATTCTTTGCTTATGTCTTAAAACCAACAAAAGTTTCTTTAACTAATTATACAAAATTTTAGAATACCATTCTTTGCTTAAAACCAAAATTAATAATAAACAAGTAAGAAAGCTAAAGTCGGTCAAGCCCGACTTTGAAATACCCAGCGTCCCGACATTATGAGCGCACTATGTTTTTCTTCTCTATTTGTGGGCGTGGCAGTGGGAGGGCAACATAAATTATTTCCCTACACCTTTCATTCCCCTTGGTGAACCTAATTTGAAGCTTCTACGCCTTTTACTTCGGAAGTTACGAAAAATCTCTATTTGTGGGCGTGGCAGTGGGCGGGCCACATAAAATTTTTTCCTACACCTTTCATTCGCCTTGGTGAACCACGTACAATTGGCAGCCGATTGCCGTAGAATCGTGCGAGGCGAGGCTATCGACATCCGTCGTCGTATACGTCATCGACGGGGAGCACAGTCGGAGACAAATCGACAGCTCGCGAGCCGTTATCGCAACGTTACAAACGGGATTATGTCGAAAGTCAAGCGACGCAGAACGGTCATCGTTAACTGGATTCGTCATCGACGGGGATGCTGTCGGAGACCAACGACGGGGGACGAATGTCGTGAACCTCGCCGCTCTACTTGTAGTGCGTGTGTAGCGGTCGGGCGATCGTTTCTTCTTAGCCTCGAGTGCGTTGAAGTTGAGGCTAAGCACCTAGCCATTTCATTTGGGTGCCGCTGGAGACTATCCAAATAGGAATTTTTAAGACGCACTAATTCCTCTTTAACCAAAGGGATATTAAGGTCACGATGGATATTTTCGTTCCGTATATACTATGGCGCACCTGTAATTGAACGGAGAATTTTTGATTGGCATCTTTGAATCAATTCTATACTTGAGGAACTTGCATTACCCCATAACTGAAGGCCATATGATCATATTGGCTTTAAAATACTAGTATATAAAAGGATTTTATATTCGATTTTTAAGGGGAACGATGATTCATTCACCAATGAAGCTTAATAGCTTTAAGTTTCATTTGGGTTCGTTTAGCTTAAATGTGTTTGCGCCATGTGAGACCTTTGTTCAAGTGGATACCCGACTAAACAACATTGTCCGTCTCTGGTACTATTATGTTTGGTTATTCTTAAAGGGGGACAGATGCCCCTTTTAAGTGTAAATGTAACATGTTTACTTTTTTGCTCGTTTACTTTCACTCGCCATGTTCCAAACCATTTTTCAACCACTTTTAAATGCGTTTGCAAGTTAGAAGTGGAAGAAATCAGGCATCTATGGCGGCTTAATATGGCTGTGTCATCGGCAAAAGTGGATGTTGTAAGACTACTGTTTACAGGGAAATCGGACGTATATAGTAAATATAGGAAGGGTCCAAGAACACTTCCTTGGAGCACTCCTGCTTTGATTTCTATGCTTTGTGAAACAAAATCTTTATATTTGACCTTAAAATTCTTATGTTTTAAGTAGGATGAAAGTATTGCGTGAACAGTAGGAGGGAGAAGATATTTAATTTTTTGAATAAGTCCTTCATGCCATACTTTGTCGAACGCTTGAGCCACGTCCAAGAATATGGCTGAGCAGTATTCTTTGTATTCAAAAGCTTTCCTTATTTCATTGGTTATGCGATTTACCTGCTCTATAGTCCCATGATTTTTACGGAAACCAAATTGGTGGTGCGGAATTAAATATATCCCTTTCAGAAACGAATGGAGTCAATTTGGAAAGCAGTGCTTTCTCAAAAAGTTTGGAAATACTTGGAAGAAGGCTTATGGGTCGATAAGAAGACACAATTGTTGCATCCTTGCCTGGTTTTGGAATCATAGTTATTAAGGAGGATTTCCATGCTTGAGGGAAACATGCAAATCGAATGATCGCATTCAAAAGCTTTGTAATGAACACGATGGCAATGTATGGCATCTCATCTTGTTGCTGTACGTTACAAAATCTCGCTATATGCCCATATTTCGAGCACTTATAACATTGCCTATTTGTAGGCGCGCGATTGTTTTCTCTGCCCGGCTCGCTAGTTGTTTGATTGACATTTTGCGTACTGAAATTCTGATTTCCTATTTCATTGAAATTTGTAGTGTTAACATTTTGAGATCTGAATGGATTAAAATGCTGTTTCATGTTTGAATTTGTCTGTTCTATATTTTGCTCTGAGTTATTAAATTGCTGTCTGACATTTTGCTGATTTGATTGCCCAACGTTGTTTTCCCGTCTTGATTTACAAAATCTATTACTTTCGTGACCTTTTGTTTGACAAATATTGCAAAATAGATTCCTAAGCCTGCCAAAACAATTACTATTTACATGGCCTCTTCTTCCACAATAAGTGCAAGTTTGTGCATCCGAGCGTGTGGTCTTGCTATCTGTTAAATTGCATTTTCTGCTATATTGGTGCCCACAGTCGGCACAAACCTCGCAGTAAGGGGTATTCCTTCTCTGCTGGCATATGTCCCAAGTATGACCTACTGTCTTGCAAAAAGAACAAATAATTGGCTGCGGGGCTGTGGGGAGGCATTGACTCACAAAATGGTTGGAACTAGATTTCATATTATTTTCAATGTGAACGTGTTCTGACTCTTCTGCTAATTTGATTAAATCAGAAATCGGCTTATCCTTATTAGTTTCGAGTCTATGTTGCATATAGGGATCCCTAACACCAAAAAAAAACTTGTTTGTGGCCAGTTTTCTATATTCGCTTAGTGCGGATACTGCTTCTGAGGAATTCAACGACTTATTGATAATTTCTTCTGCCTCATTGAATAAAAACTCCAATTTTCCCCCAAACGTTGACGCTCTCTCGGTATCCTGTTGCGCCGCTCCTGCTATTTCCGATCTAATCGTTTCGAGACTCCTACGCTTTAAGAACTCCCTTTTTATTATGTCACAAAGCTCATCCAGGCTATTAATTGTCCGCTGATTATTTTTTACATAAGCTACGCCAGATAGTCTATTTTTTATGCATTTTTTTTTTATATCGCTGCCATTTACTACATTTTTCAATAATTCTATTCCTGTTACAAACTTGTCCACTTCCAGGCTTAATTCTGAATTATTTGATCTTGAGAAGTAAGGCACAACGCGGGTAACCTTTTTCATTAGTTCATCTACTTGTACTGGGTTATTCATGGTAATTCTTATTGAAGGCAAACTGCGCGAAACAGAAGGTTGAGACTGAGAATAAGGTGTATGAATGCAAGGTTCAATTATTTTTATAGATACCTGCTACAATTGATTTCGTACCTATTTCAGACTGATATAGAGTCTGTCTAAGTTTTTCTAATTCTTGTTCCATAGGAAATGTAAATTTGTAAAATATCTTAGTTAAAATTCTATACTCACTGCTCCTTTTGATAACATTTTTCTCAATGTATTGCCAGCGACGAATCTGCTACCGTTGATTTTATTACTTATTTATTTTTATGCTTTTGGACTCATGAATCTCACTGTTCCGTTCTATTAAAATTATATACAATTTTTTTTTTTACAGGATAAAAATTTTTCCCAAAGGAGTACCGAGAGAGCACGATAAAACGTTATTCCTGGATACCTACTTCGATTTAACTACCGCAAACGCCTGAGCCGCTAGACACATTAATTTTAGAGCTTCGTTCACCCGGGTTTGATTTTGTCAGGTTTTAAAACCAAAAAAGGTTCCGCTTCACTCAACTCTTATTTTCATATGCCACACCGCACAAACCTATTAGGATAGTTTCTTAAAAATTCTTATCCTTGATTCGGATCCAACCGAAAGTCGGTCGAATACCGGCTGCGCCAAAATGTTGTGGTTATTAAGGGGATGTATCAGTCTGGCTCCGCCAGACTTCTACATAGACCTAAATATCTCTTATAAATAAAATTCCGGACACAGGTAATTCAGTTAAGTCCTTTTATTATTTTACTTGTTATTTTAATTACAATGTTTCGATCCTACTCTATCTCCTATTTGACTCGAAAGGACTTCCCTAATTCCCTGTCTAACACTTAAGTCCTAGCTCCGCTGTCGTGGCCCTTGGGTGAGTACGTGCACCGGAGTTGAGACTTTGAATACTAAATCAAGAGTCCGCGTTGTCGACGTTGATGCTTCCCTTTTATAAGGAGAAAGTGCTTAGGCTACACTTTCCCGCCAAATCTGGAACACTTCCGCAATGATGAACTGCTGTTGTGGAATCGACTATAGCCCAATTTCTATGACTTCGTATATCAGCTGGTGCTGACGTAGTCGTCGTTCTCATTATCGCTGACCTACTTCTGCGTTCCAGTTCTAATTTCTGTTTGGTGACAATATTGCGTCATCGTCTTCGGTCGTTGCATTTCTTCTATTCGCTTTTGCCCGTTATTCGCTGGTCTTGCGAAAACGGTTGACTCTTTCTGTTGATCAGTTCACGCTAGGTAACAGTGAGTACTCGTATGTTGTAACTCACAACACTTTGACATTTATATGCAACTGGCAAACGTAAAATTTCGTAAGCGGGTATATTACAGAGGGGGAAGTCGCTGGAAGGTTAAAAAATGTTGGTACATACAGATACTATCTAGAGTGAAACCATTATTTTCATCACTTATAGCTTCGACGCTGCGTGATGTCGTCTTCATACCGTACGTCAAGGGGTGGGGGGTACCACCCAGATATGCTTCGGACGCGGTTTTTAAACGTTTGCGAATGAAAATCTCGAAATTCGTGCGGATGCAGACCCAGCACTAATAGTTCCGCATTTGCGGATTCGCATACAAAAGTTCCGCATGAGCAAATTTGTAGTACTAACGAAATAGAAGGTGGTACAATCAGGTACTAATCTGGTACAAACCTTTGCAATCAAAAAACAATTTTTTTCTTAAACTTCGATGTCAGGTTCACAGGGCTGGAATCTAACTTTTTCTCGAGTAGGTCGCCTGTCGCTATCGTGTCATAAATAAATTCGTTCTTATAAGGTGTTGCATTCGTTTTCGTCATAAAATAGCTTTTATTTCAAGTAATAACTACTAAGGCCAATTTTATGGACACCTCAAAAAGTACAAAAATGCATGTAACGGAATAAAACCGAGAGCTATTGTTGTTTTCCAAAAAACCTTTTTTATGTACAGCTACTGTGCTGGTAATTTTCCCTATCCGTAAGCTTAAAAATATTCACTACTCAGAAATAAATTGGTCCTGCCAATCTCATGGATATGACTGTCTGTAAACCGAACCATTTATTATAATATTTTGGTTTGATTGCTGGTTTGTTCCGCAAATTTTTTTACATTGGTTGGGTTCACGGTTTGGTTTTTGAATTAAAAAAAGGCAAGTTCGGTTTGAAACCGGTTCGGATCAAAACCGGTTTCCATCCCTGGTTTTATTAGCTTTTAAAGTTACATCTGCGTTTCCACATCCCAAAGACAGCAGAAACCGATCTACCGAGTACGTGTAATCAAAAAATTCTCAATTTTCTCGTAACTGTCGCACTTTGTTCGTCCAAAAAGTTAGAATTGATGTGAATAATTGACGAGTGTAAAACGCGTCTATCTTTCAGTCATTTTCGAAATTTTTTTAAAATTTGTTATCTCTAATTGAATAGTTTTTGTACATAACCAGACTATCGATTGCGATATTTTACTATCGCTAGTTACATTTAAACTGACGTCACGTTTTACTTAGAAAAAATATGTTGCGTTTTAGAAATTTGACCGGAAAATTAAAAACAGCCACTATTTTATTTAAGTGCATATTCTCCATTAATCCAAGTTCACTTCTTATTTCTTGGAATATTCTATTTTTATTTTCGTTGAACATTTTTTGATCTTCGTCGCTTTGTACCCTCCAACGCTTAAATGGCAGTCTGTACGATATGTGTAAAAGACACTCAAAGCATTTTATCCAGGCATGCAATGTCGAAAGTCCATATTTGTAGTGTTTTTAATCGGCATTGCAATAGAATTAAAGCAGTTCATGAGCTTTGGCGGAGACCCAGATATTTAGCAGGTACTCGATGAATTTCTCTCAGAAAGAGCATTCACTACTGCACCATCAATCATGGTTAGGTGTAGCAAATAAGATAAATTAATTTTAAAATTATTTACATTGAACGTCTTGATGTTTAATGCTTAAATTTGGCTGCTAATATCTTTTTCAGTTTTATGAATTAGTTCTTTACACTCCTTCATAAATAACAAGTAAGAAAGTTAAATCGGTTAAGCCCGACTTTGAAATGCCCATCGTCCCGACATTATTGGCGCACTGTGATACGAAAAATCTCCATTTGTGGGCGTGGCAGTGGGCGGGCCACATACATTTTTTTTCTGCACCTTTCGTTCACCTTGGTCAACCTTTTTTGCGAATTTGAAGCTTCTACGCCTTTTACTTCACAAGTTACGCTAAACCCTTATTTGTGGGCTTATTAGTGGGCGTGGCTCGAGGAGGACGGCATCCATTTTTTCCAGGATATGTCCGTTTTCGTAGTTTACCAGTACACCAAAGAATAGTTTTTGAGATATACGCAAAAAACATGTTTTTGGGTTACTTAATGAGATTTTGCCAAAGAACTCAAAAACTACCCGCCTTAATAACATAAAATTTTATTAGTCTAAAGCAAAAAGGTTTCCCCTTTGCAACGATGTATCATTTGTAACAATAAGTGTCAAATTGGTCGCGTATTTGGCTCGTATTTCGAAGCGTAAGTTGTAGTGTTGCCCTCCAACCAAAATTTAAACTACTAAATGCCCTACAATAAGAACACATTCTCAATACCAAGACCAGCTTAATGTTTATTTTTATAAAAATGAACATTATAATAGGGTCAGGCCACGAGAAACGTGACATAGTGGGTCTGGGATTTTGATTTTTGGACCTTACATCCAAAGATTATAGCCGTTCATAACTCCCCATAGTATATAAGAGAGAAATTCCCTCAGTTGTTGTTGTTGTTGCAATTTGAAAATCGAAAATTGGACAATTTTTCAATATTTCTCTTTTATTCATAATTTTATATCTAAAATAAGACTTGAGATAAATGAAAAATTCTTTCTTTACTCGTTTAAGAATAAATGAAGAAAAAAATTAAAATTCGAAAAATAGTATACACTGAAAAAAATTGTTCGGAAATTCGAATTTAAAATAAACATTTGCGATTTGTATATAGAGCCGGAGCTAGAAAAATAACCAATTGTACATTATTATGTAGACCATTGAGCTGTGTTTCAGAAACAATAAAAAAAAATTTGTATTTCCAAGGAATTTCCGACACAGAGCGTTTTTTGTGAGACAACCTTCATATAAAAAGGCGCAAAACCATATGAAAAGCTTTTATTTCATGTTTGCAGACTACAAATAATATGAAAGTAGCAAAAACGTCTGATCTGATTGATCTGCTTTACATAACTGTTCGTATTGTTTTTGTTAGTAATTTTAGTTAGTGCGACTGGCTAAGACCGAAGGAATAACAAAAACAATGTGTTCTCAAAACTCATTTAGTGCATAAGCACTTAAATGCTCAGTCAGGGGAGGCAAGTTCCAAAAATATTGGGGGGGAAAAAAAAATTTTATGCAGGGAACAATACGCAATGTTTAATAGATGTCAAATTTTGAAAAAGTGCAGTATATCTACTGCAATTGGAATAAAGTTCTAACCCTTCTCGGAATGGGAAAGATATCGATACTTATAGACAATCTTTGACACATATTTTGGTTGGATTAGGCTGGAACCAATGTCCGGAGAATTCTGCACGAATGTGAAAAGTAGGGTGGCACAGGCATGTAAATTCGAATAACCGGAACTTCAAAATTATAGTAAATTAGAAATATGAAAGATGATTAATCTCAGATGAATTATGGGGATTGCAGAATAAAAGTGTGATATTCTAGAATATCTTTACAAAATTTTCAAATATTTTTTTCAGTTGCCGAAATATTGGGGGGGCATGGCCCCATAGTTGCCGCCCCTGTGCACAGTTCATGAACTTTTCATGCGTAAATAAAAGCTGCAGTGGAGAGAAACCGATTTTCATATGGTTATGCGCCTTCTTATATGAAGGTTGTCTCACAAAAAACGCTCTGTGTCGGAAATTCCTTGGAAATACAAAATTTTTTTTATTGTTTCTGAAACACAGCTCAATGGTCTACATAATAATGTACAATTGGTTATTTTTCTAGCTCCGGCTCTATATACAAATCGCAAATGTTTATTTTAAATTCGAATTTCCGAACAATTTTTTTCAGTGTATACTATTTTTCGAATTTTAATTTTTTTCTTCATTTATTCTTAAACGAGCAAAGAAAGAATTTTTCATTTATCTCAAGTCTTATTTTAGATATAAAATTATGAATAAAAGAGAAATATTGAAAAATTGTCCAATTTTCGATTTTCAAATTGCAACAACAACAACAACTGAGGGAATTTCTCTCTTATATACTATGGGGAGTTATGAACGGCTATAATCTTTGGATGTAAGGTCCAAAAATCAAAATCCCAGACCCACTATGTCACGTTTCTCGTGGCCTGACCCAATAGTGAAAAATATTTTCGAGAAATAAAAATAATTTAGTTTAAGTATTTGAGAAAACGAGTTGCAAAAAAGGTGTGTTCCCAAAAGTGCTTTGTACTTTTTCGAGGTTTTCATGTTTTCATATTTTCATATTTTCACCTTTAAGGGAATACCCTTATTATTTTCATAAAACCGCGCATAACTTCAAGCAAATGTCATAGTGTGAAGGCCGCTTATAGTAGGCATATTTTTTTTTTTTTTTGTAGTTATAATATCGATATATCGAAAACCCGATATTTCTTCCACGGTATTATCGTTTCAATTTCGATGCTTTTTAAAAACCTCGATACGATATATGTCGATGTATTTTCCCATTTTGCCCATCCCTACTCTGCTGCATCTTTAATATGTTCTCAAGAACCTAACATTTCCTAGCATTAATTCTCGCCATGTAGCACTGTAGGTCTAACTGTCGACGTCGAAAAGCCTCTGCCGCTTATAAGAAATTCACCATTAGGCAGGTATAGGAAATTCAACTCTTTCGAGAAATTCACCAAATAGCTACCAACAAAAACCTTAAGCAGGAATAGGAAATTCAACTCTTTCGTGAAATTTACCAGAAAGCTACCAACAACAATACGGGTAGACACAAAGTGGCACTATGATGCCACTTGCGAGAAAATTATCAAAGAATCACGGCGTCGGCTCGGTTTTTTATATTGCTTGAAAAGTTCATAATTGAAACTTTATTAAATGTATTACGATATGTTTTTGCTTAATGTGCACGAATGTTTTCATTTTGTAATAAATTGACATACATTTTTGACTACGGCTACGAATTAGATTGTACATAGAATTTAGCATTTTTGCTGAAATAGTGTGATCAAAAAGTTATGTGGACATGGAAGGACAAAAAAACAATTTATATTTCTTATTGATATTGAGATTCCTTGATTATTTTTATGTTTTCAAGCTTTTCATATTATTTTATGAGTTTGGTAGATATTTTATATATAATGAACTCGAAAATCTCCCAAAATTAAAAATAAAAGTGGCAATGCATTTCACCAGAGCAGAGCTAAAGATTTCGCTGCCATAGCATGCTTCTCTTTTCCTCATGCTATATGCCTATGTTGAAGCAGCGTAGCTCTAACACACTGAAGGGATTAGGAAGAAGAAGAGTTAGACCTATAGTCCTATATGCTTCTCGCAGCGTGGTCGTGAAACGACGTGTAGTGAGATTTTCCCAGTGTTTTTCTCTTTGCGTTTCAGATTGGATAAAGTTAAACTCAAGTGCGCCAGGTTCCTGATATCACAAGTATCGGGTAAGTCATTCCTACAAGTGATTTCTCTGCTTCTGCCCAGTTTGTTTAAAGTACATTGAATTGCCAAAGGTTAAGAGAGAGAAGAAATTTTCTCGCAACGCCAAGCTGGCGGTGCACGAAACTGGCGTCTCTATGGCGTCAGATGAAGAGTTTAACGGTTTCGCTAAAGTCGAAAGAAATTTCAAAGGTTCGAAAAAAAAGAAAAAAAATTATATAGATTCTTAATAAAAGTTAAATGAGGAGTCTAAAGGAGTGGAGAGTGACTGCATGGATGATCATCTTTCTCCGAGTGGAGATAGCGGTGGCATAGTGAATAATGTGCACACTGTAGCGAATTCGAATCAGGATTCGAGAACGTGTCATAATAGCGATAAACCTAGTCCTTCCGCACAGGATAACGTGCGTAACGTGGTTGAGGTCAGTAGCTCAAAAGCGACAATCCCTTACAAAAGTGCCTTATACCCCAGTACCTTCAATGGAGAGCCTTTTGTCCTATTGGACACCTCTCGATGTATTTCTCTACAGAATAAGAGAGACCGTAACGGTCTATGTCTAAGAAAGCAACTAAAAGAACAATGGTAGCCCCATTCCCAATCCAAAATCGATAAAATTTCTTGGTGTGACGATTAGTTCCTCCATGTCTATGAATTTGCACTACGAAGCAGTACTTCGTAGTTCGGTGTCGAACTCGAGACTGTTCAAATGCCTAACCACGATTAAGGCAGGGCTACATCCTTCCGTTTCGTTGAATTTGTACAAATCTCTGGTCAGGTCCAAAATGGAATATGCGCGGTCGGTAGCCGCTACCCCAAGGTCAGAGGTGATTAACAACAAACTTTTTTCCACTACAATCCAGCTTCCTGAGGCGTGCTCTAAAACACATAGGTTTCTGATTTACACTCTGGCCAATGAGTTGCCTCCTAGTCACAGAGCTTTGCTTCTCACGGCTAGGGAGATAATTAAAATAAAAATCTTCAATTCTAAATTATTCCAGGCTATAAAGGAGTCAGTGGGAGTTAACTCCAGCTATGCCCACGTCTATATGCGTTTTAAGGAAACGATTGACGAGGTTAGCCCAGAGGTCCAGTACAAGAGAAGCAACAAAATGAAAATCACTCTAAAAGACTTTACAGGCAAAAAGACAGATGTGGACTTGGCTGTTATCAGGAAATCCTATGAATATAAATACAAAAATCTAACCAGAAATGGCTTTACATCATATGCAACCGATGCCTCTTTGGGCCAGTCGAGTGCGGGCTGTGCGGTTCTATGCATAAATGATGGAACACAGTTCAGATATAGATTATCGTCTGCTGCCTCATCGTCCTTTGCCGAACTACAAGCCATTCTTATGGCAGTAAGGATTGCCAGACACAGAAGGAGTACTAAAATTGCTATTTTTACGGACATCTGAAGTTGGTTTAACGTGAGTGCCTGTCCGGGGGACCCAAACTCACGGTGCTTAGCACGTAGGCGATAAGACGACCGCCAACGCCGCCTCAATGAGCCTAAGAGACGAGTCTCAGAGATTCACCGAAGGCGTTCCCATTTTTGCCTCATCAGTGAGTAGGTCCGAAAAGGCTACCCTGGGTGGAGATACGGTGCTATCCTCACCTCATAATTACCACAGCCACCACGAAACTCCCCGTAGGGCCAAACCCAATATCCGGCGGGATGCTAAAACGCATCCCGGGGCTAACCGGATCCCGTGGTAACATGTTATGTTAAGTTAATGGAATGAAAACAGCTATTACCAGAATAGCTGTAACACCCATGCTTGGTATAGGTCATATGCTAAAACCTGTCACGCCGCACTATGACGACGCTACCAAATTATGACCCCATACTCAGTCGGTCTGTTTTGGCCCTCAGTTAGCTAGGGTCCGCGGGGTTGCTAAGCCCGTAAATTATAAAGAATTCCCCTCGCGGGAATTTTTACGGACAGTATGGTTGCCTGCCAACTTCTTGGGAAAAGCGGATCCATAAATCATGTTGTGGCACAAATCCACAATTTGATAGGATGTTCCAAGCTGGCATCCCATTCAATGAAAAAGTAGACTTGATTGCTAAAATGTCTGTCACCAAAGGCTCATACTCAAATTTTGCTCTCTCAGAAGCACTGTCTGGAATTGAAAAGGAAATAAAATACGATTGGCATGCCGAGGCTTTTAGGGAGGATGAGTTATGTAAGTCGGGCTGTTTAATAGCGTTCCCGATCCCCAAATCAAAACCCTGGTTCCACAAATTTGCTTGTCAGCCCAAACTGATCAAGCTTCTGAATAGATTTATCGCTGGTTTCACATATAATATTGCTTTCCTCTGCTCTATAAACGCTGAGGAAACAAATGTTTGTTCGACGTGTGGCTTAATTGACAATTATGAGCACAGCATTTTTGATTGTCCGTTTTTTTCGGCAATCAGAATGAAATATAGTTTTTTTGGTAAATATGGCAGCAGAGGAGAGGTACTTGAAGAGTTTGACTTGAAAGATATGTATGAGTTGGCTCGGTTCCTGGAGGAAACATGCATAGAGTTTTGATGGCATCTATCTTTTTTTTTTGCGTAATCTTTTTCTTTTTTTAAGTTTGATCTGTGATTACAGTTTATGTACCAAACGCTCGTTTTGCGGCCTGCTGCATTCGGGAAAAAAGTCATTGGTCACGATAACCGCACATAAATCATCTACCGATATCTTCATCACATCGCTGGCGCGCAACGTCTGGTGTTTGGTGCTGATTGAAGTTTTTACACATACCGCTTTTCTGGTTCTGCTGCAGCTTGCCCGCTGGAATCTATCCTGATGACGGTCACTAAACGCTGTTCCAACCCGCTATATACCGCATAGAGTGTTCTTGCGCATATGTGGACCTAATTGTGTCCCTGCCATATAAACCACAGTAAAAAAAAAAAACCTAACATTTTCATTCTTTAACCGAAAGTGGCCGTAATAAGACGCGTTCTTAGTTTTGCTTCTTCGTTAAAGTCTTTTTTCCTGCTGCTAATTCCGTAAGTTGTTGATCCTTTTTATATTGGTATCCTGTTTTTGAAAATCCAAGCTGCCTAAGGAATTGAAAGCAAAAGTTTATCGTGTTGACGCTATGGCGTCGTTAAAGAAAAATTGTGTCCTTATGACGCCAGCTTCTGAGTTCAACATATTTGTTGAAGACAAAGAGAGGGAACGCAAAAGATCCAAATTCAAGATGAAAGAGTTAGTTGCGGATGAAAAGATCAAAAAAAGCAAAATTATTTTGGAATCTAATTCCAGTGATGACGAATACAATATGGGGTATTCATCTACTGTTGAGGAGGGCCGCAATGAATCTTGTTCAAATACTTCTTCCTCCGGCCATGTGGTCAGTAAGGTGGGCCACGTGCTCATAAATTCTGTTATATCCAATAATAAGGCTTCAAATACTAACGTAACTCAAGAGACTGACAGTTCAAATAAGACTTCTTTTTATCCGGAAAAATTTTCCGGTAAGCCGTTTGTTCTACTTGACTCCTCTAAATGTGAGGTTCTAAAGAACAAAACAGACCGCAATGGCCTATTTCTGAAACTTCAGCTTGATAGATGCAAGGTAAGCAACATAACCTCAATAAATTGGGATTTTTGTGACAGACCCTAGTACTGGAGGTACCGTTAATAATGGACCGATCAAGGAAATTTTTTTGGAGGATGTTTATGGCTACAAAGGAAGCATGAGTGCCAAATTTCGGTCAAGTTACATTTGAATTTCGGGTGTAGGAGACAAATTTCGAAAAATTCCCTTCTGCCACGCCCACTTTTACAATTTTTGGATATCATATTACTTGCCTTTTAACATGTTCAAATATCAAATTTCATCAAAATATCTTGAAAAACTTCGATTTGAATGGCGCATAGGGCAAAAGATCACAAAAATATTGTATTTCAAGGTATATAGAGTAAAATGGAGATGAGTAACTAGAAGATATAGCCAAAAATGGATTGCGGATTTAAAAAATTTGGCATTGAAAATGGGGGATGGCATCCTTAACTCAAATTCGTTAAAATGGCGTATAGAGCACATGAATCTCCGGGCGACGAACTGGTACCACTAAAATCGGATTCATGGGGAATCAAATCCCGAAGCAAATTATCCTAAATAATACACTAGTTCGAATAGATGTGTACATTCTGACCATCAAACAATGCCATAATTGTGGCCGAATAGGTCATTCCACTGTCATATGCAAATCAGCAAAACGCTGTATAAACTGCGGCAAAACCAACGGTTGTCCCCCGTGTAACAAATAATGCATTCTCTGTGATAGTCCTGACCATGTGGCCGCGGATAAAAATAATTGTAAAGTTTGGAATAAAACTCTGAAAAGGGTCTCGCGCAGACAAGCCATGGATCTTCTCTTTGGCTCTGGAAGCTCAAATCGCTTTAACCTTCTCTCAGTGGACGAAGATGAATTTCCAAGTCTTCCATCGATAAAGCTTACTCATAACAGCGAAGAAATTGTAAACAGATCTCAAACAAAAAAACCCTACAGCCAAATTGCCAGGATACAAACTCTATCCAGAAAACTTAAAAATAATGAACGCCGTGTGGACAACCAATCTGGTACAGCCTTCAACGTGAACCCTAATCTGCCGACAAATTCTTCGGCTACACTCTCTGGTCATCCATCTGTCAGACTAAAGCAGGCCCCGTCTGGGCGGCCTCAGTTTGACACAAATTTCTTTGAAGCTCTCCTCTCAATTGTCACAAAAATTTTACAGTCCATCTGTAACAAACTTCAAGATGATTCACTGATTCAAGAAGCGAATTCCATGAAAAATCTCTTGAAGATTTTTGCCGTTAACAGCGATCACAGTAGGATTATGTCCTCAATCAATTCAATCCAAAATGAAGTTGATTCAATATAATTGTCAGTCCCTGAAGGCGAACAGCGAATCCATTGACCACTTCTTGAACGTTAACAACATCGAAATGTGTGCACTTTGTGAAACCTTTTCGCTCGGTTCGACAAGTGATCGTAATCTTTGTAATTTCAAAATAATTGAGAAACCCAGAATCGATGGTTATGGTGGTGTGGCCATACTGTTTCACGAATCTATGAAATTTAAAAAAATAGGTTATGCTAGCAACACTGATATTATAATTGCTCAAACTTTAAACCTATCCCCAAACATTACACTATGCTGTGCCTACTTCGAACCGAGCATGAATCTCGACCTTTTTGTAGCTGAAATGCGAAACGTGGTGTCCTTCCTAAATGACAAACAAAATGTCTTTTTTGTAGGTGATTTCAATGCGAGATGCATGGTGTGGGGTGACCATAAGGACACGGCTAAAGGTGTTATGCTTCGTCAGATCATAGGTGATTCCAACTTTATCTGTCTCAGTAATGGTTCACCCACCTTCTTCAGTGACTTTTTATCTGAAAGGGGATCTATGCTAGATCTGTGTTTTACAAACTCAGATTTAGGTGGTCAATTAAGTGTCCTTGAATGCAGACTTGGTGGCAGCCACCATTTCCCTATCTCGATCTTCTCTGAGGATATCAATAGCAATTCGGTGTCATTCTTATGTAAAAAAAAACTAATCAAAACTCTAGGTGTTCTAGAACTACTACCTGATTTGACTGACATCCAATACAAAATAAATGGGACCATCAACTTGTGTACAAACACGCTCAGCAAGAATAGGGAACCCAAAATGTGGTGGAATGATGAGCTTAATTTAGTTTTCAAAAGATTACAGCTAGCCTTTAAAACTGCCTGTCAGTCCCCTCACATCATATACGCCATTAAATACTTCAAACTTAAAAACTATTGGAAAATGCTGATTAAAAAATGCAAGCGCAAGTCATACACTGACAGAATTGAGGACCTAAATGTCAATCCGAGCTCCAGGAAAAATTAGAGGTTTGTGAAGGCAGTCAGGGGGGACTTCCGCGGTGAGACGTCCTTATGGCTCCCGGAAAACGACCAAGCTTACCTTGACCTTCTCAAAAACCAAGTTCCTACTTCTAGTGTCACTTTTACTCCCAATGCTAATGTAGCTGGGAACTCCGAGCTCGCCTTTGAATTCTCCGAACTGCGTATAGCGATCTATTCGAAATCCAATAGAGTGGCGGGAGGTCTTGATCATGTAACATATTACATGCTCAAGGCCCTTTCGGATGACTCACTTTCCAAGTTTCTGACTGCCATCAATAGCACCTTTTTAAGCAACCACATTCCAGACCAATGGAGAATAATTAATATTGTGCCGATCCCTAAAACAAAGATTTATGCAACTATGCCAACTTTCGCCCTATTGCGCTGATCTCAGTGTAATTAAAAGTCATTAGCCTCCTTGTCAAGGGTAGAATCGATTCCTATTTTGAGAGTAATAGGGTCTTGCCTGATTCCTGCTATGCATATCGAAAGAAAAAATTTGCTACAATGTGCATCAGTCATCTGCTGCATGACATTGATAAGAGAAAGTCCAAAAAGGAAAAGATTTGGTTGTTCTCGGTTGATATTTCAAATGCCTACAATTGTGTTAATCTAAATATCCTCAGGGCCATTCTATGTTCAACTGGTATTTAGCAGCATTATGTGGTCTGGATCATCAACTTTTTATCCTGTTGAACCCTCAAGCTTGGTAGCGCTCAGACTGTTTTCTCTATTGGCCTCCCGCAGGGCAGCTGCCTCTCGCCCATCCTCTTCAATGCTTACACTAAATCTCTCCACTTAATCGCTGATGACCACTCTAACATCTTCTAATTTGCTGACGACTTTGTCATTCTGACTTCGCACACCCAAATGAGTACTGCTATTAACATGTTAAAAAACAAAATTGAAACTTTTGGCAATATGTACAGAGACTTAAATCTGTCATTTAATGTCGGCAAAACAAAGTTGCTCGTTCCGTCCAGGGGCAAAGCGTCTGACATCAACATCTCATTCAGAGACTCAGTTATCCCTCAAGTCACTTCTTTGAAATTTCTTGGCGTTGTTATCAACACTTCTTCTACTTTTCATGAAAACTATAAATTTATAGCCGGCAAATTGGAATCTTGCTCCAATCTTTTCAAATGTCTTACCCCTATAAAATCTGGGCTACATCCGTCGGTCTCCCTAAATCTCTATAAGTCTCTAACCAGATCCATAGTAGAGTATGGGCGCTCTTGCACAGTGTCTAAAAGAACTAAAACACTCAACCAAAAAATTGAATCCTTGCAAATGCCATTCCTTAGAAGATGTCTTGAGGTGCCCCCTAGAACGCATAATCATATAATTTTCTCTCTTGCCAAGGAACTACCTCCACACTTCAGAGCGCTTCTTCTCACAGCCAGAGAGATTGTGAACGCCAAGTTGTTCAATCAATCGTTCTTCCAATCAATATCTAACTCTCCGCTTGCGAATTCAAGCTACAGTTTGATATATGAAAAATTTAAAGAGATCATCGATGAAATTAACATTGACATAAGGTGTGTAAAAAGTAACAAAGTTATTATTGTGCCTAAACGGTTTCAAGGTAAAAAAGCTGAGGTCGATAAGTCATATCTGAAAGCTGCATATGAAGCGGAAAAAAACTCTCTTCAGCTGGCTGGTTTCAAGTTGGCTACCGATGCATCTATTGTAGAAAACTCATCTTGCTGTTCTATCCTTTTCACAGAAACGAATCAAAAATTCATTTATAAATTAACTGGCTCCTACTCCTCCTCTTTCGTTAAGCTGCAAGCCATCTTTATGACCATTAAGCTTGACAAAAGAAGGGGTTTCTGTCACATTGATATTTTTACGGACAGCCTTGTTGCCTGCCAATTTCTTGATAAGGATAGTACAACCAATTAACAGGTTGGCTGATAAGTCCCCGGTCTAACAAAGAAAAACACATTTTTTTTGTCAAAATTCGTTTTTATTATTCAACATAGTTCCCTTCAAGTGCGATACAACGATTATAACGACCTTCCAATTTTTTGATACCATTTTGGTAGTACTCCTTCGGTTTTGCCTCAAAATAGGCATCAGTTTCGGCGATCACCTCTTCATTGCAGCCAAATTTTTTCCCTGCGAGCATGCTTTTGAGGTCTGAGAACAAGAAAAAGTCGCTGGGGGCCAGATCTGGAGAATACGGTGGGTGGGGAAGCAATTCGAAGCCTAATTCATGAATTTTTGCCATCGTTCTCAATGACTTGTGGCACGGTGCGTTGTCTTGGTGGAACAACACTTTTTTCTTCTTCATATGGGGCCGTTTTGCCGCGATTTCGACCTTCAAACGCTCCAATAACGACATATAATAGTCACTGTTGATGGTTTTTCCCTTCTCAAGATAATCAATAAAAATTATTCCATGCCCATCCCAAAAAACAGAGGCCATTACTTTGCCAGCGGACTTTTGAGTCTTTCCACGCTTCGGAGACGGTTCACCGATCGCTGTCCACTCAGCCGACTGTCGATTGGACTCAGGAGTTTAGTGATAGAGCCATGTTTCATCCATTGTCACATATCGACGCAAAAACTCGGGTGTATTGCGAGTTAACAGCTGCAAACACCGCTCCGAATCATCAACACGTTGTTGTTTTTGGTCAAATGTGAGCTCGCGCGGCACCCATTTTGCACAGAGCTTTTTCATATCCAAATATTGATGAATGATATGACCAACACGTTCCTTTGATATCTTTAAGGCCTCTGCTATCTCGATCAACTTCATTTTACGGTCATTCAAAATCATTTTGTGAATTTTTTTTAATGTTTTCGTCGGTAACCACCTCTTTCGGGCGTCCACTGCGTTCACCGTCTTCCGTGCTCATTTCACCACGCTTGAATTTTCCATACCAATCAATTATTGTTGATTTTCCTGGGGCAGAGTCCGGAAACTCATTATCAAGCCAAGTTTTTGCTTCCACTGTATTTTTTCCCTTCAGAAAACAGTATTTTATCAAAACACGAAATTCCTTTTTTTCCATTTTTTTCACAATAACAAAAGTTGCTTCACAAAAGACGCTCTATCTCACAAACTAATTGACTTACAGACGTCAAATTTTGACACGAATCATTTGAAGATTGCCACTATATAAAAATAATATGCATTTAATACTAGCGACGCCATCTATGTGTCAGACCGGGGACTTATCAGCCAACCTGTTATGTTGTGCCTCATATACACACCTTTGTTCATAATTTTTTTGAAGAAGTCAGGATTGTGTGGACTCCCAGCCATTGTGGCATTATATTCAATGAGGAAGCCGATCGGTTGGCCAAAATAGCGGATGAGGAGGGCAAACTGTTGTATGTCTCTCTCTCTCTCTCTGCAACTGAGGCTCTGCGCAGAATTACCAACAATATTGAAAATGACTGGCAGAGAAAGATTCTGGATTTAGACAGCAAATGTCCATCTGGTTATTGCACTCCGTTCACCCTTTGCAACAAAAAACCGTGGTTCCACAAAATTAAATTTGCTACCAAAACTATCAAATTTATTAATAGATTCATTGCTGGCTCGACATATATTAGGTGTAGTAAAAAGAAATCCATTATTTTTGCATTAAATTGAGGGCTTTATTTAAGATAGTTAGAATGACCCGATTTAGGTCAAATATGCGCCGTTTTGTTCGATAACTTGTTGCCATTTTAAAGGTAATTTCATTATGCCTCTCTCATAGAAGCCCTCGTTCCTATTAGCAAAAAATTGAGACAGTCGAATTTCAGAAGCCTCTCTTGAAGCGAATGTTTCACCATCAAAATTGTTCGCCATGGACAGGAACAGATGGTAATCACTTGGTGCCCGGTCCGGACTATAAGGTGGATGCAGAAGAACCTCCCAACCAAACTCCCGGAGCTTCTGGCGAGTCACTATCGATGTGTGTGGCCTGGCGTTGTCCTGATGGAACACAATTCCTCTCCTGTTGGCCAAAGCTGGCCGCTTATGGGCGATTGCTTCCTTCAGACGGTCCAATTGTTGACAGTAGAGTTCCGAGTTAAGAGTTTTGCCGTATGGGAGCAGCTCATAGTAGATAATTCCCTGCCAATCCCACCAAACACACAGCAAAACCTTCCTGGCCGTCAATCCTGGCTTGGCCACCGTTTCCGCCGGTTCACCGTGTTTCGACCACGACCGTTTTCGCTTGACGTTGTCGTAAGTGACCCACTTTTCATCACCAGTCACCAACCGCTTCAGAAATGGGTCGATTTTGTTGCGGTTCAGCAGCGATTCGCAGATGGAAATTCGGTCTGTGAGGTTTTTTTGCGTTAACTCGTGTGGCACCCATACATCGAGCTTCTTTGTGTATCCAGCCTTATTCAAATGGTTCCAAACGGTTTTTTGTGCAATCTTTAGCTCTTTTGCAATCGAAACAGTGCTAACATGACGGTCGGACTCGATAATTTCCATGATTTTATGGACATTTTCGACAATTGGCCTTCCAGTGCGTGGTGCATCCTTGACATCGAAGTTACCGGAACGGAATCGACGAAACCAAAATTGCGCATGATTGGCTGTTACAGTATCAGGTCCATAAACGCTATTCACATTTTCAGCCGCCTGGCTTGCGTTTTCTCCCTTATCGAAGAAAAACTGTAAAATGTAGCGAATTTTCTCTTTGCTGATGTCCATCTTTGACAAGCTCTCAAACAAAACTGAATCAATCAATCAAAAAAGTGTCAAAAAATCTTTTTTAGTAGGAACTGTCATCTTTCTAATGCCCCATAGCGGAACACGATCGGACTTATACAACGCGAGATGCAGATAAATAACGCCATCTATTGGAAAAATAATGGATTTCTTTTTACTACACCTAATAAATTGTGTCTTCCTCTACAATACCAAATCCAATGCATCGTTTGAGTGCTCGACATGTAATCTTGCTGATTCTTTTGATCACCAGATCTTTGTGTGCCCAGCTCACTTGCATATCAGGCAAAGCTTTAAATTTTTCAAAAACTGTGACAACCGCATTGACTTTTTAAAGAGGATCAACCTTGAAGCTCTAAATGAATTAGCTTGTTTTTTGGAAGTATCTAAATGCAATTTTTGAGTGTTAATTAGTTCAATATTACTTTAAATACCGTCTTGTTGCGGCCTACTTTGTGTAGTCGCGCCAAGTTTAGACATTCTCAACCAGCACTACATTATTATTTTTGGTGCTGTATTTTTTCTGTCTTCATTTGATGCTTATCTTAACGGATCAAGGATCTGAGGTCGCCTACCGCTGGCAACATACCACTAACTACTGTTTTTGCTGCTGTCTTCGTGCTGCCTGATTGCACTGAGTTACTCAGACTGTGTCGCGGACCCGACGCTATTCATTCATCAGTGTGCTTCGTGCAACTATTCATCGCTCTCATATCTGACGTCAGTCAAAAAATCGAAGGATCCTATCAACTTATTTTGCTGGAAGTCTTTCCTGGCCTATGTGGACCTAACAAGTGTCCCTGCCATTTACATCAAAGCCAAAAAAAAAAAAAAAATCTAACATTTTCAGATTTTGAACTCAAGGCCTGCATCGATCCATCTATTCCACTCATGCAAACAGATAAAACAGTTACGAACCTGATATTTTTGGCACACATACAACAAAGAACATAGTAAATACCATGATACAAGAAAACAAAATAGCGCCACTTCGGCTCGATGATGTCACAAATACAAAATGAGAGCTTCGTTTTGGTTGTTTTGCATGTTAAGCTCAACGTCACAACTAAACTTTAGCATGGGAAACAACAACAATGCGAATGCTACAAAATAGCGGTACCCGAAATGGCGCTATCTTGCTCTCTTTGTATCATGGTAAATACGATGCTTTGTTTTTTTCGATTGAGTAGATGTCGATACAAAATCCTCTCTCGTACCTATTCTATCCAGTGTTGCCAGATGGGTTTTGTGAAATTCTGCTAGACAGCGCTTTATTTTCAGCTAGATTCAGCTGAATTCAAAAATGCCAGTTTTCGTATAGAAATTTTTTTTAGGTCGTTACTAAAAAAAAAAGGTATGACACTGTCTTCTAGTGAACTTCTTCAATCATTGCAATTCTTTCATTCGCTTGAAAACAAACAAACAAATCTTAAATAAAACTTGAATCAAACGAAATTTCTAATCGCATATAAATAAAAGGTAATTTTTATTTAATTTTATTTAAATAGCTTAGTGAAACAGTGGGTTACTTTTTTATTTTAATATTTATTTTATGATAAAATCATAATTTTATTATCAGTTTTAGCTCCTTTACTTAATTTTCACGAATCCCCCAACGCTTCAAAACAATCCGTTATTGGCATATAACTTAATAAAACACTTGTTTTATTGGTTAAAAAAAAAGAGAAGACTATGTCTTCTTATTCTCTTTTATTAAGTTACTTTTTTTCCAATGTTTTATTATTTTTATAAAAGGATTTGTTTTTATTTAATTATTTTATTGGAGAAGACTATGTCTTCTTGTTCCAATCGTCAATTAACAACTAACTTAAAATATAACTGAAGTTTATTTGGCCAATGATCATCACGTTGGCATGCAACGTGACTTAAACAAAACTGCACTCAATGCAGGCGAAGTGTCAGCATTTTCTTGTGCGCGTGTAAAAAGAGGGCATGATGAAATCAATTATTTCGGCCGAACACCGGAGAGGTGTGTCAGCGATTTTATTGGGACAAGAATTAAGCAACTTTAATAAAAGAAAAAGTAATAAAGAAAAAAGAATAAAAAGAGAATATGGAAAATATGTTGTTAGTATTAACTCCTCCCTTCTTAATTTGATTGTCCCTAATCATTTAGAAAAAGGGTATGTTGTTAAGTCTGGGTGGTTTGGAAGGAACTTCGATCTCTTTTGGGTTTTGAGAGTTGCTATTAGTGGGTACAGCTTCTGACTCTTGGAGCTCGTTAATAGGAGTTTGGGGTTCCCAGATTACTATTTTTTTTGTAGATTTGAAGAAAAACTTTAAACACATAATCGAGATAATGATTAGACAGAGTATTGTGGAGATTGACCATCCTCCAATTTGTAGGTGTTTTTGAATAGTTGATATTGTTTCGGTGTTGTTAATCTGTAATTCATTAAGAGCCGTGAGTGATAGTAGGTTGATATGGTCAATTTCGAAAGGAGTTGGCTGCATTGACGCAGGGATCGTTTGGAGAGGTGAAGCCTCTATATTACTGAAAGTTCTATTGTTAATTTTTATTGTGCTGTTATGAAATTTGATGAGAAAGGTACCGGATAAAAATCGATGTGTTTCATCTATGCCAATAGGACCATTATACCCGTTCAACAAGATCACGCCAGATTCAATCATTTCGATTGGCGGAATGTGATGATCATTGCTCATTACACAAGAAGAATTTTTGCTATTAATAAGTTTAGGGATACAGGTAGTATTTGATATGTCTGTTATTTGATTTTCCTTACAAACTATAATATTGTTACGTTTTTCGCAATTCCTTTTAATAGCGTAAATTTTTTTCTCATTTTTTAAGATTTCTTCAAATTCAAGGTTAATTACTTGCCTTTTCTTTTTTACTGGTTTGATAATTAAATTTTCGTAGGTCTCTTTTTCGGTCAACGGAATTTTTACCATGTAAATTATTGTTTTATTAACATTGTATAGAACTGATATTTTAGCAAATTGAAGGGCATCCTCTGGGCTCGCAAAGGGGATGTGCTCTTCCTCGATCTTATTTATGGCAATCTCTATTTCTTTTTTACTTAATATTAGTGAATTGACAATTCCAAGTTTTGCCCATTCAATTCCGTTTTCTATATTTATTAATTCTTCTTTAACCAATCTTATTCTATTTTGTAAGTTAATAACTATTTCGTTTTCGAGATAAATATCTTTTTTTACTACGTTTGACATTATATTTACCATTTCGGTTAGATTGTTTAGCCTCTTATTAAAAGCTTCGTTTACATAAACTTGTTTATTATTGTTTTTATTCAATTCGTTAACATTATTGGCTAGAATTTCAAAGTCATCGTGATCCGGAGATCCGGCGACATATTTCCAAATGGTCCCTATAGCATTTATGGCTCTTTTGTTTTTAATTATAGGTGTTAGATTCTCGAGGACATTTTTGGTTTGGGTTAGTTCGTGAATTAGGAGGGGGTATAGGTTATGGTTATTCGGGATGTTTTGTCGGATAAATGTTTGGGTATGGAATATGGATGCTGCATACTGTGCCAAGTCTATTGAATGAAGGATAGTAAAGGTTCCCTGCTGGATTTTTGCTGGTCCTTTATTGATTGTAACAATGTGGGCGGACGTGTAGTCTAGGATCTGGGTTTCCATCGTCACACAGGATAAATAAAATCTGTAAAAATATTTATTTTCTTTTAATGTTACTTTTGTAGACAATCCTGCCTGACGTTGTTAAGACAGTTGTGTTTTTATCTTCTTTTACAATTTCTTCTTTATATCTTGGGGTCAGTTTTGAACCTAACCGTTTGTTAACTTTGACAAAAATCTTTTCCCCTGGTGAATAGGTTTCGAGTTCCTGTCTATTTTTATTATGGAAGTTTAGGTCTTGTTTTTGTTTTTCGATTAAGCGGTTTATGATTTCTTGCTTTTCTAAAATTGCCTTTTCTGGATCACTACTCATGTTTCTATGAAAAAATATGTCTATTGGTTTTTTCCCGATGGTAGAATGAATCGATCTGTTATATTCGTGAAGGGTTCTGGTAAGAAGGTCGTGAAATGAAGCATGAAGTTTGTCCGGTTTTAGACACCTCATGATCTCTGAGAGAGTAGAGTGGAATCTTTCTACCTGGCCGTTAACAGAACTGGAATATGGTGGTGTTGTGAAGGTTTGTATGCCAAATTGGTCCTTGAGGAGGAAATTTATCGTTGCGGAGTTTAGTGATTTTTCGTTATCTAGAACTAGGGATTTTGGGATGCCAAATGCTAAAATTATTTCTTTTAATGGTTCCTTAATGTCTTCTACTGCTTTCGATTTCAGAACTTTCCCTAAAGCATACTTGGAAAATTTATCTATTGCGGTGAGAACTAAGTTTCCTTCGGTGGAGTAAATATCAATGTGAACAATTTCTCCTGGATTCTGTGGAATTGGTGTGGGTTGAAATTGTGGTTTGTTAGGCCGGCGATCATATTTCTGCTCCTTACAAGTCTGACAATTTTTTACTATTCTTTGGGCCTTTTCCATCATTTTTGGAAAATAATAAATTTGTTTTATTTGTTCTTTATTTTCCTGGGCATTCCTATGCGCTCTTCTGTGTTCTTCAATCAATACTTCTTCCTGCTCTGTTTCGTTAGTTAGCTCTTTGACTTGTGACTGGGTGAATGCTATTCTATAATTTTTGAAATGTTCGGGATAGAATTCTTGAATAACCCCCATGATTGGTTCAGTTGTAAGTAAACCATTGATCACACTGGGGTTAAGGTATTTTTTAAAAATTGAAATTAGGATGTCCTTAGTGTAATAAGGTCTTTTTACAATGTGTCTATGGTACGTTGGGAACGGAATCTCAAACTTGTAGTCATCTTGGTTATTTATCAATATGTGCAGTTGATTTTTAAAAGCATTTATAGGACCTTCAATTGTCGGTATTCTGTTATCTGAGGAGCTTTCGTCGCTGTGTTGGGTCGCTGTCATTGAATTTATTTGTGGTGGCCTGGATAATGAGTCTGCAACTACATTTGTGCTACCTGGTTGATACTTCAATTCGTAGTTATATTCCTCCAAGATGGCTTTCCACCTTTTCATTTTGCTATTGGTGTTTTTGCTGCTAAGAGCATATGTCAGAGGTTGGTGGTCTGTAAAAATGTTGACTTTTCGAGATCCATATAAATAATTTCGCAGTGAATTTAGGGCCCAAATTATGGCTAACATCTCCTTTTCATTGGTCGCATAATTTTCTTCAGTTTTGCTGAGAGTTCTTGAAAGGAATGTTATTGGCTTTTTGTCTTGTGAAAGGACTGCACCAATTGCATAATCGGAGGCATCTGTTGTCAAGTCAAAACCTTTTTCGAAGTCGGGGTGAGAGAGCATGACATCATCAGAAATTAGGGAATTTTTTAGTTTTTGGAATGCTTCTAATCCGTCATGATCTAAAGAAATTTTTGCATGTTTTGAGGCGTTTTTCGAAATGCGCCCTTCCTCCCCTCTTAAAAGGGATGTCAGGGGTTTAGCCAGCTTCGCATAATCTTTAATGAAGCGCCGGTAATATCCTGACATGCCTAGAAAACTTCTCAGATCTTTAAGGGTTTTTGGTGGCGGTATTTTGGCTATTGCTTCTACTTTTTCTTTGTTGGCTTTAATTCCTGCGGCTCCTACAATAAACACTAGGAATTCGACTTCTGTTTTAAAGAATTCACACTTATCTAATTGAACCTTAAAGTTGGCGGACTCTAATGTTTTAAATATTTTTCCGAGATTTTCAAAGTGATCTTTTTCATTTTTTGAAAAAATTACTATGTCGTCTATGTAGACGTAACATATTTTTCCGATATGGTCTCTCAGAACATCGTCCAGGGTCCGTTGGAATATCGAAGGGGCATTCTTTAATCCAAAGGGGAGTCGCAAAAATTCGAATTTTCCGTTATTAACTGAAAAGGCGGTTTTCTCTACGTCAGATTCCTTTAAAGGAATTTGGTGGAAACCACTTTTCAAGTCAACAACTGAGAAGTAGCTGTTTTTTCCTAAGTTTGCAAGAACTTCATTAATTTCTGGAATAGGGTATCTGTCAGCTACGGTAACCGCATTCAGTTTCCTGTAATCGACAACCATTCGAAATTTCTTTTCCCCGGATGCGTCCATTTTTTTCGGAACGATCCAGACGGGTGCATTATAGGGCGATCTAGAAGGTCTTATAATTCCATCTTTTAAGAGTTCATTTATTTGCTTTTCTACTTCGTTTTTTAACGCCATAGGATAGGGATACGATTTGGAATAAATTGGTGAATCTGATTTCGTTCGAATTTCTCCTCGGACTCGAGAAGTGAATGTAAGTTTTTTATTGGGATCTGTGAAAAGGTTGGGGTGTTCGTTTAAAACCTGATCTAGCTGAGACTTTTGGCGTTCGTTCATATGATTGATTCTAAATTCTAGTTTGTTTACTGATTGGGAAATGTGTTGGTGAATTTTTATTTTCGTCCTGTGGTTTATTAACATGTATTTTTCTTTTATGTGGATAATTGCATTTAGCTCTTCTAGACTGTCATGACCTAAAATACCATGGAACGATTTTAAAGAAGGTAGGACGTAGAATTTGATAGGATGGTCCGGTAAGTTGAACAAATTTGCAAATGTGTGGTGCGTTATTTTAATGTCTCCTGAGACTGAACTGGCAAAAAATGGATTTTCATTTTGGATAGGATTGCTAACAAGGGATGGTTGAATATAATTTTTATTGGATCCGGTATCTATAAGGATTTTTAAAATTTTACCGTTCTTCGCTTTACATTCAAAGTATGGAAGCGAAGAATGTGTTAACCTAAATAATGAATGTCGGTAAAATCTTGAGTGGAAATTTCGTGCTGTTGATCCTGTTGATCGTAAGATTCAGCGTAATCTTCAATACCTTCATTTTGTATTAATTGCTGATATTCATTTTCGTCGTAATTGTCAGTTTGTCCTTCTTGATGGTTCGTTTCATTATGAGGATCTTGTGTACTTTCAACATGAAAATTTCGTTGTAGTTTATTTGGTGGAGGAACGTAGCCTAAAGATGGAGGTCTTTTTAATTGGGGTTGATTCATTGGACGAGGTCTATTTTGGTAGTTGATGTTTCTTGTGTGTAGTGATTGGTCTACTTCCATAGGTTCAGGCCTTTGAGGTTTTGGTGCCATGGGTCTTGGTGGTTGAAAATTGGATTGAAAGGGATGACGTTGTTGAAAATTCGGTTGAAACTGGTGACGCGGTTGAAAAACTTGCTGGGAGTTGACGTTGGGGATAGACTGATTATGTTGGTATGCATGTTGTTGCATGTTATTCATTGGTCTATTATAATTATTAGTATTTTGAAATGTCAATTCTGGATAAAAGGGTTGTCTGTTTTGTGCATTTGTATTGCGCATTGGGGGAAGTGGTGGATGGCGTGGTCTATGATTTTGATTTTTATTTGCATATTCTGATCTGTAATTTTGGTTTTCTAATTTTAGGCAAAGGTGTAGTGCCTGTGGAAGATCTGCAGGCTCACGAATGCCTAGGAGTCTTGGAAGATCTCCATTTAAGCCCCTAACGAAAGTATCGAGAGCTTTATCTCTGTAAGTTTGAGTCAGAAGTCGCAAGGCTTCATTTCCCATTTCCATGCAACCGATCTTATTTAGTATTAGAGACAAATGTGAATACACTTCTTGGTAGAAAGTTTGCACCGTATTCCTTCCCTGTATGTGTGAGGTCATTTGGTACTCTAGCGTCCCTAAATCTCTCTTGTCTGCATAATGTAAGGTTAGGCATCTCACTATACTATTCCAATTCAATGGGGTATTATAAGATTCTAGCGCTATATCTGCGTTCCCAATTATTTTATTCCTTATTACACTAAGGATACCATAGTACTTAGGTGTACCTGCCATCGAGCCATAGATGTTTAGTATCCTATCGACACTTTTCTTCCACGAATTAAATTCAGCAGGATTTCCAGAGAATTCCCTAAGACTTCTTACTATATCCGGTATTTTATCTAATTCATTCAAATTATCTCTATACCTTTCTTCTATACTCTGATCGATACCATGACTTAAATCTGCATTGGGGTTTATTATAGATTGAACAATGATTTTACATTGCTGCGCACAAATAGAAGCTATTCTGTGTTCTAATTCTTCATTCAATTGCACTTGCATTGGATTAGGGATTGGAGCTGGAACAGGATTAGGGATATTTAGGACAGGAGGTCTGACAAGGTTACTTGGGTTAGCCATAATGATTTGTAAAAAACAATTTTTTCGGATTTAAAATACGATAATCTTTTTGGCGAAAATTAATTTTTATACACTTTATTTTTATGAATTCAAGAATAATTTTAACTTTGCAAAACTATAATTTTTTATTTGCACTTTTTAAATCTTATTGACGCTAGGAAAAAAAAATTTTTGTAGTCTAGTGTAACAATTGAATAACTTACAATAAAAGGTAGATCTGCTTCATTTTGTCGTCTTGTATGTAGTTGTTGTTTGGCTCGCTTATCTTTGTTGCAGCTATTGATGTCTGTTGAATAGCTGTTATGACTGCTTTTCTGTGTTGCAGCTAAAGATGAAAAGGGAAATAGCTGATGTTGGTGATGAAATCGAAATAGTTGAATCGTTGAATATGCTGCGCTTCCTTAGAGATGAATTTATCGGTGATTTTTGGCTTTTAATTTTTTTGTGTCCACCGTTTTATTTTTATTTCAGAATGTAAATTGAGTATAAATGCTTTATAAATTTCTTTAAATTGTCACTCAATTGAAAATGTTTTTATTATAATATTTTTATCTTATTTTATGCCGTCCCGATCGCGTGAATTTCTCCGTTTTACATAAGAAAGTTACTAAGGATTCACTTTACGACACTTTAACGAACGGTCGCCTGCGGACTGGCACGTACAGGCTTTTGGGTCCGTGGTTACTTTTCGATATTACTTAAAAAGCACCAAAGCGTTGGGCGCCACTTAATAAAACACTTGTTTTATTGGTTAAAAAAAAGAGAAGACTATGTCTTCTTATTCTCTTTTATTAAGTTACTTTTTTTCCAATGTTTTATTATTTTTATAAAAGGATTTGTTTTTATTTAATTATTTTATTGGAGAAGACTATGTCTTCTTGTTCCAATCGTCAATTAACAACTAACTTAAAATATAACTGAAGTTTATTTGGCCAATGATCATCACGTTGGCATGCAACGTGACTTAAACAAAACTGCACTCAATGCAGGCGAAGTGTCAGCATTTTCTTGTGCGCGTGTAAAAAGAGGGCATGATGAAATCAATTATTTCGGCCGAACACCGGAGAGGTGTGTCAGCGATTTTATTGGGACAAGAATTAAGCAACTTTAATAAAAGAAAAAGTAATAAAGAAAAAAGAATAAAAAGAGAATATGGAAAATATGTTGTTAGTATTAACTTATATAAGCAAGCAGTTGACCAGTATTTCCAGATGAGGAAAATTTTTCTCTGGCTAATCTCAAACGCTTTTTCGTGTCTCGTAGGTGAAAGATCTCAAGATGTGGTTCTTATTACCAATGGAACATAAAATTTTTTCATTGTTTTGCAAAACCCTAAAAATCAGCTAAAAATCCGCTAGATTTTCAGCTATCCGCAATAACGAATTTTTCTCAGCTGCCCAACTTCAAAATCTGCTAATCTAGCAGAAAATCAGCTGATCTGGCATCACTGATTCTATCGTACCGCTGATTTCTCTTTATCCGCTTTACTCACGTATGTAACTGTTTTAACTGCTTTTCTAATAAGTATATCGATTCTACATGGATATAACAGTTTGTCGTTTTATTTTGTGTTCTCTATTTTTTGGCCGTGAAACTGTGTGAGTGAGAATAGAGCGAGCACACAAAAAACATTTTTTGCTTTAATTCCTCTACGCAGTGATTCCTCTTGCTACCGACTGAACAAAGAGCGTAAGCAATACCCCAGCGGAAAAAACGGTAAGCGCTGATATTCTTCTTTTATTATGTCATCTTGGAATATTGAACGTATGATTTCTTGCATGTTAAAGTAATGGCGGGTTTGTTACAATAGGTAATACCTTAACGATTTCCCTTACATTATAACCGAAAACTTCAGGCTGTCAAAGTGTTAACACTATGTAAGCAAATTTTGCTAGACAAAAATTTTTGTCTACAAAAATTTGCTTACATATCAATGCATAAAGTAAGCGGTTTTGCTTACGCCGTATGGTAAACGTTCGGTTATAGGCAAATTATTTGAAAATTGAATTTCTGCCTTACGCGGTAAGCAAAATCGGCAATGCCTGAAATTCCAATGGTATCGCTGTGTTAAAAATAAGGCATTCCGTAAGGAGCTCTTCGCTTGAAGTTTCTGTAGAAAAATTCAGATTTTTCCCACTGGGACGTGTAAAATGAGAGACATCAAATTATGTACGGCGTGAACATCACCCCAGCGGGAAGTTATCACCAGTGATGACCGATGATAAATTGACATTTAGAGAGAAAAGAGCAGTGTGCTGCTCTCAAATTCTGTTTTCGCCATCGCAGCCCCTAGCATGACATAGTCACCGGTGAATTCATTGTACCACTCCTATACAAATGTCAAACAATGTCTCATATGAATTGTCATGCATACCAGAGCGGGACATTTCCCGCTGGGACTGTTCTATACACACACGCCTACACTCGCTCTTTTCTCACTCACACAGTCTCACGGCCAATTTTGAACATCCCAGCGGAAAAAACGGTAAGCGCTGAAATTTTTCTTTCATTATTTCGTCATGGAATATTGAACGAATGATTTGTTGCATGATAAAGTAATGGAGAGTTTGTTGTAATAGGTAATGCCTTACCGATTTCCCTTACCTTGTAAGCGAAAACTTCAGGCTGTCAAAGTGTTTTTGTCTTGAAAGATTTGCTTACATATCAATGCTTAAAGTAAGCCTTACGCTTTTGCTTACGCCGTATGGTAAACGTTCGGCTATAGATAAATTATTTGAATACTGAATTTCTGCCTTACATGGTAAGCGAAATCGGTAATGCCTGAATTTCCAATGACATCGCTGTGTTAAAATTCAGGCATTACGTAAGGGGTGGCTCGCATGAATTTCTTGTAGAAAAATTCAGATTTTTACCGCTGGGTCACTGCTCTACCCTGAGCGTCACTCGCCAGCGAACAGTAAGGCTGAAAACACACCAAAGGCAACAAAACGTTGTTTCATGTCGAATTCGACAAAAGTATATTGCTCTTTATCTAGCAACACACACCGAGTACGACACAACGTTTTGCTGGTCAACGCATTTGTTCGAACGCCGTTCATATATGGCACTCCATACAGCTAACCCACACTGAACTCGACAAAACGTTGCGAACGCTTGTCGACGTCGATAATCTCATGTTAGCTTACGGCGCAACGCACACTGAAAACGACACGAGCAAAACAGAAGCTTCGACAAAAAAGCATGCAGAAAACTGTTGGCTTGGATTTTGTTTGAGTTCGACAAATTTGTTGGCGTTGGTGTGGGTTATGTCGAAAAGCGTTTTTTGCTGTACGTCAAAAAAACGTTTTGTTGGCTTTGGTGTGTTTTCAGCCTAAGTTTCTCGAGAGTGTGCGCCAGTGTTCGGACTACGGAAATCCCATTTCGAAAAAATCGGAGTAGATTTCAGGTATAGTGTAGTGGCGGAGTAGATTTCAAAAAGTTTTTAAAAACGGAGTAGATCTATTCCGATCGGAACCCTGGTCTGCGCCTTGCATAGGTTTTACGAGCGTTTGAGCCGTGCGCAGAAGCCCGCATAGCGACATTCCAGTTCTAAGTAAAGATAAAAGTGTTACCGATATACATATCTGCTTCCAGATCATCTTCTCAAATTGATATTTTTTGGTACTTGGTAATTTTGCTCATTTATAACTGTTATATCGATATCTGAAAGAGAAACATTCCATACTCACTATATCGAAAGAGAGGGAAACTGTTACAAGTAGATACCAGTAAAAGCAAGAAAACGAAATAGATGTATATGGATGGATCGATGCAGGCCTTTATTTTGAACTTTACGGCGCTTAGTTCTTTCAGATGATTCTTCATAGCCTTTGTCGGTCACCTCTTCTAGTGCATGGTTGCTAATCAAAATTAAGAGACATCATAAAAAAAAAATTCAGAGCATTTAAATTTAAAAAAACTCACCTCGCCATCTTGCGTTGAATTACCCTCACTATGTTCCTATCAATTTTTATTAAATTGAACCAAAATTAAATTTAAATTAATCAAAATTAAACACTTAGGCCCGATATTACAGTGCATACTTAAGTTAAGGAAGCTTGAAGACTTAAGAACACCTTAAGTGTCAAGCGGTTTAACATTCAATTTTTATCCAAAACTCACGAAAATTGTTTTCGACAGGCAACATTTGAAAAAGCCTATATATTTTATTTATACTTTTTTAAAATTCGTAAAATTAGTGAAATTCTTTCATTAAATTAATTTTAAAACTTATTTAAGGAGCACTTAAAATTTGTACTGTTAAAATGCTTTACAGACTTAAGCTTTACTTAAGTGCTAAGGAGACCTTAAGTATGCACTGTAATATCGGGCCTTAATTTTTAACTTACACTCATCTCCATTTCAAAAGACAAACTGAGCCATTCAGAGTATCTTTTAAGAAACCGTTCTTTGTAGCGATTGCGAATTTTCCACTTGTTCGAAAATGAGAGTTCCAAAAACTTATATTTTTTATTACCAATTTTCTGTCACATTTTCCTTTTACATTATTTTCGAAGTACTCAACAATTGCGTTTTTTTCGCTCAGCACTGCCTTTACCGGAGTTCGCTAGCCAAACGTTGAATAATTCTATTATTTTTATTGTACGGGTCAGTAGAGAAAAACGTCAATTAATATCGAGGGAGCAGGCGGGGGCAGCTGAATTTTTGATATTATTTTGTACTTTCAGGAATAAAATTTTTAAAAATTAACGATAAGTTTTTTGATATATATTTTTTTAAAACATTTTCCAAAAATATTATTACCTTTTTTTCTCTTTTTTTTTATTTGTTTACGTTTCGGCAACAATTTGAAACATATGTGCATTATTAAAACAATAAAAACAATTTTCTTTTAAATTTTAAGGCCTTATTTATATTTTGACACATAAAACATAAAGGTCGAAGCACAATTGGCGCAACTGCAATTTTTTATTTTTAAACTTAGCAATTGAAACATACAAGTACAACATTTCAAAACTGTTTAAGGAGCAACGTCAACTTTAACGGCTTGCACTTACGAAACTGCTAACAATATTTAGACAAAAATTTGGATTTCTCTATTCCAATATATTTCCAATAGAAACCAACCAAAATTTGTTTAAAATTCAGACATAAATTTTTTTATTTTTGGCCGCTCACGAAACACTGTGCGTCGTTGATAAAGCATGTCATTGCCCTTCATTTTATAGTTAAGAATTTTACCATGATTTTTTTAGAAGGGCGCATTGTTATTCACAGTCCTTTTGATTTTCGAGCAGAACGAAAATTTCAAAAGAAAAATGGTTGAGTCAACAACATATTTGGTTGATTTAAAAGGTAATATATTTAATTACATTTCTTTTCGTTCGGTATAATTATCATTTGTTTTATAAAATAGGGCATATAAGATATTCATTCATCTTAAAACTTTTTAAGCATTGCGAAAGCAGTCACGGCAACGGGTTGACCAAATCGGATGAAGTCCATCCGATGGCTATTTTTTGGGGTTATGTTCAGCAGAGGGTTCTGTGACCATTTGCTTTGAACGTTATTTAAATTTGTTTTGAAAGTTTATTTTATGGGCTTATGTTAGAATTCTCTGATCTAGCAACCCAATATAAATCAAATTTTAGTTTACGTTTTAAACATTTCTTGTCATTATAGTAAGTGCGATTTTGATTAATAAAAAGGCGAATATTAGAATATTGAATCCTGCCTATATAAAGGAGCAAAGGTCCTTACGAATGCGCTCAAATCCTTCAAAGCTTATGGGACCAGATCACACAGTATTGGAAATTGAAAACTGAAATGAATTCAGTCGCGGTAGAGAAGTTACACGGTGAAAATTATTCATCGTGGGCCATCCAGCTGAAATGTTTGCTCATCACCTTGGATTTATGGAAGGCGATCACAGAAGCCTGTCCAACGGAAGAGGAAAAAAAGGAGGCATGGATTAGTAATGACCAGAAGGCGTTAGCGGTTATTACAGTAAATGTAAGGCCGGGGGAGTTAATTAATATAAAGAATTGTGCGCATGCGAAGGATGCGTGGCTGACGTTGAAGAGACTGTACGAGGCAAATTGGAGATTTTCGGGGAATTGTCGATGATCTCAGGAGCATTTCAGTTGAGCTGAATAAGGAATTGGTCACTATTATGCTGCTTTGCGCGTTACCGGATGAGATGGAAAGTTTCGTGGTAGCAGTAGAGAGCAGGGATAAATTGCCGGAATTTGAGCAATTAATTTCGAAAGTTCTTGAAGAAGAACGACGTCAGAGTGACAGAAATGGTATCGAAGGAGAAAAAATTTTTCAAGCAAGTTCGTCTAGAAACAAAAATTGGAAGGAGAAAAACAAGGAAAACGGAAAAGGCCACAACAAACGGAGTGGGGGTAGCGAAAGTGACAATCGAATTAGAAGTCACAAGAAAAACTATGAGAATTTCAAATGTTATAAATGTGGGCGTAAGGGTCATGTACGTGCGCAATGCAAAGAAAATAAGGAACAATTAGCGGCTTTGGCATTATCAGCGGTTGGTACAGAAGGTGTACAAAAATGGATATTGGACTCAGGGGCTTCGTCGCATTTATGTAGGAATGCAGACTCATTTGAATTTCTGCACAACTGTAAACAGAAAATTGTATTGGCTTCAGGCGAAATAATTTTTGCGGAAGGAATAGGGACGGTTAACGTGAGGTCGAAGTTCGGAGACATAAAATTACGAAATGTCCTCTATGTTCCGAAATTACACTCGAATTTTCTATCGGTTTCAAAAATAATTGAAGCTGGACACACAGTGTGCTTTTCGAAGCAAGATGCAATGGTCAAAAGCAATAACGGTGCTAAAATGTTTTCAGTTGAAAAAGAAAATGGTATATTCGTGGTAAACTTGAAAACTAAAGATGAGTTCTTGAACGGCGTATCCAATGCATGTGATTTTAAAACATGGCATTCACGTTTGGGACATTTAAACGCAAACGACATAAATACCCTTTGTGGTAAGAACATGGTTAAAGGTATAAATGTAAAAATGCCTGGGAATTTCGAATGCATGGCTTGTGCATTGGGGAAAATAAGTTCTAAGCCTTATCGAAGTTATTCGCAAATTGCTAGTAAACATGTGTTGGAACTGGTGCATAGCGATTTGTGTGGCCCTTTCCAAACCAAATCGCAAGGCGGTGCTTTGTACATTATTTCGTTCATTGATGATTTTTCTCGTTACACAACAGTGTATTTTTTGAAAAAGAAGTCTGAAGCATTTGAATCTTTTAAATTTTTGCAGCAATGGTAGAAAAGCAGACAGACCAAAAAATAAAGGCAATGAGAACTGACAACGGCAAAGAGTATGTAAATGCTCAGTTTGAGAAGTATTTCCAGGAAAACGGCATAAGACATCAGACGACAGTTGGCTATTGTCCTCAACAAAATGGCGTTGCGGAAAGGATGAATAGAACGCTGGTCGAAATGGCAAGATGCATGCTGCAGGACTCAGGATTATCTCAAAGTCTGTGGGCGGAAGCTATTAATACAGCAACGTATATACGCAATCGAGCTCCCACAAAGGTGTTGCAAGAAGTGACTCCATATGAAAGGTGGTGCGGTAAGAAGCCATCTCTATCTCATTTAAAGGTCTTTGGGTGTGACGTAGCTCTGAAGAAAAATAGGAGCGGTAACAAGTTCTTACCAAAAGGACGAAAACTCAAATTTGTTGGATATGAAAACCTTACGAAGGGATATAGACTGTTCGATACGAAAACAAAAGAAATTATTAAGGCAAGAGACGTCATATTTTTTGAAGGTTCTTTTGAAAAGAATAATGAAGATCTGGATAGTGGCACTGATCTCTTTTGTGCTGATATTTTGATGCCTGGAACAAGAGTTGCGGAACAAAATAGTGAAATGCAACTAGTAGAAGAAGATGTTTTTGAAACAGCAAGTGATGCTAACTCGGAGGAAGAAGTACTGGAACAATCGGAGGCGGTAGACGAAACACAAATGAAACGTGGTAGAGGAAGACCCAGAATTGTACGCACAGGCGCAGTAGGCAGGCCGCGTAAGGTCTTTAATAGTACAACTGAAGTTTTGAACTCCGTAATTGAAGCACCTAAAACCGTGGAAGAAGCGTTGAGCTCGGATAATGCGGAAGACTGGAAACTTGCAATGAAAGCGGAATACGACTCATTAATGAAGAATGGTACGTGGACGCTGGTGGAGAAACCCAGCAATAAGAATATCATAGGCTCAAAGTGGGTCTTTGCGATTAAAAGAAAGGCTGATGGTTCAGTAGAGAAATACAAGACAAGGCTAGTAGCACAGGGGTGTTTTCAAAAATATAATATTGACTATCAAGAAACATACGCACCTGTAGTTCGGCATTCTACGATCCGGCTCTTGCTGGCTCTAGCAGCAAAGTTGGAATTATTGGTAAATCATATTGATATTGCGGCGGCTTACTTGAATGGTGAGTTGGAGGAGATTGTATATATGCGGCAACCACCTGGTTTCGAGAATAACAGTCATCCTGGAAAGGTGTGTCAACTCAAAAAGTCATTATATGGTCTTAAACAAGCAGGCAGAGAGTGGAATAAGAAAGAAACAGATATTCTACTCTGCATGGGTTTTCAGCGATGCAAATCTGATACCTGTGTGTACTTCAGGCGTAGCAACGACGGCATAGACTTTATTGGATTGTACGTGGATGACATGATGCTGGCAACATCAACAGAAGATGAAATGAAGAGCATCATAAAAGAATTAAATAGACATGTTGAAGCTAATGACAGAGGTCCGATATCGTTTTATCTCGGTATGGAAATAGAGAGAAAGGGCACTCGAGGTGAAATCAGGATTCATCAGACGCGATATGTGGAAGAACTATTAAAGCGATGGCAAATGACTGATTGTAAACCAGCGGCGACTCCATGGGCTAGTGGTACAGTGTTAAATAAATGCGATCAGGAATGTGATGGAATGGACATTAAAGAGTATCAGAGTCTTATTGGTGGACTCATGTATTTGGCTGTGATTTCAAGGCCGGGTATCGCGCATGTGTTGTCTAGACTGGCGCAATTTTGCAATCACCCACATAATGAGCATATTCAGGCGGCGAAACATTTGCTACGATATATAAAGGCGTACCCAAAATGTACAATATCATACTGCAATAATCAGGAAAATCTGGTATGTTTTACAGATGCCGATTGGGGTTGCGACTCCTGTGACATGAAATCTTATACTGGCTACGCAATGTTTATGGCTGGAGGTGTACTAGGATGGGAGTCAAAGAAGCAATCAATAGTCGCATTGAGCACGATGGAAGCAGAATATGTAGCGGTATGTCAAGGTGCGAAGGAAATATCATTTATTCGCAGCGTGCTGGCAGAAATGGGTTTTCATAAACTTTTGGAGAAACCTACCATGATCTTGAGTGATAACCAAGGAGCGCAGTTTATGGTGAAGAATCCGGCGGTGCATAAACGGAGCAAACATATCGACATCAGGTTCCACTACGTACGCGAAAACTACAACGAGGGCAGCATTGACATAAAATATGTGGCATCTGAAGATAATTCTGCAGATATTTTAACAAAACCACTAGGAAAACAAAAACATGTTGCAGCTTGTAGATTGCTTGGTCTTAATTTTTAATAATTTTTAAAGTTAACGATCTTGGGTTGAGGGAGACTTTGTTAGAATTCTCTGATCTAGCAACCCAATATAAATCAAATTTTAGTTTACGTTTTAAACATTTCTTGTCATTATAGTAAGTTAGATTTTGATTAATAAAAAGGCGAATATTAGAATATTGAATCCTGCCTATATAAAGGAGCAAAGGTCCTTACAAATTCGCTCAAATCCTTCAGTTTATTAAAAATTTTTTTTTTTTATTTTAAAAATTATCTTGTCATTTCAATTAAAGACTGTCCCAGAAATAACTGTCCTTTTGTTTTTTTTTTATTGCAAAAAAACCAATGATGTTTTTTTAAAAATTCTTTCAGTTTATTATTAAGTGAACATTACAAAATAAATAAAAAATTTAATTACACTGAAAAAAATACACTTAAAAAAAATTATGCACTTTTTTATTAAGGTCCTCCATTAGGTTTTTTACCGACCTTTCGTTCACCTTAGTGTATGCCCGACGACATTTATGTCGAAATATTTCGATGTTCTTCGCAGTTTGTTTGGTCTTCTTAAGGTTCCTTTTCATTAAAGCCCAATATTTTTCGATTGGACGAAGTTCGGGGCAATTCGGAGGATTTGCTTCTCTTGGTACCACAGTGACATTATTGGCTTGGTACCAATCCATTGTTCTCCGGGCGTAGTGAGATGTTGCTAGATCAGGCCAAAATAGTACTGAACCTTGGTGTTGACGTATAAAAGGCAGCAAACGCCGGTCCAGACACTCTCTGATGTAAATTTCGGCGTTGATTGTGCGATCCGTCACAAATTCCTTACTTCGAAGGCCACATTTGCAAATGGCCTGCCACACCATGTATTTCTTTGGAAATTTGGTATGTTTTTCGGTGGTAAATTTAGAGGATGCTCCACCCCTTCTAACCACAGTATAATATCCGTGTCCAGGTAACTGCTTGAAATCCGTTTTGCAATACGTTTTATCGTCCACGATCACGCAATCAAATTTGGGCAGGTAATCGCGATACAGTTTTCGAGCCCTCCTCTTGGCCTCGGCGTCCTTTTCTTCTGACCTATCAGGTACTTTTTGTACTTTTTAACTCCTTAGGTTGTAAAATTTTTTAATCCGTTGAACACTTGACTTCGATGTTCCCGCTTTTGCTGCCATATCACGAACCGAAGTGCCTGGATTCTGAGTAAACAGCCGCTTAACGTTCTGGGCCACCGCTTGGTTCGCTGGACCACTTTTAATCCCTGATCCTGGTGTTTTTGATAAAGGGGTAAGCTGTCTGTATCGTTTTATGGTCCTACCGACAGTTTTTTCGCACATGCCAACTTTCTTAGCCATCTTTTTGTACGTGGTGTTTGGATTTTCCAGGTGTTTGTAAATAATTGCTTTCCGCTTTTCTTTTTGTTGAAACGACATCTTTTCAGTAGCTCTTTTATTTTACGAATGAGTATTTTTTTTTTATCTGCAATATTTATATAATACTTTATTTAGGTACCAAATATGTTGCTATAGAGTTAACACTTTTTTATAAATAGTCTAAAAACAAAAGGACAGTTATTTCTGGGACAGTCCTTATGTCTGTGGTTAGTTCAAAAATTTTAATTTTAAATCCATTTTAGAAAATTATCATGTCAATTCGACCTGAAAAATAGTTGATTCAAAAGGAAAATCATTATTTTTTTCAACAAGAAAAATTGTTAGATTAAAAATATTCCTTGTTGAAGCCGTTTTGTATGTTTTTCCGTTTGATTTAACCAGTTTTCTGGTTGATTTTTTCTCTGTGTACATATTCGGATTCAGCAGAAAATTTTACTTAAGAAATTACAGTGTAATCGATTGACCATATTCGACTAAAATGTACTCGACTTAAACTTTGGATTTATTTTATTCTATTTGTGATAATGTTCTTTTAATTTCATTTCACATTTTATACACAGCAAGTGATATTCAATCGTGCAAATCAGCATATAATATCAGTGAAGAATTTCAAAAGAAAGCAAAGAAATACCGATGAAAAATTAAAAAATTTTTAGTGAAATTTTTGCGAAGGCAAAAAATCTCTGGCTTCCATGATATGATATGCATCGCGCGTTAACTCCATTTTTCACTGTGCCATACAATTTATAAAAATTAATATTAAACCAAAAAATCTAAAGTAAAAATAAAATAAAACTAAATAAATTTCGAACAAAAAAAGAACAATAAAAAGTGAAAAGTAAAGCAAAAATAAGAATAAAAATAAAAATTAAAACTAAAATTTCTGTTCAGTCCACATGAAAAGCTTTAGGTAATAATCCGATTCGACTTGCGGTCAAAATAGTTACAATTGAAAAATATGAAGCAACAACAAAACAATAAAAGATCCGAACAATAAACGACAACAAAACAATAAAAGAGCCAAACATACAACAACAACGAACAACAATAGCGGCAACGACTATAACCAATACGACAAAATCAAAATGGCAAAAAACAGAAAAATGAAGGTGATGCTTTTTAGCCTTTTATATCTTTTGGTCAGCACTGTTGGGAATATATCCTGCGATTACGAGAACACGTGGAATTTCTATTATGAGCAACCATGTTGCGTCAATGAGGCTTTAAATTATGCTAAGTATAAAAGAGGTAAAGAGAATTAAGCATTTTATTTTTGTGTTCCATTTTTTTTTTTTTCTACTTCAGAGGGAAATTAATGCAATAATATTTAATAAATGCGCATATACAGTAGACTTCTGGAAAAGTTAATCGATTTGTCGCAAGGACCGCTAACTTTTCTGAAAAATTGCAAATTTTCAAAATGTTGCAAATGTAATACATAAATGGAAGGATATAAGGGCCAAAATTCTTTTAATGTCTAAATTTCTGTCTCTGTCAATGAAATTCAGTTTTCATGAAGGAGCAAACCAAATTAATAACAAATTAATTGTTGTTGTTCATACTTTTTATTCGACCCTTGAAATAATTCATTTTATTTTGGTTTGAATTCTTCGGGCTTAGGGTCCAATCACTTCTGTTATGAAATGTCAATTTTTTGGCAATTGAATAAAATCTTTTATAATTGCCGAAAGTGGAAAGTTGACAGCTGATGCGATCGATTTCGAACCCAGCTACGAGTTCATCATCAGGAATCCTTAAAACCTCTTAGCCACTTCGACCACGACGTCTTGGTGACGTAGGTCGACTTATATCGCTTCACATAGGAAGTCAATCGTTTTTTTTTGCATCAATTATAAATTCTGTGGGTTGTAATATTTTTTTTCGTGAAGAGCAGACAAAAATCTATAAAAATCGTTAATCACATTTTTTTTCATTTTGCAATTTGCGAGACGTAGACGTCCCTAAAGCTGGAAGAGAAAAGTCAGCAGAATCCAAAAAAAATATGTACATTAAAGGTTAATTAAATGCCCTAATCCGAAATTTTCGGCTCCAGCCATTTTCCGGAAAATCCATGTGCTGCCAGCTTAACGTTAAGCTCGAAAAAATGGTTTGCACAACAATTTCAGAAATTTAGCACAGGCTCTAGGAAAATACAAGTATCAATCGCAAAGAGATCGCAGCATTTCTTCAATATAAAAATTCGACTTAACGCCGCGCGCGCGCATCGCGTGAGCAGAGTATCGTAAAAAACCTGTTTCGGATAAAAACAAGTAAGGGTGTTATAGTCAGGCAAACCTGACAATAGAATACCCGACACAGACACACATCTTCAAATAATTTTTATACCCGACACACTCTGTGTCGAGGGTATATTGCGTTTGTGTGGTTGTGTGTAACACCCAGAACCAGTCGAGATAGACCATACAAAATATATATAGAAATGATCAGCGTCACCAGGAGATTCGATTTAGACATGTCCGTCCGTCTGTCCGTCTGTTTGTATACAGTTATCTTATCGAAGGAGTTGAGCTTTCTTGACAAAATTTGGTATGCGTGCTGACGGGGACATGAGTAAGAACAAGTGCAAGAATGGAGCCGATCGGACCATTTTTAGGGGTACCTCCAGTACTAGGGTCTGTTACGAAAATCACAAAAACTGCTCTAAAATCGAAGTCCTTCAAGATATTTTGATGAAATTTGATTTTTGATTATGTTTAAAGGCAAGTAATACGCTTTCAAAAAATTGGAAAAGTGGGCGTGGCATAAGAGCGTTTTTTGAAAATTCTCTCCTACACCCGAAATTCAAATGGGACTTGAACGAAATTTGGCACTTGTGCCTCGTATGTAGCCACAAACATCCTCCCCAAAATTTTTTCGATCGGACCATTATTAAGGGTACCTCTAGTACTAGGGTCTGTCACAAAAATCCCAAAAATGCCTCAAAAGCGGACTTTATTGAAATATTTCAATGAAACTTAGAATTTGAATGTATATTTAAGCCTCCGATTAGAATTGCAAAAAAAAAAAAAATGGAAAAGTGGGCGTGAAAAAGGGGCGGTTTTCATAAAGAAATTTAACAAAAGTCCGTATATGGGCAGTAATGGCCTTTCAAGCCTTTGAATATTCTTACTTAGTGCTCCTGTTTTTTGGGCGTTGTTCAAAAATTATTTAATCATGTGTGTCTGTGTCGGATATTTAATTGTCAGGCTCGCCTGACTATAACACCCTTACTTGTTAATATCAGGAGTTGTTTAAGGCCATAGGGGCCCCATATACCGACATTTGTTTAATTTCTTTATGAAAACCGCCCCTTTGCCACGCCCACTTTTCCAATTTTTCAGAATTCTAATCGGAGGCTTAAATATACGCGCAAATTCTAAGTTTCATTGAAATATATGGAAAATGTGAGATTTTGGGGCAGTTTTGGGATTTATGTGACATACCCTAGTACTGGAGGTACCCTTAATAATGGACTGATCAAGAAAATTTTTGGGCAGGATGTTTATGGCTACAAAGGAAGTATAAGTGCCAATTTTCGTTCAAGTCCCATAGGCGTTTCGGGAGTAGGAGACAAGCAGGTACGCAAAATTTGCGCCCTCGGAAATTTCGCGAGCTCGCAAATTATTTTGTATGAAAAATAGTTTCCGCAGCCTCGCAAATTTTGCACACCTACTGTGATGCGCAAAATATGCGCGATATTTGCTTCTCCTTCTTTCACCAAAGCAAACATTGAAACCAGCTGTTTTCGCAAAATTTTTACACACGCTTTGCATAAGGGTCGTTCAAGCAATAGTTCAAAATTTGCGCGTGCAAAATTTCCACCTAGCTATTTCCGAGCCTGCTTGAATACCACTATTGTATTTGTTCATATATAAGTTATAGTATATCAAATAAAAATATGGCTGTTTATTATTTATTTTATACGCTGAATGTGAAATTTTTTGTTTGGGTTTTTTTTAATGTTGTAAGATTTTTATACCCGACACACTCTGTGTCGAGGGTATATTGCGTTTGTGTGGTTGTGTGTAACACCCAGCACCAATCGAGATAACCCATATAAAATGTATTCGATTTAGACATGTCCGTCCGTTTGTCTGTTTGTATACAGTTTTCTTATCGAAGAAGTTGAGCTATCTTGACAAAATTTGGTATGCGTGCTCGAAGTTTCGAAATTCTCTTCCCTATTTACGCGTCTCCCCATCAGTTTAGAATTGGAGGATTTTTTCTCGAGAAAAATATATTCCCCGGGAGTATTTAGAATCGGGCTGATAAGGAAACCGATTTTACCGATTTTAATATATATTTTTTTAATTATAGATAATTAAGCTCCCTACAACTTTTACAAACAAAGATTTTGATTTGCATGAGTAGTTTTAGTGATAGAGGTGCAATTATACAAGAAAATTGTGTTTTTTTCTAAAAACAATTAGGGTAAATTTTTCATATAAAAATCTGTAAAAAATAAAAATCGGAGTTGCAAACCCATTTTCAAATTTTTTACGTATAGTTAAGTATTTCTTCTAAAAAATAAGCCCTGTTTGGCTAAAATCGTTTGAAAATTTACGGTAAGTATCACAATGGTTTTCATATTGGTACATATTAAAATTATGTAGGCACTTCGTTGCGTAAAACCCAAAAATAAAAAATTCATAACTCTTAGGGCCAATATTACCAAGCATATTTAAAAATTTTTTAAAATAAAAATCCGCTTTTGGCTTTTACCATTCCAATTTTAAAAAAAATTTTTAAAATATTTTAGATCACCTCGGCACTGCGTTTAAATATGACATCAAATTTGAGCTCGATTTTCAAATAGCAGCTGTTTGGAAAAATTCAAAGAAATAATTTTCAAAAAAAAGCAGTTTTGGAAAGTACACAATACGATAGACAGGACTTAAAGCTTTGGAGTCACAGCGCAGCAATTAGGAGTACGAAATAATCGTTAGAATGGCTCTTTATAGAATCCGTTTTTAAAAATAACGATCTAATCAGCTGTCAAATGTACTCACAGCCCTGGAAGTAGACGGTGCTGCCGTATATTTCGATGCTTAAAAAATACGATATTGAAAATGAAATTTATTTTTAAAAAATTTTAATTTTAATTTAAAAAATTTTTTAAATATGCTTTGTAATATTGGCCCTTAATCTAAAAGAAAAATAAAAAACTAATTCATAATTCGTAATCGAAAAAAAATAAAAAATAAATTCATAACTTTGGATAAAAAAAAAAGTACAAAAAGGATAATTCTTCAGTATTTTTGTTCAGTTAAATCGTTGTGATTCCAAAGTCAGCATTTGTTTTTTGAGCTCCAGTTTCTGTTTCTTCAATTCCAACTTTTTAAGATCCGGTTCTTTCTGGTGCTCAAACTTTCTCTTGGATAGCCTTAATTTGCTTTCCTAAATATCTTTGGTTTTTTTAAAAACGTTTTCGATATGTCTTTCAGCGTATAGATAATTTCGTCCAGTTTTGCGATTGAGCCTTCTTAGTAAAAAATTTGGTTCTCCACTTGCTTCTTCAAAAGTTGATCCCGTCCCGCTAAAGATGGTACGGAGCGTGAACGTTGCGGCGTGCCCAAATCTCTTCCCAAAATAATATTTTTATGGGTTTCTCTATTTGCTTCTTCAATTTGGACTGGCAAATCCTGCAACACATCGGCGACCTCAGCCGCCCCGAAGTTTTGTGTGCCACTTGTTCCCTGCACAGCCTCCTCCATCGACAAAAAATACGCCACGATTTCTTCTAGAGGAGTTAGAGGACAATAATACGATGGTCCACCACCGGTTTCACCAATGCTCCTCTTGTTTTTCCTTACTTTTGCCTTAAGGTGGTTTTTATAATCTGCCCAAACCTTTAATTTTTAAAAGTTTAACATTTATGAAACAAATTGAAAACACATTACTTACTTTTTTCCACCCAACTATATCACGTATAGGCGGTCCGGCGGCATTGAGGTCCTCCACCAATCGCATCCAAAGATTATTGCCTACATTTTTCGCATTTGCTGTGTTGAGCTTGCCCTTTGCCAAGTCCGAATGCTCCTTCTTAAATTTAATTAATATTTCGAACTGAGCCGCTTTAGTGTACGCATTTTTTTTGAATTCCTATAAAAAAAGTTTCTCAATAGAAATAGTTAAATCATCAACAATTTTACTTTTAATTACATTTTTTCTCACTTGCGCACGCTTAGCAGCTATCGCACTCAATTTGCTACTTTCGAACGAGTTTGACAATCGCTTTCGTGTTACAGAGTACCCAACATGCGAAAACGCGAAAAAGGGAAAAAATGAAATGCGAAGATCGCATTACCGAGTACCAAATACTAGAATTCCGAAACTTTGCGATGCGAAACGCGATACAGAGTGACCCCCCAGATCAAATCTTGCTCTCTTCGCAGATGACACATGCGTCTACTCTGCAGGCAGTTCACCGGAACAATTAAATCTATACATATAATCAAGCCTTGATGATATCTATGCATTTTTCACAAAATGGAAAATAAAAATATATACAGAAAAAACTCAGGCTATGTGATTTACTCGGAAAAGATGAACAGCAAAATTGTCGCAAAGAAAAATAGTTTTTGCAAACAGTGAAGAGTGAAGAGAATAATGCCGATGTGAAGGCTTTGTAGTGGAACAAATCGGAATAAAATGAATCAAAAGTTGAAAAAATTGGAAAAAGTTCAATTAAATGCACTTTGCCATTCGAAAAATTCCAATAAAGTAATAAAGTTTCAGCAAGCGGTTTATATTCTGGAAAGAGCATTTTTTTTTTGCCTTTTTTGAAAATTAAAATCGGTTGATAAACAACGAAGTTACAGCTTGTTAAGTGAGTAAATGTCCTAAATATCGGTTTATGGTCCATATCTCCGAATCTAGAGCCAATCTTAAAAAACCGTTGCAATGTTTGATTAAATTACGTCAAAAACAACTGGCAGTTTAATATAATATTTTTTCGAGTCTGTTGCGTTGAAAAATTTTATGTAATAAAATGATTCGGAATTTTCACTTTTATTTCAATCGCTTTATTTTGTATATATCTATACGTATTTCCGCGAATTCGCTTCCGCCTTCATCGGGATGATTCCTAATTCTAAATACATCTACGACTTTTAATCCTATTTATACTTAATCGTTAGCCTAATTAGGGGTGGGTTTTGGTGATGGTTTGCTATTTTGGTGGTTGGGTGTTGGCACGTACCAGGTAAGTGCTTGGCATATTTTCTTATTTTCTGGGCTTTGTTAGTCCGTCGTCTGTTCCGGATTATCGCAGGTAGCAGGTAGAATTTTTTTGGTGAAAGTCTGAGTCTAAGAAATTCCAAAAACTAAAATCATCTTTGGCGAAAATTATTAAGGACATTGCTTTCCTAACGGAGTGCAGCAAGAATAGGATCACCCCAGTCAGCCACAAGATCTAATTAAATCAAAGAAAGTACCGGACACAACAATAAAGCAGCTAGAAATAAAAGCAATAGAAGATTCCATCCTATCATCAAGAGCTGAATTAGACAAGAATACCAGAGAAGCGTATTACCTCCATCTTAAACTAGCCAAAGAATACCCAGTTTAGTTCGACCACTTCCTCAAGAAAATCAAAAGCACCGAGATGCACGAAAGAAAGAAGAAGTCAATCAGCCCCGACAAAAAGTTAAAAAAGTTCAAAACAGCACAACCTAAACAAAGCAAATCCACAGTAAAACAAGTAGAAAACTTCGTCATCAATCAATCATCACAACAGTTCAGCGAAGAACAACTGAAATTACTTAACAACGGATTGAAATATGTGATCACAGAAAAATCCAACATTGAACAACTTATTATCGACATCGAATCCGCAATAAAAATACCAACACCAGAAGCCCCACTCACACCAAAAGACATATTAGCGATAAGAAACATCACAGGCAGCGTCATCGAATCAAACACCACTCTACGCACACAAACCAAGGAAAAGAGACTATTGAAAGAATTGAACGAGAAGCCCGTATACTACTTGAAAGCAGATAAAGGAAATGCGCTTCTTATTATGGATAAAGAAGAATACGATGCCAGAGTCAAGGAAAAAAAATCCAGAATGGCCCTTACAGGGAATTCAGGAACGACCCCTTACCAGGAATTTTAAGCAGGACAGAAAAATGCATCGAAAAGTGCTCAAAGTACCTAGGATTCGACAAGAAGTACATGAGAGTTTCAGCGCCGATACTTCCTCGCTTCAAGGCCTTGCCAAAAATACACAAACCAGGGATAGAAATGAGAGAAATTATTACCGCCAATAATTCCCCGTGCCATCGCATCGCAAAATGGTTAGTTAAAGAACTAACGGAAATTTGAGGCAACGAGAAAGAGTTTTCAGTAAAAGTTCACCAGAAAATTACAACAAGAAAACATAAACGAGGATGAAGAAATCGTGTCCTTCGACGTAAAAGCACCATACCCGAGCGTCAACGTAAAAGAAGCTATAAGGATCCTAGAAGAAGAACTATTGAAGAAGAAACTGAACAAGGTCAAAGTTACCAACCTCATTCAACTAACGCAGCTTTGCATGGAAGAAAACTACTTCACATTCAGGGGAAAATTCTACAAACAGACTAAAGGAGCACCAATGGGGAATCCACTGTCATCACTTTTGAGCGAGCTTTTTATTAACAAATTGGAGTCCAAATTAAAGGAAAACATCGAGATACCAAGAGTATGGATAAGATACGTAGACGACGGTTTTGCCATCGTAAAAAGAGGAAACATACAAGAAAAACTGGAACAACTAAACAAAACACACAAAAACATTGTATTTGCGTACGAAGAAGAAAAATACGGAAGCTTACCTTTTCTGGATATACTTGTGTCACGTAAAAATGGGTCCTTCGAATTCGAGATTTACAGAAAACCAACATACAAAACGCGTCATCCATAACAACTCAAACCACTCTCCACAACAGAAGATGGCCCCTTTCCACCATATGGTACATAGAATAGTCACACTACCATTATCCAAAGAGGCCAAAGAAAAAGGCACAATACATTCAAGAAGTAGCAGAGATCAATGGTTACAGCCAAAACAGCATCAACAGAATTATCGAGAAGAAAACCAGACAACTTGAACACAAAAATCTCACCACATTAATATAATAGTAAATAAACCAAAAGTGAAGGAAGTAGCCACAACATACAACAACATCATCTCCAGAGGACTAAAACACAAATTAAAAAAGTTCAACATCGAATTAGTCTACACCAGCAGACCAAACCAGATAGCATCAAAATTGAATTCCACGAAAGACCCTGTCGACAAGCTCGAAAAATCAGGAGTCTATAGAATAAACTGCGGCATATGCAACAAAATATACATCGGACAAACGAAGAGACCTTTTTCAGTGAGATTCTTGGAACACATTAAATAAGCAAGGAAAACATCCAGAAAAGGTGAAAGTCAAACGAGATCGAACGTCGATAAACACTTACTAGAGGAGAAACATAGTATCGACATCAATAACATAGAAATGATCAAAAACGTGAAGGAACACTGGAAACTTGATGCAGCTGAAAGCGTCGAAATAAACAAACCACAACCACCTGCCTTAATGAATGAAGATAGAGGAAATATATCATCGTGGCTGTTCAAATACCTGACCAAACACTAAGCAGAAAAATCCTGATTGAAACAAACAAGGCCATAAAATCGAAAACTGAAAAGTTAAAAACAACTCCATAAAAAAATCGGACCTTTCACCAAAGAAAATTCTACCTGCTACCTGCGATAATCCGGAACAGACGGGGGACTAATAAAGCCCAGGAAATAAGAAAATATGCCAAGCACTTACCTGCTACCTGCCAACACCCAACCACCAAAATAGCAAACCACCACCAAAACCCACCCCTAATTAGACTACCGATTAAGTAAATATAAATAGGATTAAAAGTTATAGATGTATTTAGAATTAGGAATCATCCTGATGAAGGCGGAAGCGAATTCGCCGAAATAAGTATAGATATATACAAAATAAAGCGATTGGAATAAAAGTGAGAATTCCGAATCATTTTATTACTTAACTGGCAGTTTCTCAAATCCAAAAGTTTAATACCATTTGTTAAATTGTGTTATCATACTAAAGAATGGTTTTCGATAAAACACTTACCTTTAAATTGCATATTTTAGAGAGACTTAAAAACGGAACGACTTATTAAATCCCTTTATCCACTTGTAAATAGAAAATCCTACCTCTCGCCAGATTCAAAAATCCTTTTGTACAAAATGATTTTCCAACCGACAACATTTTATGCATCTCCTGTCTGGGGAAATGCAGCAAACAATTATCTAAAAAAAGTTCAGATTTAACAAAATGAAATCCTAAAAATAATGGAAAATATGCCTAGACTTACACCAACGAGGTGGCTCCACGCTATTTCAAATGTTAAGCTGGTTAAGAATTGCATAGGAGCAATTAGAGTTAATCTTACACTGTGCGACATTTTAGAGGCCATGTTTTGTAAACAAAAATTTTACGACTGTTTTTAAAAGTGCTCGGTGAGTATAACAACGCCTCATACTTAGTTTTTACTTCTCGTAATCAGTTCAGTATTTTAATTTCCTTTCTATCACAATTTATAGCTCTGAACTCATTGTATATAGTTTTAGTAAAATCCGACCCTAAAAAACTATATCTAGTTGATGCAAATTGCAAAAATTTCTAAAATTTGACGTGTTTTTTTGTCATATTTTTTTTGTATGGCCTATAACTCACAAGCCAATAAACATTTTTTCAAAATTTTTTAATGCAACTATAGAAAAACTATATTTAAACAACTTCTTCATATACACGAACTGCATCCGAGCACTACTTGATACCGTTTTGCCGCTGCAAGTTTGAACAGTTATTACCAAAAATAGGAAGAAAAAACGCAAAATCGTATGCACGAAGTTTTTCAACCCAAAGCAAATGGTTCAGAACCGTGATAGAAATGATCACGTGATCATTGCGAATTTACCACCCTCCCCCTCATCATCAACCGTCATCATTCGGGAGACCGCCTCCTCCCCTCTGTATGATGACGTAATATAACAGGTTGGCTGATAACAGGTTGGCTGATAAGTCCCCGGTCTAACAAAGAAAAACACATTTTTTTGTCAAAATTCGTTTTTATTATTCAACATAGTTCCCTTCAAGAGCGATACAACGATTATAACGACCTTCCAATTTTTTGATACCATTTTGGTAGTACTCCTTCGGTTTTGCCTCAAAATAGGCCTCAGTTTCGGCGATCACCTCTTCATTGCAGCCAAATTTTTTCCCTGCGAGCATCCTTTTGAGGTCTGAGAACAAGAAAAAGTCGCTGGGGGCCAGATCTGGAGAATACGGTGGGTGGGGAAGCAATTCGAAGCCTAATTCATGAATTTTTGCCATCGTTCTCAATGACTTGTGGCACGGTGCGTTGTCTTGGAGGAAGAACACTTTTTTCTTCTTCATATGGGGCCGTTTTGCCGCGATTTCGACCTTCAAACGCTCCAATAACGACATATAATAGTCACTGTTGATGGTTTTTCCCTTCTCAACATAATCGATAAAAATTATTCCATGCCCATCTCAAAAAACAGAGGCTATTACTTTGCCAGCGGACTTTTGAGCCTTTCCACGCTTCGGAGACGGTTCACCGATCGCTGTCCACTCAGCCGACTGTCAATTGGACTCAGGAGTGTAGTGATAGAGCCATGTTTCATCCATTGTCACATATCGACGCAAAAACTCGGGTGTATTGCGAGTTAACAGCTGCAAACACCGCTCAGAATCATCAACACGTTGTTGTTTTTGGTCAAATGTAAGCTCGCGCGGCACCCATTTTGCACAGAGCTTTTTCATATCCAAATATTGATGAATGATATGACCAACACGTTCCTTTGATATCTTTAAGGCCTCTGCTATCTCGATCAACTTCATTTTACGGTCATTCAAAATCATTTTGTGAATTTTTTTGATGTTTTCGTCGGTAACCACCTCTTTCGGGCGTCCACTGCGTTCACCGTCCTCCGTGCTCATTTCACCACGCTTGAATTTTGCATACCAATCAATTATTGTTGATTTTCCTGGGGCAGAGTCCGGAAACTCATTATCAAGCCAAGTTTTTGCTTCCACTGTATTTGTTCCCTTCAGAAAACAGTTTTTTATCAAAACACGAAATTCCTTTTTTTCCATTTTTTTTCACAATAACAAAAGTTGCTTCACAAAAGACGCTCTATCTCACAAACTAATTGACTTACAGACGTCAAATTTTGACACGAATCATTTGAAGGTTGCCACTATATAAAAATAATATGCATTTAATACTAGCGACGCCATCTATGTGTCAGACCGGGGACTTATCAGCCAACCTGTTAAGTCCCCGGTCTAACAAAGAAAAACACTTTTTTTTGTCAAAATTCGTTTTTATTATTGAACATAGTTCCCTTCAAGAGCGATACAACGATTATAACGACCTTCCAATTTTTTGATACCATTTTGGTAGTACTCCTTCGGTTTTGCCTCAAAATAGGCCTCAGTTTCGGCGATCACCTCTTCATTGCAGCCAAATTTTTTCCCTGCGAGCATCCTTTTGAGGTCTGAGAACAAGAAAAAGTCGCTGGGGGCCAGATCTGGAGAATACGGTGGGTGGGGAAGCAATTCGAAGCCTAATTCATGAATTTTTGCCTTCGTTCCCAATGACTTGTGGCACGGTGCGTTGTCTTGGTGGAACAACACTTTTTTCTTCTTCATATGGGGCCGGTTTGCCGCGACTTCGACCTTCAAACGCTCCAATAACGACATATAATAGTCACTGTTGATGGTTTTTCCCTTCTCAAGATAATCGATAAAAATTATTCCATGCCCATCCCAAAAAACAGAGGCCATTACTTTGCCAGCGGACTTTTGAGTCTTTCCACGCTTCGGAGACGGTTCACCGGTCGCTGTCCACTCAGCCGACTGTCGATTGGACTCAGGAGTGTAGTGATAGAGCCATGTTTCATCCATTGTCACATATCGACGCAAGAACTCGGGTGTATTGCGAGTTAACAGCTGCAAACACCGCTCAGAATCATCAACACGTTGTTGTTTTTGGTCAAATGTGAGCTCGCGCGGCACCCATTTTGCACAGAGCTTTTTCATATCCAAATATTGATGAATGATATGACCAACACGTTCCTTTGATATCTTTAAGGCCTCTGCTATCTCGATCAACTTCATTTTACGGTCATTCAATATCATTTTGTGAATTTTTTTGATGTTTTCGTCGGTAACCACCTCTTTCGGGAGTCCACTGCGTTCACCGTCATCCGTGCTCATTTCACCACGCTTGAATTTTGCATACCAATCCATTATTGTTGATTTTCCTGGGGCAGAGTCCGGAAACTCATTATCAAGCCAAGTTTTTGCTTCCACTGTATTTTTTCCCTTCAGAAAACAGTATTTTATCAAAACACGAAATTCCTTTTTTTCCATTTTTTTCACAATAACAAAAGTTGCTTCACAAAAGACGCTCTATCTCACAAACTAATTGACTTACAGACGTCAAATTTTGACACGAATCATTTGAAGGTTGCCGCTATATAAAAATAATTTGCATTTAATACTAGCGACGCCATCTATGTGTCAGACCGGGGACTTATCAGCCAACCTGTTATGGATGACCCCCTAGATATAATTTACTGTTGTAAATTAAAACTAAACCTCCATGGACGAAGTTACCATAACCATAGACAATTGAATTCAAAAGGAAAATGTTCAAAATAAAATAAAAAAATAAAAAATAAAATAATTGGCTTGAGAATTTCTCAAAAATCATAAATTTGCAACTCCGTCGACTAATGGCATTTTCTTCCACGAGTAGTGCAGCGAAAAAGGTGAATAGTTGCAAAGGTAGCTTGCGTTTTTTGGTCGAGCATATGATTTATAGAGAGGAAATATATATATATATATATATATACTAGCTGGCACCAAGGCTCCCTCCGCTCTTCGTATGACCCGCGCTCGTTTCCTCTCCCGGTACAGGTTGATATTGGGCAAAAGTAGTTATAGAAAATTTTATGCTCTTTCGTTCAATACCGCATACTTAAGTGTACCTTTAATTTCATTTTTTAATTAAAATCGAGAATCTATATAATTTTCCCCAGTGCGCGATGGATCATATTGCAATTGAACTCTCACATTTGTAGTTAAAGTGAGTGTCTGTCCTGCATGATATTTGAAGCGATTAGGATATTAAACAAAGTTTAAAATGAAAGACAAAAAATATAATAATTGCATTATTCTTTATTTTGAAATAACAGAAATTTTTCTAATAATAATTCGTTATAATCAATAATGTTTGTTTAATTTTATCTTAACGCGAGTTGATGAACAATATTTTTAGTCAACTCCTGAGGAGTATAAATGAATAAAATTGACGGTTTTCCAACGCGAGAACACGCCACATATAATTGGCCATGTGAAAAGACCGCATTTTCTAAATCCAACCCACAAATCGACATTGTTTGACCTTGTGACTTATTAATAGTCATTGCAAATGCCAAGCGAATTGGAAATTGCAGACGTCTGAATGGAATAGGTGAGTCTGAAGGGATCATTGGGATTCGTGGCAGGAGAACAACTTCACCTTCAAAGTTTCCGTTCAAAATTGTAGCTTGAAGAACATTGCCCATTATTTTTGTTATGACTAATCGTGTACCGTTGCATAGCTTAGGCGCATTTAAATTCCGCAGCAAAATGATAGGTGAACCAGTTTTTAATCGTAAGTTATGTGGTGGCATTCCTGGTAAATCCAGCGAATTCAAAAATTCAACAGGATAGTTTACTGCTTCGTCAGGATCCGTAACAGTGTCGATTGATTTGAACAATATCTCATTGCCGGGCAATGACTGTTGTATTTTAAAGTTAATAGCGTCAACATCGAAATTTTTTGCAGCTAAAATAGCTCGTTAACGAAGCCACGCATGATTAAGATAATTAGCTTTTAAAACTGGAAATATGCTTTCAATCAAAGCATCTTTCGTATTTACCATGTTGCAGAAATTTTCTGGCAATTTGATGCATTGTGTGTCCCCATGCAATGGTATTGTTCCATTTCCAATGTTGAGCAATTGCTCGGAGAATGATAGTGCCAATGGATCGTTTTGCAGTTGAACACGTATATTTGTGTTAAGACATAATGTACTGACATTTCGCCATAGATGTGATTGTTTTATACATGCGTTAATTTCATCCGCGTATGTAGCGCGGAGAATAACGGGCAATGTCTGTGTAAAATCACCGGACAGCAGCAGTACAGCACCACCGAAAAGCTTGGTGTTATTAATTATATCTTTCATCATTCTATCGAGAGCTTCAAGTGAATGCTTGTAGGCCATAGTGCATTCATTCCAGATAATAATTTTGGATTTTTGAAAAACTTTAGCCATAGCGGAATGCTTTTTTTATGTTGCACACTGCATCTGGATTTGTGTGAATGTTCAACGGCAACTTGAGTGCTGAATGTGCAGTCCGTCCGCCATCAAGCAAAGTGGCTGCAATACCTGTTGAAGCAATTGCTAACGTAATATGATTTTGTGATCGAATGCGCGCAAGTTTTAATGAGATGAGAAACGTTTTTCCAGTGCCGCCTGGTGCGTCAAAAAAAAAAAAGAATCCACCTTGTTCTGCTGCAAATGACAAATTAATTCGATTGTTTACATTCTTGTGTTCATCAATGAGTAGTTGCTCATTATTTTCAACGAAAGAAGTTAAAGAGGCCGTATCGAATTGCTTTTCGCGCTGAATATCCGTGTTAATGATGTCTGTTGCTGGGCGTTTAGGTGAGGGCATACCAAAATGAATTAGTGGCATATTAGAAATCAGAATGCAAATATCTTCAATTTTTGTTAGCGCCTCGTTATATATTTCCGGCGAAAAATCGATATTGGGATGTTGATCAGCGATCCGATTGCGATACAGAATGTCGTCGCTCATGGAATCTTTATATTTGTCCCAGAGGACAGAAGCTTGAGATGGAAAACATGTCGTCAATAATATGGCGAATAATTGACGAATTGGCAAGGGTAATATCCCAATGGTTATCATCTTCCAGCAAATGTAATTCGCGACACGCATCATGATATGTGTTGTACAAAATGCCATTGACTGTTCGCAAGTATTGAAAGGACGTCGGTCCAGGAACATCAACCAACAATTAACGCAAGAAGAAACATTCGAGTTGCTTTGGATGGACTGTGTATAATCGGCCTTATGTATTTTCCATTAATATGCCGTTGTATCCTTCAACCGGGACACCTCGCTTTCGTAGTTCCCACTTTCTTAGCTGTTTGTTCCTTGTGAAATATCGTGGCACATCAGTATACATTAATGTCTTTGCGAATTGACCGGGAATACCTGGTCAGTTTCATAGTTGGAAAAACTCAGTTAATGTGGTTTTTGGGGCAATTGATGCACGTTGTAAAGCAGTCTCTTCCGTGAAATAAACACGCTGTCCATTTTCAAGGTGCACGGTCAAATGTATAACAGCAGGGTCTCTTTCGTGTATCGGAAAACTCAAAATACGCCAAACTGCTTCATTGCTGATGTATCGGCCCAAATGATATCGTGTTATTTCATCGTTTTCGTTAACATTTTGAACAGCAAATACAGCCATATCACTGCCCTTATGGACATATTTGCATATATATTTAATGGACTTCACCGAACTGCAAAGCTGAATGTTTATGTGTGCTTTATAGATTTTACACAGCAATGGTGAATACGGAACCACCCATTGATTGTCAATCTCAACTGTTGTACCGTTTGACATGCGTAATTGATGGGATTGACCACCATGTTCAGTGTTTCTACGACGATACAATGGATAACCATCTATATTTGTGATTGTTTCATTTATACAATTTTTTGGAAAACTTTTCGTACATTTTCCATTGTCCATGCACGGCGCCGTCATGTTTATAGCACCGCATGGTCCATGGATCATGCTACCGGTAACAATCTCATACAATTCTTGATCGATATTCCCATCCGGAATATCTGCTGAGATAATTTTATCAATTTCTTCAGACAGTATTTTGTCGACCAACCAAATCAAAATATGCGCGTGTGGCAAACCTCGTTTTTGCCATTCAACAGAATACAGCCAGCAACGTGTTTTGCCAAATACAGATAAATTTGTAATCAAATTCATCAATGATTTTAACTTTTGTCTGAACACACGTGCAGTGATATCGTGCCTATCTGTTGTAGTTTGACCTGGCAATAACGCAATTTTAATTTCATCCCATTTTGGACTACACGTAAAGGTATTGAACAAATCTGGTCGTCCGTACGCGAGCACAAAAGTCATGGCGTCTTGAATATACTCTTGCATATGACGTGGGCTACCTATATATGATGATGGAAGAATATATGAAGTACCGATGTCGTTTATATTAGTTATTCCATCTACATTACCAACAATAGCATCACGCAAATGCATGTATTCCTCAGCTCGAAATTTTGCTTGATTATACCTGATGTATCGTAATCGCTCGCTTTCAATTTTCGCATACATATCAACGATATATTGATGAAACAGCTGGCGGCATCGGATAATATTATTGTCTTCATTGGCACGAATCATCAACCGATATGCGTAGAAGTTCATCGCGCTCACTTTCTTGCTGGTTTCTGCACCTGTTTTTTAAAACGGTTATTGTTTAGTTTGAAGTTTTTTCGGCGGTTTAATTTTTTTTTTTAAATGTATTTATTTTATAATTTTTTTTAATTGTAATACACAACTAAGCACTAAAACCTTTGAGTGAACAATAAATCACCCCTATTTTCCCACCCCTAGGTTAGGAATTTTTTTTTTCGAGGAGGGTATACCCCTATCCAAAAAAAAAGGATTATCAAAATCGGACTACTCTTAAAAAAGTTATGCGTGGCTATACATTACAATCAGTGAGTGAACAATCAATCATTTTGAGAACCTCCTCCTTTTTTTCGTCGGTTAAAAATATAATTAAGACAAAAAGAAATTAATCCTGCATAAAAATAAAATATTAGGTAATGACATGTGTAGATTGTATGTTACCTGTTGCTTGATTTCTTTGCCTTATATTAAAATGATATCCATCTTCTCCTTCCCAAAATATAATATCAATGGATATTGCAAAGCGTCGTAAGAGCGATGACTGTCTTCAATCGTATGCACTGTGTTATCCCTGCGTTTGATTCGTATATCTCGACGCTCAAATGCGTCGCCAACCATAACAACTGCAACTTCATTAATGGTCGGTGCATTATATCGTCTCGCGTGCTCCCCAAATGGTACTTTGTCTGCTTTGATGACGATCGTATAGTTGTCGTTTTGCAGTCTATTTCAAACGGTATTGAACAACTGGACCAACTGGTTGTGATCCTGTAAAAACCGTTCTAAAATACCCACAATTTCTCGCTCCTGAATCTTAAACTTTGATTGAAAATTGCGACCATCCTCATTGTGAACGATTTTTGTTGCTCCAAGCGATGTCATTTGAAAGCACAAATTAAATTTGCGAATTTTACGCAAAAATAATTTAGACTGATATGTAGCTCTAGCCAATAGTGCTTTCAATGGTTCTGGCGGCGAATAGTGGCATTACAACTTGTCCAGACGCGCAGCAGAACCCAGCCGGTTCACCTTTGTATTTGAGTGCATGACAGTGTTGGCATTGTTTGTTCATAGCACCGATTACAATTTGTGAATGAGACGAATAGTCGATGTCAAACTCATATTCAAACGCAAGGCGAAGAAGTGATGCACGTGTCAATGCGCGATACACTTGAAAACGCTGTTGTTCACGTGTTCTGAACGTTTCGGTGGCTCGTTGACGGGTCACTCTTTGTCTCAATGCATTAGATCGAAGGCGTTCGTTGCGATGCTGTTGACTTTCATCAGCACGTGTGATTGCAGCCTGGTTTCTTAAATTTTCATTGTCCCTCAATTGATCTTCTGCCGATCTATTTAACCGACGGTTCTGGACCAATTGTGAATGCTGAGTCCGTCGACCAATATTTTCTCCTCGCCCACGAAGACGTGGCATTGTTTTGCGTTTTAAATAAAATATATTTAAACAAATAAAAAAATTTTTTTTTATGATTTGAAAGTTCGTTTCATCAAAATTTTATTTAAATAGCTTTGTGAATTCGAATTTTTTTATCAAGCCTGCTTTGCTGCCCTTTCATTTTAAATAACCTAGATACCGGCTGCAGCGCAATCTCAGTAAAATTATTCCCCTATCTAATTTAAGTAATAGGTGTTATCAATCTATCCATCTCTCTATTCATCTATCCATCTATCTATCCATCTATCATCAATCTTTCAACCTATCAATCTGTCAATCAATCAATCTTTCAATACATCTATCCATCAATCTGACATTCTATCAATCTGTCCATCTATCAATCTTTCAATATATTTATCCATCAATCTATCAATCTGTCATTCTATCAATCTGTAAATTTATCAATCTTTCAATCTATCAACCTATCAATATGTCAATCTATCAATCTATCAATCTTTCAATGTATCAATCAATCAGTCTATCAATCTGTCAATCAATCAATCTATCAATCTTTCTATCTATCAATCTATCAATCTTTCAATATATTTATCCATCAATCTATCATTCTGTCAATCTGTTAATTTATCAATCTATCAACCTATCAATCTGTCAATCTTTCAATCAATCAGTCTATCAATCTGTCAATCAATCAATCTATCAATCTTTCTATCTATCAATCTATCAATATATTTTCTGTCAATCTGTCAATCTATCAATCTGCCAATCTATCAATTTATCAATCTATGAACCCATTTATCCATCAATCTATCAATGTGTTAATCTATCAATTTATCAACAACAGCAAAACAAAATAAAAATAAAAACAAAACAAAAACAAAAACAATAAAAACAAAACAAAATCAAAACAAAAACAAACATAATAACATACACAAAAAATCCCATTTTTACCCCCTTGAAGAGGGAGGAGGGTATCAGTGATAGTGATTTGTGAATCTAAACCATCCAGGGAGCCACCCAAACGCATACTAAAAAATTCATTGAAATCGGTCCAGCCGTTTAGGAGGAGTTCAGTCACATACACCCGTGCAGTAGAAATATATATATAAAGATATATATTAGGTGTAGTAAAAAGAAATCCATTTTTTTTCCCAATTCCAATCCAATTATTTTTGCATTAAATTGAGGGCTTTATTTAAGATAGTTAGAATGACCCGATTTAGGTCAAATATGCGCCGTTTTGTTCGATAACTTGTTGCCATTTTAAAGGTAATTTCATTATGCCTCTCTCATAGAAGCCCTCGTTCCTATTAGCAAAAAATTGAGACAGTCGAATTTCAGAAGCCTCTCTTGAAGCGAATGTTTCACCAGCAAAATTGTTCGCCATGGACAGGAACAGATGGTAATCACTTGGTGCCAGGTCCGGACTATAAGGTGGATGCAGAAGAACCTCCCAACCAAACACCCGGAGCTTCTGGCGAGTCACTATCGATGTGTGTGGCCTGGCGTTGTCCTGATGGAACACAATTCCTCTCCTATTGGCCAAAGCTGGCCGCTTATGGGCGATTGCTTCCTTCAGACGGTCCAATTGTTGACAGTAGAGTTCCGAGTTAAGAGTTTTGCCGTATGGGAGCAGCTCATAGTAGATAATTCCCTGCCAATCCCACCAAACACACAGCAAAACCTTCCTGGCCGTCAATCCTGGCTTGGCCACCGTTTCCGCCGGTTCACCGTGTTTCGACCACGACCGTTTTCGCTTGACGTTGTCGTAAGTGACCCACTTTTCATCACCAATCACCAACCGCTTCAGAAATGGGTCGATTTTGTTGCGGTTCAGCAGCGATTCGCAGATGGAAATTCGGTCTATGAGGTTTTTTTGCGTTAACTCGTGTGGCACCCATACATCGAGTTTCTTTGTGTATCCAGCCTTATTCAAATGGTTCCAAACGGGTGTTTGTGCAATCTTTAGCTCTTTTGCAATCGAAACAGTGCTAACATGACGGTCGGACTCGATAATTTCCATGATTTTATCGACATTTTCGACAATTGGCCTTCCAGTGCGTGGTGCATCCTTGACATCGAAGTTACCGGAACGGAATCGACGAAACCAAAATTGCGCAGGATTGGCTGTTACAGTATCAGGTCCATAAACGCTATTCACATTTTCAGCCGCCTGGCTTGCGTTTTCTCCCTTATCGAAGAAAAACTGTAAAATGTAGCGAATTTTCTCTTTGCTGATGTCCATCTTTGACAAGCTCTCAAACAAAACTGAATCAATCAATCAAAAAAGTGTCAACAAAGCTTTTTTAGTAAGAACTGTCATCTTTCTAATGCCCCCTAGCGGAACACGATCGGACTTATACAACGCGAGATGCAGATAAATAACGCCATCTATTGGAAAAATAATGGATTTCTTTTTCCTACACCTAATATATAACTTAATAAAACATTTGATAAACTTTGTTTTTTTTAAGAGAAAATCTTTTTATTCAAAAAGAAGGTGAGTTTTATTTAAAGAAGACTTGCGTCTTGATTATTCAGATGATCGAGTAAAACTGATTTTACAATTGTTCAGTTTACACTTATTGAGTTGGGCATTGGCGATCACATCACATTGGCTTCAACGTGACTTCTCGAAGTTTTCATTTATTGCAGACGCAACGTCAGCAATCTTGATTGCGCGTGTGGACAAAAAGAAAATGTGGAGCGAGAAACTTGAATATGAAGACATTGTCAGCAATATTGAATGGGAACGGAAAACGAAGTTTCGTCAGAAATTGTGAAAGAACTAAAGAAGCTTTTGGTTTATTTGATTTTTTGTGCTCGATAATAATTCGTTTGTTAACTCTTCCCTCCTCAGATCGATTGTCCACAATCGTCTAAAAAAGAGGGATATTATGTAATCTTGGAAGTGTCGGATAGCCTTCAGGTTCTTTTGAATTTTTTAACATAACATTAGGTGTAGGAGTCTGTGGTTCCCAAACTACAATTTGTTTAGCCGGTGTAAAAAAAAATCTTTAAGCAAACTATTAAAATTATTATGAAGCAAAGACCTGCAGTGATTGACCATCCGCCTATTTCTAAATGCTTTTGAATGGTTGATATGACCTCAGTGTTATTAATTTGTAGTTCACTAAGAGCTTCAAGTGATAGTAAATTAATGCGATCAGCTTCGAAAGGAGTTGGTTGCATTATTGCCGGTATTATCTGCAAGGGTGAAGCCTCTATGTTACTGAATGTTCTATTGCCGACTTTAAGTGTTGAGTTATGGAATTTTATTATGAAAGTTCCCGACAATGTTCTCTCAGATTCATTTATCGAAATTAGTCCATTAAAGTTGTTCAGAAGAATCACGCCTGGTTCAATTTCTTCGATCATTGGGATGTGATGGCCATTACTCATTACACATGAAGAGTTATAACTATTTATTAAGCTAGGAATACAATTATCTCCTACCATATTTATTATTTCATATTCGTCACAAATTGTTAATTGATTAAATCGTTTACATTCACTTTTTATCGCATAAATTACTTTTTCGTTTTTTAATATTTGTTCAAATTCTAAGTTAATTACTCCATTTGGTTTCTTGACCGGTCTTAAAATTAGATTTCTAAACATTTCATTTCTCGTTATTGGTATTTTTACCATGTAAAATATTATTTTCTTACTGTTATACAATACAGAAATCTTAGCAAGTCCAAGTGCCCCTTCGGAGCTAACAAAAGGAATATTCTCTTCTTCCATTTTATTTGTTGCTATTCTCATTTCTTCTTTACTTAAAATTAATGAATTTACTATTCCAATTTTTGCCCATTCTATACCGTTTTCAATATTAAGAAGCTCTTCTTTTACTAATCTTATCCTATTTTGTAGGTTGATAACAATTTGATTTTCCAAATAAACATCTTTTCTAATTGTATTTGACAATTTATTGACAATATCTGTCAGATTATTTAATCTTTTATTGAAAGCTTCATTCACATAGACTTGTTTATTGTTATTTTTGTTCAAATCAAAGATATTATTAGTTATAATTTCGAAATCGTCGTGATCCGGAGATCCGGCGATATATTTCCAAGCAGTCCCCAATATATTTATTGATCTCTTAGTTCTTACCGAGGGTGTAATATTTTCCAAAATGGTGAGGGTTTGTGCTAGCTCGTGGATCAGGAGAGGATAAAGGTTATGGTTGGTTGGGATGTTTGTCTGGATGAATGTTCGGGTGGTGGATAAGGATAACTCGTACTTGGCAAGATCGATCGAATGGATTATGGTAAATGTTTCCTGCTGGATTTTTGCGGCACCCCTATCAATTGTGACGATATAGGAGAATGAGTAGTCCAAGACTTGGACATCTGATAGCACGCGGGTTAGATGGAGCATCCTGCAAAGGTTATTTTTATTTTTTAATATTGTTTTTATGAACAGTTCTTTCTGCTTCAGTTATGATAGTAGTATTCCTATTTTCTTTAACTATTTCCTTTTTGTATCTTGCTGATAATTTAGACCCTAATCTTTTATTAACTTTGACGAAAATAATTTCCCCCACTGAATATTGTTTGGGTTCTTTCCTATTTTTGTTGTGGTATTCCAGATCTTGCTTATGTTTTTCTTTCAACCTGTTAATAATTTCATTTTTTTCTTGAAGAGCTTTTTGTGGATCGTTATTTGAATTTCTATGGAAAAATACTTCTATTGGCTTTCTTTTGATAGTGGAATGGATTGATAAATTATACTCATAGAGGGCTCGAATTAGTAGATCGTGGAATGAGGTGTGGACCTTATCCGATTTTAGACACCTCATTATTTCAGAGAGAGTGGAGTGAAATCTCTCCACCTGACCATTAACTGAACTCGCATAAGGTGGTGTAGTGAATATGTTAATGCCGAACTGATCTTTGAGGATAAAAGTTATTGCAGCAGAATTTAATGATTTTTCGTTATCGGTCACTATAGCCTTAGGGACTCCAAATGACAGCACTATTTCTTTTAGTGGTTCCTTAATATCTTCCACTGCCTTTGATTTCAAGACTTTTGTTAACGCGTACTTAGAAAATTTGTCTATTGCGGTTAGGACTAAATTTCCTTCCGTTGAATAAATATCGATATGTATTATTTCCCCAGGATTCTCGGGGATAGGCGTTGGTTGTAAATGGGGCTTGTTAGGCTGACGGTCATATTTTTGCATTTTGCAAACTTGACACAACTTCGCTATCCTTTTAGTTTTCTCAGTCATTTTCGGAAAGTAGTACTTCTGCTTAATCTGTTCCCTATTTTCCTTTGCACTTCGGTGTGCCCTTTTGTGTTCTCTGAGCATTTCTTCTTCCTGTTCTGTCTCAGTGGTTAAATCTTGAACTTGGGACTGAGTAAACCTAATCTTGAAACTTCCAAAGTGTTCGGAATAGAATTCCTGGATTATTCCCATGATAGGTTCAGTAGTGAACAATCCATTAATCACGCGGGGATTGAGATATTTTTTTAGTATGGAAATTAAAGCATCTTTTGTATAATGTGGTTTTTTTACTATGTGCCTATGAAAAGTCGGGAAAGGAATTTCGAACTCATAACTGTCTTTACTGTCTATTAGGATATGTAATTGGTTTTTGAAGGCATTGATAGGACATTCTACTGCAGGTACTAACCTATGTGAAGAACTTTCGTCACTATGCTGGGTTGCCGTTAATGAGTTAATCATTGGTGGTCTAGACAATGCATCCGCTACGACGTTAGTTTTCCCTGGTTGATATTTTAACTCGTAATTATATTCTTCTAGGATTGATTTCCATCTCTTCATTTTGCTGTTTGTATTCTTATTGCTGAGGGCATATGTGAGAGGTTGATGGTCGGTGAATATACTAACTTTTCGGGAGCCGTACAGATAGTTTCTCAAAGAATTAAGGGACCAGATTATGGCCAACATCTCTTTCTCATTTGTAGCATAATGCTCTTCGGTTTTGTTAAGCGTTCTTGAGAGAAATGTTATGGGTTTTCCATCCTGAGCAAGGACTGCACCAATTGCGTATTCAGAAGCATCGGTTGTCAGATCGAAGCCCTTATCGAAATTTGGGTGTGAGAGGATAACATCATCGGAAATTAGTGAGTTTTTCAGTTTATGGAAGGCTTCTAGTGCGTTTTCGTTCAAACAGATTTTTGTGTTTTTGGATGCGTTTTTCGAAATGCGTCCATCCTCCCCTCTTAAAAGGGATGTCAGGGGCTTGGCTAACTTTGCGTAATCTTTAATGAAACGCCTATAGTACCCTGACATACCGAGGAAACTTCTAAGGTCTTTCAAGGTTTGAGGTGGTGACATTTTAGATATGGCTTCAACTTTGTCCTTGTTAGCTTTGATTCCTTTTATCCCCACAATAAACCCGAGGAATTCTATTTCTTGTTTCAAAAATTCACATTTATTTAACTGGACCTTAAAATTTGCGGATTCAAGAGTCTGAAATTTTTTTTAAAGATTTGCTAAGTGTTCTTCCTCATTTTTTCCGAATATAACTATATCGTCTATATAGACGTAGCAGATTTTTCCTATATATTCTCTTAAAACATCGTCTAAGGTGCGTTGAAAAATTGACGGAGAGTTCTTTAGGCCGAAAGGGAGTCTCACGAATTCAAACGTGCCGTTGTTAATTGAAAAAGCCGTCTTTTCAATGTCAGATTCCTTGAGAGGAATCTGATGAAAGCCGCTCTTCAGATCAATGACTGAAAAATATTTATTTTTTCCTAAATTCGCTAGGACTTCACTGATCTCCGGTATTGGGTACCTGTCGGGAATAGTGACGGAATTCAACTTTCTGTAGTCTATCACCATTCTAAACTTTTTCTCCCCAGATGCGTCCATTTTCTTCGGCACGATCCATACTGGTGAGTTGTATGGAGATTTGGATGGTCGTATGATTCCGTCATCCAAAAGTTCCGTTACTTGTTTTTCAACTTCGTGCTTCAAGGCCATAGGATAAGGATATGTTTTCGATTATACGGGTGAGTCGGTTAAAGTGCGAATTTCTCCCTGAACTCGAGACGTGAATGTGAGTTTATTGTTAGGATCACTAATAAGATTTGGATGGTTATAGAGAACGTTTTCTTACTTTTGTTTTTGGATGTCAGTTAAGTGCTCTGTTCTGAATTCAATTTTATTTACGGATTGAGATTTATGCTGATAAATTTTTATCCTTTTTCTGCTGTTGATAAACATAGATTGTTCCTAAATATAAATAACCGCGTTTAGTTCTTGTAGGCTATCGTGACCCAGAATTCCATGAAAGGATTTTAGCGAAGGTAAGATGTAAAATTTAATATTGCAATTGGGTAAATCGAAAAGGTTTGCGAAGGTATGGTGCGTTATTTTAATTTCACCAGAAACGGAATTAGCGAAAAATGGTTTTTCGTTTTGTATGGGCCTAATGACACAAGACGGTTGGATATAGTTTTTATTAGATCCAGTGTCTATTAAGATTTTAAGAATTTGACCGTTCTTCGCCCTACATTTGAAATATGGGAGCGAAGAGTAAGTTAATCTAAAAAATGAATGTCTGTTACATCTTCTGTTTGAGTTTCGTATTGCTGATCCTCCTGTTGACCATAGGTTTCAATTTATTCTTCAATGGTTTGCTCTTGCATTGACTGTTGATCTTTTTCATAGTGTTCGACAGATAATTCAATGTTATTTGTCGGTTCATAGTTCTCCTGGCTAGTTTCTAGATGAAAATTTCTCTGCTGCTTGAATGGAGGTAGAACAACATTCATGGATGGCGGTCTTTTACCTTGAAACTGATATGCTGGTTGTGGTCTATTCTGGTAATTAATTTGACGTGTTTGTATGGACCTATCAATGTCCATAGGTTCTGGCCTTGGTTGTGGCTTAGAACTTGTTGGACGGGGTGGAGGAGTGTTCGCTTGAAATGGCCGATAAATTGGGTTATGCGGTCGAGGATTCTGGTGAAAATTTTGAGGTGATTGCTGATAGTAAGGACTAGGATTCTGAACATTATTAAAGGACCTGTTGTTATGATTTTGATTATGAAAGGTGAGTTCTGGATAAAAAGGTCTATTATTTGTATTTGGGGCGCGTTTTGGTAGGGGTGGTGGTGGTGCAAACCGGGGCTTATAGTGTTGATGATAATTGGCATATTCTGCTCTATAGGTTTGGTTTTCTAATTTTAGACAGAGATGTAAAGCTTGGGGCAGATCCGCGGGTTCTCTTATACCCAATAGTCTTGAAAGGTCTCCATTCAATCCCCGGACAAAGGTGTCCAATGCTTTATCTCTGTACGTTTGCGTTAGGAGTCTCAATGATTCATTACTTATATCCATGCAACCTATTTTATTTAATATCAAAGATAAATGCGCGTAGACCTCCTGATAGAACGACTGGACATTGTTCCTTCCTTGCACTAGGGAGGTCATCTGATATTCAAGCGTCCCTAAGTCTCGTTTATCTGCATAATGCATTGATTGGCATTTTATGATACTTTTCCAGTTCAATGGAGTGTTGTATGACTCGAGCGCTATGTCCGCGTTACCCACTATTTTGTTTCGAATTACGCTTAAGATTCCATAGTATTTGGGTGTACCGACTGTCGAACTATAAATTTGAAGTACCCTGTCAACGCTTTTTCGCCAAGAATTAAACTCTGCGGGATTTCCTGAGAACTCTCTGATGCTTCTCACGATATCTGGTATTTTGTCTAGCTCGCTTAACTCAGCTCTGTGTCTCTCTTCGATGCCTTGATCTTCTCCATAGTTCATGTCTGCATTAGGATTCATTAGAGCGTGCACTATGCTCCTACATTCTTGCGCACAAAAGGATCTAATTCTGTTTTCAAACTCTACAGGATTGGTAGCAGGATTGGGGATAGGAACGGGTTGTGGTTGGTCTGCTACATTCAGCACCGCGGGCCTCACTAAATTGTTGGGGTTGCTCATTTTATAGAATTATAAAAAAATTTTTTTTTTTTTTTTATATAGATTTATTGATAGTCCTTTTCTCTTTCTTTTTTTTTTTTTCTTTAAAAAAAAAAATAAGAAAAATTATAATTTCAATACTACTTTCAACCAAGGATCAAACAAATAATATGTTAGACTGAAAAACTTTATTTTGAACTTTATTCTGTTCTAAATTTTTATACGATTTGAGCTTTTTAATGTTAAAACTACTCTTTATTAATTTTTTTCTTTACCGATTAAATTAATTAAATTTTAATAACTTTTTTCCTTTTGCTCTTAAAATCTATTTGATTATTTGAAATTTTCCTTTTGCAACATATTTTTTTTTTTTTCAATAACGTATTTTCTTTCAAAATTTAATTCAACTTTTAACTAAAGCTTCTTTTTCAAAAATTAATATTTGCAAGCAATTAAGAATTTATTTTTTTAAATTTAATGCCACTTTTTTCATTTAAGATTTCACTTACATACTCATCGCTATGACTATACTCAGCCGCATGGTGAACAATATCCTTTTTGTCCTCTTGAGGTTACTCGGGGGTCCAACCGATTATGCGTTGATTACTGAGGTGCAGCTTTTTTCCACAGAATTCTGCCGCTGAAATTTCTCGTTCGCAGTGTGGTTGCGCTGAACGAAGACTTTTATAGTTGACTGTCGCTTAAACGATTCGGCCAAAGATTCGATGAAAGATTCGATGTTTAAACTTTGAGCATAAAATATTTTAATAAAAATAGCCACAGGATTTATGTTGTGCTATTTTTTCGTCTCGGAGTTTACTTTTTCGTTGAAAATACCGAGTTACAAAAGTCTTTTTGCCGAAAAACGAATCACACCGCGAAAGAGCTTTATTCTTATTTTGCTCGGGCGCCACTTAATAAAACATTTGATAAACTTTGTTTTTTTTAAGAGAAAATCTTTTTATTCAAAAAGAAGGTGAGTTTTATTTAAAGAAGACTTGCGTCTTGATTATTCAGATGATCGAGTAAAACTGATTTTACAATTGTTCAGTTTACACTTATTGAGTTGGGCATTGGCGATCACATCACATTGGCTTCAACGTGACTTCTCGAAGTTTTCATTTATTGCAGACGCAACGTCATCAATCTTGATTGCGCGTGTGGACAAAAAGAAAATGTGGAGCGAGAAACTTGAATATGAAGACATTGTCAGCAATATTGAATGGGAACGGAAAACGAAGTTTCGTCAGAAATTGTGAAAGAACTAAAGAAGCTTTTGGTTTATTTGATTTTTTGTGCTCGATAATATTTCGTTTGTTAACTTATATATATAATATCACTCTCGCGTAATGCACGTTTTAAGAACGAAGAAATCTTATAAAAATTCCAGCTGCACGATTTATGTACATATATAAACGTGAAGTTATGAATTTAGTTATGTATATAATAATGTTATATGAAAATGGAGAAAAAACACTTTACTCTCTTATAACACAGGCCGACACAGATTTTGGTGCCGACGGTTTTGAAACTGATTTAGAATATTTGGACTCAGGTGATTTCAAAAATGTGGTCGGTTTTTCTCTATCAGCTCTAGTTAAAGAGATATAGGCAAAATATGTTTTTTTCGACTTTGATATACTTAACTGCCATCAACTCGGTTGCTTATTATTATACTTCAAATTTTTTTACAGGAGTGAGAAGCGAAAAGACAGGTCTTATAACAAATGTAAATTGTTTTCTTGGTTTGTAAGAGTTTATTGGAAATTTTCCAATTCGAAACTGAAAATGTTAGTTTTCCCCCCAAATTTTTCAACTTTGAGCCCTTTTTTACCCAATTTCCTTCGGTGCAACGCCTCCAAATTGGCATATTTTTGAAAAACACATTTAATTGACAATAAAATGGTGTATAAATATTGATAAGTTCTTGAAAATTGCTGAAGCTATTTAAGGTTTTCAAAAAAAAGAAGAGATTCGATGTAAAATTTATAAGAAAAACACAAGCTTGCGCACCAAACAAAAAGTGTATTTTTGTCGGCCTGTGTAATTATTTAGGGGTGTTTTAGCTCAAAATTGTTACTAGAGCTAGGTGGAGATTAGAATAACTCTTTCCCTATGCTGTCCTGTTGTTGGTCGACGACTCCCTGTCTCTCGAGTTATTCAGTACAAAATATATAAATTGTATAACCAGTTTATTCTCTGATTGATAATATAAAAAAATGTTTGTGAACGAAACGAAACGATTTTCGTTCTTTCAAATCAATCCAAGTAAAGCAAAAAAAAAAAAAAAAATTATGTCTTATAGTGCGTTTCCATATGGTGTTATTTACGTGTTAAAGGAGGCTTTTCTGTTAAGCGAGCTTTAACACCATGTGTTGCATTTGTGTGTATCCAACATACTCCCACCGATGATATTGGTGAAAGATCATATTAATCCATCTTCAGTTTATTATGACGATGCACATAGAAGTTTGAGGCTATAGCTCATCAGTTGACAGGACTTATTCAGGGCAACACAACAGTGCAAGAATTCTATCAAGCTGTGTACTCGCACTTGTCGCTCATTCTAAATAAATTAGGCGGCCTAGATGTAGGAGGCGAAGCCCTTAACTTGTTAACACAAACATACCGAAGTAAGGCACTCGACACGTTTATAAGAGGCCTTAACGGTGATCTGCCAAGATTGCTAGGCATGAGGGAACCATCTGATCTGCCCCAAGCCCTCCATTTATGTCTTAAGTTAGAAAATCAAAAGTTTCGTACCAATCACACACAAAATTTTAATAGGCATCCGGCGAAGAAAAATTATCAAAATGCACCACCTCCTATACCACAGAAATATAATTCACAAAGGACCAGACAACCATTCTACCCCCAAATAGCTTACATTCCACGCCCCCAAAATCCGTTCCCCGTGAGACTCAATAACAACGTGCGACCAACAGCACCTAAGCCACCAGAGCCAATGGATATTGATAGAAGCATTCGCTCGCAGCAACTAAATTATGCCAATAGGCCAGCCCAGCATCAGTTCTTAGGGAAAAGGCCATCAAACCCACTTTCGCAGCAAAATATCCAACCTACTAAGGCTCAACGCACCTTAGGCCCAACGCACCTTTCACATCAATACCGAAAGCGCTGACGAGTTCGACTACCATAACGTAGTTGACGAAGAGGATGCCCTAGATTGTTATCAGACCCCGGAGAGCTATTACGACACTGCAAAAGTTGACCAAGATGACAAATGTGATAATGAGATGGAGTCAGAATTAAGCGACATCCATTTTTCAGAATGACGAGCTCTTCGCTTCCATATTTTGAATGTCGAACGAAGAGCGGAGAAGTTCTCAAAATCCTCATTGATACTGGTTCAAGCAAGAACTACATTCAGCCCAACTTAGTAAAGAAAATTATCCCTAACAGGACTACATTTTATGCAAAACCAGTGGCAGGGAACGTCCAAATTAAATTACATACATATCTTAATCTTTTTGGCCAGAGCGATAATCTGAAATTCTTTCTAATGCCAACTCTTAAATCATTTCATGGTATTTTGAGTAACCATAGTTTGAAAGCACTAGACGCAATCATTTACACAAGTCAGAACTGCATGGTAGTTCGTCACAAAACCAAAATTCAGCTTAAACAACTCGTTAGTCAAACCGTTAATTCAATAAAGTTGCAGGACGAACAAATAAATAGCAAACAAAGAGATATCATGGACTCCATAGTTGTCAAATTTCCCAAACTTTTCTCAGAACCGGACGAAAAATTAACCTATACCACAAAAGTAATGGGAGAGATCCGTACCTCAACCGATTCCCCAGTCTACACATAATTTGATCCTTACCCAGCTTCATTAAAACATGAAGTTGAAAGTCAAGTCGAAAAATTACTAAACGATGAAATCATACGACTGTCACGATCACCATACAATTCCCCGGTATAGATTGTCGACAAAAAACCGGATGCTCGAGGGAATAAACAATTTCGAATGGTGATAGATTATAGAAAACTGAATTCTATAACAATCTCGGACAGATATCCTATTCCGGAAATATCAGACGTTTTAGGAAAACTAGAGTTCATTGCGGGCCTCGGATACCGAAAACTGGGCCTTGCTGATATGTGAAGAAACACGTAAAATATTGACGGTGCAGAAACGAAGATTTTAAGCAGCTAGGCTGTGCGTGGATTGCAAGGGTGCATGGAGTGCACCCACCGAGTAGACGATCAGCTAGGAAAGCTGAGTTTATGAATGTGCGTGGATTGCAAGGGTGCATGGAGTGCACCCACCGAGTAGACGATCAGCTAGGAAAGCTGAGTATGGATGTGCGTGGATTGCAAGTGTGCATGGAGTGCACCCACCGAGTAGACGATCAGCTAGGAAAGCTGAGTTTATGGATGTGCATGGATTGCACCCGCTGTTGTAGAACGATTTATAATTGCTGGCCGGTCATTTTTTTTTCAATCTCGAAGAGTACGATGTGTTCGATAATCCACGGGCAAGTGTATTTACATGTCTGCGCAATTTATTGAAGTATTTCTCTTTGATATTGGTGAACTCTGTTTTAACCAGTTCTACGTTGAGCTCTTTATGGATCCGTTCATTCGAAACAAACCAAGGAGCTCCTGTTATAGTCCTTATGATCTTGGACTGTGCTCTTTGCAGGATTTCTATATTCGAAGAGCTGGCATTTCCATACAATTGTAAACCATACGTCCATATTGGTTTTATAACTTGGTTGTATAGAAGGATTTTATATTCAAGCTTTAGAGGAGAGCGGCTATTTATTAACCAGTGCAGGCTGTTGGCTTTAAGCTTCATTTGGGTTCTCTTGGATTCAATATGCTTACGCCATGTCAGTCTTTTGTCCAAATGAATACCGAGATATGTGACTTCCTCACATTGTGGGATGCGTACATTATTAAGGAAAATGTCTGGAGAAGCTTTTCTATTGAGCGTGAAATTAACGAATTGACATTTAGGCTCATTAATTTTGATACGCCATTTAGATAACCAGCTTTGGATTTCGCTCAAGTGATCTTGGAGCTGAGAAGTTGCGATTCTTATGTCCTTGTGCCGACTAAGTACCGCTGTGTCATCAGCAAATGTTGAAATCAATATTCTATCGTTATTTGGAATATCAGCTGTGTATAAATTAATAATTTCCTTATGAAATTATTAGAAAAATAAAAAGAGAGTTTACTTTAGGTTTTTTCCAAACACCTTTTATTTTAACTTCCTTTATCAAACTTAATTGTGTTTTAATTTTTATTTAAAACTTATTTTATCAAACTTAAATGTCTTTTAATTTTTATTTAAATCTAATTATTCTTTACAGACTATGTCTGCTTTTTGCTTAGGTTCAAAATCAACTCAACTCAGTCCTATCGTCCAAATAGCATGAAGCCTCCAAAAGTGAGAATCTTTGTGCTGATAAAACAAAACATTGAATTCCACTTCATGTGCCGGTCAAGTACCCTGCTGTTGCCCAAGAAGGGAAATTCATAGAAATGAAAAAATACCATAAAAGAACGAACGACAATCATGGATTTGTCGTGAGGAATCATATAACACATTGCAATAAAAAAAAGGAAAAGACCCAACTGCACACATTGCATATTGAAGTCGCTAAATTCATCAGCGGCATTAGTGGAAAACAATTAGTGCTGACTTTGAAATATGAATTCTGCCCTTTATGTCGCAACTTTAAAACCAAAGCCAAAATTAAAGAAAAATATGAGAAAAGCAGAAAAATATGAAAAAGATTTTATTTTTTCAAGAAATAACATTTAAGTCGTTAACTCTTCCCCCTTTAAGATCGAACGTCCTCGTTCGACAGGTGAACCATTCTTTCTAATGTGTCGATAGTTACGACTGGACCAGACTGTACTGTACCGGATTTAATTTTCACTTGGGTTACAATTCTTTTATAGCATGTTACAAAAAAGATTATTAGAATTACTATTGTCACAGATCCCCAACTTATATTTGTGATTAAATTGATTCTTGATTCCGTTTGAAGCTTGGAGATAAATCTGGTATTGTTTATTTGAAGTTCCTTCATTAAGTCCAAACAAAAAACTTCTTCAAAAATATTTTTCTTGGAATCGTGTTGTAAAATGGAAGGGAGTGGACTGAATTCTGTTACTTGACTGGATTTATAAACGTGATCTTTAATGCGAATTGATATGTTACTGTACCGGATTACAAATGTTCCATGCAGAGGAATGGTCTCTGTTCCTGCTTTGATAGTGTCATTGAATTGATTTAAAAATAACATGTCGCTAGAAATTTCTTCCAAACTTGGAACATGCTGATTGTTCATAATTATGCAAGACGGTTTTTTACTTTGGAGTAAGTCTGGAATGCAAGTTGAGCTGGTAATGATTTCGATTTCATTTTCTTTACAAATTGAAAGTTTATTATAACTTTTACAGCTAGATATAATTCCAAATATTTCATCCTTACATTTAGCAACATTTTTATATTTTAAATTGAATATTTTATTTTGTCTTTTGACTGCTCTTATAAGCAGTTCTTTACAAGTTTCACTTTTTACTATTGGTAAACTTACAATATAAATCAAGCTTTCAAGGTTAGTTGCTATTTTAATTTCACTAAATTCTAAAGCTTCATCAATACTTATATAGGGAATGTTCTCTTTTTCTAGCAAATTATTTGTTATATCTATATCTATATTATTTAAA